>OY992530.1:48999331-49695622 GCA_963921185.1 Dasysyrphus tricinctus
ACACCTAAATAGCCTAGCAGGTGCCAAATAGAGAGAATAGTTATTACATGGTTATGTGGAAAATTAATTATTTTTAAAAGACAAGAAAGACTCAGGAATAATGATGAAATGATGTCTCAATGCCAGTTTTTGGACTAAATTATGGTTTGAACATAGGTAAAACTATATTAGCTAATATTATGTTGGCTTCTGAAATATTTTCCACGGATAGTTTTTCACTTTTAGCCGAAGAATTTGGACCACTGTCGTCAAATAACCTGTAAGATGTTATGTTTTACTTTTTCGAAAACGGGCAAAAACGGGCAGATGAAATATAAAAATATGTAATCTATATTAATCCTGGAACTTAGTTTAAGTTCAATCTTTTTGTACAGGTTTGTACAGAAAAAGTTGCTGCCTACAGTATAAATGCTTTATCAATTTTTTCTTACTAATAAAGTAAATGAAATGGTTCGTTTAGTTAAAATACCATAAATCATAAATAAACAAAATTACTAACCTTCTTAAATATAGTACATTTGGGAATAATAACAAAAAAGTTCATAACTTTTCAAACAAATAAGAGGTAAACAAAGTCCTACCACCATTAAATATTGAACGAACAATGACTGAATGATGTGTCTACAATTAACGGTATTATTGCTTGAAAACTAAAGTCTTCTGTTAGTTAATTTGACTCTATTCATTGTCTCTAACATGTGTACAATCAACCTATGTACTACCTGCCTTGATATAAAATTCATATTTTTTGGACTTTTGACCCGCTAGATTCGCTTTTGAGACCACTGTGCGCCGTTGCGGCAACGGTGAACGGCAGCGCTTGCGAACGCGAACGTGAATGCGTACAAAAAAAAAAAAAATGGGCTGGGAAAAACGCTCAAACATTTTTTGGATAAAAAAACAACCAGAATTTTCAGAACTTACGCCAAACTTTTTGGGCTTCTTTTCCTTAGAAAAAATATTATAGCAATTAATCTTTAAAAGGTTGAACCAAAAACAGCTTGTTTGCCTATTTGAATACGCGACGGACAGTTGTTAAATTTGTTTCAAGAATTTCCAAGTTTGCTGATATCCGTCAGAGTTGTTGGTTTTCTTAGGGCCAGTTTTCAGTGTGAGATCATCCTAGTCTCGGAGTTAAACCTAAGTTAACTCCATAAACGTGTTTTTCAGTCACTTGGAAACCTAAGTTAATTCTAGCTAACTCGTCTTATTTGGTGAGTTAACTCAGGGACCAAATTGAGGGCCTATTCAGTTGCAGCGCCATCTCGACTTCGTGCAATTTCGTTGTGGCGCCATCTCTATGCCGAAGGCGTAGAAGGGTGATATCCATAGTGTCGCATATCGTTGGCCCTAGATTTTTGTTTTTACGGATGCAAAGATAATTTCCTCATTACCTACTAGGCATAGCTTCCACTGTGACATACATAAAAAACTTTAGAAATTTATAACACAAATCTATGGCTGACCAGTAACAGAAACTAACTGACCTTTTATGATGATCTAGTAACCTATCAGATAGGTGGTATTTTTTTTTTTTTTTTTTGTAAAATTGCCGAAATGAGGTGCCAATAATCGTTCGTGACCTCGAAAAAAAACTTTAAAAAATCGTAAAAAAGAATCTATAGCTCACCAAGTACTGAAATTAGAAATTAAAATTTTGCAAATTTTCCATAAATGAAGTGCCAAAAATCGCTATGACCTTGATTTTTTTTTTATTTATTACAAATTTATAAAAAAATCTATGGGATTAAACAGTGCATCGAAAACAAAATTTGAATGCAATTTCGAAAAAAATCGTGTTAGCCGTGCTATACACTCAAATGATCTCGGATTCCGTGATATGTGATCCGAGGAGCTTATCTAGGGAGGATGAAAACTAACTTCGACTAACTCAATTACTTTCGATGTAGCGTTCATTTTTGTTTTCGATGCACTGTTAAATCACTAAAGCCCCGGCTATAGACTGCAATACTTTAATTTATTCCTAATAGCCTTTATTCAAGCTTTCGACGCCTATACCTATATTTTTTTGCTATCACTCACACCCAAAATCTGGTGAATGTTCTTTACCTTTCTTTTCAGAGGAATAGTTTCTGATCCTATAACCGGAGGCTCTGGTGTGCCGCAAGGTAGTCACTTTGGTCTATTACTCTTTATAATAGCTATCAATGACCTTATTTCGATAGTAAGATTCTTTTTAAAATTAAGATATTTTATTCAAGTTAAAAGTTCAAGTGAGGTCTTAGAAGGGTACGATAAGATGACTACCGTACCCTTCTAAGACCTCACTGATAAGCCCAACTATCGTACCTGAGCGAAACGCAATTATGGAGTTGAGCTCACTTGAACTTTTAACTTGAATTATATATTCGGTCACTCCACTTAAACAGAAGAATTTCTTTTCAAATTTTCTTCATATTCAATTATTAAGGTATTTATTCTCATCAGAAATCAGTCAGATTCTATTTCTCATCAAAATACTTTTTCTGATTGGTGTTCACAAAATAATATCTTTATGAATGTGTCAAAGTGCAAATCAATGTCTATTTTCAGAAGAAAAAATCCAATTTTTTGTAATTACAGCATAAATCAATCTGTACTTAGTTGAGTAAACACAACATGTGACCTGGGCGTATACTTCTCACAAAATCTTGACTTTCACTCCACATCGAGAATATTATTAATAAGGCGTTGGAGGGAGGAATTTTCGTGAAGTCATTTTTTCAGATTTTTGTTTTCATCCCCTATAGTCGCTGAAGGGGTGAATTAAATTTCTTCTTTGTTTTGCATTCTAGAAAATTCGCGTAAAATCTGCCAAAAAAAATTCAGAGTATGTAGGTGGGAACTAGACAAGAAAAAAATCCTATGTGAGGGGGGTAATATCTCCTCCCGCTTGGACGGGAGGGGCAATTGAATAAAATATTTGCACAAAATAGACACAAATTAATTAAAAAACAACGGCAATACTTAAAGTAATGTTTTGTAGCTTTTTGAAAAGCCAGAAGTCCATTCTTACGGCTTGTTTTTAAATTAAGTTATTTTGATGAACAGTTTTGGCGAAAAATTGTTTCAAACTCAAAATTTTGAAGAAAAATTATTTTGTTTGCTTTTAAATTATAGGTTTGAAAACAAATTTTGCTGAAATTGTTTATTCAAAGAATTTTATTTTATAATCAACTATTAAAATGGACTTCTGGCTTTCCAAAAAGGTACAACACATTACTGCCAGTGCTGCCGCTGTTTTTTAATTAATTTTTTTCTATTTTATGCAATTAGTTTATTAAATTGCCCCTCCCGTCCAAGCAGTGGGAGATATTACCCCCCTCTTTTAGAATTTTTTTCTTGTCTATTTCTCACCTACATGCTATGAATTTTTCGGCAGTTTTTACGTGAATTTCCAAAAAAAGGGGACATTTAATTTACCCCTACAGCGACTATAGGGAATGAAAATAAAAATCTGAAAAAATTAGGGAATTTTTGTTGTTTTCATTTAGAGCTGATTTAGGCCCATCCAAATGTTAAAACTCAAAAAAACCCATTATAACGACCACCCTAATGTACATGTTGTATGAGCATTCTCAATTATTAAGTGTTGCCACTCACCTAGTTTATTTATGTTTTTATATTTAACTTTTTCTATTCAATGTGAAAGTAAAATGGTTTTCTATTTGCATTATGATCAACAGATAAAAGGTTTTTGATTTTGTATCAATGATTTTTCAACAAAAAAAAATACCGCTATAAAGCTTTGTGTTTTCGTGGTTGACCTCTTTAAGTGCAAAAAGCCCTATAACTATGGCATGAAGCTGTCAATTCAATAAATTAAAATTCAGAAATATTAGGGGTATTTAAAAATTAGAACGTCTACATTAACTCAACGATTGAGGCTCTGCCCAACCAACGCGAAATTGTAGCGAAGCATTCGCAAATACAGTTTTTTGTTGCTTTTTAGTATTGAGATTTTTCATATTTTGTATCGTTGCGATTCGTAAATTTTTAAGGTAGAAATATAAAGTCTCAACCAAACCAATGCGAATCTTTCGTTGACGACGGCAAAACTAATCAACAACATGTTGTTTTCATTAACAACAACGTGTTTTTATTAATGTTTTTGTTATGGTCAACGATTGCTTCGCACTGGTTTGGAAGATTCTTAATTCTGTTAGAAACAGATGTCATTAGCCAATGAAAAGTATCTTTCTGAACTGTCAAAATCAGAACTAAGCCATAATTCACTCTTTCTCTTTTTTCGTTCCTACCTCAATAAATTTCAGTTTCACTTCCGTGAAGTGTACTCGGGTGTGCTATATTCACCTCCGAAAGCAAAAGTTAACGAAAATCAAGAAAAGGATGGGCGTGACATACGATTTTTTTATATTCACTGATTTTCATCCGACCACTGCCGTGAGCTTGGGACTATTATAGTTTTACCTTACAACGCGACTATTGTCGTGTATCTTTAGATAGTACTATAATTGTCGATAGCTCACTGAAGTGGTCGGTTGAAAATGAGCCAATACATGAAAACCATACTCATCTCACGGGAGAGAAACTAACATTTGGTGAAGTTGGAACGAATTTAAATTTCTGTGATTTTCAGTGCATTTCTGGGCATTTTAGTCCAAAGTTCTATCAAAGTTCATATAAAAAAAAATTGACAGAAGTTTGGACTAAAAATCAAAAACACTCAAAGTAAAGGATCAGACCTTAGGTCAAAAAACATTTTTCCATATGAACTTTGATAGAACTTTGCACTAAAATGCGTAAAAATGCACTGAAAATCGAAGAAATTCAAAGCAAAGGAACAGACCTAATTTTGCACAAACAAATCTTTCTTCGCGTTCGAGCATCAATCCTAGTCCAAAAAAATTTCAGATACGTTCAGTTGTTTTTGCATCAGTTGACATCAGACAACAAACAAATCCGGATGGCTAAAGATACGCAGCCGACCGCGCCCAAATAGTTGACGTTTAACGAACAGCTGATTCAATTAAACAGCATTTAACCAAATTAATAAAAAGGTCGTTCATGCAAACTTTTGCGTAAACTTATCATTTTACAGAATTTGTAAACTTACGACAGTGCATGAATACCCTTATTGTTAAGTACAATAAATTCTATTTTCTTATTAAACTCAATTGCAATAAAATTTGCAGTTTCATTCTTGAACTCAAGGCCTCAGTAGACATTTTCTGACCAATTAGATGGCATGTTTTTATCTTTCAAAGCCTCGGATTTTAGTATATTTTCTTATACTAAATACTATTGCACATCGAAATTTTTAAGAAACATATTTTGTAAATTTAAAAATTAAAATTAAACATTTTTTTTTTTTTTTTGAAAATTCGATACTTCAAAATAAGCTCTATATTTTTTTACTGGATTTTTATCTGCATATTAATAAAAACTTGAAATTTGAAATACCAAAATTTTGTTCTTTAAAAATGCTTTGAAAATTATTTTTTTTTATCGCTCCAACGATTTGCAAAATGTTGTCCCTATAAATTCATACATATTTGTTCATGAATTTCGATGGCATTCCTTTATTTTTCAGCTAAAGCTATTTAAAGATTTGTTTAAGACACTTCTTAAAGAATGAGCTTCAAGCTTTTAAATATTTATCTTTCATAATATCCATGTTTTTATGTTCGGTAACTAATATTTAAGGGCGTGATTTTTGGGTATATTCTAAAAAACAAATCTTATGGGGGAAAAACTCTATCCCCCTCTGAAGCAGGGGGGTCAATTTCTGAAATATTGAGGAGGATATACAATGTTTCCCTCAAACGATTTTTTCAAAAATACCCTAGAATAACGCCCTTAAATATTATTGACGAATTACCGGACACCCTGTATACAATAATTTTTTAAATTCTAGGCTTTTGAACATATAAGAGTAAGTACATGTGACCCAGTGGGGCATTTTATTGCTTAATGCCATCCCTTTTGAGATGTTCTTACAGACTCAGTGCCAAAAGGCAGACTGCTTTAAATGTTGAAAACTCAACTGTTTTATCCATAAAGATTACAAAATTCGTAGTTTTTCCTTCGATAGACCCTGTATATTTAAAGTGGTTGTCAGTATGGCAACCAAAATATTTGTTAGTCTACAAAATAAAACCTAAAAATTGTTTACATAGGTCAAACAATGGTTAATGTGAATACTATGTATACATTTATGTAGATACCTGCTGTTAAATGTACGTCTAATTCACATCAGAGTGGTCATTTATGTCAAATGCAAGTAAACAACCACAATGTCACCACAAATTGTTGATTTATTGCCTCAATCGGTCGTAATATTCTACCTTAATACCTATGTTTGTAGGTATGTATGTTTTTTGTTTTTAACTAAAAATACATTTTATATTGCATTAATTTGTTGTTTTTTTTTAGCTTATTTTTTGACATTCGTCTGACAGTTGCATATTTAATTGCATTTTCATTCCATGTTGGGAATGTCATGCGATTAAGGTCTTCGAAAAAACCTGGTAGTGAATAACAAATAATGATAGATAGCGGGGCTTCAAATCTGCTAAAACCACAGCCAACCTTGATCTTAATTATTTAACCAAACTCGGTATTTTTCTATAAAAAGCAACAGAAAATAAGCAAATATTCAACAACATTAAAGCTAATGTCGGGAAAAATGGTGCGCAACCACATCATATGATCTAGACTAGACTTTGTCGTCGTAAAGCTAAAATTTATTCAAACTAAAGTGTTTACTTTGAAAAACCACCCCACCAAAAATAATAATAATTAGTGCCATTTCAACAATGTTGTTTATGTTTTACATTTACAATAACTTGTAATATTTATTGCCCTCTCCGGGATTGTAATTCGACATTAGCTCACTCCGTCTAAACATTAACTGAAGAACTAAACTGAAATAATATGTACATTTGTCTGTCTGCACGAACAGTACAGTGAGTGAGTGAGTGATTTGTTGGACTCTTTCCTCTGATATGCATTGCGAGAAGAAAATTTGCATTTTCATTGAAAAAACTTAAAATGACGTCCCCATACGACACCATACGCAATACAAATCCGACGCAGAGTAAAACGAGTTGTCCACAGTTTAAGTGCGTTTGCGGTGAGTTTGTGCCCGCGCGTCTAAAAATAGCCCCGCCAAATAAGAATTTATTATTTTGATTCAGGCTTTTTTTATTCGTAATGTTTTATTTTTTGTTTATCGTTTTTGTTGGCCTGCAAACTGATGTACATTGTACGGATATAAATTGTGAACCCTCATTAGTCATCTCTTTGCTAAAAATCACAATCCGCATCCCACTGTAAGACAGTGGAGAGGAGACATCAGCAAATCTTAAAAGGGATGTGCGACACCATTGTCACTTGTAATTTTGCATCTATTTTTCTTTTATTTCCACTTCTTCATTTGCCACAATTGCAATTTGTAATTTTATTCTTTCGTTTTTGCTTTTGTTTTTTTCTTTTGTTTTATTTGTTTAAGTCTTGTTCTAAATTTAGATACTTGGGAGCAACAGTTTACCGAGTATATCTTATAGATAGTGGGCATCAGTACGTAGACCTGTGTCGTAGATCACTAGACAGAAGTCTTTTTTAGATTCGTGGCACTATGTTTTCTTGCACATAGTAGTAGTTCTGTCTAATTTGTACATCCCCGTTTTGCCTGCCTGGCATACCTACATACATCCATAGAAATATATTTGAATCAATTAACTTGGTGCCGTAATTAAAAGAAATCGTAGATGTAAAACTATAACTGTTTAGAATGAATGTAAAAGTGATTGCAACATACCGGGATGCACCACGTAATAATGGGATCACCATTACGACAACGAACTAAGTGACACTGCTCCTCTCGTGTGTGAGAAAATATATATTTTTATAAAAAAAAATATATTTGTGAATTTGCCTTAATAGTGAGTGGGCGAGTAATATTTACTCGTAGATATACTAGTTGTAAAATTATTTTGTAATGAGAATGTTAACATAATGGAAACGATACCTCAAGTCGGAAAATGATGAATGTTGTTGAGAGATTTTGAAATTAGACAGTTATTTGAGTCGGAAATGCTTGTTTTGCATATTTTAATTAACAAATGACCATTTAATGGTTGAGATTTGTTTTTAAAATTTGATTTGTGTCTTCTATTTGCATTGTAGATAGGTACCTATATATACATGCTTGAGGATTTGTTCGAGCCTTATTTGATTGTCGAAGTTAGAACACTGGCTGAGGGCCAGTTTGTTTGTTTGTTTGTGTTAAATCTGGTAATAAGTTTTTCAGAGGCTCTTGGTAAATGGAGCTAATCAACCAATATTGCCTGATTAGCGATTTCGATAATTAACAACACAAACTATGGATTCATTGACTGTTAATTGTGGTTAACAAGCACATTCGCGGATTTACCAGTCACAGTAATCATATTGATTAAAGATGATTAGCTGTGAAAAAAAAACTGGCCCTGGAGTCAATTAATCTTCTGCTATAAAAGGTTTTTTCATTAAAAAAAGATTGGTCAACAAAACTTTGGTTGCCGAAATCTGATTTTATGTTCTTTCCTTTCAAAGGTTTTTGATGTCCCGAACTCAGAGTTGATCAATTGGGTTAGATCAGCCATACTCAACCTTTTTTCATAGAGGCAACAAAGACGTTTTAGCTATGTCCTCACTACGGGCGCAAAAAAAATCCCGCCAGACTTTGGTATTAGATATCAAGATGCATGCACCTACAAACCCTCATACTCACATTTTGGTTATGAGTTCACCCACAACATTTTCTCCGAGCTCTTAGTCTATTAGCACAATACTTGCTTTGTCCTAGCGTTTTTGTTTGGTAATCCTGAAGAACCCTCCGGAGCTCTCCGATCCAGATTCCAGAATGGCAACGAACAAGTTGCAACCCTTTTCTTGATTCTGAAGCTTGGGTTTGTTTGTATTTGTGCATTTGGTTGTTGCATTTGGGTGATGAAACGTTCACACAGCTGTTTTCTCAATATTGATATTCCTCAATAACAGCAACGAATGTCTCCACCTTGGGTCTTTATTTTGAGTAAACTCCTTACCTTAGCAAAAATTCTACAGCAAGGTATAAAGATGACGATAATGAAGAGGATGAAATGTTTCATAATTGGTTCCTCTTAACTCCAAATTTTTTCTAAAATGAAAATGCACAATGGAAATTCCAAAATTAAATAACAAATAACATTTGACGTTGTTGACGATGTTGACGTTTCAATTGTGCGCATGTATGCGTGCCTCTGGTTTTTGACTCTTTCTTCAAATTCAGAATTGATGCTCTCTTCTTTTCAGAAGAAGAACTGTCATCTAGTGCCAAACGAAGCATTTGAAATGCTTCCGGATGCTACGGGAGGATCAAACGAAAATGCTATCAGTCATTAGTGAAAACGAAAAGACAAAGTGACATTTCGTTTGTCGATGGAGCTATTTTCACTTGTCTTTCAAATTTGATGTCTTTTGTTTGGAAATGTTTCCTATTTTGGACTTCATTTCCCATTTGATTCCAAATTAATTTAGGCGCTTTTTCCAAACGGCTGTAAATTTTGATTTATGGTATTCAATTTTCTATGAAATCGCATATTTATGTAAGTATGCCAGGTTGGAAACTTAAAAAGCACGACGGGCCTAATGCGGCCCGCAGGCCGCAGGTTGAGTAATAGCTGAGTTAGATTTTCGAGACATTCTAATCTTAAAAAAAAACAGCTTTGACTTTATTTAGCAAACGAAGTCGGGTTGAGGCTTAAAGTAGGTACCAATTTTCAAAATTGATTTTGAATCTTTTAAAATTCTTTTATTTTTTCTCTTGGAGAAATTTAAAACCCTTCTTCATTCCTGAAAAGCCAATAAATAGGTACCTACGCTAAATTTCCCATAAATTGAAAAAAAGAAAATTCAATGGCTATTGAAGGGGAACCTAAGTTTTTTCAGATGTTGCAACTTTTCTTGGAAATATAAAATACTTTTAAAAAAGACAACTCTATTGAAAAACTCGATGATCAAATTCCAGCTGAAGGCATCAAAAAGGCCTTTAGGGGCATTCTTCTTGATATCTTTGAAAACTAAAATTTAGTTGAACAACACTAACACACTGAATAACACGCACCAGGTCATCAACAAACATAATAAGCTTTTTATATGATTGACTGATCTCTTCATCTGAAGTGAATGTTTCTACCCCCCTTAGCTTTAATAGAAAACAATGAAATTCGCTGAGGGCCTTATTTAACGAATGCAGGGAAAAAAAGATGCACTTAAAATTGAAGTACCCCAAGTTTTTCTTCACAAAAATGATAGACGCTTTTTAGATTTTGGGAACAAATTATTCAACCAAAGGAAGAAAGGTATTGTCAGTTATTGTTTTTCTGTTTTCATGATCATTTCCTTGTTATAAAAAGGCTTTGTATTTGAGCGGATTTTTGATAGATAATGATTTCAATGATGTTAGTTTTATTTTTTAAGGCTAAATTGCTTTATGTAACAATAAGAAAATTCAAACGAAGGATAACAGAGTAGTGCAATAAATACATATTCCACCGTTTATTATCTTACCGCTTGGTGGATAGTAAAAGATAAGTTCAATTTATATTTGCCAACATATTTTTGACTTTAAAATCTAAATCAACAGATGGTAGCCCTACTGATCTTTCTTACAGACTTACTGCAGTTCATCGTGCTCAATATGAAAACCCTTAAAAGAGCTGTAAAGTAGTGACAGCTTTTTGAAATCCATTACAGTCAGAGTGAAAAGTACGAACATTTTTATTGGATAAAGTATAGTTAGTACAGCAAGCAAACAATGTGGTATAATAAATAGTTACAGACTGAACTTCGCATTTTATCGCTCCCAAAAGTCTAAGGCGTACATACAAAATTTTGCGTCATGTTTTAAATCGATTTACTTCAATTCCTATTGGTTTGAAAAAAAAGTGTTTTGCATAAAATATTCAGCTTGAAAATTTGAAATTTTAATGTAATACAGTCGAATGTCCCTCTAACTCAGATATTTTTCCATTCCCCTCAATTTTCTATACAAAATCATCATCTGGGTGATTCTCCGCCAACTGTGATTCTTTTTTTAGAAAATTTTCAAAAATAAAACTTCTTGAAAACAATTTTTGTTTCGTTTTTGTGGCCTCATTTAGTCAGAGTATCAAAAGCATTTTGCTACAACTTTTAAAAAACAAAAAATATGGTGAAATGTACTGAAACTGGAATAGACGATATTGACACTCTTTTTCTTTTTTTTATTTTTAATTTGTTCTCCCTCTTTTTGACCATATTTTTGTTAAGATTCTTGATTGTCTTATATGTTTTGACCTCTTGACATTTCTACTGCCCTTTTTTTCTTTGAAAAATGATCTCTTTTTCGTTTTTGAAGTCAGTTCTTCTGAATGGCAACCCTTTTCTTTGTGCTGGCTTACTACTTAGTTTTTATTGCACGGAATAATTTTTGTTTGGCTCGTCCGAGGTACTGCTACGTTTCTTATAAAGAAAATTGGTTAAAAAAAATATTATTGCAAGGAATTATTTAATTATATTTAATAACAGTTCAAAAAGTATTTAAATGCCACGTTACTGACATCCACGGTACTGACATTTAGACAGTTTATGTGACCTCACTTCTCTAAGCTTATGAGAAAAATAATTTCCAGGACAATTTTAACTTTTGCCGTTAAAAGGAATACAAAATTCTGATAACCGACCAAAAACATGTCATAACATGCTTAAAAAATACTACCACGGTACTGACAAATTAATTTGTGACACACTTTCTTCGAATGAAAACATATCACTCTTCAAGTACAATAACGTACACAAAATAAAATGACTTTTATTAACTATACATAAATAGTGCTTCTTTTAGAAAACAACGACACTTACGTGTTAAAACAAATACAAAATGGCGGGTGAGCGGGAAGTCTTTTGAATTCAAAAATAAAACTAAAACTTTGGACAACATTCATTCATGATTATTTTATTCAGCAAAAAGTATTTTGACTTAATTTTTGCATTATTTTGTCAAGCAAGTATTGCACTCAAACTTTTCTAAGAACAACATATCTATTCAATGAAGTATTTCAATAGAAAAAAGTAGATTTAATCAGAAAAACAAGGAATGGACATGCCACGGTACTGACATTTTTACTACTCTTTTCCGAGCCATGTGGAAGCAGTAGCAAATTTGGTCATGATATCGAATGTAGATTGTAGTAAAAAGCCGTTTACACAGTTAAAACCAAAAATATATAGGAATATTTTACATTAAATTAAAGAATCACAGTTGGGACGGAATCACCCATCTAAGTCGCAATTTTCGAATAAACTTGAATATAATCTTTCAATTCTTGGTCGATTTTCAATCCCTTTAAGTCGAATCTTTTGTAAAAAAAAACAATCAACATAGAAAATTCACCTTCATACAGCTTGTTTTGTGATTTAAAAGTCAAACACATACCTACACTCTCTATATTCATCTGTTTATGTTACATAGCAGGGAATAAATATAAAGAGTGATCAGCAAATTTTTGTAACTTTGTTTAAACTGTTTTGCTTTCAGTCAACTTTTACTTTGGGTTGGACAAAATTATATCACAAAATTTAACTTTTAAAGGACTTCATTGCCTTCTACAAGAGGCTTCACATTCAGTAAATACTTTTTTACAAACAAATATTCTTCTCTCTAGCTCGAGTTTTGATATCCCGTGAAAATTGGACTTAGAGGAAGCCGACTGTAATTCTGACTGATTAGAAAAAAGAAGGTGACAAAGTTTCTTAAAATAACCGTTTCAATGTTTTGGAGAAGAAGTGTAAAAGTTTTATATCTAAAATATAAAATACCTATATTGTTATCAATTCTTCCAATTATATTTTAATTTTTATAAGTCTGAGCGAAAAAGTTCATTATTTTATTTGTTGGGGTCTTAAGATAAAAAAAAAACGATTTTGAAGAATTTTTCTGTCCTCTATCTTCATGAGTACTTAATTTGGAGAGTTGGGCCTATGACAGGAAATATTCATAATTTTTAACTGAACAGTTTTTGCTTGTGCACTTTTTCTCTTTTCGAAATATTAGAATTGATTTTTTAAATAAAATGCAAGACTGGATCGCACGTACTTGTTCTTATGTTCAAGTTGCTTGGTACTTAAGAACTTTTAAAATATGCAATTCATTATAGAACAGGTAAATAAATAATATAAAAAATATAGAACAAATACATAATAAGCATTTAAATCGTTCTTTAAATTGTATAAACTACTAAAAAATAGCTTAGCGCTCATAATGAAGTAGGCCATTTTGAAAAAAAGGAAAATATGCAAACAAAAATTGAAAATCGTTGGAGCGGTTTTCTTAAAGACTACCTAATTTTGTGTGTATACAATTTTAGTTATATTTTTTAAACAGAATTTTGTGATGACAGTTTTGAGTATTTATTAATATACATTTACAAAATTATTTGCAAAAAAAATTACCGACCCGAAGATTTAAAAAAATCGTTATATGGCAGGTACGTTTAATAACTGGGTTTAGAATTTTTTTTTGTATACCAACAAGTACCTACACCAAATATACAGTAACACACTGATTTTTTTATCAAAATCGTTGGAGCTGTTTTCGAGATGAATAAGCTTTTTCTTAACTGTTGTATAGCAAGTACCGTTAATTTTGGAGATAAAAAAAATTCAATTTCCCCTCTGGAGAGTTACAAAAAAACCTTAAGTCCAAAATTTGAAGAAAATCTCTTTTTGAGGTTTTGGCTGTAGGTTGAGGTACAGACAGATAAAATTTAGCCACCCACTTTTTTCGTGTTCTCTATCATCGTAATGTCATGTTTGATTGTTATCCCATTTTTTTTTTTGCACGAATCCAAAACTTGCCCTATAGTACCTATATCGCAAGTAAGAAATCAGTAGTTCAAAAAATAGTTGAAAATTTTGTTCTTAAATTGTTGATTTATAAATTAAATTCTTTGTGTACAAAATGGTCTCACTACTGTTAAAAAGAATGTAAACAAATGATTTTAAAGTGGGGTTTTGTATGTTAATAGAAATCCATTCAAAATGCATAGTGCAAGCTGCGAAGAATACATCAATTTACATTGAACATTTTTGAATGAATAACAGCAACTTGAATATGCTACCATCAAGTTTTAAGGCTAGAACTATTGCTTTGTAGCAAGTGCCAACTCGATATTCAAACTCCTTTATTACATTTATTTTAATTTATCAACCGGGAACTACTGTAACGGTCGATTGAATTAGACATAAATCAAAATTATCTTCACAGCGGTTTTTTCTAAAGACTGAAAGATATAAATTGACAGTTTTCTTTTAGAAAATTAATCACATTCATTTGTGATTTATTAAGTAATTGATGATACAATCAAATGCAATTGATATACCTACCTACTCGTTTTTGTTGATTTATCGATGTCCAATAAATATGCATTCTTTTGATTTAAAGGAAAATTGTTATATTATTATTTATGACATCGTATAAAATTTCAATTGTCGAATAGTTACTTGCTCAAATTTAGTTCTGTTAATGTTTTGTAAGAGAATAATAAAATAGTTGAATGATATGGTTTTCTTACATCTCGTTTCACAACAAGATCCCATCACAAGGCTTTCATCTTAGAAAAAATCCTGATTACAAAATCAGAGCCCTTTGACTTACCTTTTTTTTGGTTGAAAAACATCAACATTCAAAGAAATTGGGTCACTCAGGCGTATGTGAAATAAAATACAAAATTAAAAAAAAAAATATACGTTATCACTTTATCGGCTCAAATTTCTAAGAAATCTTGAATAAATTATAATCAAAAAACGGAAATACCATAATAGTCAGTATCAAAATATAACCATATACTATGTATGTAGGTATTTTTGTACATTTATGAATCTTATTAAACTTACACTTTTCTAGAATATAAATTGAAAAATTCACAACTCATTATGCAATTTTCACGTCAGCCGGTTTCTAAAGAGTTTTTTTACTTCTCAACATTTTCTAGGATCTTATTCAAGTGTTTCTTAATCATAATATGTAGACAGCTTAAAAACTACAAATACAAACAAAAAAATTACAAAATACTAAAAACAATCATTAAGTCATTAAAACACGTGCATATATCATTATCTAATGTTTACAAAAATGTTACCCCTACTGTTCGCCTTTCGGTGCAGTGGCGTTGCAATTTCTGAAAACAATTCGAGCCTCTTAACTATTATTGGCTCCATTGATGCGATGACACATACATAAATCAGAGATTCTGTCGAATAAAACAAAATATTAACTGCCCAAGGTGAACAGTGGACCAACCTATATTGTAGAGCTGGACAAAATTCAAAAAAATGTTGAATTGATAAATTAAAATGTTTTTGATTTGAAGTTATGTTGAAACAAAAAAAAATTACTATAAGTTCAATTCTCCTAGCATCGGGGAGAATTAAAAAAAAAATAAAATGTCATGTATAACAATTTTTAAAAACAGAAATTCGTTCTTGAATATTCTGATAAAAACATAATTAAAATGAAATAAATAATTATAAAAATAGTATAAATAATAATAAAAATGAAATTATATAATTAATAATAATAAAAAAATTCGAACTGGTCTTTCCCTTATTATGTAATTTTAATCAATCTCTTAACACCTGAATAAATGACTTGTAGTTTTTGAGAAAACTAAAAACTGAAAATAAATATTTTGTTCTTGAAATAATTTGTTGTGTGTGTATTGATCACATTAAAACCGTCACTTTGCATTAACAAAAATGGATTGTGCTATTACTTTAAATCTAAACCAAAAAATATTTAATTTTCGTACCCCCTCGCCCGATTTTACCCCTTTTTACTTGCGATATATGTAGGTACTACAAGGCAAGTTTTGGATTCGTGCAAAAAAATTTGAGATATCAAACAAACATGATATAACGATGATAGAGAACACCAAAAAAGTGGGTGGCACAATTCTGTCTGTCTGTCTGTCTTTTCGTCTACAGCCTAAACGGCTCGATCGATTTTCTTCAAACTTGGTAAATAGTGGTTTTTGGTGATTATGCCCACACATTTTTTTCATTTTTTTTAGATCCACAAATAACGGTACCTGCCATACAAAAACGGCTCGACAACTTTTCTTAAAAAAAATTCAATAAATTCCTTTAAGTAAAGGCTTCCTTTGGGTAGAAACCCATTTTTCAAAAATGGCTATGAATGGTACCTCCAAAGGAACCATTTTTTTAATTTTTGATTTTCTTCAAAACGGTGCGACCGATTTCACTTATTTTTTTATGCAGAAGCTTCCAAAAAATATAAATAGTTTTGTGTACTAAAATTTTTGAAAAAATATTTTTTGGATTTTTAAAAAATGTTTCAAATTTTTTTTTTGGAAAATCTTATATTTCGAAGACGACTTGATCGATTTTTTTGAAACTCGATACTTAAGAGTTTGTAAGTACTCTCTAAAATATATTAAGAAAAAATTTTACATTTATGAAAAAATAACCGTACCTTCCATACAAATGTTAAAATACCGCAAAGGAAAATATTTTGTTGCTTACAAACGACTCCTACGATTTTGATTAAACTTTTTTCATATAGTAAAATTAGTACGGCCTACTTCCAAAAATTGTAAAATTTTATACTTAGCAACTATTAATAGTACCTGTTATAAAACGTGTTTTTTTTATTTTGAATTTTTTCGTTATCGGCTAAACGGATTTAGATGATTTTTTTTATATACAAATTTCAGATAAAATTAAATAGTATTGCATATCAAAATTTTCAAAAAAAAAGGTTTTGGATTTTTAAAAAATGTTTAAATTTTTTTGAAAATTCGATATCTCAAAAACGGGTTGACAGATTTTTTTCAAATTTTATTTTTATATACAAATAAATATATACTCTAGATTTGCATATCTAAATTTGTTCTTAAAAATGTTTTCAGAATTTTATATGTGTATACAAAATTATTTTTTTTAAAAACCGCTCCAACGATTTTAAATTTTTTTCCCGTACAATCATAGTCAATCAAGAATTAAGATGGCATCCTTTTGTGTCACCTCAAACTGTCAAAAGAGTTGCCTTAGCCAATTTAAATGTTCATACTTCTCTACATTTATCTCTCATAATTTCCATGTTTTTATATACAATTTTCTTAAACCCACAGTGTCTTGAACATAAGAGCAAGTACGTGCGACCCAGTCGTGCATTTTATTTAAATCGATTTAATTAACATTTACAGCCCTATTATTGACGCGATTCAAAACTAGTTTTAACGTAAAACTAGTTCTATATAGTCTGGGAGCCCACCGTAAGATTAAATATCTCATCGCGGCCACGCAAAAATTGGATGCCAATCGATAGCTTTAGTCCAAACATTTCCAAAACTGCTGATCGGACAAGCTTTATGTGGTCGCAATGGTTAGGAAATGCACTTTTCATTTGCATTTTCCGCTAAATGTACCTATAATATAAGCAACTTATATAAATGGGGTATCAAATGAAAGCTAGGACTGTCCTCTACACAATAGCGATGGTCGGACAGAGGTTTTTGGCTGTTGCCACGAGTCCGACCACTTTTCTTAAATTAGAGATTTTGTGCATCCTTGGATGAAAATGAAAAAAAAGTGGTTAATGCCACTTTCCTAACCATTTGAAATGATTTTACTCAGTTTTCGCTGATGTAAGACGCAGTGTTAAAAAAGACCTTTTTTTTTAAATGGTCGGACTCGTCGTAACAGCCAAAAAAAAGTCAGTCCGACCAATGGCATCGTGTAGAGGTCAGTCATAGCTTTCATTTGATACCCCTATATAAGTTGCTTATATTATAGTTACATTTAGCGGAAAATGCAAATGAAAAGTGCATTTTCTAACCATTGCGACCAATAAAGCTTGTCCGACCAGCAGTTTTGTAAATTTTGGGACTAAAGCTATCGGTTGGCATCCAATTTTTGCGTGGCCGCGATGAGATATTTAATCTTACGGTGGGCTCCCAGACTATATAGAACTAGTTTTACGTTAAAACTAGTTTTGAATCGTGTCAATAATAGGGCTGTTAGAGTTTAGTTTTGGCAGTTCCAAGCTTCTAGCCTTACTATTTTTTTATTCTTTCTCAATGTTTCGGGTTATTTGCCCCACTGTCATTTGGCCGGCGGCGCTGCTGTCACCATGGCGATGGCGGTTTTGCTTTATCTCCCATACGTCCATGTTGATGTAGATAATTTTATTGACAGATACCCCGTCAGTTATTTTAGTAGTCGCGATACTAAAAATAAAACGTATTATCTTTTGTTTTCTAAAATAAAAACGCAAAAGCGAAAACATGTAAACAAAACAACATTCAAAACAAGCTGTTGTTAGTGAAGCACATTTCAATAAAAATCGAAAAGGAAGACCACAAACAATAATGTGCTTTTTTCACTCTTTTTTTTACTCTTTTATTCACAATCAAATTACTTTAATTCGCCGTGATTCAGATCAAGCACTGTGTGTGGATTACTTAAGCGCATAATCAGTTTAAATATAGCTGATTCTTTTTTTTTTATATTTGCTATAAGAGCATAAATCAAATCTAAAAATAAGTGAAATTACTTAGTCGCCGCGCATACAATATAAACTGTCGCAGAGATGCTTTTCCATCGGAGTCAATTGAGATACAAATAGTGTCTTTTATCATTTGTGTGGTGCGTTTGCGTTGTGTGTTGTTCTCCACTCTATTGTAGGTACTTTAATCGAGCATAATGAAGTGAATTCAAACATTTTTTCTGTTTGTGTAAGCCTTACTGTTTTTTTTTTCTTCTTCTTCTTGTTAATCATGTATACATGGCCTTGAGCCTTCTTGAGTTTAAATTGGATTAAAGTTTTGTGTGGTGTGACACCAGTGACATAACGACATAGAGCACGTTTTAAGTTTGACAACCTTTAAGATGTGTAGAGAGCAGAATTGATTCAATTCATGGTCAGTTTTTGCAGCTTATAAATTGGTGACAGAGATCGACAACAACAAAAAAAAATTGTTTGGGAATACCCCAATATTTTTTCAAGAAAGCTGTCAAAATTCTTCTGTTTTCAAAATGTATATTAATCGGTGAAACCAGAAACTCACCGCTTGCCTTCAAGTGACAGTTTAAAAATAATTTTTGGTATAACAACATGTTGACTTCTTTTTAACGATGATGGATTCAATGACATTTTGCGAAGCGCCTTGCAAATTTCAATAAATATCAAACACGAAATTTTTGTTTTGTTTTAAAAGTGTATGTATGTATATGCAATATATTTAATGGATTTATTAAATCAGTGAGACACTGCGTTGCAAAAAAAGACGTAAATATTGGTTCAAAAACCTCGGTTAGCACTTTGTTATTGAGGAAGTCTTAATATAGGGCATATTTACAGTTTTATGGCTGGGATAATTTTCGAAAAAAGGAAGAAAAAATATGGTAAAATGTACTAAAACTGGAATAGACGATAATGAAGCTCTTTTACTTTTTGTTATTTGTATTTTGTTCTCTCTCTTTTTTACCATATCTTTGTTGAGATTCTTGATTACCTGTTATGTTTTGACCTCTTGATATCTCTACTTCTCTTATTTTCTTTAAAAATGTATAACTTTTTCGTTTTTGTAGTCTATTCTTCTGAATGGCAACCCTTTTCATTTTGCTGGGTTATTACTTAGTTTTTATTGCACGGAATAATTTTTATTTGGCTCTTCCAAGGGTTTGCTACCGTGTTGATAAAGAAAATTGGGAGAAAAAAATACTATTGCAAGAAATAATTTAATTAAAGTTCACGGTGCAACGGTACTGACACTTAGACAGTTTATGTGACCTAACTTCTCTATGCTAATGAGAAAAATAATTTCCAGGACATTTTTAACAAATGTCGTTAAAAGGAATACCTACAAAATTCTGATGATCAACCAAAAATGTTAGAGCATGCTTTAAAAATACTACCACGGTACTGACAAATAAATTTGTGACACACTTTCTTCGAATGAAAACATATCACTCTTAAAGTACAACAACGTTAAAAAGATAAAATGACTGCTGTTATCTATACATAAATAGTACCTCTTTAAGAAAACCACCATACAAACGTCTTGAAACTGAAACAAAATGGCAGTTCAGCGGGAAATCTTTTGAATTCAAAAATAAAAGTAAATCCTCGGACAACATTCATATATTTTTCAAAAAAATCACTAAATTACTTTTAGTAAATAATAAATTTAGATGAGAAACCATTGTTAAAAACAAGGTTATTAATGGTACCTCCCATTGAACCATTTTTTTACTTTCGACTTTCTTCAAAATGCTTAACAGACTTTTATATGTTTTTCTGCAGAAGCTCCCAAAAAGTTTAAAAAGTATTTTGAACCAAAATGTTTAAAATAAGATTTTTGCATTTTTAAAAAATGTTTCAACTTTTTTTTTGGAAAACTCAAAAACTTCGAAACGACAACGGTACATTTTCTTAAAACTTGGATTCTTAACACTTTTTTTAATATTTTTAAAAATATTTTACTTTTATTCAAGAACGTCGATACCTACCATACAAATGATAATCCCTAAAAATGATTTTGATTATTTTTTGTGTTCTTAAATCGGTATGGTTTAATAAACAAGGTGTCCCTTAATTCGTCAAAAAAACTAGGCCATTTTCCTTTAGTTTATTCTAACAAAAATCGTATGGGGAGAAAATTCTATGTATTTCTGAAAAATTGAATTTAATGCAAAAAAAAAAAATACAAATCAACAAAAGCACATACAAATGTGCTGTTATGAAATAATCCATTCTTTTGTTACATTTCTAAATTAAGTTGTTTAAATGAAACGTTTTTGAGAAATAAAATTTCAAAGTCAAAGTTTTTGAAAAAAAATTATGAATTTTTTGTTTCGAGTTGATACTTTTCAAAATTTTGGATAATTAAGTGTTATTTATGTGTTTGATATTCAATGCCTTTATCAATTCCCAGTCAAATATCGGAAACCATATGTAATAATCTTTCCTAGTATTTGAGAAATTAAAAAAGAAAGACAAAAAAAAGAAACGTAGTTTTAGTAAACGCTACCTTTGAGTTGAAAGCCATTTTTCAAAAAAATGGTTATTAATAGTAGGTACCTACCTGGCAAAAAACAATTTTTTTTATTTTCTTGAAAACGACGTTCTCAAAAAGTTTAAATAATATATAGTACCAATCTTTTTAAATTATTTTTTTAGGTTTAAAAATTTCAAATTTTTTAACCTCAATAATTCGAAAACGACGCACACATAAATGGTTGAAAGTTGTTAGTCACTAGGACCTGGTTTACCACTAGCTATTGCGCCACCAAGTTTTGTTTTTTTCTTCGAAAATGAATCAGTTGATTTTTTTAAACTTAACTTTTCTTAACACTTATGATTTTGAAGAAAATTAAAAATAATATTCTTCCTTGGAAATTTGCATCCAAAGCAATTTACCTATTTTGTGCCCTTAGCTACCTACAAATGTGTTTGGATGGTGATATTTCTGAAACCAAGCCTTGAAAGAGGTTGCGGAAAAAATCTATATCTCTTAAATTTGTGAGAGCTTTCCAAAACTGAAAACAAGAACCTTCTACGGTATCTGATTCCGGAGATATACGCATCCAAAGTGAAATCGTTTTTTCAACCTTCCATTTGGATGGATACATTTCCTCGACCAAGCCTTCCAAAGAGGTCCGGTTTTCAGATAATACAGTCCCAGTTCAAGGCAATCCTATGCCTGAAAACCAAAAGCTTCTGCAGGATCTAGTTGCGAAGATATTTGTATCCAAAGTATCTAGTTTAAGTGACGTTCAACCCAATCCTTTGGATGCGAATATCCCACGGAGGGACTTTTAATTAGGACTGTGGGTTTCAGTTCTGAATAAGAAATTTACAGACCTTGCCAGAAATGTAACAATTTAATTTAAATGTGAGACAAAATTTTCAAGAGTTTTTGAAAATTTTCATGACTCCCACCTTATGACTTTTTTCAGAAATTGACTTTCCAAAAATGTTTATAAAATAAATCGAGATATACATACTGAAATAACGGTACCTTCTATGCAAATGTTAAAAAAATCCGTTCAAGAAAAACTCCTTTTCTTTTCAAAAACGACTCCTACGATTTCGATAAAATCTTTTCAGTTTTCTAAAAGTAGAACGCTTAAGCAAACTTACACCATTAACTAGCTTCCCTAAAACGCTATTTTTGATTGTTATTTTTTTTTTCAAAATTGCATACGTATGTACCTATCAAAGTTTTCAAAATATATTTTGTGAATTAAAAAAAAAGAAAATCAAAATATTTTTTTAAAAATTTGACTAATTTGTATTTAATTTTAAATTTTAAAATTTGCATGCCAAAATTTTTCCTTAAAACTGTTTTTGAAAACCTAATATAATAAAAAATTAATGTAAAAAAAACGCATTTTTTTATTTTTTCTTGCATAAATTCATATTTATTCAAGAATTCAGATAACATTCTTTTTTCACCTCAAACCATTAAAAGATGGCTTAAATGTTTGCCTTGGTCTAATCCACCCAATGAGTCATTTACCCTTTATAAACTATAGGCCTTGAAATGAAAAACAATTGTTTCTGGATGCTAAAACCATTCGCATGCAAATAATGCCTAAAAGTGAATTAATATTTTGTTTTTGGAAGTGTAAACCGCACATGAAGCTAGTCATGCAAAAAAACAATTTTGTAATTCACCTCAATAATTTTTGTTCTGCGAAAATATTTGCATACACATATTTTTTTCGCATGGGAAATGTAAACTAGACCAAAAACGTCGGACTCATTTGTCACTGCAAAAAAATTATTTTGTAATTCACCTCAATAATTTTAGTTATGCAAAAATATTTGCATATACATATTTTTTTCGCATGAGAACTGTAAACTAGACCATAAACGTCCAACTCATTTGTGCATAATTATTGAACTTGCCACCAGTATTTGGTTAATACTGTTTTGAATGAGTTTGGAACAATACAAAAATAGACAATGAGCGCGACGACACACACACACCAATAAAATAAAACTTGTACCTACACTTCAAAAATTATCCTATTTGAATTGTAAGGCCTCATTAAACTGGGAAACTCTTCCGACTCCAAAAGCCGGATCTACCTTGATACTCGTTTCTATTTATACCTAGTTTTCAAAATCTTGCTCACTTTAGTTATTTAAATGACCATTTGTCTCTCAATATCCAACCGCAAATTATTATTCCGCCCTTAAATGCAAACCAACCAAATAAACCTCCACACGGAAATGGGAGAAACAAAAAAAATATATATGAAAAGACCTCACATAAATATCACCGCCTCACGTTATTCAACTAATTTACCTTTCATCAAATAAATATTCTGGCTTGAATGAAAAATATTTTCATCGTGATTTATTGCCAGACCACCCCAGAGGCCGGAGCACGCATTATTATTCGCACCCCGCCCACCCATAATTACCAGTGGCGCAATGCACAGACATAATATTTTTGTAAACTTATCTTTTTATTACTATAAAATTATATACATATTTCATTGAAGTCACTTAATGCGCGCTAACAGTAGGGTAGCACATCCTGATGTTTTGACGTAAATTGCAAGAGGAATTGTGTCTGTCTTTTGTGTCCAATTTGAATGATGAATGAATGAATAACAAGCACCAAGCAATCGTAATAGTTTTGACTTTTCATTGGTTTGTGTAAATAATTTGTTTGTTTTTTATTTGTATTTATTTCCGTCCGTTTTGGAAGTGACGAATAGATAGACAGTCTGAGTGCAGCTGATTTAATAAATATTTGCCACAGAGTTTTTCCGTTGTGAAGTACAAAAAGAACTTTTACAAATTTTGCAATCGATTTTAAATTAACTTAACGATAAACTAAGACTTGAAACCTTAAACATTACTAGATGACAACAGGTTTATTTTAAGCTTAAAGTCTTTTGTCCATAAAGAAGTTAGTTGAGAATCTTTTTCAACATCACAAACACCTAATTTTTAAAGTTGCACTCCCTTTTAAAACCGAAAAACCTAAACAAGGAAGTTCTTCCTCATGTTCCCAATATCCTTTGTAGCGGGAGTCATTCAAGCAGCTATTTTAGGAAATCACTTCCGAATTATTAAATTCCTGACGTAAGTACATAGAGTTCAATGCCTTTACGTATCTGTACATTTTAACATATACCCAATGCCTTCTTATAATATTCACGACTTCATTGAGCACGTCATTTATATACATAGGTAGGTACTTATAGTCACGCGAAATTCTTGGGCTTTTATTTAAACGCATTGCTGGGTCGCACGTAATTGTGCTCTTTATTGAAAATGGTATTATCGACACTTAAAATTCGTTACCATAATTAAATTTAATAAAGCTAGAAATTTGTTGTTGTGAAATTTCCTTTAGATTAAAATCAAAGTTTGTCATCATAAAAGACAAAAATTCCAACTATCCCAAATAAATGACTAAGCCAACTTTAAGTTTTAAGTACTTCGCGAAACGTCTCGAAATTGATACAAACTACATTCACCACTTTTGAAAAAATATGCGGATAGAATATTCAATACGTGATGTAATTGATTTTGTGCTTTTAAAAGAGTAAGAGTTAGAAGTTTTAAATTTTTACGAAACTCGTTCAAAATCAAATTATGCAGAAACCAAGTAGAATATTGTAACGAAGTGTTACACTTTCACCTCCACCGACCGAAATATTTTGCACTATTTACCAGCACCCTACTTCACCGTTTAACCAACAGATCCCAGGCATCCACCATATACCGAGTCATCGTCAACAACAATGAAAAGCAATTCGACACAAAAATATAAAAATAAATATATTTCATTCGTATTTCTCTCAGTTCACACCCAATTGAAGCAGAAAAACCAGCAAGAGGAAGTTTGAGTTTAAAGATATCCCGAAGGTTATCGACTCGTGTTAATTCTCAATTATTTATTAATCTTGAATTATAGACGAACTGGTTTTTCTCTGTGTTTGTAGCAAGTCTAAAAGCTCAGGTTACTTTTCGTAGTGCATTCGTGTAACATTTATGATAATCTTTAATAAAATAAATTTGTTCACCATAAGATTAGCCCTGATGGGCTGGAACTAGATTCCTACCGTTATTCTCCCTACTTGCTCTTTCCCCGAATGGACGCAGGTTCAGGGTCAAATAAAGTTGGTCTCCCTGAGATTAGCCGTGGGCTGGAATCAGATTCCTGCCGTTTTTCTCCCTGCTTGCTCCTTCCAAGTATGTATGTGCGTGAAGCTAGCACCGCCATTTTGGATTTTCAAAAAAAAGTTGAGCTGCATTGTGCTCAACTTGTGCTGGCTTGTGCCGTAAATATTTTTGAAAAATTCTCAAATTTGCAATTTTTTTTTGAAAATCGAAAATGGCGGTGCTAACTTCACGCTACAGCCCTTCGCATTGCGATTTTTTTTTTGTTTTTGTTTCTTAGGAGCATTTTCTGAGCACAAAATATCACAACTTTCTCTTTTAAGAAATTTTGAAATTTGCGATTTTTTGAAAATATTTACGGCACAAGGCAGCACAAGTTGAGCACAATGCAGCACAGCCTTTTTTGAAAATCCAAAATGGCGGTGCTAACTTCACGCACATCAAGCAGGTTCAGGGCCAATGGTCTCCCTCGGATTAAGCGTGGGTTGGAATCAGATTCCTACCGTTGTTATCCCTCCTTGCTCCTTCTAAGTTCTGAGTAGGTTCAGAGCCAAATAAAGTTGCATGCTCTCCCTCGGATTAGAACCGAGGCAGAACTTTCTTGAGTGGTCCGATTCTGGTTGTGGCTTTTTTGTGCTATTAAAAAAAAAAAAATATGCTGGAGATTATAGGAGATTTTTGTAGATTTGGAGATTTTGGCAAGAAAAAATATTTATTGGGGATTTTGTCCCTGGGAGCTCTCTCCCTATGGGGATTTTGTCATGTAGATATAATTTTTTTTTTAGAAATTTCGTCCGATTGAGAAATTGGGTTTTAGGGATAACGGGTGCCTCCCGAAGTTTTTATGTTTTGAAATAATTTTTGATGAAATAGGGAAATTAAAGACATATGAGTAAGTTTAATATTTTTCTAATTCCCATTTCTTCGTTCCCATCTGTCAAGTAATTAATTGTCTACGGCGTCCATGCATTAAAAAAACTCTAAAAATCAGAAATTTTTTAAAGTTTATTTACTGCTCCGGAAAAGGGTGATTTAAGGCCAGTTCTTTGAAATTTGGATATTTTCAAAACAGGGTGTTTCGAAAATATGTAAACATTTTGCAACTTCGTTGTTCCTTGAGGGATTTCAATCAAATTGGCCCAGGTGATAGCTGAGAATGTATTAAAACAGAATCAAATACAGTAGACGCTCGATATAGTGAAGTAATAAAAACCAGGCCTGTTCACTGATTCGAGATTGTTCACTTTTTCGAGCGGGAGTTTCTAAGGCTTTCTTAAGATGAATTTGACCCAAAACGTACTTTTCGTTAGAAGTGAATGTTTTTAATTTGAATTAAGCATTAAACAAGGCTTTCACTCAGGTTTAAACAAAAAAATAGAAAAAATTCATCAGAGCTCTCAGGCTATTCAAAATAGTTGCGCGACATTTTTATATAAAATACGTTTTCATTTAAAATGTTGTGTGCTCACTACTGTGGATACTTCACTTTTTCGAGATTCACTAAATCGTGCGTCTACTGTAGGTATTTATAAAGCAGGGTGCTTCAAAACAATGTCAACTTCGTTGTTCCTTGAGTGATTTCAATCAAAATGACAGAGGTGATAGCTGGGACAGATTTATAACAGAAATAAATATTTTCAAAACAGGAAGAATTTACAAAAATGATAATTTTTTTAACAAAGAAGCTGACATTTTTTTGAAACGCCCTGTTTTGGAAATATTTTTTTTCTTTTTTAATTCTGTCTCACCTATCACCTGTGTATTTTTTTTTTTATTTTATTTTGAAATCGCTCAAAGAACAACGAAATAGCAAAATACTGACACTTTTTTGAAACATCCTGTTTTGAGAACATTTGTTTTTGTTTAATTCTGTATCACCTCTGTCAATTTAATTGAAATCGCTCTCGCTCAAGGAACCATGAATTTCCGAGGATTTCTAAACATTTTTTTCGAAACTTTATCTAGCGTAACTTTGGATTTTGAAAACTTTCTCTTTTCGTAAAATAACAATTTTCTTCTTTGAACGGTTCGTGAATGAATCGTCAGTAGCTCTCGCATATGATAAATTCGAGAACGAACCATATTTTACAGATTCCAGCAGATTTGATTCGATCGTGAAGATGAATTTTATAAAAAAAAAACAATAAGATTCGCGATCGAATCAAAATCAAATTCCTTATAGAATTTGTCACGAGAGAACGAATAATATTTTATCGTTTTACGAACCTTGTTTTATACCCCAGGTTTTACTTGCTTACTTCGGGAATACTCTGGACTACGACGAGCTTACCTTAGCCTCGATAAAGATTTATCTTTGGTTAATGGTTAAATAAGGTAAAATGAATGATGGAGTCAAGGAATGAAGACTTTTGATTGAATTCAATAAGTGATTTTTAATGATTGCATTCATAAAAGATGCATTCTTTTACAACCTTGTGAGCTTTGTGCAAAAGATCATGATCTTGTTCGTATCCAATCTCCAATAAGCGATTTGTGCAAATATATGTAACGATAAATAATTGCTTAGCAGTAAGCTCTTAGGCTAAGAACGCATTTGCGATTTTTTGTCGTACGATTTTTCAGTTTCAAAAATTACAACACATGAATGTATAAAAAAGGCGTTCTAAGCCCTAGTTTTTATTTATACAAATTCATCGCAATAACACTTCTTGTTGGATGACCCTGTACATCAAATTGTGAATTCAAATGTTTAAAAAATAAGGAACCCTTTCAACTGCACTAATGTCTAGTTTTCAATGCAAGATCATCTGAGTTTCGAATTCAGGTCAACGGGTCATCACACAACCAATCGGTTGAAACATAATTTTCCAGATTTTCCTCAATGGACTCCCCCAAAATTATTGGATTTTCTATATTCGTAATTTCAGGCTTGATTTATAACTATACCAAAGTTGTTTTTTATTAGTTTTTACAATTCCATAAATTACCCTTAAAGTTTTTAAAAGTAAAAATAAAAAAAATATGAAGACAAATTTATGGGTGTTATATTTATATTAATTTTGTAAGTAGTAAACATCAAAAGTAGGTACCTACCTACAGATACTCGTACATATGATTTAGCACCTTTACAGGCATTAATGAATTCCTAAGTGATTTATGTTTATTAATGTAAAATTTTGTGTGCCTATGAATAATTCGTTGTTGTTGGTTGTCGTTAATAATTTTTCTCAGACAGAAAAGATTTAAGGTTTTTTTTTAGATTTTAGCTACGTCAGAATTTAAAGGTTGGTTTGTTTTTTCGTTCCTTCTGTTTAAAAAAAAAAACAGTCACGATAAGTTTAATTAATGATAAACGATTGATTTACAATAACAAAAACTTACAACATATTACTTACTACGTGAGAATTCTTTGTTGAATTTATATTAAGATTTATTATAAATGAGAAGTATATCGATTGCTTATTTGAATAAAACTAATTTATTGTAAGTTATATGTTATTTATGTGTTTATTCTTATTTATCTTTGAGATAAATAAGATGTGTGGAAGGAATAGGAATCAACGTTCTTCTTTATGCTGATGACATAGTTATCCTATCTGACAGTGCTCCTAAACTACAAACTTTAATAGACAGCTTCATCGCATATTGCCTCAAATGGAGCCTCACAATTAATTTGGAAAAATCTCAAATAGTAATTTTTCGCAACGGCGGTCGAAGAGCAGCGCAAGAAAAATGGTTTTTCAGTGGTGTCGAGATAGCTGTTACAAACCAGTTTAAGTATCTTGGTGTTATTTTGAACCATAATATGTCATGGACAGAACATCTTAATAGCAGACTTACAACTTCAAAAAATACTATAAACTCAACATGGTCGCAATTTATACGGAACAAATCAATAAGTCACTCAGCAAAATTTAAGATCCACGACGCTGCTTCAAGAGCAATAATGTTGTATTGTGCCCAAGTGTGGGGATACAAGGAGCATGTCCAAGTGGAAAGGCTACAACGTTTCTTCCTGAAAAGGTGTTTTCTTCTGCCAAACAACACGCCAAACTATGTACTACACATCGAAACAGGACTCCCAAAAGCTTTCCTGACAACCCTCAGACTACACTTTTCCTTCATATCCAGAGTCATGGAACTACCGAGAAATAGACTTCCGAGAATCCTATCGGAAATTATAATTCGGAAGGACATTTACTGGGCTAATGAATGGAAGCAGCTTTTTCTGGAAGCCTCAGTTCCTATTTCTTTTACATCGCCTAGATCTGAGATGCGCAACTCTCAAAATATTCTTCTAACTAAGCTGAAGGAGAAACATTGGAACAGCTTTGTAAGCAGTGCACAAGAATCGCAGTTCCACGATGAATACAGTAACGTGTCATACTATGATGTCCCTAACTACTTTGAAGATACAAACCCACAAGATATGATAAGCTTGATACTAAAAGCTCGCAGTGGATTACTCAATTTAAATGCAAGAGCCTTTCAAAACCATACTATTGGCATATGTACAATTTGTAACCTCGATGCACCAGAAAACACTTACCACTTCATTGGAGTATGTCCCATATTCAGGGGATATAGGAAGCAATTTCTTGGAAGCTTTGAGCTAACGAGATCCCAGTTCCTAGATGCCTTAAACGGACAGTGCTATTGGAATTTATATCAATTTTTAAAATCCGCTTTTAAATATCGCTTTCAAATAATTAATGAATTTTTGTAAAATTAAGCTCACTTTGCCTTGATTTAGTCTATACTTTTTTGAACCTGACAGGCAACTTATACAAGTTATTGTCATATTAATTTAAGAACCAGCTAAACTATGTTTTTATAAATCTATTTTGGAAATAAAATTATTTATCTATCTATCTATCTATCTATCTATCTTTGAGATAAATGAAACCGCTACTGGTTACTGTCAAATAGAATTGACAAATTTTTGTATCCAAATAAATATTGCCATAACTATTAGTTTGTAAATTTTTTGCGATTGAAATGGAATTAATTAATTTGTTAGTTACAATATGACAAACACATTTCAGTTATTTAGTTGTTTTGTTATTTAATGTAATATTCACTTTCTACAATGGTTGGGTTCGAAATTTGTATACAAAAAAAATAAATCTAAATTCGTTCAGCCGATAATGAGAAAACTCAAAATAAAACAAAACATTCTATTTGAGGTACTATTAAGAGTTGCTAAGTGCAAAATTTTATAATTTTTGGTAGTAGATCGCACTAATTTTAATATACGGAAAAAGTTTAATCAAAATCGTAGAAGCCGTTTTTGAGAAAAAAAATATTTTTCTTAACGGTTTTTCAACTTTTATATGGAAGGTCCCGTTATTTTTGCATTATAGTAAAAAATGTTCTTAAAATATTCTAAAGAGTATTAAAAAACTCTTACACAAAGAGTTTCAAAAAAATCGATGTCGTTTTCGAAATATATGATTTTCAAAAAAACAATTTTGAAACATTTTTATAAAAAGTTCAAAAATAGTTTTTCCTTTTTTAAATTTAAGCACGCAATATACTATTTATATTTTTTGGAAACTTCCATATAAAAAAACTATCAAAACCAGCCGTTTTGAAGAAAATCGAAAATAAAAAATGGATCCTTGAGAAGTACCTTAATAACCAATTTTTGAAAAATGGTTTCCGACCCAAAGGTAGCCTTAATTAAAAGTAGTTTATTGAACTTTTTTAAGAAAAGTTGTGGAGCCGTTTTTGAGAAAATAACGATTATGTAAAATTGCCAAAAAAATTGTATGGTGGGTACCGTTATTTTTAGTTCTAAAAAACAAAAATGAAAAAAGTGTGGGCAAAATCAACAAAAAACACTACGTACCAAGTTTTAAGAAAATTGATCCAGCCTTTTAGGCTGTAGTCAAACAGTCTTGCAGACATACAGACAGAACTGTCATACCCACTTTTTTCGTAACGAGAAGTCTGATTAAAATCTTGAGTTCAATTTTCTTCTCGAATGGCAAGTTAGTTTCTATAAATCGCAAGTAAAAAATGAATACAAACGAAAACGAGTAGTTTCCATTAACAGTTTTAAAATTGAAAATCACTATTGAGTTAAGCATTTTGAAGCATTCGTTATTTATAATCAGACCATTAAATCTCCTTTTCTCTCTTGATCTGGACTAAAGTTAAAATTAAAAAAAAAAACATGGCAGACATTTTATTTTAATTTTATGATTTTATTTACTTCTACCTTGGTTGGACTTTAGGCACCACTTTAACGCCATTTCCATAAAATTAAATTACTTTAAAATTTTAACAAGCTTCTCATTTTTGAATTTCATCATAATTATATATTTTGTTAAATTAATAATATATCATAACGTATACCTATATAATCTTCTGGAACCAAATATCTCTTCATAAAATATAAATATAATAAATTATATTGTATATGTAGTAATATGCTCAATTTTATTTTAAGTAGTAATTTCTGTAAGCGTTAAACTTCTGACTCACCGAAATAGTTATACCTTGTTTTTTTTTAATGACACTAAATATAGTTGTATCTCACAAAATGTAAATATGTCATATACGCTAATTAAGTGCTTTGAAAAATTTTTATCACAAAATACATAGAAGTTCGTGCTTTCTTTGAAAATATAGAAATTTACGTAATCATTAAGTTTTGAGTAGTAATAATAAATTCAAGTGATTGTTTGATGAGTCAGTTACTGAACAAAAATTTAAATACCTTTGTTAGTTAGAATTTTGTTAGAAGCTACATACATACGTATGTGCATAAATATCCTTGTATAGGGTGATTTTTTAGCTGGTTTGGTTTTGGCAACACTGGTTTTGACAGCTGACGTGTGTTTAGTACCTTGTGTCACTGTCAAACAGCTTCAGTTTGGTTTGCAATTTAACCATGGATCGTCTTACAAATGAACAACGCTTGCAAATTATTGAATTTTACTATCAAAATTCGTGCTCGGTTCGAAATGTTCATCGCGCGCTGCTTCCATTTTATGGTCGGCATTCTCGACCTTCTGAGCAGTCTATTCGGAAGATTGTGACCAAATTTCGCACCAAATTTACTTTGTTGGACATTAAACCACCAACACGTTTACGTACTGTGCGTAGTGAAGAAAATATTGCGGCCGTATCAGCTAGTGTGACAGAAGACCGCGAAATGTCATATTTCTTAAAAGATGATGCGAATCGCAGCGTTACTGTCAATGGTGAACGCTACCGAGTGATGATAACAAACTTTTTTTTGCCCGAAATGGAAGTTCTTGACTTGCATGATATGTGGTTTCAACAAGACGGTGCCACATGCCACACAGCACGCGAAACAATGGCGCAATTGCGAGGCGAGTTTGGTGAACAGTTAATTTCACAATTCGGGCCGGTCAATTGGCCGCCTAGATCGTGCGATTTGACACCATTAGATTATTTTTTGTGGGGGTATGTCAAGGCTAATGTCTATAGGGACAAGCCCGCTTCGATTGACGCACTGGAAGCCAACATCCATGCATTCATTCGTGAGATACCGGCCGATATGTGTGAAAGAGTATGCCAAAATTGGACTCAGCGGATGGGCTACCTGAGACGCAGCCGCGGTCAACATTTGCATGAAATTATCTTTAAACATTAAATTGCAAGGTTCAAACTATCGATTCAAATAAATATTTCATTCATTTTTTCGAATTTTTTGTGTTTGTTTTTTTTTTTAAAGTTCTAAACCTCTTAAAAAATCACCCGTTATATGAACTTATAGATGTATACTAAAATTACATTCATTCATTTGTGTTTTAGTCAGAATTTATATACAATGTGTTTACTGACTCCAAATATAAGATCCCAAAATGCTTAAAGGAGACTATCTCGGTTACAATTTGCTTCTTCAAACCAAGATGATGGAAATAGACTTGCTAACAGAGGCAGGCTTGCGACCAAACTTACGGAGTATTCTCGAAATGCGATGAATGTCATGACATAATTCGGTAATTGAAAATTAAAAGTTTTCCTTTTTATAGTCGTCGTATCATCTTGGCGTTGGTTACTTTATCCAGCATAAAAAAATGTCCCTTAAATCATGTATCATACACTAGAACTTAAAACATTTTGCAATTTGATAAACCTTCCTCGCAAAAAAAAACACCCTTTAAAATTGTGCCTCTTTCCATCCTTCATTCTTATAATAAATAAAACGTTCGCTTTCACTCATAAAGACTGTAAGAATGTTTTGTATACACCCCTTATTTTACCTGTTCCTATTAATACTGAGTTCTCGTTAAGATATCACATATCACAGAGTTGCTGACGTTGAAGATATTTCGCAATGTTGTATAAATAAGGAATGTTTCCAATTTTTATTTGTTATTGATTAACTTCATTACCCTTATCATCATCATAAATCGTGAGAATCTAATGAACATTATTGATAACATCTTTACTGAAAAAAATGTACACTATGACGTATACTTACTTTTTTTTCAATTTTTGTATGCATTTCTTTTCATTGCTTTTAAAGTATAAAAACAAAAAATAAAATGAAAAAAAAAGCATATACAAATACATATTCGTTATGGTTGAGGATTTAATCAAACTGCATCGACATGACACCCAGAGCATACATTTTTATGTAAACGAACGTGTCGTTTGAGTTACAAAATGGATTACAAAAAAAAAAGTATTTAAAATGTAAACAGAATGAATTTTATTTTTTTCTTCTTATGCTTTTCAGATTGAATTAAATTATTAAATAATGGTCTGCTTGTATTTTTATTTTGTTTATAAATTCATTGCTAAGACAAACGGTAAACATTTAACAATCAGCAGGTCAAAGTAGATGAAAATTTTCCACCATTAAATTGTTGATAAATATTTTGTTGCGTTTGGTAAAACCATTATTTTTTTTTGTTCAGTATAATTTAAAACAATTACGATTTGACTAAATAATTTAAAACATATCGACTCAAAATAATATATTTCAACTCGGTTTTATTATTATTAAATAGTTAAAAGCATTGCCATGCTTTAAGTTTTCTCTATCTATTTTCTTAGGTATAGGAACTATTTAATGAGACGTTATGCATTCGCAAAAAATTAATCGAACTCGAGATTTTGACCAAAATTCATATACTACGATTCTAGGAAAGACGAAATAGTAGGTCTCGCAATTCTGTCTGCCTGTCAAGCAAAATGTACCTTCTTTTATTGTCTTTATTTAGGCATTAAGAATACTCTTCGAAAATTCCCTTGCCAAATCGTATGCACGATCAAATGTCAAAAAAATTAAACATAAGATTATTTGAAAAGCTTCATAAAAAATGGTAATAAGTTTTTTTTTTTTCGATTTCTGAGACTGATATTAGATTTTAAAAATGCAACAAAAAAAAAATATGAAAATAATTGAAACTTTTATTTCAGATTATTTCGAGATTTTGAGTAGATTGTTGACCTAAAAATTGATTGTCAACTCCCAACTGTGATAACTTTTAAATTTCTTTCTGATTCGATCAGATAAGGTTTAAAATTAAATTTCAATTCAAACATTTTAAAAGAGTAGCACTTTAACTAGCTCTAATGCATTGGGAACATTGCTCAACATTTTAGACTAGCTTTTCTAAATGTTGAACAAATCTGTATTAGAATCACTTTCATATTAATTTAAGTACAAATTTTAAGACGTTTTAAAAGTATACTTGACTAAGTCCCTGACTTTAAGAATGCTGTTTTTTTTATTTTGAAATTTAAGGCCATGTTCTGACCTAAATTGTGAAACCTCCGCTTGGAAGACAAAAAAAACATAGTACCACAAAGTTCAGCGTCCTCATATCATAAAAGGGGAAATGATTTGTGTCGTCAGAAACCAAAAACGGACCACATGCGTGGTATAACAAACTATTTTGTTTTCAAGTATGTTTAAAAAATTGTATGTCTACTTAAAGATTATAAAACCGCCCAAACAGTTTTACTATTTTAACTTACTATAGGCGTTTTTTATTGGTCACTTATGGATAGCGCAGCAATGCGAGTCCGAATAAAACGTATATTCACTTTTATATCCACGCTTAATTGAAATCTCAAAGTTGGTATCTGTGGCATTAAAATTGTCAAAATCAGCTGTTATTGAAAAAAATAAATAATATTTGGAAACAAAAATGGATTTTAAATGGTTCCAAATGGCGTTTGTTCGAATTGGCATTACTGTACCTATGATAAATGTCTTGCTTTATAATTTTCTTTCAATTTTTTGCCCTTTTACACTATAATGTATCCTAATTAGTTGATTATAGTCGAAAACAAACAAATGAAATCATTCCTATATCCAATTCACAATTAAGAAAGCTAAGGGATGTGTTGGAAAAGTATTGCTTTTTGTATGTCAAGTTGAATAAAGGGCTATGCACATGGGAATGACCAACGAATGTCGATTAAACGAACAAAATGGGATTTAAAACATTTTTTTTTTGCATTTTAATTGCCAAAACAAAAGAAATTTGAGTTAACATATTGTTCCTCGCAAATTACAATCTCAAAAACCAAACAGATGATTATTCGTTTATGCTGGGTGTTTTAAAAACTGTCCAAACTTATGTCACAAAACTGCCTTTTACCCGATTCTGATTAAGTCTTAAATATTAAAGGTCAGGTCAAATAGAGCGTTGTCCAGTGGGATTGTCAAAACTTTACTGGGAAAGTTAGCAGTCAAATTTAGTTTTTAAATTTTTATAAAGACCACCAGACCGCGCCCTGTTTGACCAAGCTTTAAGAAAAAAGACGAAATTATGACAAGTGCCAGTCGTTTAAATCTGCCATTAGTGTTTCCGTTAGAATTGACATTTCTGAGGGAAGTGACAAAGTTCCATTATGTCTTCCATTTTCTGCCCATTAATGCTATAGCCGTGTACATGGTTTAAATTTTGCCATATAAATGACAGGGTAAAATGGCATTAAACATTGCCATTGAAGTCGTCGCAATGACACCAGTCCTCAAATAATTACAATACATATACAATGAAGAATGAACTTGCTAATCCTGGCCTGGCCAGCTTTACGACTTAACATTAGATTGCCATTAATTTTTTGTGTGTGAATGTTTAAACATATGTCATCATGGCAATCCATAATTATGCAGAAATAAATCTAGCCACGTAATATAACTGGGGTTTATAGCTTTGTTTTTAAGTTTTACTAAAATTGCTTTCTTTTTTCAAATGCTTATTAATCCCTTAACATCTTTTCTTAACTCTCCTTTAATCGAATTTCATTCTCTTGATAGAAATAGAATTTCAGACTCTTACTTGACAAGTAACAAACATAGTACACGTACCTACATTTGTATAATTCACAGTACATTAAGTGAGAGTGTTTACCAGAAAGTACCCACTATTGATTTCTATTAGAAATGGAGTGATAGTTATTTGTCTGTAAAGAAAGTAAATGTAAGAGTCATGGCATGGAATATTTACGATGATCGTCTAATCGTATCTTAATATTCCAAGCCACCTAGTGGTGACTAGTAAAAATAAAGCATACATAAAACGAACACATCCTTATATTAGTGTTCCTTAAACATCGATAGTCTATCGATAGTTATCGATAGTACATGACTATCGAAAACATCGATGGTTGTTATAACTATCGCATGTGTCAAAAATGGTCAGTTTATATATCAGATCACCTGAGCAAACGAATCCAAAATTTGTTTACTTAGTGACAGCAAAACTGGGGAAATTCTCTGAGCCCTCACAAAAATAAACTAGACAAAATGTATAGGTATAAGTTCTTAATTTCCCCTTTCATTTATTACTAAAAATTTCCATTCGCTTAATGAAAAACGGTGAACACTGAATGTACTGCCTTTGAAATAAGGGAATAAGTTTGGGGAACCCCCAAATAACAAATTTCGTCCTAGATGGTGTTTTTTTAATGATAGTGCTCTTTTCTGGTTTCTATATGGAATCGATTTCTGTTCTGTCACACAATGATACAAACTAAATAAGAAGAGGACTAGAGGCTATCTTTGAGAAAAATTTATTTTTAGTAATTATTTCTGTCTCCTAATAAGCATTGCCTAGTTACAGATTTTGCTAGTAAAATGTCTGTTCGCGTTCCTTCCAAAACTACGAAGTTCTACGAATTAAGCCCAAAGTTCTGTCAAAGCTCATATAAAAAAAAAAAAAATTCGTAGAAATTTGTTATTTTGTAACGTATACGAACAGACATTAAAATTGCCGATTCATAGAATTTAACAAATGTTGATTTTATTTTTTATATGAAAACTATCGATAGACTATCGATACTATCGGGTATTTTTTTAAAATAATCGTGAACTATCGCAAGTGCCGACTATCAATGTTTAAGGAACACTACCTTATATAATCAAGGTCTGCCAACCTCCACGTAGGAAATATTTTTCTGCAAGCCCAAGTGTTGTTCTATTCCAAACATTCCACAAATCTTATCTGCACTATTATATGCACTATTTTTTACTGACTAACTTATCCACACTATTCGATTGTTGTTTTTTACTGTGTTAACCGTTTGCTGCGCTGCCTATACACTTACCAATAAAAAACGCCTTATGTAAGTATCGTCTTGGTATTCTCGTCTCAACCTTGTATTACAAAGTTTCGTATCTTTATCGGTATCGGTCTATTTATTAACTAAAGCTTTTTTTTTTATGATTTAAAATTTTCTAAGTGCTCCTAACCAACATAAGGTTTAGAGACCTATCAAAGAACTTAATTTTGTATAGCTTATTAAATATGTCGTATTTACGAGAAGTTTCTCAGTTGCGAAAAAATAGACTTAGGGAGCTTCCACTTAACGACGACGATATATCGTTTCGGTTTCCGATTTCGAAAGAAAACCAGACCGAGACAAAAATTCAATATATTACTTTTAGTTAAGGCTTTCTTTGGAAAGGAACCAATTTTTCAAAAATGGTTAGTAGTAGTAACCATTTTTACGTGCGATACAAAGGTACTATATGGCAAGTTACCTATGCATTCGGTAAACAAAATTGAGCTTGAGATTTTGATCAGACTTGTCATAACGATGATGGGGAAGACGGAAAAAGTGGGTCTCATAATTCTGTCTGTCTATCTGTCTGCCTGTTGAGCTACAGCCTAAATGGCTGAATCGATTTTCTTCAAACTTGGTTCATTGCGTTTTTTGTTTTTTTTTTTTAAGCACCAACTATGACGCTGACGGTTTCAATAAAATGGTTTTTAATGGTACATACCTCCCAAGGCACCATTTTTTTGTTTTCGATTTTCTACAAAACGGTATGACCGAGATCAATAATATTTTTGTGTGGAAGCTTCCAAAAATTATAAATAGTATTGTGTACACAAATTTAAAAAAAAACTATTTTTTGGATTTTTTTAAATGTTTCAAATTTTGTTTTTTTTTTTTTTTTTTGAAAATCAAATATTTCGAAAACGTCATGATCGATTTTTTTGAAACTCGATACTTAAGAGTTTTTAGTACTATCTAAAATATTTTAAGAACAAAATTTACATTAAAAACCGTTGAGGAAAATATTTTTTTTTTTCTTAAAAACGACTTCTACGATTTTGTTAAAACTTTTTCCGTATGCCAAAACTAATACGATCTACTAACAAGAATTATAAAAATTTACAGAAAGCAACTATTAGTAGTACCTATCATAGAATGTTTTTTACTTGTGAATAAAGGTACTATAAGGCAAGTTTTGGATTCGTGCAAAAAAAAAAATTTGAAATAACAATTCAATCAAACATGATATTACGATGATAGAGAACACCAACAAAGTGGGTGGCACAGTTCTATCTGTCTGTCTGTTTGTCTACAGGGCAATTCCATGGTAACTCACGTTTCATTTGGGAGAGTTTCACGCTCTTTTTCATTAAAATTTTCATACTTATAGAAATATAAATAAAACAAAATATAAATTCTATACATGGTAATGATTTCGACTTCGAGGAAAAAATAAAATTTTTGGGAAAAATAAATTCTTTCTTAGTAAAAAATACTAAAACATGTTGGTAACTCACGTTACCATATTCGGACATGGGTTTTGTAGCAGTACTATGCATATTTTCTTAAAATTAAACAAACCAATAAAGGTAAACTGGTTTGTTGAATTACATATAAGAATTTATCAGCCTGATTATATCTGTACACAAATTTTAAATTATTGAAAATATTTTATACAAATTTAATAAAATACATGGTAACTCACGTTACAAAAAGTCGGTAACTCACGTTATTTCACGTTTTTAATTTAAAAATTTAGGGTTAAGCCTTTTATAATTTTATTTTATTTTTAACCGTATGCTTATTACTTGTAGGATATTTTGTAGTTCTAATTTTAAAACTAGCGAACAATAGACAGGGGGTGAGATAAATTTTCCATTTTTCTATCTTCATGTCCACTTTTTCATGGAATTACCCTACAGCCTAAACGGCTCGATCGATGTTCTTGAAACTTGGTACAATATGGTTTTTGGTGATTATGCCCACATGTTTTTTTCTTTTTTTTTTTAGAACCAAAAATAACGGTACCTGCCATACGATTTTTTAGCAATTTTGCATAATCGTATTTTTCTCAAAAACGGCTCAACAACTTTTCATTAAAAAAATTCAGTAAATTTATTTTAGTAAAGACTTTCTTTGGGTGGAAAACCATTTTTCAAAAATGGTTATTAATGATACCTCCCAAAGAACCATTTTTTTTTAATTATTGATTTTCTTCAAAACGGTACGACCGATTTCAATTATTTTTGTTTATACAAGAGGTTAAGGTTTCAAAATTTTTTTTTGGAAAATCAAATATTTCGAAAACGACATCATCGATTTTTGTCAAAGTCAATATCTGAGACTTTTTTACATTTATGAAAAAATAACGGGACCTTCCACACAAAAGTTAAAAAACCGCAAAGGAAAATATTTTTTTGCTTAAAAATGACCAACGATTTTGATTAAACTTTTTTCATAAACTAAACTTAGTACGACCTACTATCAAAAATTATAAAATTTTACACTTCGCAAATATTAATACAAATTTCAGATAAGATTAAATAATATAGCAAATCAAAATTTTCAAAAAAAAGTTTTCGGATTTTTAAAAAAAGTTTCAATTTTATTTTGAAAATTCGATATCTCAAAAACGGGTTGACAATTTTTTTGAAATTTTGTGTTAATATACACATAAATATATAGGTACTTTAGATTTGCATACAAAAATTTGTTCTTAAAAATGTTTTAAGAATTTTAAATATAAAAAATTATTTTTTTAAGAAACCGCTTCGACGATTTAAATTTTTTTTCATACAATCATATTCAACCAAGAATTAAGATGGCTTTCTTTTTTTTCAACTCAAACTCTCAGAAGAGTTGTTTAAGCCGCTTTTAATGTCGTATTTCATGCTTATCTACATTTTTCTCTCATAGTTTCCATGTTTTAATATACAATTTTCTTAAACTCGCAGTGTCTAGAACATAAGAGCAAGTACGTGCATTTTATTTTTTCCATTTCTCATTGTCAGCTGCAGGGATTCAGATTAATTTCAAATAATACTGCCTATCAAAATTTTCAAAAGAAATTTTTGAAGTTTTGAAAAAAGTTTCAAATTATTTTTTTGAAAATCTGATATTTCAAAAACCGTATGACATTTTTTCTTTTTTCGTATGCACATAAACAAACACTTAAGAATTGCATACAAAAATTGTTCCTTAAAAATTTTTTAATAATTTGAGAAATCGTTCCAACGATTTTTAATTTTTGTTTCATACAATCATATTCAATAAGGAATTAAGATGGCGTTCTTTTTTTCACACCTCAAACTATCAAAAGAGCTGTTTTAAATAACTTAAATATGGTAAAACAAATTTGTAATTGTTTTGTGTACCAATATTTTGAAAAAAAAGTATTTTTTTGATATTTAATAAAATTTTCAATTTTTTTAACTTTATAATGTATATTATATTTAGAAAACGGTTCAGTTGATTTTCTTGAAACTCAGAATTAAACTGTTTCTTAGTTCTTTTGAGAGTATGTTTTTTAAAAAAATATAAGTAGGTACCTCACTTAAAACACTATTTTTTTTTTTTCATTATTGACAGATTGGATTTAAACACTTTTTTTTATACAAAAACCTCCAAAAAGTATAATCAAAATTTTCAAAAATGTTGAGCTGGACATTTTTTTTCACGGGGCTTACCTAAAACAAATTGCGTACGACAAGGCCCTCACTATGTCACTGATGAGTTCAAGTGATTAAGCCGGAAGAAACGCCAATTTTAAGAACTAAAGGCCATAAAAGGTTATTTTGAATCAATAAATTCATACGTATGTATCTGTTCAAGAATTCCGATGTCATACTGTTGTTTCACCTCAAAATATATCAAGATTTCTCTTAACGAATTTAAATATCAAATTTCATGCTTTTAAACATTTTGCTCTCATAATTGCCATGTCTTTGTATGCAATTTTTCAAACCATAAGCATCTTGAACATAAGAGCAAGTACGTGCGACCCAGATGTGCATTTTATTTTGTATGAAATTAAAAAATGCTTTGCTATTTTTAACAATCGCGATTCACTTATACGTTACTTATAAATGCGCATAGCATTAACTTTTGGAACTTTCATAATGTATTAAAAATATTTACTCTAATTGTTATATGTTTATACTTTGCATAAATGAGGATAAAAACGACCTTGAAACACCCACTTAAATATTTGTTCGCAAAAATATCAATATCGTACATTGTTCCGACCTCAATTTCTCTCTTAGAAGATATTTTAAAATACTTACCTCCTATATTGAGCACCTTTAAATCTTGACCATAGTACCTACTCGTAAACGTACATATTATAATGATGATATGATGTTATGAGGTCGTGAAGTGCAAAAAGCAACAAAAAAATAAAAATCAATAATTGAAATAACTAAGCAAATAGAAATAAGAAATCAATGTCATATTTTTTCATTACCTTTATTATAATAAATTCAATTCTCATCATACACTCAAACATATAGATGCATAGAAAATATGAAATATGATTTACCTGTGCCAACTTTTTATAGTTTTTTTTTTTTCTTCTTTTTGTAACATTATTATTTTTTAGCATTCAGCATTTTTTTGGCTGTCAACACTTGTGTCAAATGCAAATATATCACACACTTAGTTTTGAGCACATGCCAAGGTTGAGTTACATTATTGCCAAATACAAAAAAAAATTTATCATATTTGGTCGAATGCAATGTTGTGGCTTTTTAAGTGTTCTCATTAAGTGACTTTTTAAGTGTATGATTTCTATATTGGATTAATCATATTATTGGTAAAGTGTATCATATGAGACAAAATGATCGAATGAGGAAGTGACATTCTATATGAATTTTAAGAACGCAATATGAGTTTAAAGTTTTACCCTATAAATCGTATAAATAAAACAAATTTAAAGTACGTGATGCTCGAAGTTTTGGTATTGCTTAAACTATTCCGAGAATCAACATTTTTGTTGATAAACATTTTCACTGTTTTGTGAGTAATTAATTCAAGTTCATTTTATACTATCAAGCAAAAACTAGAGATTATATGAGTTATTCACAGAATTTTGCTTATAAAAATAAACAAAAATATTGTATAAAAATTGCATACACAATGTTTTTGTAATGGGTGATTCATTAAAAAGTACTTTCTTACTATAAAATGAACAATTCTTTACATTTATTTTGTAAGATTATTTCTTTCGAATTTTTACCGTAACTTCGGCTAACTTGGTCAAATTGAAGTTCCTATTTTCGAAGAAGCATTTGAGCATTAATATTAAGAGTGGTATTTGGCCAATGACACAAGTAAAACTTACTTTAAATTCCATAATTTTAAACGTGTGTGAAGTTAGCATAACATTTTTGAGCTAGGCCAATGGGACCATGGCAGGAATTTGCAGTTTTTTTGCATTTCTTATGCATTTTTATTCCGGTTTTTGCAGTTCACCAAATAGTGGGTGTAACCGACTGTACTGCTAACTTCACTGTGAAGTTAGCAGTGCCTATGCTTTTCTCAGCAACCGGGCTAGCTAGGAATCTGAAATAAGGCTCTGAATTTGCAGTTTAATTTGCAGTTCCAGAAAAGGAAAAAACCAAATTTCTAAATCCTTACATAAAAAAAATTTCATACTGTACTGCTAACTTCACTGTGAAGTTAGCATAAAAGTCCTTTTCTCGGTAACGGTGATACCTAGAAATTTGCAGTTAGGCTCCAAATTTGCAGTTTAATTTGCAGTTCAGGAAAAATGTATGTCCAAATTTTTAAGTCCAAATTTGAAAAAAAAATCGAATAAATTCATTTTTCACTGTTAACGTCACTGTGAAGTTAGCAGTACATACCCTTTTCTCAGCAACTGAGCCACCTAGAAAATTGCAGTTTAGGTCCAAATTTGCAGTTTTTCATGCACTTCAAGAAAAAACTAAGTTTAAATTTGTACGTCCAAATTTGACAAAAAAATCGAAAATTTTACTTTGCACTGTTAACATCACTGTGAAGTTAGCAGTACATACCCTTTTCTCAGGAACTGAGCCACCTAGAAAATTGCAGTTAGGGTCCAAATTTGCAGTTTTTTATGCACTTCAAGAAAAAACTAAGTTCAAAATTTAAAGTCCAAATTTGACAAAAAATCGATTAAATTCATTTTTCACTGTTAACATCGCTGTGAAGTTAGCAGTACATGTCCTTTTCTAAGGAACTGAGCCACCTAGAAAATTGCAGTTGGTGTCCAAATTTGCAGTTTTCCATGCACTTCAAGAAAAAACTAAGTTCAAATTTTGTAGTCCAAATTTGACAAAAAAATCGAATAAATTCATTTTTCACTGTTAACATCACTGTGAAGTTAGCAGTACATACCCTTTTCTCAGGAACTGAGCCACCTAGAAAATTGCAGTTAAGGTCCAAATTTGCAGTTTTTCATGCACTTCAAGAAAAGACTAAGTTCAAATTTTAAAGTCCAAATTTGACAAAAAAACGATTAAATTCATTTTTCACTGTTAACATCACTGAGAAGTTAGCAGTACATATCCTTTTCTAAGGAACTGAGCCAGCTAGAAAATTGTAGTTGGTGTCCAAATTTGCAGTTTTCCATTTACTTCAAGAAAAAACTAAGTTCAATTTTAAAGTCCAAATTTGACAATAAATCGATTAAATTCATTTTTCACTGTTAACATCACTGCCCAAGGGGCACAGATTTGAATTTTGCAACAAGAAATTCAAAAATCTGGTTTCACAAGAATAATTCGGAAGTTTTTGTAGAGTTGTTGAATGCTCTCATTGTATTTTAAATTATTTGAGTTCCAACTTTGTTATATTCAGATCACTGTTCTTATTTAGTGGGACTAAAAATAAATAGGCGTGGCTTAATAGTAACTGAGTAGTTATCAATTGTGTTTCAATGTAAATTAATTTTAATTAGCCGTTCTCAAAAACAAAATCGAAACTGTTTTGCGACTTTGATCTTTTGCTACTTCAAAGTAAGTAACTCTAAAGTGTCTAATCATTATGATTCAGTAAAACTAATATACAACACTTTTGTAACAAAGTGAAAAATTAACAGAAATATTAAATAAGATCCTAAATGCAACTACATTGTAACTTGCTGTCAGATTCTTCAAAAATAACTACCATATATTAGGGTGTCTATTTCCGAACATATTTTTTTAATGACAAACATCTCCTTAGTAAAATATGAATGTCCAAAAAAAATATTTTACCAAAAAATTGTGTCCGATTTGTCAATAACCCTTACAAATTTATAATTGTATAGGTATTGCTGTTTTATTTTTGTAATCACTGCAGCTATTCATTTTTTGTTTGTTTATATTTGTTCTTTAATCCTTTAAAAGCCCTCACTCAAAAACTTATAAGCAATAATTTTATATAAAATATTACGACTTTTAATTATTTAATTAATAATATTATGACTTTTAATTCAATGATGATGAGAAATAATTTGTTTGGTCAAATTTTTTTTGGTCACTAAATTTTATTTAACCTTTAATACATTATTTTGGAAAATTGACGACACCCTAATGTAGGTTCATGTTAAAAAAATATCTTTTTGTTCGGCTTGAAAACAAAATGGCAGAAACAAACCTAAATGCAACAAGAAATACATGCAGACGGTCACAAAACTGTTTTCGATTTCTGGAGTTATTGAAGGACTTGTATGCAACTCTAGTATGACAACTGTGTCTGTCACTTGCGTTGTTATTGAACAGTCACTGGGGGAAAGCATGTTGTTTCAAAGGAGGTACGTTCTTTTTCTTCATTAAATTGAACTTTTGTTGACGTTCACCGTTCATTTATTCCAAAATTTTATTGTTTTGTTTTATTGGATTTGGAATTTATTTGGAATTTTTATTTATGTACATATGTAGTTATTTTCAATTTAGTATTTTCTATTGTCGATTTTCATTTTTGATATTTTTTTATTAAGATTTATATTTCTATCCATAAATAGTCCGACTTGGACAAAAATGTTATTATAATGGGAATTTTGCCCCTCCTTTAATGAAAAAGAGAGGTATTAGTAGGCTTAATGATTCAATTTCTTAAAAAAATATTGATAAGGGGAATTTGATTTGTTAATTATATGAGTATTTAAGTACTAATTGTATGAATATTTGAGTACTTAAATTTTTTGGACTTAGTTTTTCTTTGAAGTGCATGAAAAACTGCAAATTTGGACCTTAACTGCAATTTTCTAGGTGGCTCAGTTCCTGAGAAAAGGGTATGTACTGCTAACTTCACAGTAATGTTAACAGTGAAAAATGAATTTAATCGATTTTTTGTCAAATTTGGACTTTAAAATTTGAACTTAGTTTTTTCGTGAAGTGCATGAAAAACTGCAAATTTGGACCTTAACTGCAATTTTCTAGGTGGCTCAGTTCCTGAGAAAAGGGTAAGTACTGCTAACTTCACAGTGATGTTAACAGTAAAAAATGAATTTAATCGATTTTTTGGCAAATTTGGACTTTAAAATTTGAACTTAGTTTTTTCTTGAAGTGCGTGAAAAACTGCAAATTTGGACCTTAACTGCAATTTTCTAGGTGGCTCAGTTCCTGAGAAAAGGGTATGTACTGCTAACTTCACAGTGATGTTAACAGTGAAAAATGAATTTAATCGATTTTTTTTGTCAAATTTGGACTACAAAATTTGAACTTAGTTTTTTCTTGAAGTGCATGGAAAACTGCAAATTTGGACACCAACTGCAATTTTCTAGGTGGCTCAGTTCCTTAGAAAAGGATATGTACTGCTAACTTCACAGTGATGTTAACAGTGAAAAATGAATTTAATCGATTTTTTGTCAACTTTGGACTTTAAATTTTGAACTTAGTTTTTTCTTGAAGTGCATGAAAAACTGCAAATTTGGACCCTATCTGCAATTTTCTAGGTGACTCAGTTCCTGAGAAAAGGGTATGTACTGCTAACTTCACAGTGATGTTAACAGTGCAAAGTAAAATTTTCGATTTTTTTGTCAAATTTGGACGTACAAATTTGAACTTAGTTTTTTCTTGAAGTGCATGAAAAACTGCAAATTTGGACATAAACTGCAATTTTCTAGGTGACTCAGTTGCTGAGAAAAGGGTATGTACTGCTAACTTCACAGTGACGTTAACAGTGAAAAATGAATTTATTCGATTTTTTTTTCAAATTTGGACTTAAAAATTTGGACATACATTTTTCCTGAACTGCAAATTAAACTGCAAATTTGGAGCCTAACTGCAAATTTCTAGGTATCACCGTTACCGAGAAAAGGACTTTTATGCTAACTTCACAGTGAAGTTAGCAGTACAGTATGAAATTTTTTTTATGTAAGGATTTAGAAATTTGTTTTTTTCCTTTTCTGGAACTGCAAATTAAACTGCAAATTCAGAGCCCTATTTCAGATTCCTAGCTAGCCCGGTTGCTGAGAAAAGCATAGGCACTGCTAACTTCACAGTGAAGTTAGCAGTACAGTCGGTTACACCCACTATTTGTTGAACTGCAAAATCCGGAATAGAAATGCATAAGAAATGCAAAAAAACTGCAAATTCCTGCCATGGTCCCATTGGCCTAGCTCAAAAATGTTATGCTAACTTCACACACGTTAATTTTAACCAGCTTATCCATGTAGAATTAAGTGATCATATTCACCGGTCGAATGTTTTAAATTGCTGTCGCATGAATTGTTCTCAAAACAAAGTCTTGGTTTCGCGAGCTGTGTGGAAAAGTTGCACATTTTCAGGCAGCAAATAGTTCGTTATCATGGCTTGATAACGGGTGCCAAGTTCTTATATGTACAAGAAACCTGGCGTAAAATCTCAGCCAAAAAAAGTAATGAGATCTAAAATATATGCCAAGTTTTAAGTTCATGAAGTTTAATATCAAATATCTTAAGTAAAGTTTTATCGAAACAATTCCAAATTATGACAGAAATTTGGTATTTAATGATTACTGATTTAAATATGGTGGATTTACAAAGATTTACTTTACCAGGTGAAAATCAAGCCCTACCGCTCTATAAAGTTTCATAATTCTACGACAACCGAAAGTGCTCCATATAAATAATAGCAATTCTGATAAAGTGGGTGGATGGCACGCCCCCTGAATGGAAAGTTCCAAATTTTTGATTTTTTTCTTTCAAAGTACTTCAAGCCCTACCGATCTACCAATTTTCATCGTTCTACAACAATCGGAAGTACTCCATATAATTTAAAAGAATTTTTAAGAATGTGGGTGGATGCCACGCCCTTGAAAGGAAAATTCCAATTTTTCAATTTTTTCTTTCAAAGTACTTCAAGCCCTACCGCTCTGCCATTTTTTTCATCGTTCTACAAAAATCGGAAGTGCTTCATATAGTTTATAAGAATTTTTGAGAAATTAGGTGGATGACACGCGCCCTGAATAGAAAATTGCAGATTTTCGATTTTTTTCCTTTGTATGCACCACCAGGCCTACCGTTGTGCGAAATTTCAAGTTTCTACGATGTGGGGAAGTGCTCCATAATTTTGATGATCTGTCAGTGAGTCAGTCAGTTAGTCAGTTACAGTCTTTGCGATTTTTGAAGTTCTATATCTCGGGAATCATTAATGCTAAAGAGTTGAAATTTTGCTAACCACCTTTGTTTGATTAGCTCAGCAAATACAGCGAATTTGAAGTTTCTGACTTTGTTGGTACTAAAGTTAGAGGGGGGTTGAAAATGGCCTGAGTTTGTTCCTGTAAAAAGGGTGTAGTGCCGCGAACTTGGCTGGGCACTACCGTGCCTTTTGATTTTGAGTCTCTGTAGGTTACTTTTAAGCCCAAAATACAACAATTTAACTTATTTAAGTGCGCCACATTGTTTAACAAAATATTAGTTGAAAACAGAGTGGATTTTCTTCAAGCTTCAAGAGCTCAAAAAATTTAGTGCTCGGCCAGCTCACAATGAAATGTCAAACCAAACTGATTTATAATACCATGAAAGTTTGACACGGCCCTACGTCACCTTAAATAACAAAAAAGTTACCTTGTACTCTCAAGTCGAAGTTGTTCTTAAAAAGTTTTTAAAAAAATGGCTGCTGAGAATTCTCCAGGTTCGCGACGATTATTTTGTTTTAATCGATAGGTGATCAATAAAAACGAATTTCTTATTCACACGTCCATGAAAGTTTTATATCTTTTCCTGAACGTGGAAGACCCCTTTAAGTACGAAACCTTCCCCCAGGGGCGGACTGGGGGTCAAAGGGCCTGCCGGGACTTTAAGAAAAAGGGCCACAGAATACAATAACTCTCAAAATAAAAATAAAAAAATAAACGTTGATATTTCAGACATTTCTCGAAAGTTATTTTTTTTTATATTTATTGATTTTTTAATTAACATATTGATTGATATATATTGGATTTAAGTATAAGGTATAGTTTTGAATTCTTAAGCCTAGTACGCTGCTGATGCGAAACGAAAAATCCCATACAAAAATGATACAACGAAATTATAAACTAAAAATGTAGTTCTACTTTTTGTTCTTAAAAGGGTGCGCTTTTCAGTTTAGTCAAAAATAAAATTACGCTAGTAAAAAAAATTATGGGAATTAAGGGAGAAATGAAACAAAAAGTATTCTAAATGTTCATATATCTAATTTTCAATAATTTGTTAGAAATTATTTTTCTAAGCTACGGTTATTTTGTAATCACAAGAAATGAAACGCATTAAATATTTTCAAAAAATAAATTGGGGTTGGGTACGAAATCCCGAATGCCAAAATCCAGAATGCCAAAATACCAGTTGGCTTAGTACTTTTTCAAAATATACATTTTGTAGTGTTCTGTAAGAATATTATTTTTATTTTCAATGAATAGTTGGTCAGTTTTTTAACAATTTACTTTTGAAAAATGAGTGTGTAGAAACCCAAGCAGATGCTGAGAACAATTTATGTCACAATCCCAAAATCAACTTGTCCAAGTAGGCGATGCGTGTTCTAGAACAAATATAAAGATATTACGCGGAAACGGAACAAGAACATTGTCTTCATTATTTTCATTCGGGATTTTGTCCATTCGGTATTTTGGCTTTCGGGATTTTGTCCATTCGGGATTTTGGGTATTCGGGATTATGTCATTCGAGATTTTCATATTTTGCTTTTCGGGATTTTGGCATTCGGGATTTTGTACCCTTCCCAATAAATTTAAGTCGAATTTTCTTCAATTTTCAATTTTCTTTCTCGAGTGAATCCAATAAATTATTTAGCTTCAATTTCACAATTTTTCACAGCAGCATGATTTTTCTGATTGAAATTTTTGATATTGAATGAAAAAGTAACAGGTTAGTTACGCGTTTGTTGTTTTTTGTTTGTGTTATTTATTTGTTAAATTTTAATTTCTTAAACAAAAAGAAAACAAACTTGTGCCGACTCAAGTGGAGTTATTTTAAGGTGTTGTTTTTTTAAAATTATTTTAACTAAATTTATCGAACTTCACGCCGTTCAACATTTATTCGTTATTAATATGACAACCAAATCAAAGTTGAACATCTACTCTCGACTTAAACAAAAAGTCGCAACATTAATTGAAGACATTTCGTTTTTGCGGGCATGTAAAAGGTTCAAAGTGCATCCTAAATTCATTAAAATCAGTGCCGCGGTCGAAAATCATAGATCGAGGTGTGCAATAAAAAAGGGAGAAAAAGTGTGGCTAAACGTAGAAATCAAGCACAAATATAAAGAACTGGCCGATTGTGAGATTAAATTATATAACTTACATCTTGATTTGACAAACAAATTAAGTGAAGTTGAGTTTGAACAGTGGAATTGTTTCGATAGAACGGTAGCTTTGAAAAAGGAAGATACGGTTAAAAGGAAAAAAACCACATTAAATAAAAAACTACAACATTTAATCGAAAAAAGTCCGGGCGAGCAACTTCAACCTCAATTTATTCAAGATTTTGTGATTAATGAATCCAATGAAAATATAAGTGAAGAAGAGTTGAATTTATTAAATAAAGGTTTGAAATTTACTCCAAGTCCGTACAAAATGGACATTGTAGACGTGGTTGTTGACATTGAAACAATTTTAAAATACAAATTGCCTTCAATGCAAAGCGACATTCGATCTAAAGCTGCCAATATAATAAAACCTTACATTAATTCATCTAGTAAATCAGAAGTGGCTAAATTTCAAAAAGGTGTAATAGATAAATTAAAAAAAAGAGATGTGATATACGTCAAAGCAGATAAAAGTAACCAAGTGGTCGTTTTAAATAAATGTGATTATGAGCAACGCGTGTGTCAACTAATATCTGAATGCGGGTATAAATTATTAGAAAAAAATCCCATTAATGTCCGAGAAGTTGACGCAATGAGACAAAAAATAAGCAAAGTTTTTAGTATTCGTCTGAGTAGGTCGTTAATCGTTTCAAATCCGAGTTTACCAAAAATGTATGCGCTTCCAAAAACACACAAAATAGGAAAGAAAATGCGTCCAATTGTGTCGAATATCAATGCTCCAACTTATGAATTAGCTAAGTGGATAGTAAGTGAAATAAAAAAATTACCAAGATTAGAAAGTTGTTCGGTAAAGAATTCATTTGAGTTCGTAGACAAAATTAAAAACTTGGTGCTTCAAGAAGGGGAAATAATGATCAGCTTCGATGTCGTTTCTTTATTTCCTAATATTCCCAATGCCGTGATGAGCTCGCAAGCCTAAATATTGACCTCAAGATCACTTTGATCTGGGTTCCTGGTCACATTGGCATTGAGGGAAATGAACGGGCAGATGAGCTTGCCAGGCAAGGATCAGCCCTTCATAGCTCACTTGCGGAAAGAGTCAATATTCCCCTTGGAGTTGTGAAGGGCAATATATTCTCAATTTTCCTGAATCCAATCGTAGGTGGAACAGTTTAACCAACTGCAAAATATCCAGGAAAATCTGGCCCGCCTATAATAAATCCCGAACAACCGATCTAATTTGTAGACCTAGGCAAGATATAGCCAAGGTCATTGAAACTTGTACTGGGCACTGGCCAGTAGGAGAACATGCAGCGAGACTGGGTATTCCGCACAATACTCACTGTCGTAGCTGTGGGGACCATCAAGAAAAGGAAACAGTTCTTCATTTCCTTTGTAAATGTCCTGCTCTGGCCAGAATGAGAGCACAATCGTTTGGTTTGGCTTTTCTTGACGACCTAAACGAACTTTCCGAAGTAAAGATCAGGGATTTGATCTATTTCCTCGACGCAACTAAATGGATCTAAGACGAAATTGGTTGCTTCTGCATCATGCTCCCGTGCGGACTCCCAAGACCGTGCGCCATCGGATTCGGGTGTCTGCAGGGTTACGTGGTGCTCAATGACCTTAGGATCACACAGTTGGTCCGTCTGCACTTCGGTGCCATTCTGCTACTTGCCTAGCTTGGCATAATGTGGTTGGCCACGGGGCGGGATGTGACCCAATTGCATGAGTGTCTTTTGACCCACCTCCTGTCGTTTTGTGCTCGCTCACAACACACCATATTCACACATCCATTATAATTCAAACCAGGGAGTACATCTGGTTTCGTGAGTGGTTGGTGACATTCGCTGGAAACCTCACGTAATGCGGAGTGAGCAGACGGAGACCCACAGTGATGTTGCACCCAATCATGCAACATGATGATCCCCTAGGGGACCGTTATTCGAGCTTTGAATAAAGCAACAAGCTACCTAGCCTGGTTTCTTTTTGTTGTAAAGCCCACAAACCCTTACTCTAATCCACTTTAATCCACAGGTCAAACGAGTTATGGTATCAAAACGGCGCACTCCAGCGCTAATTGGGTCACCGAGCGAGATTAATGCTCGTGGCCGCCATTCCTACCTACCTACCTTGATTAATTTGCATGCCTAACTTACTCTGTTTTAACTCAGAATTAACTCAGCACCGAAAATCGAGCCCTTGTTTAGACTACAGTACTACAATATCGTTTGAGAGCCTAGAAGTTTGAAATTTTCTTGGGCCTTTTTTGATATGTAAGGCCTGTTCCTCTTTTTGTACCAATTATTGAACAGGTTTTTTTTTTGTTGAGCACCTCCTCTGATTCTTATAGAGCACTTGCTGTGAGTACGTGCACCGTTTTGTTCATATCATCCAAAGTAAATATAAAATTAAAGAAAACAACAACGGCAACACTAAAAATATCTTCTAGTTTGCGATATATAGGAACTCAATGGCTAGTTCTGTCACCAAAATTGAACTAGAGATTTTGATCAAATTTGTCTTGGGTCTCACAATTCTGTTTTTCTATCTGTTCAGCTGCAGCCTAAACGACTGAATCGATTTTCTTCAAACTGTGTACAGAGTGGTTTTTGGTCATTCTCCCTACACATTTTTAAAAATTTTTAAGAACCTTAAATAACAGTACCAAGCTGCTCACGATTTTCTTTAGCAATTTTTACAAAGTCTTATTTTTCTCAAAAATGGCTCCATAACTTTTCTTTAAAAAATAAATAAATTAATTTTGGTAAAGGCTGTCTTTGGTTGGAAAACCATTAAAAAAATGGTTATTAACGGTACCTCCCAAAGAACCATTTAGTTGACAACTTTCTTTCTGAACTATCAGTGCCTTATCCAACAGACCTATTTTAGTCAGCTCGGTCCATAGCAGCTAGTAGTCTTCAGCTTTGAACGCCCAAATGGTTTAGGCCCTCTTTTATTGCGTTCGACACTTGAGTTATTCCTCTACTGCACTCTCTTTTGTGGGGAAGATTCAAATATTTTTCGGAAAATGTGAGTGAAATTCAATTCGCTATTGCCGTTTTATAGTCTGCAGAAATGTTCTTTCCATATTCTCAGTATTGGCTTACATTCAACCACCATATTCCCTTAATCGGAACGTACCTACTTAAATTATGAACTTTGACCTTCATATTTGTATGTTTTTTTTATAAATTCCTCCAATTAATTATTATTTTAATTTTGTTCGTACTTAATTATTATCGAATGGCATATACATTTATGTACAATGTACATACATACATACATACATACAACAAAACCGAACAATCAATGTTAGAATTTAGAACATCAAAAGCAAAGAGTACCGAATACAGTTTCCTTCTCAACATTAAAGGTTTTAAGTCAATTAACATACATCTGGTCTCATAAGACGGAATACTTGAACCTCGAAAAATCTTTCGTAACGCGAATTTCGTGAATCTTTTCTGAACCTTTTCAATCCTATGGATACTTGATTGTGTAAAGGGATTCCATATAATGCAACAGTACTCAAGCAAAGGTCTAACAAGGGATAGATAAAGGGTTTTAAGAGTATAAGGATCTTCAAAAGATTTAGAATTTCTAGAAATAAAACCCAACATCGAGTTAGCTCTGGAAATTACATGGTCAATTTGAAGCGAAAAACTCATTTTAGAATCAAAAATAACTCCAAGATCCTTTTGACTCATTAATCTTTCTAAGGAATGATTTTCAATTTTATAATCGAAGAAAAACGGATTCAGTATCTTTGAAAATGTTACAATAGTGCATTTTTTAATATTAAAATATAACCCATTTATATTACACCAGTTAACTATACAATCGATGTCAAGTTGAATTTTACTGGCATCAAGTGGAGATCTTACACAGCTATAAATCTTGAGATCATCGGCATACAAAAGGCACCTAGAAAAAGAAATATGATATGGCAAATCATTAATAAAAAGAATAAAAAGGAGCGGCCCAAGGTGGCTGCCTTGAGGAACACCGGAAAAATTAATAATTTCATTTGATAGTGCAGCGCCAATTTTGACATATTGCCTACGACCAACCAAATAACTTTTAATCCAATTAAGGAGGGAAGAGTGAAAACCAAGTAGCTCAAGTTTTTTTATGAGAATATTGTGTTGAACACGATCGAACGCCTTTGAAAAATCGGTATAAATTACATCGACTTGCAAGCGGTTTTCTAAACAGTCAAGACAGTAATTTGTAAATATTGACAAATTAGTTGTTGTCGATCTCCCACTCATAAAACCATGTTGATGCTGGGAAATATGATTGCGAACTAAACTATATAATTTATTCTTAACAATTGCTTCAAATACTTTTGGGATAAGCTGAAGTTTAGCAATAGGCCTATAATTTTCCACAGATCCCTTAGATCCGGATTTATGCAGGGGAGTTATCAGAGAATGTTTCCAGGTATCTAAAAATATACCTTGTCGTAAAGACATATTGAAAATAAAGCACAGTGGGGCAGCAAGATTGTACTTGCAAAATTTTAAAAGAAGAGGTGGAATATTATCCGGTGCAACAGAGAAACTGTTGTCAAGTGATGATAGTGCTGTTAACACATCATCTATAGATAAACACAGGCTACCAGCATTTATATTAGAATTGAAAGTATTCAAATTTTGATTATAATTTATGCCCAGATCAGAAAAATTTGATTGGAAAAACAACGCAAAATTATTACAAATATCATTTAAATTTTCAGAAAACACTCCTCTGTACGATACACTAGATGGAATCCCAATCGATTTCCTTTTAGAATTTAAAAATGACCAAAAACATTTAGAATTACTTTTGATTTTCGACTCGAGAGACCAAATATATTGCTTATAAGTAAATTTTTTTAAAAATTCGTACTCCTTCCTAGTTCTATTAAATTGTTCGCGAAAAGTAACCGAAAATTTGCTTTTTTTATGAAGTTTATTCATGACGTTTTTAAGCCTGGATAAACTTTTATTGAACCAAATTGGCCTTTTTGAATTCTTTACAGTTTTTATGGGAACAAAATTTAAAATGGCGTGATCTAATATGTTCCAAAACATAGTAAAAGCCATCTCTAAGTTAGTACAATTTAAAACAATTTGCCAATTCACTGACTCAAAATATCTATTCATAGAGACAAAATCAGTATTTTTAAAATCATATTTTTGAACTTCGTTTGACGAAAATTTAGATTCTATTAAAACAGAAAAATTAAATTTTATTTCTAGTGCTTTATGATGAATACTGTTTTCTACTAACTTAAAACTAGCTTCATTTAATTCAGCTTCAAGATTTTTATCAATAAAAACCAAATCTAAAATACGTCCAATAGAATTATTAACATCATTAATTTGATACATATTCAAAGCCATTAAACTATCAATTACATTGTACTCGAAATCTTTAGATACATTATACGGAAATATTTGTTTCTCATCATGTGAAAGTAACCATTTTATATTAGGTAAATTAAAATCACCAAGAATTACAGTATAACAATTTTCATCTAGATTTTTTGCAATCTCTTTTATATTTTTTACGTGAGCATCATAAACAGAATATTGAGAAGATGGAGGAATGTATGAAACAAAAAAATATATATGAATAGTATTATAAGCAGGTAAAATGGATAAATCTACACATATACACATTTGCTCAATATTAGTATTAGATAAAATAATTTCTCTACTTATATAACCAGATCGAATAGCAAATAAAATACCGCCTCCTCTATTTAAACCCGTCTGTACGCAGCAGCGATCTTTTCGGAAAACATTAAAATCAGGTGTGAAGAATTCGGTTGTTAGAAAACTATCATTTAACCATGTTTCGGTCAGAGCGATAATATCATAATAACAATCAGCAACAGAAATAAAAAAATCATTGGATTTTGTTCTCATACCTCCAACATTATGGTAAAACATGGAAAGGCGATCATCAGAGGCAGCAGCAACAGAAGTTTTTATTACGTCAGAGCAATTTGTTGGTTTGGGTGCGACTCGTTTTTTGGACGACTTATAAACTGCTTAATCTGGACTCCAACAGGCCAGATAGATGTATTAAGAGCAGCATTAAATGATCCAGCTGGGACACCCAGTTTAAAATTAATAAAACGAAGAGATGAAATGTCTGCATCATTTTTTACTAACTTAGAGCAAACCAAACTTGTGGTAGGCAAATTAAGACGACGTGCAGTGTAATTTATAACATTGTCTTCGGTGACTGTCTTATTTAATCGACCAATATGAATAAAACGTAGCCGGGGTACAGATGGGAGAGCAGTAAGAGCATCAGCATCACTGCCAATCAGTTGTTTATGTTTACGTTTTTTGTTATGAACGTGTGAAAATGGAATTTGTTTATCCAAAGCATCATGCTCATCCAAAGCATCATGAACAGGAACAGCTGTTGACTTTGACAGCTCATCAAAAATTTGAGAAGCAAAACCAGCTACATTACTGGGCTGGGCAACAGCGTCATTATTACCAGCAACATGAACAGCAGCATCAAGAACAGGAACAGCTGTTGACTTTGACAGCTCACCAGAAAATTTAGAAGAAGAACCAGCTACATTATTGGCCTGGGCAACATCAACGTTATTGCCAGCAACACCAACAAAATTTTCAGCAACCTCAACATTTTGGGCAACATCAGCAGCAACGGGTTCAATAGCAACATCATTAAAAGCATCAACAGCAACAGCAGCACCGGTGTCATCAACATTAGGAATGACCACAGCAGCGGCAGTGGTTTTACTTGAATTTTCATCAAAATCATCATTGCATCCATTCGACGAGAGTAAAGGAGACACATTATTCTCATTATTCAGAGCGTCTTCAGTAGTATCAACTACTGTGGTGGAAGGAGACGTTGATGGTTTTTGATGTTTTGCAATGTCAGCAGAATTTGCGGAAGAAAGACAATCAGTTAAAGAAACTCTTCTGTGTTTCAAAGAGCCACGATCATGAGGAGTTGATGAACTCGTAAGTGCAGCTCTTCTATCAACGGAGGTGGAAAGCCGTTTTTTATTATCATTATTTATCGGTACTCTCTGCGCACGAGTAGTACCACGAATATTTCGACTAGCATTTAACTTGGATGTATTAGTGTTAGATTTTATTGCAAGAGAACTCTGAGCAACACAATTATTGGGAGAGTTATTTAATAACGTTGAAAGTTCTCTCAATTTCTTAACACAATTTTGTAGTGGGATATGTATGCACATTTCACATTTGAAAAATAAGTTCTTATAAGACTTTATAATTTTAATGTCTTTTTTGTTTATATTGGAACATTCAAAATGTGAATTAAGTCCACATATATCACACGATAGAAATGTCGATTCGGAAATTAATTTTAAGCATTTATAGCAATTAGAATTATTCATTTCGAGAGAGAAAAAAAAAAAACGCAGCCGTTTCGTAAGAAAGCAGTCGAGAGACTTCTTTCAGTTTCGGGAAAAAATATATAGTGTAGAGTTTGGTACAAACATGGGTAACCCACTTAGCCCATTGATCTCGGAAATGTTTATGTCAACTTTTGAAATGAAATTAAAAAATCAAAACCTTTTACCGCGAGTGTGGCATCGCTATGTAGATGATGTTTTTTCAGTGGTGCATAAAGATGATGCTTAAAACCTTGGATATTTTGAATAGCCAATTCCAAACAATTAAATTCACATATGAAACTGAAAAGGATAGAAAACTAGCCTTCTTAGATTTGGAAATCCAATATGTGAATGAAAACATTGAATTCGGTGTATTTCATAAACCAACAAGCACCATGAGAACCATTACTAGCGATTCGTTTTGCCCAATCCAACATAAAGTAGCCGCCTACCACTCGATGGTTCATAGATTATGTCGTCTACCGCTCTCAATAATCAACTTCAAAAAAGAGTACGAATATATTAAAACAACAGCTCGTATAAACGGTTATAGTGAAAAAATGATAGATAAATTAATTTATAAACATACGCGAAAAGTGAACAATTTCAATATGACAACTTTTTTCACACAAAAAGACAATAATCAAAATAAAAGAGTGGCACTGTCTTTCGTACCCCAAATAACCAATAAAATGAAAAAAGTCTTTAGCAATCATCAATTAGATATTGTTTATAAAAACGATAACAAATTGGTAAATTCATTGGGCTCTACAAAAGACAAGACATCATTTTTGAACAAGTCGGGTGTTTACAAAATTGAATGTGGTGATTGTAATAAAAAATATTATGGTCAAACCAAGCGGAGTATTGAGACTAGGTTTAAAGAACATATGATGCATACTCGCCTCAACCAACCACTAAAATCTGCAATCGCATCTCATATGTTAAATCATGGACATGAAAACATAAACATAGACAATTTAACTCTTCTCAAACAAGTGAATGACCACAGGAGATTAGATGCATATGAATCTTTCTTCATACAAAAAGACCCTGATGCACTTAATTTAGACAACGGCAATATTGAATCTTGCCTTCTCAATATAATTTGTCAAAACAAAGTATAGACAAATGTTTTACTTTCGTGACCTTTGCCCATAGCTGTGTTTTGTATAGTCCAACAGGAGATACATACAGTTCTTCAATTTCGGATGACCAACGTTTAGTCGTGATTGCTGATGATGAAGCGCACAAGCTTCGAAATGCATTCAGGTTAGTTACGCGTTTGTTGTTTTTTGTTTGTGTTATTTATTTGTTAAATTTTAATTTCTTAAACAAAAAGAAAACAAACTTGTGCCGACTCAAGTGGAGTTATTTTAAGGTGTTGTTTTTTTAAAATTATTTTAACTAAATTTATCGAACTTCACGCCGTTCAACATTTATTCGTTATCGTCATACAAAACAGTTTGATTTCTTTGAAATTACTGAATAGTACTAAAAAAGTATTGAAATTCGGGGTTCAGTCCCAAATGTTTTCGGGATTTTTTGTCATTCGGGATTTTGTCCATTCGGTATTTTGGCTTTCGGGATTTTGTCCATTCGGGATTTTGGGTATTCGGGATTATGTCATTCGAGATTTTCATATTTTGCTTTTCGGGATTTTGGCATTCGGGATTTTGTACCCTTCCCAATAAATTTAAGTCGAATTTTCTTCAATTTTCAATTTTCTTTCTCGAGTGAATCCAATAAATTATTTAGCTTCAATTTCACAATTTTTCACAGCAGCATGATTTTTCTGATTGAAATTTTTGATATTGAATGAAAAAATAAAGGCTGGTGCTTTTGATCACCAATATCTCGGCAGTTTCAAAAATTTAAATTAAATAAGGTACTTTTAGAACTATTTCTCCAGTAACAGTAGCTGTGATTATTTAAAATTACAAACAAATATTTTAGTAATCCATTTGCAAATTTTCAATTATTGAACAATCCTAATCTTAGGGCAAGTATGTTCACACCACGTTAACTTTAATCAATGATTATTCTAGCTGATTATCATTGAATGCGTTTGTTCAGCAAAATTTTCAACAGAAAATCTATAATTTGAGAACTTTATCGGAGAAATAACTAATTCGCTGATTCTGTTTGATAAGTAGAATTTTATCAAAGATTTCCTGAAATTTCTTTTGCTCATCATTGGTTAAGACGATGTGCTTTTTTGCAAAGCCCTTAGATACAATTTATAGAAAAACCACAACTTGGACAAAATTTTATCACTAGGTATCAAAAATGCCAGCACTGCCTTCACTTCCAACTATCATTGTTCTTGTACACAAAAATTTTGCTTTCTAAAGCATAAAAAATCAACTTTGTTTATGGTGAGTGACTGATTACTTCTAACAATTTATTTGACAGATATACTGGAAAATGGGAAGATGTTTATTTCAAAAAACATGATCAAACTGAAATTTGAGTGAATAAACGCTCAATTATGATCACAGATTCATAACTATGGATTAAACAGAATCAGTAATAATCTAGTTGCAGATCTAACCCACTGTGAAAAAACTGGCCCTATCCTAGACCAAGTACCAGAGCAAAAACTCTAGGTTCATAATGCAATCAACTACTTAATTGTTCGAAAATGTTCAGGGGTGCCCCCCGAATGTTAATTCAAATTGGCGAGCATCAGCTTCCATTTTGGAAATCACGTTTCATCAAATATCTCGTGAATCGCGAACTGACAATGTAGTATTATTTTTTTCTTAGTTTTTGAGAAATAAAAAAAAAAACGAAAGGTACCTTCTCCAAAAAAAAAGATTTAATAATATATCGTACTTCTTTGCACACAGAAAAAAAACGCAATGTAAAATCAACATGACGAATTATTGATTTCGATAAAAAAGATTAATTTTTCAATCATTGGATCTCATTTCGATTTAACACGTTTTCATTTTATTTTAACATTTAAAAACATTAATTTATGACTATTAGTCCTGTTAATTTAAAATTGAAAAACAAGTAAAAAGGAATTTCATTTTAAATTGTACAGTTTTCGCTTTGTTTTAACTTTGAAGTTGTGTTAAAATAAAATGATTCGTATATAAATTCCAAGTTCAAAGAAATTCATGTCAAAAAAAAGCGTTTTCATGTAAAAATAACCAGGCATACACTTAAACAACGTTTTTCATTTTGATTCAACATGTTTTGTATTCTAAGGGAATTATTATTAAATCATTAATTCATGTGTGAGACCCTGTTGAAATAACATGATTGAACCCATTTTAACATTGAAATAGAATTAAAATAAAATGATTCAAGTTAAAAGTTCAAATGAGCTCAACTTCATACTGCGTTTCGCCCAGGTACGATAGGCATGCCTTTGCCTATTATAAACTTAACAAAACAAACAAGAAATTGGAAAAAGTACCTTCTATTATCTTTTTTATTTTCTCAAAAGCTAAGAAAAAGAATATAAAAATGAAAAGTGGTGCTTAACTACAAAAAATTTTGCAATAACAATCAACTTGAAAAAAATGTTCACAATTTTTTCTAAAATATTGACTTTTATTTTCTCAAAAAACTTTCCACTAAAAAAAACTTGATTAAAAAAACAAATAAAAGAATAAAATATTAGTTTTAAAAAAAAAGAAGAAAATTGCAGAAAAAAGGCTCTTGGTCTGTTCATTCATCATTTTATAAAACATAAACTTAATTAACAATCATTGACCAGAGACTTTAATATTTTAAATATTTTTAACTAACTTCTCTTTTCTGACAGTAAACTCCACGGATATTAGCATTGTGGTTTCAAAATGATCTTGCGTCATGATATTTCTCCATCGATTTTTAATGTATTTAAAATTTGAAAATGATCTTTTGCAAGCAACTTGTGTACATGAAAATGTCAACATCAAATTATATGCTAAGAAAAGCTTTTTGTACCTTTTTGCGTCAAAATAATATCGTCGCAAGACATTGAGGCAGCATTTTGCGCAATCTCCACAGTGTTCTTGTTTTTTCTTGTTTCCTTCTGTTTCTTGACGTTTGTCCTCTGCCTCATCATTAGCCGCATTTTATTATTCACAATTCACATGATCTGATCCGGATCAATTTTTAACAAGTAATTGCAAAAGCAACATGGTATCCTGCTTTTTATCTGGATCAATTTCAGTGATCCGAAAATTGCTATGTATGAATTATCTCAGTAGCGCAAAGAAAAAAGGCAACAGATGCATGAAACATAAACAAACTTAAGGCAAAAAGACTCCTGTCACTATGATCCTGTTTGTTTTATTTATCATGATCTGATCCGGATCAGATAAAATACGGCAATTTATTCTCATATTTTGAATTCAGGTAATGCACCTAGCTTTCAGACTTTTTAAAGTACTCATCATTGAGAGTCATTTTTATTTATTTTTATTTTGCATATTAAGTTTTTTGGAACTGTAAAATTTTTCTATCAACTTTTGAATAACTGAAGGTCCGTAGAGGCCACCAACCGAGTTTTGGAGGAATCCAAAGATTCATAGAGTTCACCAACCAAGTTCTTGGGGTCTCCAGAGATTCGAAGAGAGAACCAACCGAGTTCTTGGGGCCTCCAGAGATCCGTAGAGGCCACCAACCGAGTTCTAGGGGTTTCCAAAGATTTATAAAGGCCACCAACCGATTTCTAAGGGCCTCCAGAGATCTGTAGAGGCCACCAACCGAGGTCTGGAGGCCTCCAGAGATCCGTATAGGCCACCAAACGAGATCTTGGGGCCTCCAAAGATCCGTAGAGGCCACTAACCGAGTTCTAATGGCCTCCAGAGATCGGAAGAGACAACCAACCGAGTTCTTGGGGCCTCCAGAGATCCGTAGAGGCCACCAACCGAGTTCTAGGGGTCTCCAAAGATTTATAGAGGCCACCAACCGATTTCTAATGGCCTCCAGAGGTCTGCAGAGGCCACCAACCGAGGTCTGGAGGCCTCCAGAGATCCGTAGAGGCCACCAAACGAGGTCTGGAGGCCTCCAGAGATCCGTAGAGGCCATCAAACGAGATCTGGGGGCCTCCAAAGATCCGTAGAGGCCACCAAACGAGATCTGGGGGCCTTCAGAGATTTGTAGAGGCCACCAACCGAGGTTTGGAGGCGTCCAATGATCCGTAGAGGCCACCAAACGAGATCTGGGGCCTCCAGAGATCTGTAGAGGCCACTAACCGAGGTCTGGAGGCCTCCAGAGATCCGTAGTTGCCACCAAACGAGATCTGGGGGCCTCCAAAGATCCGTAGAGGCCTCTAACCGAGTTCTGGGGGCCTCCAAAGATCCTTAGAGGCCACTATTCGAGTTTTTGAGGCCTTCAAAGATCCGTAGAGGCCATCAAGCGAGTTTTTGGGGGCCTCAAAATATCCATTTTTATCCAAAAAAAAGTCTATATATAGTGTGAGTCCAATTTTGTTGACAATTTTTTCTTAAAAAAAAACTTTTTGCTTGCCCGGGGGCCCACCGGGCAAAATCCCGGTTGCCCGGTGGCCCAGTCCGCCCCTGCCTTCCCCTAAGAAACTTATTGGGCTGAGCTGCAAATATGTCGTAATAGCCTTTATATAATCAGCCTTATATCAGGCCCCGTCTTAGTAGATTCGTACTCCGAATGCAGAACAAAAAGTATCATAGCTCCCGTCATATCAGAAATATTGCTACGAAATGCTAAGTTCGTAAAAAGTGGTACTTCAAGCTCAGAATTACGTAGCAACTTTTTGACTCGGTCGGGAGATATGGAATTTTGTTTGGTATTTGTAGTACGAATCTATCACGACGGGGCCTGTGATAAGCTTGCATGTGTTCAATATGTTGTTCAGCTTGACTGGATCCCTAGACGCCACCCTTGATTCCTCCTTGGACTCTTTCTTGCTCTTGCCCTTCTGAGTTGTGTTGATCTTCAAGGTTCGTGATGATTCTTCCGAAAAGCTGCAGCAAATATTGATCTAGAGGTACTTATTTTACTTTCTTAGTTGGTATATATTTTTTCGTCAGTGAGTTGCGCTGTAGTCCAGTGCAAATGCAGAGCATCTTCCTTCCAAAAGGCTTCATCTTCTTCATTGCTGTAGGTAATATAGTAAACCAGATGGGAAAGATATAGGTTAGAACGGGTTGGATGAGTTGTTTGTAAACAAGCAGCTTAGCCTTCTTACCTAGTCCATTTCGCCTTTTGAGTATTTGTTTGCCAAGTGCAATCAAAAGATGGTTCATTACAACACTAACTCTGCGTGTTAAACGATTTTCAGCTTTATGGAAATCTGATTCCCAGGTACATCCTTGAAGTTTATATTGCCACTTTGGTGTTGTCTAGAAGCTTTCTACACCTGTAGTAAAATTTTCGGTTAGAGATGGAGACTCAGCCCCAAAACCATCACTGGATGTACGTAGCATTATAAGGCCTATCATTACGTTCCCATGCTTGGTTTGGTAGGCAGCCTTAGATAAGGCAGCCAATCTTAAAACCATTTCTAAAATTTAGAGATTGGCGTGTATCGACACAAGTTGTGCCATGAGGACTACTCCGACTGCAGCCCTAGAAACATTCCTTTCACTAGCCCTAGCTAGCGATTTGTTTACGAAAGAGATGTTGGCCAAAAGTGCTCTACGACTCAAACTTTTGCGGCCAAAAAATATCTTTCCACGTGTGAACTGTTAAATAAAGACATTGATATCTTCATAGACAGCCAGGCGGCAATCAATGCCATTTCGTTGATCGTTGATCGTAGCCGTAGTGAATTGAGATTATTCGGCGAGACAAATTCGGCCACTCTTCATTGAATCCAGGGACACAGTGACATTTAGGGCAATGAATTAGCAGATGAACTATTCCAAAAGCGGTTAATCATTTGAACCGAGCCAAATAGTACCATGGGAACTTCTGCCACTGGAACAAAAAAAAAATAGAGACCAGAGCTTCCTTGAGGCTGCCAACGACAGATGGTCAACAATTGAAACGTATCGGGTTTCAAGGAATCTATTGTCAGATATCTCTAAAAAAAAAAACAAAGTACTTACTAAAACTGAGCAGACCTCTACTGTCTCTCTTGAGTGGAATCCTAATGGGTCACAACACTATGGGAACCCACATGACCAGAATAGACATAAGCTCATCTGACCTCTGTAGAAGGTGTCACACTTTCTGTGTGAATGCCAGAACAAGAAAAACAGCCCTCGGAGAATATTTTTTCGACGGTTTGGGCAACGTTTCATTTTGGCCCCTTAGTAGCATTCTGAAATTCATTCAAAATTCAGGATGGTTCAGAGAAGCACCCCACTCCTAAGACTTCCACTATCTCCCTTACCTCTTCCTTTACCTACATCCTGGGGACTTAGTAGACTTTCCTCAACAGTAACGTCTCCAAAACATGGCTCATAGAGCAAATCAGCGAAATTGGTCGATATCCATCACATTTGCGTGTCTGCCTTAGTTGGGACAGTAACAACTTTTGCCCTTTCCCAGGCTGCATGAAAGTAGCTGTTGAGACAGTTGTTGAAGATAATGGTCAGCAGTTTGGCTACGTTAGGTTAAAAAGGGTAATGATATGGTGGCCCACAATTCCTCACTCGAATCTCAATTGGTCCATTGCGCTCCCCAGGAAATGAAGGTAAAGAAAGAAAAAAGGGAAGGGAATAAGTGGAAATCTTAGGAATAGGGTGCCTCCCTGAACCATTCTGAATGAATTTTAGGATGCTTTTTAGTGACAAATATGAGATGTCGCCCAGATCATCATAGAAATATTCTTCGAGGGCTGATAGTTCTAGCTATTCTAGGGCATTCACAAAGAAAGTGAGATGATCCCTCCAATACCTCTTCGTCCTGATACACTTTACAAAGATCAGATGAGTTGATGCCCATTTTGGTCATGTGGGTTACCATTGAGCTGTGACCAAGATGGAAAGTTGAGGTCTGCTTTTGGTCAGCAGTTACAAATCTTATCGATTCTTGCTGACTTTTTTCTGGTGATGATGATATTGGTACATCTTCAGGAGAAGTGAAAACATCAGAAATGACCGGCTCCATTGAGGTTTTTCTGTATTAAATAAAGTCACGGTGTCAATGGCAACTGATATATATTCAATTGTTGGCAAACGCTTCAGCATTCTCAGCAGGAGTTGTCGAAACTTCTTATCCGTGGAGGATGTTCTCTATTATTGAGTTCAATCTTCCAACAGTCAGGTTAATTTTTTTAAAGGTGAGTTCTACTTCTGAACGGAATCTCCACTCCATTTGTTCGTATCTGTTCTAGAACTCGGGAAAATTTCGTTCAGTTGTAATCGTTTGACCCTCACTCCACGGCGAAACGGTTCGAATCGCTATAGTGTGGAACACAAGACAACTTTTGGAACTCTGGAAGGATGTATTTGAAGTTGGAAGAAGAAGTCCAGGAAGGATGGAGTTCTCGGATATATGAACCTCAATTGTCATATAACCCCTTTCAACGGCTGTTGTTTATATGCAGGTATTAGTGCTCGCTTCTGATATCTGATTTTAAGTGTATGGCTTTGCTACATTCTGATGTTTTTTCTTCTCTGTATATAACCTTCCGATTTAAGTTGGTCACTTGCTGTGATTTTCATTTCCTGTAAAAATATAATATCAAGTTTCTTTGATTTTAAAAAAGGGTTAATAATATGCTTGAAGCTATCTTATTCGCCTTCTGAAGAAAATGAAAGGGATCCGTACCACACAGTCTGTCGGTATCGTCAAAGTTGTTTAAAGACTGCGACTGCGACGGTTTTTTTTGCATTGGTTTATTGGCCGATGGAGTCCTTTGCTGGGATACTAGTTTCGCTGTTGATGTTGTAGTTTCTGTAAATGGAGATGATTTCTTTTCTGGCTTCTTCACTGGTGCTCCCAAGGATTTGCTAGCTGGTCCGGATGTGGTGGAAACGCTGGCATATGGTAAGTCAGTAACAATGACTTTTGTGTTTGTGTTGCTGATGTTGCGGCAACTTTTTGATTTTCACACTTCTGTGTTACGCTCTTCGCTTTCTCGGTCAGTTTCCTCTTCCTTGTTGGACATCCACTGTAGCTGGCAGGATGTCTAGTTTGCTTGCAATTATGGTAGAAAACCTTGTGATCACTGATTTTGTTGAGATTCCTTGAACACCTGCCAGCAACTTGATCGTCCTTGCACTATTTCTCAACATTGCTTCCCAATGTGAATAATATTGCTACCCTATCACACCAGGCAGAGTATTATTGATAATAATAACTTTATACCGATACTGTGGAGTAGACTTCTTCAACACTTTTTTGCTGATTATTCTACCATAGTTTGAGCTACAAGAGCAGGTTATCGTATCCAGTGGTTTTTTCCTCCATTTTTGAATGTACATTTTTATAAATTTCATATAGAGTTTTTACCCACTAAAATTAAAGTAAACATTCGTGCATTTAATTTCCAAATAATTTATCTGCGCACGTTTTTTTTTGTTTGTGTACCTAATCTCCTTATTTTACACAACGCATATTCATTAAACATATCAATTACTGTTTATTAACTTGTGCGTTTGACTTGTACTATCGCACATTAAATTATTCTGATTTTTTTTTACATTTTTAACAAAAACTTTTAATTAGAATAGTTAATTACAACGTCATTAGCTAAATACAATGCTAGCCAATTCTATCTGCAAATAGACTTAAAAAAAATATTCTGAATGACGCTTGTCGTGATGTCAACACATAAATTATACAATTATAAACTTTCATGGCAGAGATATGTTTCTAGCTTAGATACAGTTTAAATAAACAAATTGTTTTTTTTTTTTAAATAATTAAGGCTGAACAAATGTTCCGAATGGTTTTTTTTCTTTATCATTTCGTTCCGAATTTTAATTATTGACAAAAGAAAACAAAAGTACACAAATCGAATGACGTTAAAATATTTAATTCAGATTCAAAATATATATAAGGTATATCAGATTCATAGCGCCAAATAATAAACCTCTTTTTTATATCTACATTCATTCAGTAACATTTTGTTGTTTCATCGAACAAGTAGATCGTAAATTTTTTTTTTTTGAAACTGCGTACTTTCTTTTTTTTTACAGAAAGCTATCATAAAAAAAACTGTTTATTATATCTTTATAGTTTACATACGTCAACACCGAACAATTAACACGTTTCTTTCCAAGGGTCAATATAATTTGTTGCACTAAAATAACTTCAATCAAAACCAAGATCATTGAAGCCAAAGTGTGATTGGATTTCCCCAAAAATAGAAACCAATCTTAAAATTCGTGATTTGAGTGTAATTAAAAAAAAGTTTAAGTTTATTTTTAGAAATTAAAATTATTTTTAACCAACAATTTGCAGTTTCACAAAAACCTTTCTAACACGTCAATTTTTTTTATTTGCAGATATCAGCCGCGCCGTTTACCACGGGTGTAATAAATAGTCTTATTACCTTGGACCACTTAATAGTAATATACACCCGTATTTATTGCTTAGGCGTTAAACCTTTAAACAGCTTAGGAATAACCGTATAGGTAAATATCCAAACAATAACTTAAGAAAAAAAAAAAATATAATATTTTGTATGTGTTCGATTTACCCAACTTCTTTATTTATTTTTTTTTCTTCTTACAAAAGCTAGCAAGCTATTGCTAATTTTTTAGCAGTTTTAAAATTAGCGAGTTAGATTTACATTTGCTAATATTTATCTTCAATAAATCTAGAGCAATATTTTAATTTAATTTAAAGCTTTAAGTGAATGCTAAAACCTTAAGTGAAATACTAAGTTACGATTTTTGTAGGTTTCTAAAATATGTTCTATATTTAGCAGGAATATTGTTGTTTTTTTTTCGAAATAATTTGACTTGTGAACTTTACCATTTTTAGGGCTTAGAATTTTGTGTTCACTTTCTTCTAGTTAATTAATTTTGCTCTTAGATAGAAAAGAAACTTTTTTCGAAAATGGTCACTACGAGTACAAAATAATTGTCTTTAAGCCAAAACGGAGATTAAAAATGATTTGAGTGATTTCGTAGTTGTTCAATGAAAATTCCCTTAGTCCACTTTTTTTATTCAAAACTGAGAAACTTCTCATTAATAATCTATTTTAAATAGAAGATTAAAATTAGTGTTCTGTAAACAGTCTCCAAGTCTTGGAGATTTAGTTAAATTCAAAAAAAAAATCCCGAAATTAGAGCTCGACAGTTAAATAATGTAACAAATGTTAATGTCGCGAAATAAACAACAAATTATGGAGGGAGTTCCCTTTAAAGCCTAGTACTTACTTCCTCGTGAAGTGAACGATCGCAAGTGTCTCCTCTGTGATTTTTTGACATTTCTCACTGGTACAGATTAGCGAATGTATTGTGAACGCTTGACGTTTCAAACTACAATGCCTCATCAGACTAGTAAAAATAAGAGAGTAGGAAACAAAAACCACCCAATCCATTAACAAATTTTTTTTAAAATATCTGATTTACAAGAAGAAACAACGAACTGCAACAAACTTTTTGTTTTGTAATCAAACTGTCAACTATTCACGAAGAGTTCCCATACAATTCTGCACGGGAATTGCTTGTGACCGAAAACTCTCCGTTTTTGTCTCCACACAAGTTCACGAACACATTTACGGGTAAAGCCTAATGCCTAGTACATACTTCCTCGTGAAGTGAACAATCACTAGTGGAGAAAGTGGTTTTTTGACATTGCTCACTGGTACAGACTTGCAAATATGTTGTGAAAGTTTGACGTTTAAGACCACAATGTCTCCACGCATTTTTTTTTGTAATCGAACTGTCAACTGTTCACCAAGAGTTTCCGTACATTTTGCACGGGAATTGCTCGTGAACGAAAACTCTCCACACGGCTTCACGAGCACGTTCACGGGTGAGGAAAAATGCAAATTTTGTATAGATGCACGACATGATTCACAAGTATGTAATAGGCTTAAAGACTAATACATACTGCTCACTGGTACAGCCTTGCGAATTTGTTGTGAACGTTTGACGTTTAAAATCACAATGGCAATGAAGCATTTTTCTTTTGTAATCGAACTGTCAACTGTTCACCAAGAGTTTCCTTCCTCGTGAAGTGAACATTCATCAGTGGAGAAAGTGATTGTTTGACATTTCTGAATGTGTGAATGTGTTGTGAACGCTTGACGTTTTAAACTACAATGCCTCAAATGACTAATAAAACATACAAAATTAGGAATCCAAAACAACCGATTTCATTAGCTAAAGAATTTTTTTTAGTTTTTCGATTCACAAGCGAGAAACTACGAACTGCAACACACTTTTTGTTTCCTTTTGTGATCGAACTGTCAACTATTCACGAAGAGTTCCCATAAATTTTACACGGGAATTGTTCATGAACGAAAACTCTCCACTTTTGTCTCCAGACAGCTTCACGAGCCCATTTACGGGTAAACAAAAATGCAAATTTTATATAGATTCACGACATGAGACACAATTACTAGGCATGTACTACGTTTGTACTATTATTATTATTACATAATTCCCATAGAAAGGGTGTGTCGCAGATTTATCGCTTAAGTTAATTTACCGAAAATATCAAATTTTTCCTCGGTATTTGCAAGGTGGCACAGGTGCGAGAGGAGGTTTAATTTTTCATGACTCCATATATATAGATCCGGCTAAATTTGAGTGATGCCTTAGGTTATGTTGACTTATTAGAACTCTCTAAGACTTTGAACACCTCACAAGAAAAAAGTCTAATGGAGTCAATTCGCACGATTATGGTGGCCAATTTGCGTTAGCTCCGCGATAGATAACCGTACCCTCAGATCGTTTATGTAAAATGTCCCTTGTGGTATCATCAATGTGATAAGTAATGCTGTCTTGTTGGAACCGCATGTCGTTTACATCCATATTATTCAATTTGGGCCAAAAGAAATTGTTGTTGTTGAAAATTCAACCTCTGCGCCTCAGAAAAAGGCTACGAAGTCAATGATTTCAGCAAAGAGTTCGACAAAATTTCTCGTAGTCTAATACATGTCAAATTGTCCACTCTTTCTCTCTCTTCGATTTCATCTTACCTAGAAAATCGTTACTAATACCTTTTGCCCCTTCTTAGGTTCCTCTTGTGTCCCCCAAGGGAGCCACCTAGGTTCACTTTTGTTCATTCTTACTATTAATGACATCAAACATTCTTTTATCTCTGTACGCTGATGATACCAAGTTGTTCTGGACCATTTCTTCGACAGATGAATCTTCCCTTATGCACGAGAATCTTCACAGTTTTTTTTCAGTTTGGTGTCTTAAAAATAGCTTGGAGTCTTATTGTCAGATGAATAAATGAATGAATCAAATATTGGAGTTGTTGCACTGTGACCTTAGATCTATTGTGTCCCCACCTAAAACTGGATGCGATTGCTCATCCTACAGTTCTTCCTCCAGTATTATTTCTCTCAGAAATTTGAGTATTTAGAGGAGCTTTACAGAAAGGAGAGTTTGATCTCTTTTACTTGGTAAAGTTCCCGGTGTTTTTTCCTTTGATGCATAACTGCGTCACGTCCCTAATATATGGTCCGGTGTTTCCTCCTGTGGGCAGCAAAATCTACCTGTGGGACTGCTTACTAGACCAAGAATGCTTAGGTATCTTTTAAGTACGCAGTGGCCAGTGAGGAGCCCCGTTATTTTTCTTATATTGTTCCTACTTAGGTTGATGCAGTCTGTGAAACGTACTCGGTTGTAGTTAGCAATAATAATAGTTTCGCCTGCCTCCGCTTTGGGAGTTCTTTCCATTTTTTTCCCCATGCCAATCATTCAATTTTTCACGCAAACGTTAGAAAAAATTTAATGAATCAGTAATGCTTCAAAAGGATATTTACTTCTCGTCAGAGCGGTTAATGGAGCGCTATAGAAACAAATAAAACTTTAATTTCTGAAATGCGAAGCAATTTTGTTAGTTTAGAGGCTTAATTTTCTCCTTCATTTAGACATTCCAACTCCTATATATGAGTCATAACCTTTGTTCGTCCACTGCTTGAAAACGCGCGCCGCCTAGTTTGCTCCCCTTGTGCAATCTCGTTTTGTGTCCTTTTCTTTGCCCTTCGAGATCTATCATGGAATGATTCTATGAACCTTCATTCTGGTTCCGTTGCATGCATTTCCTGCTACATTCTATTTCTTTTAACACTAACCCTCTTAATACACGTAATCCTCGTCTTCTCTTTCTACCCATCCACCGGACCTTTCATGGCTCTAACTTACCCATCGCATGCTGCGGAATGTTAATTCGAACCTCTTTCCTAATAACTCCGTTTTCTGAATCGCTGTCCCCCACACTTACCTTAGCTTTAGTTCTTAGTTTTTAAGTTAGATCAGGAATTAACCTGTGTGGATGACCATGTAATCAGTCAAATTGGTGCGCATTGTTGCCACACGAGAACACCCATATTCATAGTAAAGTTTTATCATTTGAATACATGTTGCTCAATCGTGTAACTTGCCATGGCGATTTTTAACAGTGAGTGACTGAATAGTAATCAACAGATTTGACAGATGTCACCAAAACAATTTGGCCGCCACAGAGTGTGAACAACGACTTGATAACCCTTTATTTGAAGGGGCCTTTATTATTTCACGACATAGTGGGTCTTAGAATTTTTGTATGGGTTGAGCACTGTTTGTGTCCATTATACAGCAAAGTTCTTTCCTAATAACCAGTTAATTTTTCTGTATTTCAAGTTTTGTTGTTCTCTTTTTTTTTGTGCTTTTTCCATTTGAGCTTTGCATCCGAAGTCAATCCAAGCTATTTGGCAGTATTAGCGTAAGGAAGATCTTTGATATAAATTCGAATATTGCTGGCTTTTTGTTTGTAAAATATGATTCAATTTTGTTTTATTTAGTTTAATACGTCAATATTGCATACGATCTCTTTTTTTATCGAATGAATTTTTTTAGTTTTTGTGTACCTAGCTATCGTAATAGATTTACCAGGCACCAATATCGCAGTATATCAGTAGCAGAGTTGGCCATGATAATGTTCATGTCCACTTATAACAAATACAGACTTGGTCCTAGGGCATTTCCTTGTGGTACGCCGACTTCAATTTTAGTTCCGAACAATTATGGTCGTACTATATTCTAAAGAGTCAGTCGGAAACGTTAGATTTCAGTATTTCGTAGTACCACCTTGGAAGATCCCTATGTAGTATCTTAGAATAGAGCTGAACTTATAGCCTTGACCGAATGTATTAGGCACCGTTAAAAAGTAACCATAGTTTAAACGGGAATTATACAAAAAAAACAATGTATGCGGTAACGTTAAAAATATTTTTGTATACCTATCAAAAAATTAGTATTAAGTGTTGCCACCTTTGGCTTTTGAGACTTCTGCTATCCTATTAAGCAAAGATCGTACCAACTTAGACCGCTCAACTGAAATTATTTATGTTCTCTTTTTGTTTTGAAATATTTTTGAGCATGTCTTTGCTGGTGGGGGATGGTCTCGGAAGTTCCGTATGTTTGAAGCACTAAAAATATACCTAAAAGATGGCATCAGCGTGTTTCTGATTTGTTTCTGAAATCCATACGACCATAAAAACGAATAATTTCACAACTCTCTTCGCAGCTTCAGATCATAACGTTTCCTCTTCTGTATTCAACACCTTCATACATTCTGGGCTGAATTCTTCACCGATTCTTCGCATCACAAAGAACTACACCAGGATTACCAAGCACCTGTCTTATAAGCTCAAACAAAAAATAAGTGACGTGGCCACTGTATGCCCCACTAACAAAATTGCTTCGCATTTCAGACATTATAGTGTTATTTGTTTCTATAGCGCCCCTATTACCCCTCTGACGGAAAGTAAATACCTTATTATTCATTACTGATTCCTTAAATATTTTCTGGTGTAAATTATATCAGCTTGATAGAAGTGATATAGGTACCAATGTTTCTTTAATCTCACTATATTGCTCTTATAAAATGACAACGGAGCTTTCGCTTCTATAGTCATCCTGTAAAATTATTATACAATCTCTATGTTAGTTTCTGTTACTTAACCTTAGTGCTGCCACAAACCATTTCTGCTATATTAGTGAAAACACAAATCACTTCTGGTATACTAAAGAGTATAGCCACAAACCAGCAGCTTGGAGAAAGTGCATACATTTTTTTCATCGTAAATATATTCTTCCATGGCCGGGCGGTTAGCGTGGTGGACTTTCCGTGCGAGAGGACTATGGTTCGAATCCCACAAAAACCCTGTAATTTTTATAACTTAAATCAAAAACTTTCAAATAAAATATCAGCAAATAAATAAAATAAAAATATAAATAAATATAAATCAATTGTGAAATATTTTTTTTTTATTTTTCCACCTTCTTCTATAAGACCTCTTAATTGAGTCCAGTGAGTGTTTTTCGGGGCAGCTGAATATACTCCATAAAGGTTCAATACGAGCTTAAAAAGTGCGCCTTTTTAACTCTATGGACTATTATATAATGCTTATATGATTGCAAGAAATGATTATGAGAAGCTTCTCTGGATGATTATAGGGACAAATTGTTAGTTGGGTGATCTAATGTTATTTTTAACAAGAACGGTTCTTCTGTTTAATGCTTACTTCAAAGTTGTATTCATCTTACCAAAAGCCCAATCCTCTTCAAGAAAATGTTTGTATTTGTTGCCTATTTCAGGCGACATTTTTTTTGATAGCCATGGTGTGTTCCTTGCCTTGTAAGCTATTTCTTCAAACGGTTCTTGAGAAGATTGCTTTCTGCCGTTACTTCAACATTTTTTTTTTACGATTTTGAATGGCTGTTTGTATTAACCTGCGTGGTTGTGCTTTTTCCACCGTTTTTTTTTTGTGATTAAAAGGTGTTCTAGTCTACCGAAACGGATCTAAAGTGTTTTGTTCGCAACAACGCTAACTTTCCGTGTTTTGAATAAAGATCGAAAAATTAAGAGTTCCTAATAATTTTGGCCAAGGCTGTATGCACTTATTTTTCTTATAGTCTTGTTTCCAACACATCGGTAATTCGATTTACTTGGTCTATCGTGGAATGTTTAATTCTAAAAATTCAAACTAATTCTTTCTTAATTCTTAATGGGTGATATTAGTCTGTTCTATCGTCAAACTGTGAGTGACCTCAAGCTGTATCTGCTTTAAAACATTCTCAAAATGAGCAGCCTTGTGTTTCCAGTTTTCGACCCATACTCCATGTTGAGAATTTTTGACAGATTTTGTGTCTGGGGTGTTTTTAGGTGCTTGGCTCTGATCTCCAGAGTATTCGGTGGAAACGTCCGTCGTCCAATTTCCTAGCCTTAATCATCTGAAAACATGTGGGTTTTTTTAAAGAAATACTCTATAACTTCTGGAGGTATTAACCGCTCTAAAATGAAGATACGTTTTATTTCAGTGGCAAAGAATTAAGAACTACCAAACTACGAATTAATTCAATTTCTAATTCAATAGACGTACTTCCTCCCATACATTTGTTTTCTTATCTTTACTTGACCTTTCACTCTTAGAAGCTAGTCGAAATAAGTTTGAGTCCCCATATGAATGCATAAATAGAACTATCACTATTTCAACAAAATACAATTTCTAAAAAAAAAAGAATTCGAAACAATCTGATCTCTATCAAATGATGACCCTTAAACAGCTTTCTCACAATAAATGCAATTCTTCGAACGCTATCTAGTTTATTGCAATTTCTATTTAGAAAAAAAAATACCTAGATCATAAATCATGACAAATGGCACGTCAACTATCTACAATAATAATCAATTATTACACATTCTATCATAGGTAATGTCTCAATAAATCTAATCAGATAATTAAAAACGCACCATAACAACTTTCTTAAGAAATAGCTTATTGGAGGAAATTCCTATGCTTACACTCTAAAGTCTATAGTGTATAGATATTGGCGCCTTAGTAATGACCGGCAGTGAGATCGATGCAAAAAAAAAAAAAACAACATTTAAATGGCGCCATTAACCGCGAGCTAACCAACCCACCAAGAAAATAATTCTATCAGGGATTTTTATTCTTCGCCAACAACTATACAACGCACGATACACCATGCCAAAGTGACTTTGAACTTGCTTTTTTGCAAAACTAAAATGTCACGTGAATTCCTTAAACGATCGACAGAGCAAAAATTTAAGTGAAAAATCATTGTGAAAAAAACAACAACAACAACACACGACTAAAAAGAAGAAGCTTTCCCAACAACAATCACATGCAAACTTATATGCATTAAACAGAAAAACCACCCCTAGAATTAAATTAGTGGCAAGTGGGGTGGCTTAAATGATCATTTCTGTTTTTTGTACTCACACTATAAAGAGAGAATAGCGCCTGCGCTTGACATGGTTCCGCACTCGGTCAATCTAAAGTGAACATGAAAGTCTTCAGGCTTAAATTGCATGATGGATTGCTTAATGAATGTAATTTTTTAGTATATAGTCGCAATAGGGTACTGTTAGTTTGTGTCATATTCATGCATTACAGTTTGTTTAAACCGGAGATCGAAAATAACTGTTGATCTTTATTTTCAATCGTTTTCTCCTTTGAGAGATTTTTAATTCATTAATCCGAACTCAGCAAGTTGTCATGAAAAGATGAGAATTAAAATTAAGTTGACGACGACTCGTTATCTCGGCGTCATCTCGCGCATGGTTTCAGTGTCGTGATATTGTATTCGTATCGCTATGAACACGTGGGCCCTTTTAAACGAAGTTTTTGTGTCGTCGTAATATCGCTCTTATCTTGCCATGACATCCAAAGGTGGTTTTTTGTCATTGTGCAAGTCTTGTCGCCGTCTCGCTGTGGTCTCGCCAAGATTCGACTACTAAATTTATTAAAGTTTAATTTTGGTTTAGAAGCTACATTTTTCAAGCTGTTGGAAACGGCGCCTAGCTGACCTGCCGACTGAGCATACCCTCAATGAAGCAATGGGTTTGCGGGAGTGGTACAGGGAACCATAAACATCCAGAGATCCAGGCGGAGGCAAGAGGCCGTCATTTCCCTCCTTCACCCTCCCCCAAGCAGTCCGTAAATTTGGCTCGTCCTAGGTGCATTTGTCCGTACCCGTGCTAACTGTCATGGTCGATATTCTCTGAGTACATCTGTCTAGAGCTAGCTTTTCTTTGGCCGTTAAGGATTCAAGATTTCTCTTACCTATCCGCCGGACAATCCTTTCAACGTTCCGTTTTTGCCTGCGAAGCACTTGAATATCTTCCAAGAGACCTGTCACCTTGTGCTTGCGACGCTCGGGCCTCACCAACTCTCTCCGCGGTGCCCATTGTTGAGTCGGTCGGTTTGCATTCCCCTGGCTGAGAAGAGGTGGATGCATCTGGACTACATTGAGGGTTGTGGTCCTGAATGCAACCTGAGTTCGATTGGTAGAACCACGCCCGGAGTTACCTTCCCACCTGCTATGCCCGTTGGAAGGATTTGCACCGTGCAATGGCTGGTCGATGCTTTGGATAGACCAGTAGCTGGTTCATACGGCTTGTCTTTTGTCATGCCATTATTTGCATGCACAGCCGATGAAATGACCCTTTCCTAACCTGGGATTTACTGACAGGGGGTTTGGGCGGTCCCATCAGCGTGGTCACACTTGTGTCTTCCATACAGAAGTAGCTTTCGCCGGTGTTAGGGCAAAAGCCCCAATCTGCATTGCAAAATTCCCCTGTAGAAGCGCACGCGCGTTATGCAAGCGTTTTCGTTCTAGTTCCGTTGGTCAATCCCAACACCTTATGCAAATCGGTCGATCACTGCCCTAGAGTTGCGGTATTTATTCCGCATTGGAGAAGTTAATGACCGTGAGACGTTGGAGCTGGCAACGGAATAGCAGTCACTGATGTTGTCAATGTCGACCGTTACGATGCTGGCCCCTTCCACAATGAGGTTGGCCAAGGGGTTGACAAGAAGAAGGTCTTCCTCTTCCTAATTCATTTTCCTTGTGTCGTCCTTGTCTTTATTTTCATTAACATTTCTTGTCACTGGCGACTTCTTCCCTCGTTCGTTTCGGAGGGCCCAGCCCACGCCGAGCAGCACCCGTGACTTCTACCGACGGTTTAGCGTATATCCCCGCCAGTTTGTTATGTTTTATGTGTCTTATCCATGGTTTTTACGTTTGGGTTCCTCTCAGTTGGCTCAGAATCTTCAGCTGCCCAGCTGTTGGGTGAGAGCTAGACAGTCCTCAAGTTGGACTCGTCCTGAGTCAATCTGTTCCTACCCGTATTTTCCACCCCTGACGGATTTTCATCTAGCCTAGCTTGGTTTGACGTACTAAGAGTTGTGTGAGAGCCAGGCACAGGCAACAGACGCAACCCTTACCTTTATCTACCTTTCCTTGAGCAGTCCTCAGGCTCGGCTCGCCCTCAAACGGATCTTAGAAATCCACAAGTGGTCAGCTCAAGACCTAAACATAAGCTTCCCCACCATACTGCAAGGTGGAAACACGTTGGAGTACACGTGGTTTTAATGTTAGCCCCAAACATGAAAACGACGTGTAAACGTCCACGACAAGACGAGCACCATGGCCCAAACATGTAAACCACGTGTAAACGTTTGGTCAGCAATCCTGACCAAACCAACGGACACATACACCAACCACTGACCTATCATACCCATCTTTCAGACGTTGCAAGAAGCCACTGCTCCTTCGAGCCTGATGGATGGATGATTTCTGAAGTGGGGACAAAGGAAGAATCACGCCTTTAAAAGGCGTTTTCTTCTCAGCCAGGTGATTATGTGACGACAGAAATGTCTTCCACGAACGGATGCATACACCAACCACTAACCTATCTTACCCATCTACTTGACGTTGCATGGAGCTACTGCTCCTACTGGCCTGATGGAGAAATGATTTCTCCAATGGTGGTAAAGGAAAGATCACGCTTTTAAAAGGCGTTTTCCTCTCCTCAGCCAAGTGATTATGTGACGAAAGACATTCCTTTAATGACTAAGAAATACCCACTGACTTTTCAGGCTACATGCTGCACTCTTAACGGGCTTGAATTGACATGGGATTAATCATAGTTTTCATTTCATGGTGTTCATAAGCCCTAGTGTACCACATTGGATCTACATTGATCTAAGTGTGACGATAACAAAATCAACTGTCAGCCCATTTCCTAACCTAACCCAACGTGTAAACGTCCACGGCGAGACGAATACCATGGCCCCAAACAAGAAAACCACGTTTAAACGTCCACGACAAGACGAATACTATAGCAACAAAACCACGGCTTTGCCGAGATGACGCCGAGAAATCGTTATTATCGCTTATATATTTTTAAGCTGACTATGGCAGACCTTTCTAACTAACAAAACATACTCAAAATCAAGAAATGAGATTTTCTTCTGTCAACGATAAGTGGTCAACCAAAACCTAAAGAAAAAACGAAATGAAAGTTTATCGCTGAGAGAAATTAATGTGAATTTAAGACAAATCCACTAAATCAATGCAATCCAGACGTGCATTTCAATTTTCTTAGGAATTAATCATAGGGTATGTAGATAAATGTTTTTCCTAAAAGCTTTTGCCTTATGTGTTTTTTGCTGTCGGATTTAAAATTTCACTTAGAGCAAAAATACTATCAGCGTGCACTGTCAGTTTAGCTTGAAACTATATTACCTGCGTCATGGTCACGATATATGTAGTATGAAAACACAATTTCAAGTCGTCTCCATCGTCGGCCGCAGCTGAAGCATTTCAGATTTCGGTCGTCACAAGAGGGACCTACTCTCCTCGAACATAATTATTGCAAGTTTACTTCAGTTATAGAGTCTTGTAAACACTGTAGATAGATACACTCATGTATTTAAATTTTTCCGCTCTAAATCGTGCGATAGACGCGACGTCAGCGTCGATGGTGGCGGTGGCGGACGACTTCGACCGCAATTAACATTCATGCTATGTGTACTTAAATAGTGTGTAGAAATGTCCGCGGCCAATAGTCGATTTGTTTTGGTCACTAGCGTTAGATAAAATATATAAAAATTAAGAGACGATAGAACGGCACGTGAAAAGTCGGTTCGCACCTATGGCATCAATAATTTGTGTGTCCAACAGCTCCTCAGTCATCATAGATACAATATCTGAAGTCCTATAGTATTTTGTATGTTTCGATATTTGATGTTGGTTTGTGTTAATCACTGATTAATGATTTGTTATTAAATCGAATTGCCTTTTAAAAAAAGTTGTAGGGGTGTGTTAATTATCTTCTTTTTTTTTAATTCGAGTTTATATTCGAATTTAACTGTTGACGAGTTGGGTTGGTTGCACGCGCGCTTCGTATTTAAAGAACGCATATTGCCGCTGATTCAGACAACCAAACGTATACAAAAAAAAAAAATAAACATATCTTCTTTGTATCGGTCAGTGTTTACTCAAAAAACAATTACCAAACCAACAAAAAAAAAAAAACAGTATTTAATGAATATATCAAGTATCACAGGTATCACAAGAAATATATCCGCGGAAGTTACAGAATATAATCGCTGATTGATTGTGAATCTCAGTTGTAGGATCGAGCCCTCAGATTGTGCGCGACTGGTTAATCTCAAGTATTTTGAAATCCAAAATAAAACGTGAATTTGAATTTAGTGTGTTTTTTTAAATGATTTTTTGTTTCGAATAATAAAAACAAATTCACAAAAGTAGTGTGTGAGTTGTGTGATATTGTGATTAAAGCATCAGCTTCTGTCATCCCCTTTAAAAGGACATGAAAATATTCGACATCTTATGTTTTAAACAAAGTTTGTTAATTTTTTTTTATTTTTTATTTAAACCTTACTAATCATTTAACATATTAAATACGTCATGCTTCATTTACTAAAAGTTAATACTATAACATTAATTTTATTTTTTGTTTATATTTGAAATTTGAAAAATGTCCTCCCCAGTTGTACACATTGACCATAAATAATTTAAATACAAAAACAATAGACCGCCCACCCTTGTAGTCTTGTAATGAGTTAGGATATGTAGATAAAGTGTAGTAGGGGAATATTCTGTTTTAATTTTTTTTTTTTTCATCTATGCGGTAATTGCAAAGCCACATTATTGTAATTAGTAAACATTAGCTCTGATATGTGGTTGTTTTGATTTTCTTTTTTAGATTTTTCCCACGCGGGCTGTTATTTAATGCAAAGTAGGTACAATCTGTAAAATGTGTACAGAGAGAACATGACATTTTTCTATAAATAGATTAATGTTTTTATTAAAATTTATTTTTTGTTGCAAACATTTATCCTCAGTCTATTGATTAATGGTCAACAAGTTCAAAATGTAAAGCCAAATATTTGTATATGTAAGCGGTTGTTTTCTATCTGTCTAGTGACCATATGCAAAATTTTGTTTTTGTTTTTTTTTTTACGTGACATTGGCTGCGGTATATTATTTTTAAATAAAAATATTTGTGAAATTTTTATTTGTAAGATAAAATAATTTCTCATAATTTACTTTTATTGGCGTCGTAATTAAAAAAAAAAAAAAACGTTTCAATTAAATATAAATAACAAAAGTGTGTTTGGCATATCTTTAGCTTAGAGTAAAAACCGGCTATAAATACACGTTTTTTTTATTATTGTAGATCTTTTGGGGAATTGCTTAAAAATGCTGAAGTAATTTTATTTTAAAATCAGTAATAATGAGTATTTAAAAAAAAAACTTTCTATATTTTCGGATTTATTTATGTGAATAAATAAATACTTTGTTTCTTATTTTATTTGACATTAGTGCGGAATACCCTCAGCCCTCATATGGAGAGATAAAATTTTCGATGGTTTTGGCGCATAGATCAGGGTGAATTTGAAAAGTGGCATTGACTCCGTTGACTTTAATGGCACAAAATGCTTGTGGGTTATTGGCATAGGTGACTTAAGAAAACCCCGCACAAGAAAAGAAGTCTAACGTGGTCAAATGTGAACATCTCTTTTCTCGGTGGCCAGCATCTCTTTTCATGTTGTTGGATTATGCTGTTGAATCAGCTGCTGTTGAATATTCCTTTATGACTGATTTTATTTTTCATAAATCCATTCCTTAAATCAAGGGTATTTTTTCTAGACGTGTGGTTTTCAATCTGGCAATACTTTTGCGGAGTTGGTCTTTTTGACAGCTGTCACTTGATTTATGGTCAGTTTGGTTTGCCATTTCATAATTAATAGACTTACTCCTGAACAACGTTTGCAAATCGTGAGAATTTATTACCAAAATAATGGTCCGTTTCGCGCGCTGTGATGAAAAATGAAGCCGGCCATAATGTTACAGTCAATGGGGTACGCTATAGAGCTATGATTAAGGACTCTTTCGTGCTTGAATTGGAGATTTTTAATTTTGACGACCTTTGGTTCCAACAAGACGGCGCTACATGCCATACAGCCAACGAAACAACAACGCGTTATTGCTGACATACGGCCCCAATTGCTGCAAAAAGTGGTCGAAAATTGGGCCTCTCGGCTGGAATTTATTCGACCCAGCCGCGGCGGGCACTTGCCCGAAATCATTTTTAAAACATAATGGCAAACACTTATCTTTATAATAAAGCTAAATTCTTGGCCATAACATTAAATTATATGCATTTTATTTCTTGTTGAAAACCACACGTCTTAAAAAAAAGCGCCCTTTCTATTGTCTTTTCTTTTTGGCTACAATGTATAAACTAGGTTGTTATTACTATTGAGTGAAAACCAATGCAATCGAGGAAAATGGTAGAGTGATATTATTCTATGCCTAACATACACGATTGCGCCTTACATATTTTATAACTCATTTGTTAAAGGTGCATTCGCGGCGGATAAGTGAATACCCTACAAGATACTTTCCGATGCTCCGTTTTGATATCCCCCATAGTTGTCCAATTGGTTTCTGATTTGGAGACTACGAAAGCCATGAAAGTCATTATGCAGCCCCAGATCATAAAGCTCCCTCATCCGTGTTTTACAATCGATACAAAGCATTCTGGGCTTAATTCTTCACCAACTTTTAGCCTCACAATGAAATACACCAGGATTACTAAACAGCTTTTGTTTAAAAATCACCTGCATTAAAAGCTCAAAAGAAAATAAGTCCAGTGGCACCTGTGATAAAATGTTATGCTTTACAAATACCTACGGGGCTGAAGTTTACTGCTTACTTCAAAGTTTGATTCATCTAACGACAAAACGTAAGATTAATTCTCTTCGGTAAAATATTGATATTTTTGCTAATCTCAGGCGAATATTTTTGTTTTTTTCCTTGCCTTGCCACCTTTAAGCGCACCTTCTGTTATGGGACTTTAGCGAAGATTACTTTTTAAAATGTCCCGTTGATTCAACCGTCGGTTGATTTGAAGTTTTTTTTACGATTTTTCAATTCCGTTCGTATTATAAACTGACCCTCCCTATGCGTGGTTATTTCTTGCCACCGTTTCTTTTGTGATTAAAACATGTTCAGGTCTTCCGAAACCGTTCTGAAGCGTTTTGTACGGCACAACGCGAACTTTTGGCAAAGACTGTCTAGCATGACACACCTTTTGCGTTACACCCTGTATACTAATTTGCATTTCATTTGGTTTAATTCTGTTAATATTTACGTCCGCTTGCTTTTGTCCTACACTGTTTCACATAAAATATATTTCTGAGACAGTCAATATGATTTTCACAGCTGGACAAAAATATATGTGCGTTTATTTATTTGTTTTATAAATTCAAATTTTTTAAATATTTCCTTCAGTAAGTTGTTATTATAATGGGGATGGTAATAAAGCTCATTCATAATTACTTAACATGGCAAACTTTTAGTTTTCAAAATAGAGACATTTTCAATATAGATTACAAAAACTGCAGGTTTAAACTCTTGCGCTAAGACAAAAAAAAAAATAGGTGTGTACACCTTAAGTATCAATAATTTCGACTTTTATGAATATTTTTGTTTTTAATCTCTTTTTTTTTTTACTCCAATAACCTGGGAGGAATCCATTACTATAAAAACTTTTTAAACAGAACGGTTCTTTGATAGAGGGCCTACTGCTCAAATGCCTTCTTAGTCCGAAGAATCAGCGGTTGGCAAGAGTAATTCTTCGTTTGATCTCTGCACTGATGTCATTTTACGATGTGGACTCCAGGTAGACACAAAGTCATTGACGACTTCTAAGTTGTAACTATCCATCGTGAGGTTTTGCCCGAGTCGACGATGTTGTCCTCATTAAGAGCCAAACCCATTTTCGCCACCTCCGATTCAGTTCTTGCGAACGCGCTGCTAACAGCTCTCTTCGTTCTCAGAATGATGTCAATATCATCTGCATAAGCAAGTAGTTGAACGGACTTTTGAAAAATTGTACCTCTGTTCTTGACTTGCGAGTTACGTTCAATGGCTTCAAGTACTATGTTAACCAGGTTGCATGATAACGCGTCGCCTTGCCTCAAACTTTTCTCGACATCAAATGGTTGGTGGTGTTCTTACCAACTTTGACGGAATAGCGAGATTTCTTAATCGTCATCCTGCCCAAGCAGACAAGTTTTGCGGTTCTCCTCTACGCTATCATATGCAAATTTAAAATCGATAAAGAGGTGGTGTGTTTCGATTTTAAGCTCCTGGGTTTTTTCCAAAATCTTTCGGACTGTGAACATTTGATCGAACGACGGCTGACTTGCCGGGTCTAAAGCCAGACTGATAGGGCCCGATCCAGATCGTTGATAAACGGTTTTAAACGATCGCATACAGTACAGATGACAGGATTTTGTGATCGAAGTTGAGGAGTCTTATACCCCTGTAATTGGGACAGGTCAGAGCATCTCCTGTCTTGTGGACTTTACCGAGGTTCAATTCATCGGGCATACATTCATCCGACCAAATTTTGGAGATAAGTTGGTGTATACTCCCCACTGCTTTAAGTAGCTCTGCTGGCAGGCCATCCGCACCAGCAGTCTTGTACGCTTTAAGCTTGGCTATCGCTAACCGCACTTCATTTATATCGGGTGGACGGAAATGTTGACCATCATCTTTCAGGTTGAATGGAGTGTTCTGTCTTACAGCGGAATTTTGACTATCTTCGCCGTTAACAGTCTATAGAAGTGTTGTTTCCAGATCTTTAGCACGGACTGTGTGTCTACCACAATGTTCCCACTCTCGTCTTGGCAGGCGTCCGTTCTACCCTTCGGTAGAACTTTCAAACATCTCCCCTCCCACTACATTCCTCAATAGACTCGACCGCCCGCTTTGCATAATGCTCTCTCTTTTTCTTCCTGAAAAGTCGGCGTTCCTCCCGTTTTTGCCAGTAGAACTCCCGGGTTGCACTCTCAGCAGATCTGGTTCTAGTTTGCAACATTGATTGGTAGCCCTGATTTTTTGCTACATGCGTAAGCCGGCATTCTGCATCGAACCAGGGGTTTCGTTGTGGTGACCTAGTGAAACCCAGCACATCATTGGCGGCACTCCTGATGGCATTTTGGAAGTATTTCCACTGGTCCTCTGCAGATGATGCTGGTGGCGGGTTGCTGAGAGATTAAGAAAGACTTGGTCTGCAAAAGTTGTGGTGATCTCTTGCGCTTTAACTTCGCGACGTTAAATCTTTTCACAGCATCCGCTCGTCGTTGTGGCGTCATGGATATTCGCATTCGCACTTGAGCTACCACCAAGTAGTAATCCTAGTCTATGTTGGCACCTCGGATCGTTCGGACATCCAGGACCCTTTGTGTATATTGAGATGTGGGACTTGAGTGCTGGCTGTGATGACGTCCCGCCGCAAAGTCAATCAGCCTGAGTCCGTTGCCGGAAGTGTTAGCGCAGGCTCTTGCCTCCGACTATCGAACCAAAGATGCCCTCCTTTCCGATCTTGGCTTGCAGTCGCCAAAAAATAATCTTGACGTCGTACTTGGGGCACCTATCATACGTGTTCTCGAGGAGATCGTTGAATTCTTCCTTCACTGGAAAACCCTACTTCTATTCTAACAACGAAACTTTGGTAGTACAACTATATCGCCCGTTAATGGTGGAATGATGAAAAGACGATTTGATCCAGTGCTCATTAAGAAAGTTATATAAAATATTAAAATTTTGCTAACTTTGTCTTGAAGACGTTTCATGCCCTCCTTTTTGATGAATCAAATTTCAATTTTATTTGCGAACATTTTTTGTTTGAGATTTCAATAAAACTTACCATATGATAGAGAACACCAGTAAGTGGATCCCGTAATTCTGTCTGTCTCGCTGTACCTCGATCAACAGCCAAAACTGAACTGGATTTTCTTCAAATTTTGAACTTGAAAGGTTTTTTGTAATATGTACATAGGTAGGTTAAATATTTTGTTTAAATCCAAAAATAACGGCACTATCCATACCGCTGTGAAAAGCTTACGAGGGCGGGTCAAAAAGTGTCTGAAAATTGAAAGTCGGAAGGCTCTTTTCGGAAAAAAAAACTTTTTATTTCTAGACATAATCTTCTTTTAGCTCGATACACTTCATCCAAAAATTGTTTTTTTTTTTTGCAAAGCCTCAAAATTGGATTTGTTTCTCAGCATTCAAGCCAAATTTTGTTTCCACCAAGCCATTTCTTCATATTGGGAAATAATAAATATTTACAGGGGGCCAAATCCGGAGAATAAGCTGGATGGGGGAGTAACTTGTGTCTTAATATATGCAATTTTTCCATGACTGTGAACTTGTTTGCAGGAGCGTTGTCTTGATGACAAAGAACATTTTTCCTCGCCTAATGGGGTCTTGTTCTCTTTATAAATCAACGTCGATTCGCTCCAACAGACCAGCAAATTAAGCGCCGGTAATCTTCTTACCGTTCTCAAGGTAATCGATATGGATGACACCTCCCTCATCCCAAACAAAGTTACCATTTCCTTTTTTTCCGATAAGCCCACTTTGGTTTTTTTGGCATGGATTCACCTGGAGAAGTCCACTGTGTGTGGCTATGAATCCACAGTCACAAATAGGCGCAAAAACTCGCTTGGATTACGATTGAAGATGGCCAAACACTCCTTTGAAATTTTTAATAAAACAGTTTCGTTTTTTATCAATCCACCCATCTTGCGGAAAGCTTTTTCATGTCCAAATATTTTTGCAAAATTGTAATTATGTTAGCTTATGGGACATGTTATGGGACAGGCTCTTAGCATTCTCGTATCCTCGAGTTTCCATACCTTCACTCGCCGATGCACACTGGGACCTCTTGTATGGAGAGCGTGCTCAAAATGCAAAACTGAAACTAACGGTTTCGTATAAAATTGTAATGTGGATTCAAAGTTCACATGATTGTTTATCAACATGTCAAGTTTTGAAGTTTTCGGAGACAGAAGGGTAATAGAAAAAAAGCGATAAAAGTAGCAATTCATGTAAATTCTAAAATCCATTGCGCAGTTATTGGTCATTTGAAAATTCGAAAAAAATAAATTCGTGGTGAATACAAAAATATAAAAAATATTTTGGCATCAAATGAAGGTCAGTAAAAATAAAAAAATGTTTTTATCAAATTAAATCAACATATTTCACTTGCATTTTAAGAAATTTGAAAAGTTGCGTAGAAAATGTTTAAATTTTTATTTTTTTATTTTGCGCACGATGCTTTTAAAACTGAATACGTGCTCTAGTAGTATCAATGTTCTTCTATATGAAACAGAAGTCAAAAGTGAGAGCATGGTGCGCAAAACCGAAATAAGATTTTTTGAATATTTTCTACGTAACTTTTCAATTTTTTTAAAATGTAAGAGAAATTATGTTGATCTAAATTGAAAAAAAAAAAACATTTTTTTATTTTTGCTGACCTTCATTTTATGTCAATATATTTTTATATTTTTGTATTCACCACGAATTTATTTTTTTCGAATTTTCAAATGACCAACAACTGCGCAGTGGATTTTAGAATTTACATGAATTGCTACTTTTATCGCTTATTTTCTATTACCCTTCTGTCTCCCAAAACTTCAAAACTTGACATTTTGGTAAACAATCATGTGAACTTTGGATCCACATTACAATTTTATACGAAACCGTCAGTTTCAATTTCGCATTTTGAGCCCGCTCTCCATACATGAGGTCCCATTGTGCGATGGTCCAATATTAGACCGTGGATTTTGTCGGATCATTTCCGATGTGGCGACTTCATAGGCTATTGAATAGACCGGAAAATGAGGGGTATAAAGGAACAATTACGTGCAAGGGTTTTTGTTATCGAATATGTTTGTTTGGCCCATAAGCATTCTTAAAACCGAAATTGCTACTAAATTCACCCATGCGATTCTGAGAGAATGGTCATCACACTGACCACTTTTCAATATTTTTGGTATAACACGAAAACTAAGCCGAATTTGACAATTTTACATTTAAAACTTTTTGTTCAAAACTAAATTTTCTATTGAAATGGATAGTTCAAAAAATTTTATAAAAAAATCAGAGCAGAAAAGGAAACAAAAACCAACCTAAGAAAATAAAAAAATCAAGGATTTCTAATGTTTTTTTTTAGGCAAAGATAGGGTCAAGGTATTCATAGACAAGATAAAGTAGAGACTAAAGACTTTAATATGGAATTTTTAAAAAGTAATATTTGTTCAAAATTGACAGAGCCCATTCAAACTTTACCGTTTTTATGATTTTTCACAGTTGTAGCCCGAAAGCCCCTTTTTCGGTACGATATGGCAAATTTCACGATCGTTAAAATGTTTGAAATCAATATTTTAATACAATATGACATAACGACTATAGAGAAAAAGTAAAAAAGTATGTAAGTTCGCAATTTAGTTTTTCGGCTGTTTTTAAATGCTTTCAGACCTAAAGACCAAACGGCTGGTCCGATTAATATAAGATTTGGTACCAGGTGCTAAGAATGTTAAATTTGTAATAAAGTACCATAAATAGGCTTTCGGGCAAAAGACTGCAAAAAATGAGAAGAAATCGTAAAGTTTGAATGGCTATATCTCTGTCAGTTTTCAAATAACATGGGTCTTAACATTACATACTACTTTGCTTTGTTTCAGGATGTTTTCAGCGTATATTCACTCCGAAAAAAGTTATGTGCTATTTAGAAACAAATTTAAAAAACATTGATTTTTCGATTTTTTATGTTGTTTTTTGTTAATTTTTCCTACAAAATTTTTGTATGAAATTTTTTAAACTATACAATAATTCGATAAAAATTTAATTTTGAACAAAAAGTTTTAAATGTATAATTGTCAAATTCGGCTTAGTTTCCGAGTTATATCAAAAATAGTGAAAAGTGGCCAGTGTGACCATTCTCTCAGAAACGCATGGGTGAATTTAGTAGCATTTTTGGTTTTAAGCATGTTTATGGGCCAAACAAACATATTCAATAATAAAAACCTTTGCACGTAATTGTTCCTTTTTAAATATTCTATCTTAGGCTATCTGTCATGTGCCGTCATTTGTTCTGGAGTGTCCGCAATAAAACTGGGTAAACCAATTGTATATTGTTCAATTAAATAGGGAAGAGTCTCCGTAATATTTTTGGACATTTTTTTTGTTTCCGTAGTGCTTTTTTTGCGCAAGAGATAGTGTTTTATCTGAATGCGAAATTTGGATTTTCCATTTTGTTGGAAGAATTTCGACCGCTTCTGATTAAAACCGCTATAAAAACAAAATTATTTAACAGATATGAATTTAAGGACATTTTCTTTAAATATCCTCTATTATAGCCTGATCGTTGGATTTGACATTGCAAGGCCAGAAATGTAAATTTTTAGGGTCTTTTGATCCACCCTCGAATTCATCTTTAAAGTGGCTCTAAGAAAAAATGAACTACTGTAAGTATAGTATGCCTTTTCGTAGATTTTCTTCCAAGAACTATTAAGGCTTGGTCAAACAGAGCGCGATCCGACGGGACGGTCAATACTTTACTGGGAGAGAAAGAACGCGACGGTCAAATTTTCTTTGTAAATTTTTACAAAGATCGCCGGACCGCGCTCTGTTTGACCAGGCCTTTATTAACGCGTGCCTTTAATATTACTGCTGTTAAGGTTTTTAATTAACGGCTCTAACGATTTCAATACGAAATAAAATATGAATAATATTCATGTCAAAATTAAAAAAAAAAAATTTTGTATTTAAAAAAATATTCCATTTTTTTTTTTAATTTAAATATTTCAAATATGGGTTTTAAATCTGTATGACCTCTTAAATTCTACTCAAACCTTGTGTAACTATCAAGGCAAAATTGTATTACATCTACGATTATCATGAAAAAGTCTGCACTTTTTCGCAGCCGGTCTATTTCTTCTTGTCAATTTTCTTAACATGTGTGCCTAGCAACGCTTTATATATTAATTTAAAAAATAACTTTAAACTGCATCATTTTGAGCACACAATCTTCGGAGATTTATTTTCACTGTCATAGAATTAAAATGTTGTCAATATTTGTCAACTTTTTTAAAACTAATAATCAAACTGTCAGACTTTCTCGCCAATGATATTAAATCATATATTTATTTTCTTATTTAACAAGTCATTGGCTTTTTATATCTATACATATTTCTCGTATGTATTTATATGTTTGTGTATACATAACTTTGTACAATTGTAAACATTTTGCATTTTTGTTGATTATTTCATTTGAATCACTTATTTTTGGAAATAAGATTTCAGATTTTCTTTGACATTTCCTGTGTGTTTATTAGCTAATAATATCCTGTATTTTTAATGAAAAAGAAAAAAAAAAGCAAAACAAAAATGCACACATGTATTTTCTTGTAATTATCTTTTTAACATCTGTCTCCGGCATATAAGATTAATGTTATTTGCTGATACACAAATATGTTAGAAATTTAAAAATATGAAAACTACGATGCAGTCAACAGTAAAACCAGCTTTACGTCACACTAAGATAACCGCTTAAATAATATACATAAAAGTGAGTTTAGCTTGTGTCCGAGATTGAAAATGCTTATTTGTTGTAAAAATGAAAATTTTTTTACAAAAGGGCATTTTAAGAATCTATCAGCCTCACAATAATATTGATAGTCACAACTTTGTTGAGACTGACAAATGCGAAAAGTAAAAAGTGCCTTTTTCATGTTTATAAAGAGGTTTCGGCTTTGATTCTTATTTATATAAAATAATCTTGTCATTTACCGCTAAGCAATTTGAAATAGAGATACCATAATACTCATCAATATAAATCAACCCAAAAAATGACAGTCTCAACAAAGTGAAGATTTTGACGTTTGTGATAATTGGTGATAAGGCTCATTCTGTGTCTAATTTTCTTCAAGGACCTGGTGTTATCTAAGAGTCTGACTCATACCTGCATTGGCAATAATTTCACAATTTCGCTATATTTATTTTATACTTATTTCATCATCAATTTTTTATCAATGAACAACTAAGTTCCGATTTCTTTCTTTCCCAGACACTCGCATATCGTTTAAATCTACTACTTTAAATGAAGTTTCAACTTAATTGAAATAAATATCACCCCACTTCTAATTAATAATGTTTACGAGTGTTGTGACACTCTTAAACCTATATAGCGCGTGATTGAAGAAAAGTCACATGAACACAATTGCATATTTCTTTTTTTTTAATTAATTGTGACACCATAAGATTCTTCTGCGAATTTTTTGTATCGATAAGATTCATAAAATACATATGCACATATAAACGTATCTATTCCAGCCATTCCCATTTCTAATAACTCTACATTATCTCATTTAACCTGAATAACATCAATTAAATTTATATGACGCCACCTAAAAACTTTATGATTTTGATTAAAATTAATTACCTATACCTAATAAGTATACCTACTCGTACATAATATTATTGAAATAGAACATGCAAACTTGTGAATCACTTGCCGCATTTTGAATGTCATGAAACGGCCCTGACCACAGTCAAGATATAGTTTTTCTTATCAATCATTTATATATGGTCATTGTTGGTGGAAGAAAATAGAAACAAGTGTATTGAACGGGAATGTTCCTTAATGTCACTCAGCCAACTGTGATTAGATTTATTTGTGTTTCAAATGTATTTGATGGTATCTGAGTGTATTGATTATTGTAAATGAATATTTGATAACAATGTTTAACTACTAATGATTTTTTTTTTCCATCTTTACACCTCTTTTGTATGTGTACACAAAAATAAACACAAACTAACATGTGGTGTGTAAGAGTAGGTACATAAACTTATCTATCCCCACTTGCAATGCAAGAAACTTTTGATAAGTTTTCATTATATCTACATTGGATCATTTTGGTTTTTTTAGTTGCAAAAAAGATATACTTTTTAATTAAATGAATACATTTGCGCAAAATTATAGTGAAATTAGCTCGACATTTAAACAGTTTTAGTGTAACACTAGGTAAAAATAGCATTTTCTTAAATTATAGACGATGTCAAACCCACTTTGCATTAAAGTTAAAATCATCAAAGCAAGAACTATCATTGATTTAGGCGAGTTCAACTTCAATTTGTTAAGAAAATGGTCTTAACGCGACACTAACTATCAAGTGTTAAAATTAAACAATAGTTAATTAGTGTCACGCTAATGCCCTTAAATTAGGCTGTTCATAATTTTAGGCTATTACTTCTTATACATGTCATAAAAGTTACTATATCTGCAGTGTTTGGTAGAAACATGAAAACTCCAAACATTATACAATGTATATCGAGCTGGAGCCTAAATGGATAAAACGGTTTTCTTCACATTTGGAAAAAAGTAAGCTATCTCAAAAACCTGAATAAGATACAGAGACTAGCCTGTATAGGAATAACGGGGGCACAGAGGTCTACGCCACAGGCGGGTTTGGAAATTATTTTAAATCTTCCAGCCCTAGACGAGTACACTGGATGCACAGCAGCCAAAAGCGCATTTCGACTCAAAGAACTGGGCTCTTGGAAGCACAGCACCTATGGTTATGGGTCTATCCTACAAAGGTATGACACAGTGGCTGGACTTGATGTGAAGACTGATTATATTCCACCTTTAATGGATTTTAACAAACACTTCTCTATTTCAATACCCGAAAGACATGGATGGGAACCCAACTCACTAATTAGTGAACAGGGTATCCCCTTCTATACTGACGGGTCAAAAATGGAAAAAGGAACAGGTGCGGGGGTGTTCTGTGAGGCCCTTAATATTAGAGAATCATATAAACTCCCAGATGAGTGTAGTGTCTTTCATATGCTGAGATTTATGCTATTCATAAAGCGGCAGAATTGGTACACAAGAAAAAACTGATCTCGCCGGAGATCACATTTTTCGTGGACAGCCAAGCTGCGATCAAAGCAATAGCCAGTGAGACCATAAGATCCAAAAAAGTGGCAAAATGTCGAGGCATACTGAACAAAATTTGCAGCACTAACCGAGTCAAACTCTGCTGGGTTCCTGGACATAGCAATATAGAAGGGAATGATATGATGAACTAGCAAGGAACGGGTCATTATCAAATGGAAACAGTAGTAGCCAATTAGACACGGGACTAGACATCCAGATCGGCGTAATTAAAACGAAAATGGACCTAATAACGAAAGAGCAAATCAATAAATCCTGGATTACCAGGAACGATTGCGCTATCTCTAGAAGTTTATGGCCTAGAATTAATGAAAAGGAAACTCAGTATATTCTATCGCTGAGTAAAAAGAACATTAGAATCTTGATAGGTGTACTAACGGGTCACTGCGCCATTGGCACAATGGCCACCAGATTGGGTGTACTCGCACCCGACTGTTATAGGAGCTGTCAGGATGTAGAAGAAATAGAAACCATTAAACACCTGCTCTGCGATTATCCAAACCTCCAAACAAGCCGCCTCCGTTACTTGGGAAACAGGTTTGTTGGAGAACTGGACGATCTAGCGCAGGTCTCAATGGTTAATATGAGGAAATTCATAGATAGCACAGGCTGGTTCGTAAATGAGCCAGTCTATCTGAATCATTAGCTTAGGAGCATCTCTGCTTTCTTTTTGTAAGGGGATCACAATGGACCGTCAGGCGCCCGTGTACGAAACAGCCCTGTGCTGTGCACACCCCTCCTAACCTAACCTAACCTTACCTTCACATTTGGAACATAATTTTTTCATAAATATTCCACATTATTGTTAAGGCTCTAGATCAATGGCTCCCAACTCAGATAAGCTCGCGACTCCCTGAAAAAATTTGAAGTGGCTGTGAACCCCTAATATTTCCTCGTAAAAAGAAAAGTATGTTTCAAGTTTTTTTTGAACTCGCATTGATTTTACACGATTTTAAATTTTTTGTTCAACTGGGGTCAATTCAAGTAGCAAGTCATTTTCGTAGTGAAAGCGACTTTGTTGTTTGGATTTATCAGCAGCATTTCCAAAAACCCTTGTTCGCGTATGTAGATTGAATGTGAAAAACATAAAAAAAGCCTTCGCTTTCGTGCACCAAAATTCTTCGAGGCTGATTAACCGTACTCAAAACATTCTTTGCAGCCACGATCATATTGATATCTGATAAGCCTTTCTGGAATTTTATATATTTCAATCATCTTCAAAATAAAAGGATTTCCATTGATTTGGCGAATATCAACACACTGTGCTTTGTTAAATTCTGGAAAGAAATTCTGAATTTGACTTTGACTGCATTAAGGTGTTTTTTTAATGCTTGATCCAATTTTTACTTGCGATATATTAGGAATTATATGGCAAGTTATGCATTCGTTAAAAACAATGAACTCGAGATATTGATCAGACTTGTAATTACAATAACTGCAAAGAAGAAAAAAGGGTATCTGAGTGGTTCTCTGCCAACTGTGATTCTTTTTTTAAGAAATATTCAAAAATTAAAACTGATTGGAAACAATTTTTGTTTCGTTTTTGTGACTTCATTTAGTCAGAGTATCAAATCTGTAAAAGCATTTTGCTACAACTTTTAAAGAACAAAAAATATCTTGAAATGTACTAAAACTGGAATAGACGATAGCTTACTTTTTTTTATTTGTATTTTGTTTTCTCTCTTTTTGACTTAACATTTGTTGGAATTCTAGATTAACTGTTATGTTTTGACCTCTTGGCATTTCTACTTCCCTTATTTTCTTAAAATATGTATAACTTTATCGTTTTTGTAGTCTATTCTTCTGAATGGCAACCCTTTTCATTGTGTTTGGTTATTACCATGGACCGGATTTCCATGCAAATGCATATTTTTTTTAGACAGCCTTAGAAGGAAATGAATGAGATAGTTTTCCGAATTGAGAAATTTGCTTTAAAATGGCATTCAATCGTTAGTGCATATTTTTGCATATTTTGGTATAAATGCATATTTTGGCGTATTGAGCATATTTTAACATTAAATGCATATTTTTAGTGCATATTTTAGAAAAAAAAAACTTTAAACACTTCAACTTCATTATTTTACCGAAATGCAAACGACCCTTTAAAATTCTACTAATTGGCTTTCATAAGTTCAAGCCATGGGTTTCTCGGTGAGACTATAGTAAAATTACAGGGGTGGAACTCGCTTAAGAAACAAATAGATTTAATGGACGAAGCAGTTTCGAAAATTAATGCAGTAGAGTCTCCAATGGGTCAATCTATTTGTAAAAATAGAAAATGTTCTTAAGAAAATCGAAGGATATATGAAAATGAAAACTATCTCAACCAAGTTATCCTTAAATGAGAATCAAGAACAGTCCTTCGATATTCAATAAACAATAAATGAGATTGTATCATTAATACATGCTCCATTAACGTCTGTTGACGTGGAGAGGTCATTTTCCATGTACAAAAGTATCTTGAGACCAAATCTCCAAGGTTTCAGTTTTGAAAACTTCAGAAAAAAATTCATGATTCATGCTAAAAAAAACCTTCTTACGAAACTAGTCTTCATAATTATGTCAAGATTTTTTTTTTCTTTTTTTGTTAAACCTACGGGAATTCTATGTTATTTTTTGTTAATTTTATTTACTTTATTGCTGTGAAAAATGTCTGTGAATAAAAGACTGATTTTTTTATTTTATTTAAATGTGTGTTCATTTACTATTTGAGTATTTTTGCAGCATGTTTTGCATTTTTAAAGGCATATTTTGGATTTTTGAGGGCATATTTTGGATTTTTAGGGCATATTTAGACATTTTAAGTGCATATTATAGGCGCATATTTTGTGTTTTTTAGAGCATAAAAATCCGGGCCCTGGTTATTACTTAGTTTTTATTGCACGGAATAATTTTTGTTTGGTTCTTTCGAGGTATTGCTACCCTTTTAATAAAGAAAATTGGTAGAAAGTAAATATTATTGCAAGAAATAATTTAATTAAAGTTCACTGTGCCACGGTACTGACATTTAGACAGTTTATGTGACCTAACTTCTCTATGCTAATGAGAAAAATAATTTCAAGGACAATTCTAACATATGTCGTTTAAAGGAATAAAAAATTCTGATAATCAACCAAAAACATGTTTTAACAAATTTAAAAAATGCTACCACGAAACTGACAAATTAATTTGTGACACACTTTCTTCGAATGAAAACATATCACTCTTAAAGTACAACAACGTTAAAAAAATAAAATGACTGTTGTTATCTATACATAAATAGAAAACCACCATACAAATGTCTTGAAACTAAAACAAAATGGCGGTTCAGCGAGAACTCTTTTGAATTCAAAAATAAAAGTTAATCCTCGGACAACATTCATTCATGATTATTTTATTCAGCAATAAGTATTTTGACTTAGGTAAGTTTTGCATAATTTTGTCAGCCAAGTATTGCACTCAAACTTTTCTAAGGACAACATTTCTATTCGATGAAGTATTTCATTCGAAAAAAGTAGATTTAATCGGAAAAACAAGAAACGGACATGCCACGGTACTGACACTTTTACTACACTTTTCCAAGCCATGTCGAAGAAGTAGCAAATTTGGTCATGATATTGAATGTTGATTGTAGTAAACAGCCATTTACACAATCCAAACCAAGAATATATACGAACATTTTACATTAAACAAAAAAAAAACACTGGACGCAAAGAATCACAGTTGGGACGGAATCACCCATCTCACAATTCCGTATGTCTATCTGTTTGGCTACCAGCCTAAACGGCTGAATAGATTTTCTTCAAACTTGGTACATTTGTCTTGAGAACCAAAAATAACGGTACCTACCATTCAATTTTTTCATCAATTTTACAATATTTTAAAACTGCTTTTTATAAAACGCAAATAATTGTTATTACCTCAAAAAAAAACACGTTTTTGATTATCGATTTTCTTGAAAAGGTTGAACTGATTTTAATAAATTTTTTTCTATGTAGAAGCTCTCAAAATTTTAAATAATATTGGGTTCGCAAAATCTTTAATTTATTTTTTTAGTTTTATTTATTTTTTTTTTTATTGAAAACCCAATATTCGAAAACAACCCAGTCGACTTTTTTAAACTCGGTATTTTACAATTTTTAAACACTTTAGAATACTTAAAAAAATATTTTACTTTTTATGCATAATTAGGTTCCTTCCATACAAATATTAAAATATGTTTGAAAAAATCTCCTTTTTCTCAAAAACGAATCCTACGATTTTGATAAAGATTTAATTAATAATATATGAAAAAAAATTACACTTAGCAACTATTAATAACTATATAACGCAACTCTTTATTATTGGCTGATCGGATTTTATTAAATTAATACAAAAACTTCCTTAGGAGCCAGTTATTGCGATCAGAAAAACGCATCAGGTAACATTTTTCAAATTAATTATTTAATAGGTATGTTTTCAACGGATTTGAAGTACAAATGCTACACGAATCATTGGCAAAACACTCAAAGAATTTTTTGAGCAAATAAAACTTTCAATTGAAGAATTATTTTTTCTAAAAATGTATTTTAACTATATTCCTGATGCAAATTAATTTTTTGTATCAGCAACGATTTTCAAAATTTGCTACTCATAATTTAATATTGCAAATGAATGCACGCAATTTTTTTTTTTTTAAATGAACATTTTGACAAATTCTTCAATTTTTTACTGTCGGATCCTTATAATTGCAAGTTGAAGTGGTTCAAGAGTGCAGAAATATCCACAAGGGCACTAATGCTAGTTAAAATTCAACTTTTGGAGCAGTATTTTTTGTATCTCCTTCAAAAATAATTCAACAACAATTGGAATTAACGTGCCATATTGCCTCTTAATAACCAACGAACTTTTTTTGCTCCAAATAGGTTCGGAAGCCAACCATTCATCGCTTTTTTACTGAGAAGTAGTGCACATAATGTAATGGTTTTTGATATAATAATAGATGCCTTTATTCTTGAGGTTATGTAGCAATGCAATTTTTGTTTTCAACTAAATTAGCAATGATTATTGAAAGTACTAATGTTTTTCAGAATTCAGTTTAGAACATGGTAGGAAAATAGTCACTCAAGAGTATACGCAGTTTTTGCTCATTGCTCATAGTTTCTTCATGAGCATAAGGAGTTTCAAAATACTCATTAGCATGAGTATGAGAAAAAGTAAAAAAAAGAAATGATCACTCATAGAGTTAAAGCAAACTAAGGATAATTAAATGCTCACTTCACTAGCATGAGCAGTTGTGAGCAGCTCATGAGCAATGGTGAGCATAAAGTCGGTACTTTCACACAACGTGTATTCTAAGGTTATTGAAACTTTGTTTTCTATTTAAATGAAATTGACATAGGCGATATCTGGATACTTAAGAAACAACGAATTCCTAGGATTTCGAAGCTTTGTCATTGATACTATATCTTGCGTAACTTAACTCTTAAATTCTAAAATATTAATTGTTCACAAGTACTAAATTGCTCACTCTCGAGAGACGCATGCTCATGAAGCGAGTATATCGCATGAACAAATTCAAACACTCGTGAGCATGCACAGTACACTTATTAAAGGTAATATCATTAGAGCTTTGAATTTTGTTTCTTCTGCGCATATATCAAAATTTGTGTCAAATGTCAATATTTGTTGTTGTTTTTACGTGTATTTAAGTCATCACGCTCCCAGCCATTTTTATTTCATGACAATTTCAATTTTAATTTGTTATTGTTTTTACGTGTGTTTTCTTCCTCACGTTCACAGCCATTTTTTATATCCGACTGACAACCTGCGCAATATAATACCTTAGATTTGTGTACTGTTATGAGCATGAGCAAAAATAAAAATGCTCATAGCTAATTACGCATGAGCAAGAGGCTTTTATAAATGCTCATTTATGAGGGTGGATCAATATGTACCCGATAGTTCAATAAGAAACACTTTTTTCAGCAAAAAACTCATCGTCTTCTTTAAGCTCGATGCACTTCGCCGAACGTTTCTGCAATTTTTTGATGCCCTCCAAATAAAAGGTTTTCTAGATAGAGTAGAGTATAGTCGGGTCTTTATCTCTTTTACTCTCCGAGAAAACTTTAGTTAGTTCTATTTTAGCATTCACTTGACCCTAGCATTCTTCGATGGCATCCCGAATATTTTTCCCAAGGGTGATTAAAAACAAATCAGAATTGCACGCTGAATTTAAAAACAAGGTGTATTTGAATATTAAAAGCTTGTAATTTTGTTTTGTAATTTTAAGCTAGGAACCATTTATAATTGGTTTTTGTTTGTCTACTTAGTTAAATAATGGTTATAAGCATACATATAAAAATTATTGTAAGTGTGTGTTTGTGGAACGTGTTCAAAAATTAATATTTTATTTTCTAAGTCCAATATAGAAAAATAGAAAAAAGCAAATAAAAACTATTTAAACAAATAGAATACTAATGAATAATCATAACCACATTGAAAGCACGTTAAAAGATTCACTTTGTTTGTTGCTTTTCAAATTACTTTTTTTTATTATCCGTTGAAAAACTTGAATAGGTACAATGGTACATATTTTTATTTCGTATAAATAAATTAACAGAATAATTAGAATTTTATTTATAATAACTGCCAGAAATTAGAAAAATCTAATTTCAAAAAGCAGAGCTTTGAAAAGTGTGTTTTTGATATGGGCAGGCAGAATTTTAATAGCTGAACTTAAACTTATTCCCAAATTAGTCTTTTTAATACCCTTTTCCATTTGGTTTTGAGAAAGCAGGATCTCAAGACCTCAACTTTAAAATCACGCAAATCACCTACACTACAATTTGAAAATTCGAATTGACAAAAGTCGATCAGAAATTATTCATGAAAATATTTAATCAGAGACTTCCGCCATCAACTTTAAGTCGATAAGTCTATTTTGAATAGACTCTCCCAATAAGGCCCCCCAAAATAAGAGTTTGTGAAATGCCCCACTGCTATTGCTGTGTTCAACAATGAAACAAATTCTTTGTTTGCAAAAACAACACTCATATTCATTGTGAGTTATGATTAAATAATAATTGGTGATCTCACATAATCTATTCAAAAAATATTTTCTGATCATTTAATTTTGATCTTAATTTCAAAATTGCGCAGTGCAATTTCAATGGGTTATCTTGACAGCTTTAGAAAATAATAGAAAGCTTTACCGTGTTAATCGCTTATATTGATTTGACAGCATCTTCACTGTCAGTTTTTTTTAGTTGTGCTTGCTTTATAGTGATCAGATCATATAACTATTACAATCTGTTTCAATTGTTATAATACATACTTTATAGCGTGTTCCTACTGAACCTTAAACTGCGCAATTTTAAGAACTCAATTTAAAAATTACTACAACTTGGAAAATTTTGTTTGATGTCTTGCGAATTGGCAGAGGACGTTTTTAGCCAGCCCTCCCAACAGCTAGGGCATATTTAATTATTCCACCTCTAGATTTTAGTCAACTAATCGGCAGCAAAAATTTACCGACCAAATTTCAGTATTGGAATCGCTAGGTAAATCGACCCTGAGCATTAACAAAACTAATCCCAGCTGTGCCACCTAAAAACAGAAATGTTTTATTCGAGGTACTGCCTCTTGCGAAGAACTGACAAATCCTCCAAGAGTATACTTGTCATGAAAAAGTGCTTCTCACTTAGCTGATATCAGCTCGTCATATCGCCATCATTGATATTTGCGTAGCTGCTTTTGTCACTGCCAAGACCACGGCTTGGAAGACGCTGCAAAAGTCCGGAAGTCTGAAGGAGCTAGCTAGTCCCAGAGTTTCCGACAAAATTCTTCCACCAACTCCAGTGTCTATCTTTGAACCATCAGTGAAGACAGTTATCGTAGATTCATTACTGAAAGGTTGGTTGTTCTCCCACTCCTCTCTATAGGAAAAAATGGTAGTGAAGGGTCTGTTGAAGCTTGAATGGGGGTGTTGTGTAGTCTGTGCAAACATTATTTCCCACATATCTCTGCAGAATCTGAGTATGGCCTGTTGTGCTTTGCTTCCAAAGTGTAATTTACTGTTCAAGTATTAAATTTACTGATCAAGTACTTAAAAGTTATGATCAAGTACATGAAAGTATTGGTTAAATAAATTAAATTGGGTGGCGCAACAGCTCGTGGAGAACCAGGGCCTAGTCATTTACAACTCTCAACCATTCCTGTGTGCGTGTTGTTGGCAGGAATGGAGAGGACCTACAGTTTTTTGCCGAGTCCGAACGGATAAATGAGAAGCACTTTTTCATGACAAGTTTACTCTTGGAGGATTTGTCAGTTCCTCGCAAGAGGCAGTACCTCGGATAAAACATTTCTGTTCTTAGGTGGCACGGCTGGGAATTGACCCCACACCTTCGGCATGACAGTCCTACGTATTTAGTATTGAGTATTGGTTAAGTACTTGAAAGTAATGGTCAAATACTTAAGTATACAATACTTGTTACTTGCGAAAAAGTACCTCATAACATAATACTTGAGCTTTGCTTTTTTCAAGTACCGAGTACTGACCACCATTTTGAAATACGCTTTCTTAACAATATCTTAAGCATGGCTCATTTTTAATTTTTTATTTAAATCATTAAATTAGTCTTTTCTACAAGGATCTATAACTTTCACATTTTAATTGCTGAAAAGTTTTCTTTGTTCGGTTATTGTTTCTAAACTAGGATATGTGAAGTGATACAAACTAAAACAGAAAACTTCTCAGTGCTCTTATATAATACGCAAATACGGTTGACTCGGCTATAAACTTTTAAAATATTAAATCTCCAGACATTTACGAAATTAAAAATTTTAACAATTTACCTTCACGAAAAACTGAATTTTTGCCAGGCTTTTTTGTGTTAAGGAGCCACTGTAAAACGACAACGCCTTATATTATCGTCGCCAGCTTGTAATCTTTTCAGTATAACGTAGTCGCTACAGCTCAGCCAGGCCAGGAGTATATTTACAAACTTTCATTCATACAGTGCGTAGTACTTGTGCAAACAGTTCCGATCAATAACCTCTTGGTGAACACTAATATAGAATCATAATATCGCTAAGTACCTATACGAGTACTATTTCCATTTAATTTCTGTTCCACGAGTTTTTTTTTTTTGAAAAGAAAAATAAAGAAAGAGAAAAAAACGGTCGGTTACAGTTAGTTATCTAGCTGCCATTCGCGATAACCCTATCAGTAGTAGCAGCGAACCTGTCAAAAATATTTCTGTCATCGAACATTGATTGTTATCAATTTTGAATTCGCCTTCGTCGTTGTACGAGTTCATTTATTTATCGATTCGCATCGAAGACAGTTGACTCGTCGTTTGTCGCGAGAGAAAAACACAAGAAAATAACAACAAATTAATCGAAAGTAGTTTACTATATTTTGTTAAGTGAATTCGGAAAATCAACATTTCAATTAAGAAAGTGTGAACTTCACCAGCAGCCATTGCCATCATCATCATCGCATCGGCTCTTGACATCCCCCTCGTCAGTTTCTTGCTTGCTACAAGGAAGAGTTGGCTTATATTTTTCTATAGACAGCCCCAACCGCAGCCGGGCTCTCGATTTAAATCGATTTGTGGCAATTTTATTCATGTGACCACGTCGAGGACGACGCACGACGCGACGCGTATTGTTGCCGGTAAAGTGAACTGGTGGTGCAACTGTTGCTTTTTGTCTTTGTGGCAATTCGCTTTCGTCTCGCCATAAACAAGAAAATCGTTTTTTTTTTTCTTGTAGTCTTTTTGTTGTTCTTTTGATTTCGATATTTTTTTTTTTATATTAATAATTGTTTCCACTTTCTTTTAATCGAATCGTATGTGAATGTGGTAGATGTGTACTGTACACATAATGTTGATCACTTGATTTTAATTATTGTTAAGTGCAAGACTGTTGCTATCGGGGATTAAAATTAAATAAATATTATTTTGTGAGTAATAATTTATCATTTGTGTATTATTTGTTTGTTCTAAATTCCATATTCTGTTTATTTATTCATCAATAGTCTCTGTTGTTACTGTAGGTATTGTGTGTTTGTGTGTGTGTTTGGTATTGTTCCCTTAAACTTACGATGTAAATTTATGTGTGAAAATTATGAAGAATATAGATTCAAAAAACTGAAAGTGATAAATAGGTTTAGTTTTGGTTTTGTGATGCTAATCAAAAAATATACTTTTTTCACGGTTTTAAAGCATGATCTTGCCGCGTCGTCGTCGCATGATTTTAAAGGAGCCCCGCTAATTTCTAAGCTTGTTAGTCAATTTTAAATACTTTGACAAATTGAAATCATGCCATAAAATTAATTTGATAGATGGTTAAACAAGAGTGACTAATAGAAAGATTAAAATGTGACTTTGCTTTTTTGTTTGGACTTTAAATTATATTAAAAAAATATTTTTTTTTGGTAGGTGTTTATTTTGATAAATTGGTACCTACTCCAATAAAAGAAATGACCGGTTGCTAAATAATTGAGGCAGAAATATTTTTAATATAAAACATTATATCATAAGAGTCATGGTTATAATACTACATATCTAGTTGTAATACATATCAGTTTTGCAGAAGTGAACTTTAAGAAAAATACATGGCTTTGTGGTCGTATGTATGAACGTCAATTATTGATAGTATGGAAATTGAAAGCCTTGGCAGTGAATAACATTTGCTTTTAAATTATTCTTAATAAAGAAAATTGTAGTTTAACTCGTAATTATTTGAAATTAACGTCCATTGATAACTGATAGTGGAAAATTAAACTATTGGCGATTTTACTATGAATCATCGATTTTTGTTAGTTAGTATTTTCAATCCAAAGTCTAGTACTTATGAACCTTCTCCTCCTCTGTGATGTGCCAAGTTAATGTTCAACAATTTGTTCCCTTATTATTGTTTTCAATTACACGGTTTGCTTTTTCAAACGGGAAAAGGTTTTTAAATTTGTTGATCAATTGAATTCAAAATTAAGTGTTTCTCCGGTATGATTAACTATTAGTGAAGTCAATAAAGCGGAAAAACCGCCAAATACCTTGAACTCTCAAATACCTAAAGATTTAATGTTGATGACATTTTTTTTTAGTATAGTAGTTATTGTTTGCACTCAAAAGCAGTCATCAGAACCGTGTCTAGGGGCTTAGCGGCGGAGCAGTTGACCCACGCGCCGTGTAAAGTTTTTTTCAAAGTTTTTTTTTGCGTTTGCAAAAATAACCACAATCTTTAAAAAATATCTCTTCAGTTTAGTCTCGAGATGAATGTTTAACAGATTTTAACGAAACAGCTCAGAAGGGAAATTTTTTACCACGTTGCTGATGCAATAGTAGCTAGTTTCAATGGAAGAAAGATATCATCAACTACTGAGGAAGCACTGGAATATCTTCAAATTTCTGTATGACATTCATGCTTTTTAATCTTCAAACGAAAATAGAAATAATCAAGAATTCAAAAGATTTGCCTTCAATATTAAAAGATGAAGAGAGCTCGATGACATTCACTGTGTAACCTGTGACGAAACATTTTGCCTGCTGATCAATCCCCAATTGAAGATTTGATTTTTATTTTAAAAAACGATATAAGTACTCATCGTGACAATTACCTTGAAGTTATCTATTACAGTAGCCGCTCGATATAGTTAAGTAATTAAAACCAGGCCTGTTCACTATTTCGAGATTGTTCACTTTTTCGAGCAGGAGTTTTCTAAGGCTTTTCTAAAGGCGAATTTGATCCAAAATGCACATTTCGTTCGATGTGAATGTTTTTTATTTTAATTAAGCATTAAACAAGGCTTTCACTCAGGTTTAAACAAAAAACAGTTAAACAATTCCTCAGAGCTCTCAAACTATGTAAAATGCTTGCTCGAAATTTGTATACAAAATACGTTTTTATATAAAATTTTGTGTGTTCACTATTGTGGATAGTTCTTTGGGCCTAGAACCAAACTTTCTATACCGATGGGACAGTCTACTAGCATCTTTCAGGCGGAAGTTCACGCCATAGCGAAATGCGCAGATCGTAATCTCGAAAGAAATTACCGAAACCAAAACATTGCCATTATGTCAGACAGCCAAGCCGCACTCAAAGCGCTGAGCTCTTACACCATCAGCTCGAAGGTAGTTTGGGAGTGTGTGAACAGGCTTAATGTCCTTGGCAAAAACAACAGTGTCACACTTCATTGGGTACCTGGTCACGTTGGTGTCCAGGGAAATGAAGAAGCAGATTCCTTAGCGAAGATAGGGGCAAGTATTCCCTTAATGGGGCCTGAACCCTATTGTGGCATAGGAGAAAATGTGATAAAAACAAAATAAGAGAACAAGAGGAGGTTAAAAGATCCAAAAACTGGAAAGAACTCCCAAAGCTGAGGCAGGCTAAACTATTGCTTGGTAACTACAACCGAACACGTTTTAAAGACTGCATCAACCTAAGTAGGAACAACCTAAGAAAAATAACTGGTCTCCTAACTGGCCACTGCAGACTAAATAGACACCTAAACATTCTTGGTCTAGTAAGCAGTCCAACATGCAGATTCTGCTGCGCACAGGAGGAAACACCAGACCATATATTGGGAAAATGTGACGCAATCATGCATCAAAGGAAAAAACACCTGGGACACTACCAGGTGGAAGAGGGTGAACTTTTCTCTCTAAAAGTCCTCCAAATACTCAAATTTCTGAGAGAAATTAAGGTGGAGGAAGAACTGTAAGATGAGCAATCTCATCCAGTTTTTAGGTGGGGGCACAATAGATCTTAAAGTCGCAGTGCGACAACCCCAATTTTTCATTCATTCATTCATATTGTGGATAGTTCACTATTTCGAGATTCACTAAAACGAGCGTCTACTGTATTAAGTAAAGCTGCTCTGTGATTGTGCAAACCTCCAAACAAATCGACTCCGTTATTTTGGAAACAGGTTTTTTGAAGAACTGGAAGATCTAGCGCAGGTCTCAATGGCAAACATAAGAAAATTCATAGAAAGCACAGGCTGGTTCGCAAACGATCCAGTCTATGTGAACCATTAGTTTGGGTGCATCTCTGCCTTCTTTTATAAGGGGATCACAATAGACCAATAGGCCCCCGTGTACGCAACAGCCTCTGTGCTGTGCACGCCCCTCTTAACCTAACCTAACCTAACCTAAAGCTGTTTCAGTGGCGTTTCTCGTAGATACAAATACTCTCAAAAATGATCAGCAATGGACAATGAGCCAGGAACGCTTTCCAGGATTAGCCACAACTTATTGCAAACTTTGCAAGGAAAATAAGTTTTGTATGAAATATATTAATCAACTGAAATGTGCTGGTAGTGGTTTGGAGTCAGTATAAATATATTTTTTTTTTTTTTGTGACAAATTGTGAAAAACAAAATTAATATTTTAATGTCTGTCCAACTTTTTTATTTTTGTTTTCCTTATTTGCGTCTTTTAAGCAGCCTGTATTTGTTGTATTTTATAGTTTTTTTAGTAGGTTTTGGGATAGAGATATGTAATATTATTTTTTTTTTTTGAACTTGTCAAATTTTGATCCAAAACAAAAATATCGAAAGTAAAAATGTCACCTTTTGAAACTCAATTTGTTAAAAATGTTACCTTGATCCAATACCAAGTAAATAATTTATATTATCGAAATCAAAAATTTAAAATGTCACCTTTTGTCCTGAAAGTGTTTTTTTCTGGTTGAATTTTCACTGATGCACATATTTTTTCTTGACTAAATCCCCTTGACAATCGCAAGAATTCATGGTTCTGTACCCGATACGAAAATTACCAGAAGTGAAAATGTCACCTTTTGTTCCTAAACTTAATTAATTTAGATTTAAATTTTCAAATTATTATCACAACTTTAAATTTTTAATTTTAATAAATAGCGATGCGTTTCGGAGTGTATACCTCCATCATCGGGCTTAGAACTTAATTTGACATTGGTGTTCTTCGTCAATGCCAGTGTATCTTCTAGTGATGTTGTAGAATTTTGCTATTATGTATACATATAGTATAATGTTGTTGTCTTCTTTCTGCTATTTTGTTTCTAATTGCAGTATCGTAAAATGGATTTGTTTCAAATGTCAACTTGTCGTTCAATAGTCTGTGTTGTTCTAGTTTGTTAGCTTTATAGATTTCGTATTCTTCAGTGGCGTCAAGTATTTTCCCTTTTTGCATATGTGCAAAGGTATTGAGTTGGTGTCGAAGTCAATATAACTATGGTTATTGTTGATAGGTGTTTTCTTTTTATTTAATTTTTTTTTTTTAATAAATCACACAACTTGGAGACTATATCAATATGCCTTCATGATTTATTATTTGACTTTGTTTTCAATTCTATATTAAAACATTTTTATTGGGTGCTCTGAGCCTACCCCAGGTGACCTTAGGGCTAGAAACTGCTCGCTGTCAGTGATGCTATTTTAAATGTATTTACCAGTGAAACACCTCTTAGAGTAATCCAAAGAGCGGTCCCGGGGGGCAAGGCCAGCCGCCAAAAAGGTTTAGCAAGGAGATTTCGTCGGTATTTTATATAGAGTCCAAAAAACAGGGATAGTCAATTCAGCAACACCAAAATAACCTTCTTATAGTGCGTCCCTAAGGGCAAACAAAAAAACACAGTGAAAACACATAACCCTGAACTTTGCAGACAGTTTAAATATCATATTTTGGACTGTCACCAGTGGCGTGCAAATGGTTCTATTTTGAAAAATGTAACGGCACTTGATTTGTCAAGACAAAATCTCGGTACGCCATTTTTTTTTACCGTAGTAAAAAAGTTTGAAAGTAAAATGCAGACAAAAAAATTTGAAAATTTTTGGACATTTACCAGCTCTGTAAAAATGCATCGATTTTGAAAAATTAAACGGCAATCGATTTGTTACGATAAAATCTCGATACATTTTTTTTTAGTTTTTTTCTATTTACTGTTATAAAAGAGTTATGATTAAAAAAGTAGGATATGAAAAAAAAAAACTTTGAAAATTTTTGGACTGTCTGCAGCGCGCGCCGTAAGAATGTTTCGATTTTGAAAAAGGAAACAGTACGATACAATACGCCGTTTTCTTCTTTTTGTATTTACCGTTGAAAAAGTTATGATGAAAAAAGTAGGAAGTGCCGAAAAAAAAATTGAAAATTTTTGGACTGTCGTCACCAGGGTTTTTGTCCGGCAATTCTTACTTTTTTTCATCATAACTTTTTCAATATCTATAGTAAATTTAAAAAAAATTAAAAATGGTGTATCGATAGTTTCTCGTAACAAATTCATTGCCGTTTCATTTTTCAAAATCGAACCACTTCTACGCCACTGGTGACAATCGAAAATATGATATTCTAATTGTCTGCAAAGTTTAGGGTCATGAAAAGACACCTATTTCAATATGGAATATTTTTTTTGTTATGACGTCTTTCCTCTGATACCTTACCTACCTTAAAGTATATCATATTGATGAGCTTTCGCAATAACTTTTTGTTGTGTGACAACACGTGGCGAAGATACAACTCTTAACCATTCCTGCGTGCATGTTGCTAATTAGAAGGAATGGAGGGACCTACAATTTTCTGCCTAGTTCGAACGGCTAAGATGTAACATACTCTTAAAGGATTTGTCATTTCCTTGCAAATAGCAGTACCCCTACGCTTTACCCCTGAAAATGTAAAAAGAACCTTTCACCCAAAATTCCACTTTCATTTTACTTGATTTCTATAAAGGGCAATTATTGGTTTTGTATCAACACAAATTTCTAGTCTATGGTGCCCACTGTCATCGAGTTAGAGTCTAAACGAGTCGGACAATTTTCTTAAAATTTAGTATAGAACATAACATTTTTAAGTAATTCCTTAGAAGATAAATTCTATAATTCTCATTTTAGTTTGTATAGAACGGGTAGCTGCCATACAACAATTTTGAAACATTGAAAGTGGTCAGTGTGACCATTCTCTCAGAAACGCAAGGGCGAATTTGGTAGCACGTTTATGCCCCAATCAGATATCTTTAATAATAAAAACCGATGTAATTGTTCCTTATTATTAGGTATAAATATTCAATAGCCTATTAGACACCAAATACAAAGAAGCCCGACTCCATTAAATCAGGTGACCCAATCTACATCACCATCAGCTCTTGAAAGTGTTACTCGGTATACACCTTTAAATCATGTTATAAAGAAAACTAAAGGTCAATGATTCTTCCAGGCCACATAACCGACATTAGTTTCACTTTAAATGGCTTCAATTAAAGTAAGTGATGAATAGTTTGAGAATATCGAGATCGAATTAAATATTTTGTTTTTATTAATGAATTCATTTAAATGTTAATGGACCTCATTTTATACAAATTAGAGTTATTTTCAGCAAGCTCAAACTTAATATTATTGACATATTATTATTGTATTATAATGAACAAAAACGCGTGCGTCTTAAATGGGTTTGACTTTTAAATAAGTAGGTAGATACAAATGCAAATATTAATGCATGCTCTCTCACAAAGTTTTTAGCTTCATTTTTGTATGTACATATTTTTGTTTTTTTCTGTTTTGAACAGTTTGAACAAAAATGCAGCTCAGCTTCTACGTTGTAGACCTCAACTAATAAACACAAACTATTGCTTAAAAATGAAGAAAATAATGTATAATAAGATTCAAAGTTTTATTTCCAAATCTGGAATGTCATTAACTTAATTTGTAATTATGTACTTATTTTGTAGTCAGAACCACTTAGCAGTTAATTCCTCTTAAACAAAAGTTAACATGAGTAAGAAGCCCTGTATTTTCGATTTAATTATTTGTTCATTTTACAGTCGTTAACTATTTTCTGCTTTTGAAACTCAAAACAACTTGGTTTAATTTGGCTATTCAGTACTACAAGAATGAGTGTATGCGTTGACTCATAAAGTAGTGAGAGTCAGACCGATGGGAAAAATATGTCTCTAAATATTTCATACTACCCATTATTTAAGGAAGCAATACAAATAATGTTATATTCTCCCGAACCCAAATTTCATTCCATTTCAAAGCTATGTTTTACCCGACTTTATAGTTTAAATGTTGTGTCACATCGGTAACAGGTTGGAATTTCAATACTTAAGCCTAGTACGCTGCTGATGCGAAACGAAATTTTTAGTTGGTCTCCAACAAGACAACGAAATGCTTACGAAAACGAAGCGGAAAAATATTCATTGACAGTTGCACAAATTCAAAAAATTAAAACAAATGCAAATGCAAAAAAATCACAAGCAGCCATGCTGTAATGAAAGAAACAACAAAAATAAACACGAAAAAACACAAATGTCATTTTTTCGCACACAATAAATGGTCTGGGTAATTAATTGTGTGCGAAAAAAGAGTGTAGACTTCTCCAAATAATCTGCTACAATTTTCAATTTCGCTCATCGAACAGCGTACTGCAGAACGAAAAGTAGAACTAAATTTTTAGTTTATGATTTCGTTGTGTCATTTTTGTATGGGATTTTTCGTTTCGCATCAGCAGCGTACTAGGCTTTAAACTTCTTTTTTCAACTAATTTGGCTCTTGGGATAATAATTCTACGGAAATAGGAATTTAATCTACTTTTAGTAAATGTCTTCCCCACTTCCGCACGTACTTGCTCTTATGTTCAAGTTGCTTGGAACTTTAGAACTTTTTAAATATGCAAGTCATTATTGAAAAAATATAAAATAATATAAAAAAAAGCATTTAAATCGTTTTTTGAATTGTATAAACAACTAGTAAAATAGCTTTTATCAAAATCGTTGAAACCGTTTTTGAGATAAATTAGTGGTTTAGGCTGTAGATTGAGGTACAGACAGACAGACAGACAGAATTGTGCCATCCACTTTTTTCGTGTTCTCTATTATCGTAATGTCATGTTTGATTGTTATCTCGAATTTTTTTTTTTGCACGAATCCAAAACTTGCCCTTTAGTACCTACATACATATATCGCAAGTCAAAAGAACAAACTCCCATTGTTGATTGAACAACTTTACTTCTTAACAAACTTGTCTTTCCTTCTTCGTGTGATTTCTCACAGAAATGATTACACCCCAGATGATTAAAATAATTCTGCATCAGAATTTCGTTTAGTATATTCTCTTCGTGTATACAAATCAGACCTGGTCACACCCTAACATATACTTGTCACAATCAAACAACTACCAACAATTTTTATATTTATGTTTCGCATTTTAAAATCGTATTTATGTAGTAAATACCAACTGATTTTAAAAGTTTCATAAAGTACTAAGTGTCACATACGTAGCAAAAACATATTGCAAATTTCGTGTAACCGATAATTTGGGGAAGCAAGAAGAATGATGTGATCTGCCTCCAGACTAAATTTCATTAAATTTGAAAACTCATTCTTAGTCCGAATATTTAGTATGATTGTTGTGTCACACCCGGAACAAATTAGAGCTAAAAATCTTCATCTTTCCGTTTTTCAACTTTTTTGGTTGGGTTACAATTCTACGAAGTCTCCTCGTAATAAAAATTTGATTCTTCCCCATTTAAAATAAAAATTTAACAAATTCTGGTTGCGGTGAGAAGTCATCTAGTTTTTAAGCCTCACCAAATGTTTTTATTTTTGCGTGTAAGAAATAATTACACTTCATATACTGACAATTATTTGCTATATTATACTCTCTTACTCTGCGTAAAATCATACTTAGTCACACCCGTAACATGAGTTTGTCACACTCGTAACAACTACCAACAATTTTTTTTAACAATAATTGCTCACAGTTTTTTTTGTTCACACTAGAATTTCCCTCCTTATATTATTTTCATGTGTTTAAATCATACTAAGTCACCTCGTTAACAATAACTTGTCACATCCGTAACAATTTCCAACAGTTAGTTTTCCTTTTTTCATGAATTTGTATCTCATTTCTTAACTACGATTTAATATCAACTTTCAGGCAAGTCCTTAGCATAGTATTTTTGCAATATCTGCTTACATCAAATAAACAGTATAGATTTCTCATTCGCAAATCACCAGTTTTCAAAGGTCACACCCGTAACGGACCTGAAATAGATTCTATATGTAAACCACTATTTTTTCAAATATCCTTATTATTCTAGTGTATTCATTTGAAATATTTTGTGAATAAATTAATAAAATCATAATGTAAAAGTGTCAGAACCGTTACAATTGAAACACTTATTTTGTGTTGTGTCATTTTCTTTCTGATTTTGGACTTTTCAACACATTTTGAAGAGATAATTCATAGCATGAATATTGCTTTAACGATGATTTTTAAGAATCCTTGGATTAAAAATATTACATTTGTGACGTCTTTGGAATATTTCATAAGAACTGTCATATTACCGAAAATTAAATACTGAAATCACTTCGATTGGTATTCTTCTTTTTCTATTAATTTTAATTTGTATACTGTCTTAAGCAGTACCTCATGGCATGATGGTTAGTGCGTAGGACTGTCATTCCGAAGGTGTGGACTCGATTCCCAGCCGTGCCACCTAAAAACAGAAATGTTTTATCCGAGGTACTGCCTCTTGACATCCTACAAGAGTATACTTGTCATGAATAAGTGCTGCTCATTAAGCCGTTTGGAATCGGCAAAAAACTGTAGGTCCCTCCATTCCTGCCAACAACACGCACACAGGAATGGTTGAGAGTTGTAAGTCACTAGGCCCTGGTTCTCCACGAGCTGTTGTGCCACCCAATTTAATTTAATACTGTCTTAAATAAATACTCGTAGCTAGGTTATTCCAAGAAACAAATAAATTGTATAAAGTAAAAGTAAAAAATCTTCAAGAATTTCCCTTCTTCCTTGCATGTCATTCATTTAAATTGGTTGAGTTCAAAGAGTAAAAAAAAAACCGTAATCCCTGATGCTGAATTAATAAATCCACATAAATTAAAATGATTAATTGAAGTAGCAAATGTGAATACATCAAGTTAACATAGTTCTATATATATTTGGATTATAAATGAATCAAAATTTGAAGCCAATCGCTTGACATCCCATTTAAGTAACCAAGAATTTTATATTTTTGATTTTATTTGAAAAAAAAAAAAAAAATTGACGATTTTATTTTAGTCTGAAAATTTAAATCAAAAACAAATCATGACAAAATGTGTTTTCTTTAATTTTTTTATTTTTATTTGTTGTATTTTTTTATTGAAAAAACAATCTCACTTCTGATCTTCTGAAGCGTAAACCACGCGCTTGATTTGTATTTCCTCGTCTGCTACCTACTTTGTATAATATAAGCAAACTCTTGTTCTGAAGGACATTATTCCAACACCAAATAGCTTCCGCTCCGTTCATTCCAATAATATTATTCTTCTTTTAACTTGAATGAAATTTTATTGTTAACGCCCGTCGCCAACGCCGATAATTCTGTAGAATAAATAGTTTTTTTTTTTAAGCTTATTTCGAAACTGATACAAAATTGGTTCTGTAAAAACTGGAGGTATTGTAAGCGAGGTGGGTAAATTAAATTGACAGACAGACAGTCATAATATATCTAGCTATCTGTTTTCTGTGTATGCAAATAAATATTTGAGTTTCTGTAACAGTTTGATTGTGATGCAACGTTACAACATTTGGGGTGGCTTGACAATATACAAACAAAAAAATACATGTCGCCTTTTTTTCTTCTATACATATTTATACAATTGGGAAATGGAAAACCTGCATTGTTTGGAATTTTGTAAGCCTGTAAATGTTTGTCATTTACACTTTAACAAAAAAGTTACCAATGAAATGGAATTTCATTTTAAGTCGAAACTTATTTTTTAAGGCTTTTATTATTAATTACTCGAGGGATATAAGCTTTATCAAATGATGACATAATATTGTCATTGTTATGGGTAAACAAATCAATTTTAATTGCATTACTGAATTATTCATTTTTTTTTAAGGACTCAAATCGAAATTTATATAAAACAAAAATTAAATATCCTTTGCGATTGAGTTGACTTGCAATCTTATATTACTTTAAACCAGTTAAGTCAGGATAAAAGGATCAAAGGATCGGCTTTGTTGTATTTTTTTATTAGTTTTGTATTTATTTAAAAAATTTAAAACTGCATCACGTCGCCTGTCTGTAAAAACTTAGTAAGTCGAAAGGATTGGGTACGATATGTCGACTTTTAAAATATCGACTCCATAAGATCGACTTTTAAAATCTCGACAGAAAAAATCTCGACTGGTTAAAAGACCGACAGATCAAAATATAGACACAAATTTGACCGACATTTTAAAATGTCGATTTTTCAAAATGTCGATTCTCAAAATGTCGACAGTGATCGAGATTTTGTGAATCGAGATTTCAACAGTCGACATTTTAAAAGTCGACATTTTGAAAGTCGACGTTTTGATCAGATCATAGTTTAGGGAATGATGTTTACAAGCGCGCGCTTGTAAACATCATTCCCTAAACTATGATCTGATCATTATTAGATATCTAATATCGCATTGTCATAGTTCAATAAATCGCATTTTTTGTAATTTATTTTTTGTTGCCTATATATTTCGAAGTCTTAATTGCCCATTATTCAGGGTCTGTAATGTATTTTAATATTAATACAATAATAAAACATCCAGAAAATGAGGCAGTTAAAAGTTCGTAATATAGGGTATAATGTAGCTAGGCAACAAAAATGCGTTCTATTGAACTTTCTTGAAGCTAAACAAAAGGTAATATAAAATTAATAACTACCTTAATAAGTTAATTATTATAAGAATCAAATAAGAACTTGTGTCTTAAACATAGTCTTAAATTTTCCACAGCATCAAAAAACTGTTAAGTTCATGTTAAAAAATCAGACAAGAATTTATGATTCTTGAGTTTATAGTTATTCCGTGCAAACATTTAAGGCAGAGCTTTGTTCTTTAGGTTACTTTCAAATGACCGACAGACAAAATATCGACAAGTCAAAATGTCGACTGGTTAAAATGTCGATTTATATTTTATATCGACTTTTCTGTATGGAAAAAATTCCGACAAGTCGATATTTTTCTCGACTTCTATCAGGGCAGTCGACTTTTTGTCAAATCGGCATTTCAAACTGTCGACATTTTAATAAGTCGGTAAAAACAAAGTCGGTATTTTAACTTTCAAAAAAGTCGATAAAAGTCGACATTTTAACCAGTCGACATTTTTTTTGTCGGTCATTCGTACGTAACTCAAGTCGAAAATGAAATAATATTCAGAAGATACAAAACATTAAATTAAAAAGTAATAAAAAGAATTCAAAATAGAGCTTTAAGAATGATAATTGATAGAACTACGAGAAACATTTGCAGCTCTTGAACACAGCCGCAATGTTTCATGCCTCCTTTTTGTATTCCTATTTTTACAAACAATATTCTGGTAAAATAGCCAATTGCACTCCTCACCTTAAACGAATTTACCGAGATATTCGAACTTCTAGGTCACATCAGTTTACCCTTGATCCCAACTTCAGACATACTGCCAAGAACAGAGATTCTTTCATAAGCCGCACTACGCGAATGTAGAATGCTTTACCTGACTCAATTCGTCCCTTCCTTTTTTAATATTCAGAATTTCAAAGCCAATTTGCATCGGTGTTTCACTTTTTAAATCCTTTTTTTCCTGACGTTTGCACTGTGTTAAATCATGTTAAACATAGTCAAAACCCCTTTAGTGAGCGTTAATTATAAAAAAAATTTAATTTTTAAACTTCAAAGCCATAGATAAGCTTAAAAAAATGTGGTTCTCAATTTTTAAGCGCAGAAACTAAATTCGTGAATGTCCTGATTTAGACATGAGAAATGTCATTTATTTGTTAGTTGTCATCGTAGAGTGCTGTAGTAAGTACCTAATATTAGGTTTTATCGATAAGCCCTGGAGTTGCCGCTCTAAAGCGTTCAAAATAAAATGAATTTTCCCCGGGTGGCGGACAAATTCCGTGTTTTTCAGTTCAGCACCGGAGTCGCCCTTAGCTTGCTCTAAAGTAGACCTAGGTTTTGCTTAGGCAGGTTGGATGATCATTTTCGATTTAAGAGATTGTACAAAAAAATAGCTTTGCAGCTTCTAATTACTAAAATTATCAAAAAACCAAAAGAAAACCCTTGCGTGTTTTTTGAGAGCCGAAAACCCTACTTTATTTGTTTAACAACTTTTGGGGATGTCAAATAAAGCTATGTCAACTCTGTATAAAGTTTGATGTTCAGCACAATCCAACTGAAAACTTGAAAACAATCGATTTAAGCGCACTTCTGACTTCTTAAGAAAAATATATCACAACAAAAACATAAATGTTAAAAAAAGCGCCAAGTTCTTAAATATTTGAATTAGAATAATATCGAAACAACTCCGAATTATGAAAGAATTTAATATTTAGTGATGAATGATTAAAATTTAGTGGTTTTACTGGTCAAGTTTTCATACATTTTAAATTTGTGATTAAGTAAGTAATTAAGAGAAAACTTGCCAATTAAATCCACAAAATTTTATTATTCATCATTAAATTCCAATTTCTGTCATAATTTGAAGTTGTTTCGATATTATTCTAATTCAGATATTTAAGAACTTGGCTCTTTTCTTAACAATGATGTTTTTGTTGTGATTTCACTCCTTTTTGCAAAGATTTTATTTTGCCAGGTGAAAATCAAGCCCTACCGCTCTACAAATATTAATAATTCTACGACAACCGAAAGTGCTTTATAAAAATAATAGCAATTCTGAGAAAGAGGGTGGATGCCACGCCGCCCCTTGAATGGAAAATCTCAGTTTTAATTTTTCTCAAGTTATACCGTTCTACCAATTCTCATCGTTCTACAACAATCGGAAGTGTGTTATATAATTGATTACAATTTTTAAAAAGCGGTTAGATGCCACGCCCCTTTAGGTGAAAATTATAAATTTCTGACTTTTAACTTTGTATGCACGTCAAACTCACCGCTTTGCCAATTTTCATCTTTCTGCAATAATCGGAAGTGCTCCATATAATTTATAATAACTTTTAAGAATGTTGGTGGATGCCACACCCCCTGAATGGAAAATTCCAATCTTTCAATTTTTTTCTTTCTAAGTACTTCAAGCCCTACCGACCTACCAATTTTCATCGTTCTGCAACAATCGGAAGTGCTCCAAATAATTAATAAGAATTTTTAAGAATGTGGGTGGATGCCACGCCCCCTGAATGGAAAATTCCAATTTTTCAATTTTTTTATTTTTAAGTACTTCAAGCCCTACCGACCTCCAATTTTCATCCTTCTATAACAATCGGAAGTGCTCCATATAATTTATAAGAGTTTTTAAGAAAGTGGGTGGATGCCACGCCCCCTGAATACAAAATTGAAGATTTTCGATTTTTTCCTTTGTATCCACCACAAGGCCTACCGTTGTGCGAAATTTCAAGCTTTTACGATGTCGTTAAGTGCTCCATAATTTTGATGATCTGTCAGTGAGACGTGTGTGAAGTTAGCATAACATTTTTGAGCTAGGCCAATGGACCATGGCAGGAATTTGCAGTTTTTTTCCATTTTGTATGCATTTCTATTCCGGATTTTGCAGTTCACCAAATAGTGGGTGGCAGTGCCTATGCTTTTCTCAGCAACCGGGCTAGCTAGGAATCTGAAATAAGGTTCTGAATTTGCAGTTTAATTTGCAGTTCCATAAAAGGAAAAACCAAATTTCTAAATCCTTACATATAAAAAATTTCATACTGTACTGCTAACTTCACTGTGAAGTTAGCATAAAAGTCCTTTTCTCGGCAACGGTGATACCTAGAAATTTGCAGTTAGGCTCCAAATTTGCAGTTCAGGAAAAATTTATGTCCAAATTTTTAAGTCCAAATCTGAAAAAAAAAATCGAATAGATTCATTTTTCACTGTTAACGTCACTGTGAAGTTAGCAGTACATACCCTTTTCTCAGCAACTAAGCCACCTAAAAAATTGCAGTTTAGGTCCAAATTTGCAGTTTTTCATGCACTTCAAGAAAAAACTAAGTTCAAATTTGTACGTCCAAATTTGACAGAAAAATCGAAAATTTTACTTTGCACTGTTTACAACAGTGTGAAGTTAGCAGTACATACCCTTTTCTCAGCAACTAAGCCACCTAGAAAATTGCAGTTTAGGTCCAAATTTGCAGTTTTTCATTTACTTCATGAAAAAAAGCAGTTCAAGTTTTAAAAACAAAATTTGGCATTAAAATCGAAAAATTCACTTTGCACTGTTAACGTCAGTGTGAAGTTAGCAGTACATACCCTTTTCTCAAGAACTGAGCCAGCTAGAAAATTGCAATTAAGGTCCAAATTTGCAGTTTTTTTATGCACTTCAAGAAAAACTAAGTTCAAATTTTTAAGTCCAAATTTGACAAAAAAATCGATTAAATTCATTTTTCACTGTTAACATCACTGTGAAGTTAGCAGTACATATCCTTTTCTCTGGAACTGAGCCAGCTAGAAAATTGCAGTTAGGGACCAAATTTTCAGTTTATCAAATTGCAATTTTCTAGCTGGCTGAGTTCTTGAGAAAGGGATATGTACTGCTAACTTCACAGTGATGTTAACAGTGAAAAATGAATTTAATCGATTTTTTTTTCAAATTTGGACTTAAAAATTTGGACATTAATTTTTCTTGAACTGCAAATTAAACTGCAAATTTGGACTCTAATTGCAATTTTCTAGCTTGCTCAGTTCCTGAGAAAAGGATATAAACTGCTAACTTCACAGTGATGTTAACAATGAAAAATGAATTTTATCGATTTTTTTGTCAAATTTGGACTTAAAAATTTGAACTTAGTTTTTTCTTGAAGTGCATAAAAAACTGCAAATTTGGAACTTAACTGCAATTTTCTAGCTGGCTCAGTTCTTGAGAAAAGGGTATGTACTGCTAACTTCACACTGACGTTAACAGTGCAAAGTGAATTTTTCGATTTTAATGCCAAATTTTGACTTTAAAACTTGAACTGCATTTTTTCGTGAAGTTAATAAAAAACTGCAAATTTGGACCCTAACTGCAATTTTCTACCTAGCACAGTTGCTGAGAAAAGGGTATGTACTGCTAACTTCACACTGTTGTTAACAGCGCAAAGTGAATTTTTCGATTTTAGTGCCAAATTTTGACTTTAAAACTTGAACTGCATTTTTTCATGAAGTAAATGAAAAACTGCAAATTTGGACCTAAACTGCAATTTTCTAGGTGGCTTAGTTGCTGAGAAAAGGGTATGTACTGCTAACTTCACAGTGACGTTAACAGTGAAAAATGAATTTATTCGATTTTTTTTTTTCAAATTTGGACTTAAAAATTTGGACATAAATTTTTCGTGAACTGCAAATTTGGAGCCTAATTGCAAATTTCTAGGTATCACCGTTGCCGAGAAAAGGACTTTTATGCTAACTTCACAGTGAAGTTAGCAGTACAGTATGAAATTCTTTTTATGTAAGGATTTAGAAATTTGGTTTTTTCTGGAACTGCAAATTAAACTGCAAATTCAGAGCCTTATTTCAGATTCCTAGCTAGCCCGGTTGCTGAGAAAAGCATAGGCACTGCTAACTTCACAGTGAAGTTAGCAGTACAGTCGGTTACACCAACTATTTGGTGAACTGCAAAATCCGGAATAGAAATGCATAAAAAATGCAAACAAAATGCAAATTCCTGCCATGGTCCCATTGGCCTAGCTCAAAAATGTTATGCTAACTTCACACACGTGTCAGTGAGTCAGTCAGACAGTGAGTCAGTCAGTTACTGATTTTGCGATTTTTGAAGTCCTATATCTCGGAAATTACTAATGCTTAAGAGTTGAAATTTGGTGAGCCACCTGTGTTTGATCAGTTCAGCAAATACTGCGAATTTGAATTTTCTGACTTTATTGGTACTAAAGTTAGAGCGTGGTTGAAAACCGCCTGAGTTTGTTCCTGTCAAAAGGGTGTAGTGCCGCGAACTTGGCTGGGCACTACCGTGCAATTTGATTTCATAAGTGAGCTCAACTCTATATTGCGTTTCGCCTAGGTACGATAGTTGGGCTCATCAGTTAGATGATTCCCTTCTAAGACGCAATTTTGTATCGATATCGATAAGTGAGTTCAACTCCATATTGCGTTTCGCCCCAGATACGATAGTTGAGCTCATCAGTTAGATGACTATCGTACCCTTCTAAGACATCTAACTGATGAGCCCAACTATCGTACCTAGGTGAAGCGCAATATGGAGTTGATCTCACTTGAACTTTTAACTTGAATTATAAATATTCAGGCACTCTACTTAAGGAGAAGAATTTCCTTACAAATTTTCTTCATATTCTTTTTGTGTTATATTCTATAAGTTTCGCTCAGTCGCAAAGTCAGGTTTTTTGAGTTCTTAGACAATTTTTAAATTTTAGTTTTCAGCACCATCTATAAGAAAAATTCTAATTTTTGATTAACACATGCCCACTTCTTACTTCACAAGAAATGTATTGTGTGAGTTTTAGCTCAATGACGTGGTTATTTCTGGAATTTTGGTTTATTTTGAGATTTTTGTCTTCAGTGCCATCAGAAAATATTGAAACTTTGATTTATTTGAACTTCTCGCTGCACACGAAAAAACATAAATATTGTGTAAGTTTCAGCTCTTTGAGTTTGAAGTTAATTTTAAAATGTTGATATTCAACGTCATCTATCAGAAAACTTTAGAACTTTTGATGGAATTTCCTTGAACTGATAAATAAGAATGTTTCAATTTTTATAATTTAAAAGCTTTTCCAGTTTTGTAATGCACCCTTACATAGGTTATTTGGGTGGATGCAAAGCTCCCTTTTTTTGTAATAAAGTGTCATCACCAATACGTAAGATGTGACCTACGTCAGCCATGCTTAGGTTTTAAGCCTCTATCTGATAACAAAAGCACATAGTTCTCATTAAGCGCCTTTCATATGAGCTGCGAATAGCGAATTGCGAACTGCTGTCGCGAGTTTTGACATTTCTTTCATATAAGTGGTCGCTGACAGACACAATTTGTCGCCCATTAAAATGGATGCTGAAAAAATTTGAGGTTAAATTCGCGCGAATTTTTATTCGCAGATTTGTGGATTGCAAATAAGTGTTTGACAGTTCGCAGAAAATTCTTGGTTGGTCGCGTAGAAAATATAAAAATGCTAAATTTAACAATTTAAACTAATTTTGGTTCGAGTTTTCTTTTTTAAAATTGTAGATAAGATCGTTTATTCACTTTATCGAAAAGTAAAAACATGAGTTTTGTTGATATTTGCCCTTAGAATCACCTTAACGATTTTATTCGCATTCGCAGCTCGCAGCTCATGTGAAATTCAGTTTAGATCCACTCGGCCTAGCTCTTTAATTCTACAAAGATCTTGAAAAAAGACCTTTAAAATGTATTTTTTTTTTTTTTTCAATAATCCTATTCCATTCCTAGTTCTGGAAAAATATGATTCAGGTTTCAGAGAGTTAAGCAATATGTAGAATTATTTCTAATGGAATATTTGTTAGGTATTGTAAAAACTACTCATTTCATTTCCATTGCTTTAATTAATCCCGTCTTTCTTTTAATCACACAATTTAAATAATCAATCAATTACTACTACTTTTTCCCGCATATCCATTAATCCTTTACTTTATTTTCTATGTTTGTTATTTGTTCTTATTGCAATATACATAATTCATTAAAATGCATTGAATAACATAAAACAAATAATCAAAATAAATTTATAAAAAAAAAAATCAAATCAATCAAAACCAAAAAAACAAAAACCATAAGCGGCTCTTCTCTTTAACTGACTATTTCAGAAGTTGCATTCTCCACCAAATCAGCAACAACCTACTTCAAGCACGGAACTACACCATTCATTTGCGGTTTCCAACGGGACAAGCGGGAATCACAACCGCCACCTGTAACAACAACAACAACATTACCACCACCAACGCCGCCAGACGATCCCATTAGTGTAATCGTCCAGCAACCGACACTAACACCAACACCAACTGCCAGCAACAATAAAAAAAGGATTATTCGTCGCATTAATTCTTCAACAGCTTATTCCAAGTCAAGCAGCACTTCGATTCGGTCTAATAGTTCCACAGAAACAATGGCCGCAAACAGTATTGCTCCTCCACCACCCGGTTCAGTTGAGAAAATTCCATGGCCCAACAGTAAGGATGACTATCAATTGCGTGATGTGATTGGAGTGGGTGCCACAGCTACGGTACATGCTGCTCTCTGCCTGCCTCGAAACGAGAAATGTGCCATCAAACGCATTAATCTCGAAAAATGGAACACATCCATGGATGAACTATTGAAGGAAATCCAGGCGATGTCTTCGTGTAATCATGAAAACGTCGTTACCTACCACACAAGCTTTGTAGTTCGTGAAGAATTGTGGCTTGTTCTGCGACTTCTAGAAGGTGGCAGTCTGCTTGACATCATCAAACACAAGATGCGAACGACGAACTGCAAACATGGTGTTTTCGATGAGCCCACCATTGCGACTGTCCTTAAAGAAGTACTCAAAGGTTTGGATTACTTTCACCTCAATGGACAAATTCACAGAGACATCAAAGCTGGTAATATTCTCCTTGGTGACGATGGCACTGTTCAAATTGCTGATTTCGGTGTGAGTGCCTGGCTCGCCACTGGTCGAGACCTGTCCCGCCAAAAAGTCAGACATACTTTCGTTGGCACTCCTTGTTGGATGGCTCCCGAAGTTATGGAACAAGATCATGGATATGATTTCAAGGCGGATATTTGGTCCTTCGGTATAACGGCAATCGAAATGGCGACCGGAACTGCACCCTACCACAAGTACCCTCCAATGAAAGTTCTCATGCTGACGCTACAAAACGATCCACCTACCCTGGATACTGGTTCGGAAGAGAAGGATCAGTACAAATCCTATGGAAAGACGTTTCGTAAAATGATCGTCGAATGTCTGCAGAAGGAGCCTTCCAAGCGACCAACAGCAAACGAACTACTGAAACATGCTTTCTTCAAAAAGGCCAAGGACCGCAAATATCTCAACACAACCCTGCTGACGACAGCTCCTTCAATGGAGACCCGAGTGCACAAGGCTTCGCGCCGGCAACCGGGAGCCTCGGGGCGACTTCACCGAACAGTCACCGGTGAATGGGTGTGGTCTAGTGAAGAAGAGGACAATGGCAAGAATTCCTCAGACTCTGAATCTGACGATCGTCCGATCAACCGTCTCGAGCAGGGTGACTCGTCGGACAGCGAACGTGAAGAACCATCGGAATTCTCCGAGCGGACCATGACTTGCACCTCAGAGCCTGCTGACTCGGCAACAAGTGATGCAGCAGTATCGGCAGCAGCGAATGCGGCGGCGGCTACGTTAATTGTACCAGTCGATGCACCACCAGTTAATCTCGTTTTGCGAATGAGAAATATCAAGCGAGAGTTACACGATATCCGATTCGAATTCGCCGTCGGTAAGGACTCCGCCGATGGAATTGCCGCCGAGCTGGTTGAAGCTGGGCTCGTCGATATCCTGGACACAAATCCTATGGCCATCAACCTCCAGAAGCTGATAGAGCTGCGAAATCAAATGAAGTCTATTACGTTCCAACTGAATTCTGGTATCCAGCCGGGCGAAGTGCCCGACGAAAAATCCCTAGTTGGCTACGCCCAAATATCGATAATAGACTAAGAAGGCAAATAGAAGCCTGCGTTCACTAACCCCTATGTCTCCTATCGCCATCTTCTGGTGGTAAATTCACATTAATTATTATAATTATTATATTTTTTTTTTTTTTAATAAATGAATTTTATTAAAACCCTCCTCCTGCTCCCATCCTGTATCTTTCATGTCAGCGTAATGATGAAATGTTTAAATGCAAGTATAATTTATCACTTCTATTTATAAATAAAAAATATTACTATTATTATATTTCATAATTATTAATTTTTCTTTAAATATAATTTAATTTAATAAATTAAGCTAAAACTTAGCTCCTACTTTGCAACAAAAGATAAATAAGCTAAATGAAAAAAATAAGCACTGTTTTATTTTTATTTGTTTGTTAACTATATATTATTGTTTCATTTAATTAAACAAAAGAAAAGTAAACAATAAATTACCGTGAACATGCAAAAATAAAAATCCCTATACATTTAATTTAGTTTTAATTGTTAAACAAAAAAAAAAAAAAACAATATAATGTTCATAATTTTTATAGCTTAATATAGCAAGCAAGGAAAATTTAAAGAATAAATTAAAAAAAAAAATGTAATAATAATACATGAATTGCTTAATTGATTATTGTAATATTTAAAATGTAAAGAAAAAAAAAATATAAATAAAAAAACAAAAAACCTTGTACTGAAATGCAGACTAAATTTTATATAACGCTCTAGAAAAGGTAAAAATTAGAAGAAAATCATATATTAATCAATAATTTTTGTTAGACAAAAATATATTTAAAAAATAAAATAACTGAGAGAAACAATGAAATTAGTAAGTAAAAGTAAAAAACAAAAAATAATAAACCATAAACAAAGAAAAGAAAAAAAACTTTGATGTACACTTCTAAAGTTAATAATTATGGCCTTTGAAAAAGTAAAGTCAAATTAAATTCAACAAAAAATTTATTTAGAAACAAATCCGTCTCTTTTTTTTGTTGTTGTTGTTTTTGTTAGTTTTCATTTTTATTTATTTAAGAAAATAGATTTATTTATTTTACTTAAATTTTTGTTTTTAAATGAGACATTTAGAAATAGCTTGTTTCACTATTCAACAAGTTATACGGTGATTGATTTTTTTCCATCGAAGTAGAAGTTAGAACTTCTTCAGTCAAGCCGACAAGGATCATTCCCTTAAATGGATTTAAATTGTCATTAACAACGAAAAAGTAAGTTTGAAGTTAAAAAAAAAAATAATATTTTTTGTAAGAATCACGTAAGTTTTGAAAATATAATATGGATTTTTTAAGCTTTCAACCAAAGCAAAATGAAAACTGTTTATAAGAATTCCTTCTTAGAAAATCTGGGTGTATTTTGGATCTCTGTAATCGTTGTTATTAATGTAAAAAATCCTCTTCAATAATTCTAGGTTTTAAGTTGACTTAAAATAAAGACCATCCTTGTCATACAATACCATGGCCTCGCTCCCAATTGATGAATTAAGATTCGTATGTATTTGTTGGTGTTGTTAAAATGAAGGTTTTATAATGCAAATATAGGTACTCATGAAAAAAATCAACCTAATAACAATAAATTGCAGTGTTAACTGATTGAATTTGTTCTTTTTTTGACACTGACAAATAAATTGTTTATATAATCGATCTCAATGTTTCAAGATTGAACGATGATATTTACGTTCCTAGAGTAGGTATCTTATAAGTTGTTCCTTAAATTCTCTGCCTGTGTTGTTGTTATTGCTCATACAGACTGAAATTGTACTCGACTGATATCTGAATTTAAGAAATAACTTGACTTTTGTTATAATCTGTGCGTTCACTTTTTAAAGGGATAGGCGCTACATGGCTTTCCAAAATTAAAAAAAATTAAATTGATAGCTCTGTGCTAGTTCCAAACATTGAACCATGACCTTGTTCTCAGCGGATAGTTTTTTTTGTATGCAAAAGATTGCGCTGTTCACTTAAACATTTCACTTGTCGTTTTGTCCCATCATAGGTACTTACGACTATTGTGGGAGATAAAAAGATGAAATAGAAATGGATTCTGGGGAAAAAAGGGAAATTTCTGAATTGCTTCAAGGTATTTCTATTCAAAACCTTCTTGGGCACTAATAAACTGTCTAATGGTTTTTTAAATACAATTTTAGTGACTAAATTATTTGGACTCTTAATTGTCATTCGGGGGATTTATAATGTGTGTGTATAATACATTGCTGGATACCTGTCCATCGCATGTGCCTGTCTCTGTCTGTATGTGCTTACACCCTTCATTAGACAACTGGACTTTGAGGACGCAGTTATTGGAAACAATTGAAACTCATGCAGGAACATTAGCTTCGGAGTATTGAAAAGTAGTCACCCCAAACTACAAATGTCGTATTACTAAAATGCCTGTTGTCACATGTTGGTAAAATATTATCTATTAAGGTGCTTTTGCTTAGTGTACGAAAATTAAATACAAGAGACGATGCTAGTGTTGAAACTTGAAACTAAAAAATATAAAAGAAATTTCAGTATGTAAAACGAGTTCCGTAATAGGGGTGAGTGTAAGACCTAACCTCAACACATAGTAGAAAGCAAATGGTTTGGACGGGTTGGGGTGGAAATTTTGGCAGGGTCAAAATTCTTTTTGCTAAATTTTGCTTTCAAAATTCTTATTTTCAAAATTCTGTTCTACAAAATTCTGCCAATAGTAAAAATGACGGCTTGGAAAATCTTGGTGCAGAGTAAATTATAGAAAAAAAATAATTGTCTGTGGTCTTAATACAGCGCTCTTGTTGAAGTCAATAATTATTTTGTTAGTGTCTTTTGCTATATAACTTCGTGAAAGGGTAGGTACTGATGTGAACTGTGATTGATCAAAATTAATGTTTCAATTATTGAATCAAATAAAGGAAGAGATTACGTGAGTGAATGGTTATTTTTTATTTTTTTAAATATAAGTAAATGGAAGAATCCTGCTTGTACTCACGCAAACCTCATACAAAACAAATATAAAGGACGAGAAGTATTGAAATTGAATAGTGACTTGCATAAAACATAACTAGTGAAGTCAATACACCTATGCACCGAGTAAGGTAGTAAAATATGTGCATCAATCAAACAACATAATGAAAACTCTTCACAAACATCAAAGCCACCATAGAGCGGAAGACTGGAGCCTAGATGAAAATCAAATCCAATAACAGCAGTAGCACAATCAATGCCGAGTTTCTAACCAGGCACTTTAACCAAATAAAGAATTAATTTCAGGTGAACACCGTTTGGTAAATTAAAAAAAAATTAGGTCATCATAGGTCTAGGATTTTCATGCATTTAAAAATCGGAAATATGCGCTTAAAATATGCACTTAAAATATGCCTTTAAAAATGCAAAATATGCAGTAAAAATGGAAAATATGCACATAAAATCATTATTCTTCTCACTTTGACATTTTTACATAATTATTAAATTATTTATTCGAACTGTCACTGTTTGGGCGTGTTCAGATGAACAGTTTTTAATAAAATGGAAATAGTAGTGATGCTAGTTAGTAAAACGAGAAAAAAGGTTTAAAAATTTGGAGGAGCTCGTATATTACATAAAGATTGTTAACTAGTATCATTCTAGCCCTTAACAAAAGGCTGTTTAAAATTTTGTGCCAGCTTGTAAAATAGTGTTGGTGAGACTTTTTATCATAGCCAGGACCGTCCCCTTTAAATATGAGTTATTTCAGAAAAGACAGATCAGATGTAGAATTTTACCATTTTAAATTTTAAATGAAACAATTGTTGTCATAGGTACATCTCTCTGTAGTGAATTCCTAAGAAGATAAAGAGCCACGAAGTTTCCAAACATCACTTGTTTACCTGCGTGTTTTTGCATATTTTGCCGCTTTCTATCTTTTTAGGTACAAACAACAGAGATTTTGACCTTCGTAAACAATTGTTCAAAATTGCAAGCTAAATATTTCATCTATGCACACCATGGTGGAAGGATATATGCAAATACATGAATTATGACAACAAATGGAAATGAGTCCCCAAGAGGTAATCTTTTTATAGAAAATCCTTCTGTAGCTTCGGCTGCAGTAAACCGCACATCGGATTTGGGGGTGCGGCATCCTTCATGTACGAGCGTCAATCAAGACGCCATAATAATAAATGAATCGTTGACAAATAGAAGAAGTCTTTCAAGAAGCGCAAATGTTACTTTTGGCTACCGCATACGTACGAAAATCGGAGCATGGAACGTTCGATCCTTGTACAGCGATGGTAGATACGAGCAGGTTGAGCGTGAAATGCTTCGCCTAAAGATCAGTATCCTGGGCATAAGCGAAACTAAGTGGAGAGGAAGAGCTGAATACAGATCAGACACTGGACAGACGAGAATGCTGTATTCCGGCGAAGATGAAAGAGAGGGTGGCCAAAGACTGCATGGTGTCGGAATTATGTTGAACGAAGAAGCGAGGCGTAGTTTGATCTCATGGGCGCCCATTTCTGCGAGATTAATGACAGCAAGGTTTCGTTCAAAAATTCGTAACGTCACAATTATTCAGTGCTACGCCCCCACAAATGAAGCGACCGAGGAAGACAAAACCGCGTTCTACACTCATCTTTACTCGGTTTACAGTAGTGTTCCGAGAGCCGACATCATAGTTGTTATGGGAGACCTTAATGCCCAAGTCGGTTCAGACAATTACGGACTGGAACGCGTGATGGGAAGAAATGGCGTGGGGTCACGGAATGAAAATGGTGACTTGCTTGTCGACTTTTGTAACGCGAATCGTCTTGTGATAGGTGGGACTGTATTTAAACATAAGACGTGCAACAAAATTACCTGGGTGCATCCGGATGGTCAAACCGAAAACCAAATTGATCATATCATGATTCAGCAGCGATGGAGGAAGTCTATGTGTGATGTCCGGAGTATAAGAAATGCCGATGTGGGAAGCGACCACCATTTGGTTCTGATGAGTCTCAAATTACGAACCGCTGCCGTACAAAAACCAGCGCAGGATGCAGCAAGGAGCACAAAATTCATTACTAATGCTTTAAATGACCCCAACATATGTCGAAACTATGTCACCACCCTTAACGACAGAGCCTCGTCATTAAATGGAATCCAGAATTCAACAATTGATGAGATGTGGGGTGAAATTAAAAGTGTTTTTATGGAGGCTGGATCCGAAACTGTACCCAAGCGAACGAGACGTAGAGACTCTTGGATATCCCAAGACACCTGGGATAAGATCGAACTTCGCAAATCGTTGAAAATCCAAATAAATGCCGAAGCTGATGTTCAACGAAAGGCTGACTTGCGAAGACAGTACCGCATTGCACATAAGATGGTCTACCGCTGTGTGAGACGTGACAAGAGGGTGAAGTTGGATGGACTCGCAGATAATGCGGAAAGCGCTGCCAGAAGAGGAGATATCCGGGAATTGTACCAAATAGCCAAAGATGTTATCGGGAAAAAAAGCAACACCAATCATCCTGTAATGGATGTGGATGGCACACTTTTGGTATCAATTGAGGATCAGCTTCGTAGATGGAAGGACCATTTTTGTGCCCTGCTAAATGAGGATTCAGTTGAGCAGAGTGCTGAAGTGCCCCAACTAAACGAGATGCGCAGGTCCTATAGGGGTATTGACATCGAACCCCCGTCAGAATCGGAAATTCGTACATCAATAAATCTCCTCAAAAACAACAAGGCAGCTGGACTGGACGGAATACCAGCTGAATTCCTGAAAGCCGATCCCGTAGCAGCGGCTAGTATTTTACATCCGCTGATACAAAACATTTGGGAAAACGAAAGCTATCCCAGGGACTGGAAGGATGGTGTGATTGTTAAGCTGCCAAAGAAAGGTGACTTAAAGAATTGCAACAATTGGCGTGGTATCACCGTTTTGTCCGTTTTCCCAAAACTAATGGCAACAATCATACTCGAGCGAATAAAGGATAGAATCGAGTCTACACTCAAGAGGCATCAAGCTGGCTTCCGCAGTGGTCGATCGTGTGTCGACCATATCAACACCCTGCGTATCGTCCTCGAGCAGTCGATGGAATATCAATCACCGCTTTACCTCATGTTCGTGGATTTTGAAAAGGCCTTTGATCGAGTTAACCGAGAATGTATATGGAGATCGTTGCTTGGTAGAGGAATTCCACCAAAAATTGTTGCCATTATTAAAGAGTCCTACAACAACGCGAGGTGTTTTGTTTTGCACAATGGGCAGCTATCCGACTCCTTCGTAGTGCAACAGGGTGTGAGACAAGGGGATGTTCTATCGCCAATTCTCTTCCTGCTGGCGATGGACGACGTATTGACGGCCAGTGTTGGTACAGCTGAGCGACAGGGCATTCAATGGAGACCGTTCGAAAGGCTCAGTCATTTAGACTATGCCGATGACATATGTCTACTGGCAAATAACATCAGTGGGCTGAACGGGATGTGCCAAACACTGCAAGTGAAGGGAGAGTCGAGTGGTCTAAGAATTAACAGCAAAAAGACAAAAATAATGCTCACAGGCCGCTCCACACAGCAGCGTATTATTTTACAGGAGACGCCAGTTGAAGTAGCGGAACAATTTAACTACCTTGGCAGTATTGTTTCTGTAAACGGTGGTACGGATCTGGACGTTAAAAGTAGAATAAATAAAGCTCGTGCTGCCTTCGGTACTCTGTCCCCAATTTGGAAATCCAGTCAAATCTCCTTACGCACTAAGTTGAGATTCTTCGAATCCAATGTCAAATCCGTGCTGTTATATGCTTGTGAAACCTGGAAAGTCACGTCTACCATTTCGAAGAAATTGCAGGCTTTTGTGAATCGCTGTCTTCGCCACATCCTAAAGATTCGCTGGCCACAAATAATATCAAATGAGGAATTGTGGCGCAGGACAAGTCAAGAGCGGCTGGACGTCGACATAAGAAAGCGTAAATGGCGTTGGATTGGTCACACACTGAGGAAACCAAACGATGAAATTGCAAAGCAGTCCTTTGAATGGAATCCTCAGGGTGCACGGCGGGTTGGAAGACCAAGAACAACATGGAAATCAACTGTCTTAGCGGAAGCAGAATCCCAGAGAAAGACGTGGCCACAGCTTAAGTACCTTGCAGCAGACCGTGAAGGATGGAGACGTTTTGTTGACGCCCTATGCCCCAGCCGGGGTTACAGGACACGATGATGATGATGCACACCTTTTCCCTCCGACCAATAGGCATTGAAATTAATCGATGTTAAAAAAGTTTGTCAAATCTTACACCTGATGTTCGTCAGGTGGTTAGGAAGGCAGACAAACGGCTAATCGTTCAACACCTTAAATGCTATTACAAATATGACTTACAAGTTTACGCAAATCACTTGACTTTTTATGTCGTTGGCTCTCAGTCCATTTAAAAAAGCTGAAGTTTCGTGAAAATAAAAAACAGAATTTTGCAAATCAGAATTTCGACCCGCTCCCGGTTTGGACCTTGGACTTTAATTAAGTAGAAGGCCACGAAGTCGGAATAGGTATTTCTGGTTTTGATTCTATTTTCAAATCCAGAATTGATCTTTTTTCAGAAGAAGAACTGTCATCTGTGCCAAACGAATCTTTTCAGAAGCATTCGGAATGCTTTCTGACGTAACAAAAACGCTATTACAGTCTTGAAAATTCGTTATATTAGCTTTTTTTGTTGAACTTTACCTAGGGTTGAACTAAGTTTTCTTGAAAATAGTGAAAATCGTTAAAAAAAAAACAATACTTTCCATTCTCAAAAAACACTCAAGGGCTTTTGTGTTGTTGACATTAGCAAAAAACAAGAATTTCTGTGATAAAAATTAATCACAGTTTCCTTTTTCTATTTCATTTAGTTAAAATTTTACCTGCAGCACACGAATCCACAAAAACATAAATACTTCAAAACTCATGTCATGTTTTGACAGGTTATTCGTTACCCCAAAGCGCCACAACGAACAGAGCAACCACAATTCACAGGTCTCAAAAAATAGAATTTGCTCGTCAGATTGAGTTCAAGTTTTAAAAGAACAAATTTATCAATTTTTTTTTGCCACAACAACAGTCGCATTCCAATTAAAGTGAAGCATACTTTCAACACTAAAAAAATTTACGTTTTCGTAAATTATAGACGATATGAAACTCGCTTTATATTAAAATGCTTGTTCAAAGCCTTATTTAAATTTTGTTTATTCTACCAACAGTACACATATTAGGGCTGTTCCTTTACTTTGAATCTCTGTGATTTTCTGTGCATTTGAGTCCAAAGTTCTGTCAAATTTCATATAAAAAAAAAAAAAATGACAGAAGTTTGGACCACAAATCACGGGAACTCAAAGTAAATGATCACCCCTATTAATGGTAATATCATTAGAGTTTTGATTTTTGTTCAGTTCTGTGCATATGTATATTAAAATTTTTGTCAAAGGTCAATATTTGTTGTTGTTTTTACATGTTTTTAAGTCATCACGTTCACGGCCATTTTTTTATTTCTGACAATCTCAATTTTAATTTGTTGTTGTTTTTACGTGTGTTTTCTTCCTCACGTTCACAACCATTTTTTACTTCCGACACTTTCAGTTTTGGCAACCTGCGCAGTCAGGTTTTAAAATCATTATACATATTTTATTTGACGAAAAATTGTTGATTATAAAATTAAAATAAACGAAAACAACAATGAACAGGTGATGGCGTTATGTGTATGTATTTCTTATTTCTAATTTGCTATTTAAATAATTAAACTATTCCAGAATCAAGCCGTTTTCGTAAACGTCATCTCCGTCAAAAATGCATTTGCAGAATGTTCTTTAACGCAAACTGCTAAAGTCACATGTTCGAAAACATCATCTGCGGTGCAGCTGTGCAGTAAAAAAATCGAGTTGACCATAAAAAAAATGAGAAACCAGAGAGCGTGTTCGTAAATATGAAATGCGTTTGCGAGTAAATTGAATTTAGTTCATAAAACCGATTTTGCTCAAGACAGGACGATTGCATATGACGATTGCAATCTCAAAAAATGACGATCAAATTGACTTCGATTTGACGTTTTCGAAAACGGCCAGAATCTGATCATCATTCATTCATCTGATGATGAACTAAAAGTAGAACTATAATGGTCGCAAGGGCGCTCAAGCTAATGGGCACGTTCCGATGGTTATTCTCAGTTATCCGGATAGCTTTGTGTTGTTGCAATCCCTTGTTAAAAAACAGCTGATGACCGCTGACCCAACAACAACTCAAGTTATCTCAAAATTTTTGGGATAACTAGATAGCATAGCGAATAAACATTGGAACGCGAGGAATGTCAAAAACCAACGAAAAGTGGCTTTCCGTTTCGTCAAAAGGGGAACACACCCATACTTCGTTTATCATCTATCTCTGTTTAGCTTAAGAGAAGTGCGAAACTAAACGAATCGTCCCACTCAGCAATTAAAGTCGCGTCCGTGTACTCGTTTGTTTTCTTCCGACCACTTAAGTGCCGCTGCGAGTATTATAGTTCTAGCATTGTATATCCAATCTATAGTATTCTCATGAAACACGATTTTGTAGGCAGACATTTGGTCGATAGGTTCGCTGTGATCGCCTTACCGAGATCCCTTAACAAAATTAGTATTACATTTGGACGCATAGATGGCCACGAGCTTTTTTTCTTCATGAGAACACTAGAATTTATATACAATGGTTCTAGCTAAAACCAAGGAATTGCGAGATGTCAAAGAGCTGTTCGGGTACCTACACAGATATCCATTTTCTAAATTCCATGATGGCGCTTTAAAATTTCGGTTTAGAGTTTTCAAGGAGTGTGTCGAACAATTCTTGGTGATATTTGTTATGCATTTGCAGCCCACAAACTAACTAAACAAGACCGTTATTGCAATATTGTAGTTTCATAAGTCTCACTTAAAAAAAAAAAGAATATAAAAATGGTGAAATATGATACAAAAAAACACCAAGATGGCGAATTGGCTGTATGTACATATGTATAACAACTACAACAATAACTGTTAGTAGTTGCTCTCAACCTTCCCATCACTATTGAAACGCTGTCATCGCAGATAGTTTATACACCCAAAAAAATTTGTTGTAAAAATGTTAATAACCGCTGTAGATTCGACTGCATTAATTGTCATAATCGACCCGACATCCAATGTTTTCAATTTTACAGAGACATGGTTGTTGATTTCAAAACCTAATGGTGAAAATCCCAATATCTGTTGTAGATCCTACAGCTAGAAGAGTTGTGGATACAAAAGCATTGATTGTTGAATGTACAGCACAATTTGCAAAAGGCACAATACTTACGTGTTGATACTTCATGTTTTTGTTGTACTATTCACAACATTTCGTTGTCAAAATGCTATTTGTATCGTTAAACCCACAGCTTCGACTTGTAGAAACTACAGGCTTTTGTTGTATTATTTACAACATTTTGCTGTCAAAATGCAACTTGTATCGTCGAACTTACAGCTCCGATTCGTAGAAACTACAGGCTTTTGTTGTATTATTTACAACATTTTATTGTAAAAATGCATTTTTTATCGTCGAACCTATAGCTCCGATTTGTAGAAACTACGGGCTTTTGTTGTATTATTCGCAACATTTCGCTGTCAAAATGCAATTTTTATCGTCGAACCTATAGCTCCGATTTGTAGAAACTACAGGCTTTTGTTGTACTATTTACAACATTTCACTGCCAAAATGCTACTTGTGTCGTCGAACCTACAGCTCCGATTTGTAGAAACAGCAGTTTTTTTTGTATTATTCACAATTTGTTGTCATTTTGCTGAAAAAATAATTAGTAGATATTTCCATTTTTTTTTTAATTTGTGAGTTTACCAACTAACCAAATTGTTTTAACACAGTTCTTCTTGGTTGTAGCTGTTTAGTGTAGTGTACACAACTTTTTTCTTAAACCTCCAAAATAAAAGTCCAAATTTTTATTTTGTTATTTATTTACTTTTTTATTATACAAAACAATTAAATAGACTTATTCCTAAAAACTTTCGTTTCATCAATTAATAAATTTAAATTAATTAGTGGACTTGTAAGCTTATTAATGTTTAAAATTATATAATTTTTAAGTACTTGCAATTAATCTACCACATAGGAATTGTAATGAAAATTAAAATACAAAATTGTATATAAAATATAGTTTTGATTCTTATATTTAGTTCCCTTGAATGTAATCAATTTTGTACCTATGTATGTAATAGTACTTACGATAAATGGTAATTTTCATTAACAATCGCCAAATAAAATGCTAAAACCTTGATCACTTTTAGGAGGGGTGGGGGTGATGAAAGAAATTCCAACTTTTCCAAATTTAGCGCCTGTGTATGTATGTAAATGAATTTATTAAATTTGTTTTCTCTTGTAAATTACATTTTAAGAAATTTGAAATGAAAAGAATAAAGGAATATATATCTTTGGCGCTTGTAGAAATAGAAACATGATAACTATATTTGAAGAAAATCGGTCAACTCGATCAGGCTCTAGCTCAATGTAAAGTGGACTTAAGGACGTAATGATTATGAAATTATTTTATGGAGTTATCATGTTTCTAACAAACACCACAGATAAATGATTATAAAGTGTGGTGCAAGTAATAAGAAACGATTTCAAAGCAACTATTCTTCCTTCCGTATTTTCTGTGTTTCTGCAGTTAACCTCTTCATTTTTGCTTGTCCTGACTCCTGACTTAGTGTTCTACCAACTAAACGATGAACCAAAATAAATTAACGTAGTTTTCCGTTATTTTTATTGTTGCTCAGTCAGTAAAGGGCTTCTTCTTTACTATGCGTCCAAAGATGCTAGCCTTATGCAAATCTTGTTTTAACATAATCTGGAGATGGTCCACTCTCCGAAATTTAGTTTGCTTTCCCGACTGACTTTTGTGCATTTAGACAATTTATGGGTTTAATGGAAAATAACGGAACTCTACCCCAATTTATTTTGTTAGGTGCAGTATAAAGTCAAGACAAAAAAATGGATTGGTTTTTTGGAGAAACAGAAGATACGGAAGGAAGAAAAGTAGCTAAGAAATCGTTTCTAATTACGTGCACGCCACTGTAGGTAGGTATTTGTATATTAAAAATCTGTAACATCTTACCTGCTAAAAATGGCACATTAACGTCCAGCCGCTCTTGACTTGTCCTGCACTAAAATTCCTCGTTTGTATAATTTGCGGCCAGCGAATCTTTAGAATATGGCGTAGACAGCGGTTCACAAATGCCTGCAATTTCTTCGAGAAATTGATTACAATTTCGAATACGTTCAGGTCCAACAAGTAATAGGTATTTCGCCGCTGATTTTGTTTTAAGCAGATTGAGATTCAGCGTCTTTAATTTTATCACTTAAACCACTTTTGTTATTCTTTTGGAAAATAAAAAAAAACACCGTACACGCTTTGACGCTTTGCTATCGAATGAATGGAAACAAGGAAAACAACATGAAACCCATGAAAATATCCCAGCTATGTACATATGTTTGTGAATCCTACGGTAAATTATCTGTCTTATTCACGATTCAACGTAGTTTCAACATAATGGTTGTAGAATTGAATGCATGTGTTGTGCATTTTACAAGTTTTGACGTAGGTTCTAAAGTTTTTTGTATTTTTAACATTTTGGTTGTAGATTTCACAATTTTATTTACGTAGATACCTATTTGGAGATTATTTATCCATGAAATATACATATGTCTGTATACCTATTCTAATATAGATGTTCTGGCTGGGTGAGTGGAAAAAATGAAATAAACTGTCATATTCACAACTCAACGTAGTTTCAACATAAAATGGTTGTAGATTTGAATGCGTGTGTTGTACATTTTACAAGTTTTGACGTCAATTCTGCAGCTTTTTGAAGGTTTTTATGCATTTAGGTTGAGCATTTTAAAATTTGTTTATTGCACATATTTCGAAATTGTTCATATTTATCTACTGCATATCGTTGCACCTTGTCCTCACAAAAAGTTTAATATACCTTCTAAAGAAATAGTTAAAGAAATTTTTATAATATAAAACAGAAATTTATCTTTTTAATTCCATATTATATTATATAGCCGTTGGTATGTTAAACTTTTCTTTTTAGGGCTATAGAACTTATAGTAGTTTTTTACAGTTTTTTGTAATAACTACAAAAAGTGGATGTTGATTTCACATCTTTTCCATGTTGATTTTACAATTTTAAATGTGTTAATTTAACAAATTGAATTGACAACGCGCTGTTAATTTTACAACAAGAATTTGTGATCATTTTGACGATTTGATTGCAAAAATGAAAGCAAAAGCTGTTTAACTTGCAATTAATTGTGAATGTGAACGCATTTGCTGTTAAATACACAAATTTGTTCTTAATTGTGAATTTGACTGCCACATTTTGTAAAATTAACAGCTAGGATTTCTTTGGGTGTAGTTACTCCATATCGTACACAGAGGAAACAAAAGGGGTTTTTCTTTTTTAATTCAGAGCAGAGCCTGAACAGTCAAACAAAAAGTTGTTTTTCTTTTTTAGCTCTGAGCGTTCAGAGCTAAAAATTTGTACATATTTCTTTTTTCGTTCTGAGTGTGTTCCGAGTTTGTTCAGAGCGCGCTTTATGAGCTCAGAATAAAATGACTGAGCAGACAGAGTTAAATGCTGAACACATAGCATTTGACAGCTAGTGTTCAGGTGTGTTTCAAAAATGGTTCAGGGTGCTCAGAGCAAACTTGCTCAGATGATGTTCAGAGCATGCTCGACATGCTTGGACTCTGTTCAGAGCTCATTTCTGAATTAAAAAAGAAAAACGCCTAAAATTATCACTTTTTTATCGTGGGACGTAGTGCTACATCCCACTTCCATTAAATTTGTATATACTGTATACTAAATTCATAAGTTCATATTCCGAGTCAGCAATATTCAGCCCTATCAGGAATTCCGTGGGAAATAGTTTTCATTCACATTTTTTTTTTTTTGGGGCAACCGTTCCTATAGTCGGGAATTCTCCACGGAATGTTTTTTCTTGGGAAAAAGTTTAACCAAATGAGAAACAAATACTCGAACTTTATTTTCGAAGTGCCTTCCTAATAAAATGATCATGAAAATTAAGAACAATATTTTTGTTCAAACTTTTTGGATAAGAAACATGTTCGGCAATAGGTATAGGTAATTTTTCCCTAAAAATGTTTCCGATACCGATTTCTCGAATATGGGAAAAATACCATAAGGAAAAGGATTCCAAATAACCGCAAATACATCACAACCACAATGCAATCACAAATCTGTTTTGGATGCATATTTCTTAAATATGTTCATAATCCAAGCATGAATAATGTCCAGTAGAAGCGCCATGAAATTTTCAAAACCATTTTTTTTCTTATTTTTAATTTTATCATCAGCTTTTTATTTGAGGCCGTGAGTGCAAAAGTGGTGTAACCCATTTTTTGGCATTTTTGATATATTTGTCTCGTGTTCTTACAATTATGCATTAAAAGTCATCAAAGCCAAAATTTTAAATTCTTAAATATCTAAGCTTTCCATATATGTAACTAATCTTCCTTAAATCTCAGATAAAATAGTATTTAAGATCGACTAAAGATGAAAAATATGATAAAAAAAAGTGGGTTACACCACTTTTGCACTAACAGCCTCATTTATCTGAAAATTTTTTTTATTGTAAATTCTTTAACCATAACTTCAATCTGACCCTTTAAAAAGCCGATCTACCTTCGCATTAATTGAGCCAAATCAGATGGCATACAAACTGTCAAGACTATGTTCGTTCACTAAGGGCCAGTTTTTCAGTGCAAGATCATCCTAGTCTCGGGGTTAAACCTGAGTTGAATCCTCAATAGAAATCCTTAATTAATTAACTCACCTAATTTAGGGCCAGTTTTTCAGTGCGAGATCATCCTAGTCTCGGGGTTAAACTTGAGTTAACTCCATAAACGTGTTTTTCAGTCAATTGAAAACCTAAGTTAAATCCTAGTTAACTCGTCTAATTTGGTGCGTTAACTCAGGGACCAAATTGAGGGCCTTTTTAAGTTGTGGCGCCATCTCGATTTCGATAAGGACAGTTATTGTCAGTGCAATTTTGCTGTGGCGTCATCTCTATTCCGATGCGTGAAAGGCGTAGAAAAGTGAAATCCATAGTGTCGCACATCGTTGGCCCTATATAGATTTTTGACAACTGAAAGATAGAGTTAGTCCTCTACTGAAAAACTGTTCCTGAGTTAACTCGGGGTTAATTTATTTTCAGGATTAGCAAACTCTGATTTAACTCAGAACTAACCCTAAACTGAAAAACTGGCGCTTAGTGAGTTATCTCACGGACTAAACTGACGGCCTTTTCCGTTGTGGCGCCATCTTGATTTCAATAACTCAAGTTATTTTCAGTGCAATTCCGTTGTGGCGCCATCTTTATTTAGATGCATGAGAAATTTCGCTCATCGATGTCAGTCTGTCCTGGGCCCGTATCGCGTAAAACCAAAGCGATCGCTTAAATAAATGACTGTCGTTTTGACGATTACTCTCTTTATATTTCCCTATAGTTATGATAATTCGTCAGAGCGACTAACAGCTAAGCCGATTCCACCTCTGGCCCTTCCATTTACTGAAAAATAAGTTTGAATAATTGTAAACACAGGCTTACTCCTTAAACGAGGGTCGCACAACCCATACGACCTTAAAGCCATCATTGAGTTGTATGTTGAGAGTAGATTATAGTTAAAAGTCGATAGGGCATATTCATAGAAGTTGTTTAAGCTGTTACTAAAAAAATCTGGGGTTTATCTTATTGAAACTTCATCAGGTAAACTGCAGTTTTGTCAAGCAACAGCTTAAACAACATCTATGAATAGGTCCCGATGTGTTTTTATCAGCTTCATCCAGGATTTGATTATACATGTATGTAAGTATTATACTTATAATTAACTTCTGAAAAATTAACTAGAATAAAGAGTTCCGTAAATTAGTTTCAGTAAATTAAATCAACTTGGGTAAGCTGTTAGCTGAAACCAAAAACAGCTGAAACTGAAACTGAAACACGATTGTACTACTATATTACGAAAAACTAACAACATATGTACTCAACTAGCATTGATTAGTTTTCTGCTTACGGTAAGTAGAAATTACCGAATTTTCGAATTTGGTTGGCTCAATTACAGATTTAATTTTTACGATTCAAATATATTTTAGGTGGAAAAATGTCTCCTTATTCTTAAGAAACGTAAATCCTTTGCAGTATTTTTTTTTTTTTTTTGATGTTGCTCGAAAGAATAGAATGCAAGGCTTTTTCGTTTACGTTAACGTGAGTTCAGTCTTAACAACTGCTGGCTGAGCTATCGAAACTTGACGATTATTTTTGAGATCATACTTTTAAGCGGTTATCTTATGTTGTTTTCATTTGGTTTTCCTATTTCCTATGGGTTATGGAAAATTTGGAGTAGTTGGAGTGAACTAGGAGTGCAAAAGGGTACACTCAAACGTCATTACTCAGCTGAATCTGAAAATGATTATAAAAAACTTGTGGTTATCAACAAAAGGGAATGTGGAATGTGACTACTTCTTTTACTTGAATTGTATGAAAGCTTCGGAAGACTTTTTTAATCCCTTCAACCAAAATTTCAAAAAAGCAAAGTATCCCTATGTTTACACCTTATTTTTTTTAAACTTTGCTTGAGGTCTTAATAGTAAGTTGTTTTGCGAATTTTTAATCATTTAACAATAATATATACCTACGAGCATAAACAACATTCTTGTGTTAAAGTGCTTAAAAGGGCCTCTACTTACCTACTTGTTAAATGAAAATATGTTAGTATGCTTCTCAAAAGTATAGACACTTTTCAATATTAATTAAATGTGAAAAGAATAATGTAAATGCGTTGATTTTTATTTTAAAACAACTGTACCTACTGGAAATTCCTTCTTTAAAAATCAAAAATAGTAAAATGTTAACATACATACATAATTTATTTTCCCTATTTTCTTAACTAAATAATGTGTAGTATAATAATTTATTTAAATTTTTAAATCAAATTTTTTAAACTTGGAATATTTTATAAATGTACAATATCAGAAATTTAAAACTAAAACCATCCCGAAAATGAAAACATATTTCAAAATTTAAAAACAAAATAAATATTTTAAACGAATATATCTAATAAAAAAGCATCTTATAATTATTTTATAAGAAGTGTTTACAAACACAAAATAAAATAAAAATTCAAATACATACAAGGATTGTAATTTTAGGGAAAAATTAAAACATATAAATGTAATAATAATTGGAAAACAAAAAAAAAACAAAAACAAAGTTTGTCTAAAATATAGACCAAAATCTAAATAATAGATATATCAATTAAAATGGCTTTTGCCGAATTTGTACGTATACACGTCTTAGCACGACTTAAAACTGTAGTTTATAGATGTCAAAAATAAAATATAAAACCTTAATAAAAAATATATACCTAGACCTCTACCTTTAATCCTAATCTAAAATTCTAAATTCTATTTTAAACGAAAAAAAAAAGTTCCTTATTTTATTTTATTCCTTATTGCAATTGGCTTAGCGCTTATTAAACAAACAAAACAAAAAACGACACATTTATCGACCAGAAAAAAATTGAATAATTGTTGTCCTCCTTCATGTATTTGCATATTATATTTTTCTACAAACTAATATTTGTTTCTCAAATTATAATACAAAACGAAAAAACATCCCCGAATGCCTTTAAAGATCCTTTTTATGTTTTGAATAAAAATGTATTAAATGTTTCTTAGCATTTGTTTAGATCTGTAATTTCAAGTGAAGTGTTTTGTAAAAACAAACAACAAATTACTAATAAATTTAATTACAGTAAACCGGAAGTTTGAATTGTTTTATTTTTTTTTCTTTATTTTAGATAAAAGCATTCAAATTTTGCAATATCAAAATTTGTGTACGTCAGAAATTTCCTATTTTCTGAGAGAGCAAAAATTACTTAAAAGGTAAGCGAATTAGTGTTTTAAGAATGTTTAAGATTTATTAATCTCTTAACGGATATGGTGTTCTTAATTTGTATTGTATGTAAGTATGTAAGCATCACATTGAACATAACTTTTGTTTTCAAATCAAAGATATTGGGATATTATGTTACAGGCTATATGGAAAAATCTGTGCACTTTTGGAAGGGATTCGAAACTCCAATTGGATATATATGGCAGGGGCATACATTATTTGTCGAAACTGGAGACGAAGCTCATACTCGATTTCATGGAGCGATTTTGAAAAGCACGTTACGTACCTACATAACACAGGGAAAGGGTTTAAAAGTGAGAGGTGATGTGCTCTAGTCAAGTGAAATATAGACCAGTGCCAAACCAGTTTCCAATGGCCAAGGGTTGGAAAAAAATTTAGCAGAAAGTGGGTGATGGGCAAATTTAGGATTAATATTTAGGCATTGTATATCCAATCTATAGTATTCTCATGAAACACGATTTTGTAGGTAGACATTTGGTCGATAGGTTCGCTGTGATCGCCTTACCGAGATCCCTTAACAAAAATTAGTATGACATTTGGACGCATAGATGGCCACGAGCTTTTTTTCTTCATGAGAATACTATTGGCGAATGGAGTCACGGCACCTAGCAGTCAGCGTGTGTAGCCTACTTGTGAGATAGATTTTTTTCCGATTTGACATTCAATGTATTTCCCATAAGAGAAAACCAAAAAATTGTGTTGAAAACTTTAATTTTACTAATTAATTTTATATGAACACTTATCTATATTATAGTTGCAATGCAATAACAAATAATGTTACTTTGTAAATCAAAAAGAATATGAATCCAAACTTATGAATAATTTCCTTTATTTTGCAGATGAAAAATGTAAACAAACCTGTATTGTTGTTGTTGCTTTCCAAAATGGATTCATGTCGTCAGCCAAAATGATATCATGTGCGTAGTCAGGGAAGGAGGTTTAAGAAATTAGGGTCAATTATTAAGAAAGTTTATATAATTTTATTGTTTTATTATTATTAGAAAAAGCTCACTGGGTAAGTTTTGTGGTAATTTTTTTATAAGGCTGAATGTATGTAATATTTGCATCTATTTATGCATTGCGTTCGTGTACTCTCCTTACAGAAAGGGGATTGAAATCTTTTGGCCCCGTTTGTGAAATAAATTAATGAAATGTATTTTATGTTAAGAAACTAGTAAAACCTTGGGGCTAGTGACACCCCTGATTGAATATAATATAGAGGATTTTATTTTTACTTGCGATTATAGGTACTATAAGGCAAGTTTTGGATTCGTGAAAAAAAAAAATTTGAGATAACAGTCAAACATGATATTACGATGATAGAGAACACCAAAAAAGTGGGTGGCACAATTCTGTCTGTCTGTCTGTCTGTCTGTCTGTTCGTCTACAGCCTAAACGGCTCGATCGATTTTCTTCAAACTTGGTACATAATGGTTTTTGGTGATTCTGCCGACACGTTTTTTTCATTTTTTTCTTAGAACCAAAAATAACGGTACCTGCCATACAATTTTTTTTGTCAATTTTACATAATCGCTTTTTTCTCAAAAACGGCTCTACAACTTTTCTTTAAAAAAAATCGGTAAATTTATTTAAGTAAAGGCTTCCTTTGGATGGAAAACCATTTTTCAAAAATGGTTATTAATGGTACCTCCCAAGGAACCATTTTTTTAATTTTTGATTTTCTTCAAAACGGTACAACCGATTTCAATTATTTTTTTTATACAGAAAATTCCAAAAAATATAAATAGTTTTGTGTACAAAACTTTTGGAAAAAATATTTTTTGGATTTTTAAAAAATGTTTCAAATTTTTTTTTTGAAAATCTAATATTTCGAAAATGACATCATCGATTTTTTTGAAACTCGATATTTAAGAGTTTTTTAGTACTCTCTACAATATTTTTAGAAAAAATTTTACATTTATGAAAAAGTAACGGTACCTTCCATACAAAAGTTAAAAAACCGCATAGGAAAATATTTTTTTCTCAAAAACGACTCCTACGATTTTGATTAAACTTTTTTCATATACCAAAATTAGTACGATCTACCATTAAAAATTATAAAATTTTACACATAGCAACTATTAGTAGTACCTGTCATAGAACGTATTTTTATATTTTGAGTTTTCTCGTTATCAGCTTAACGGATTTAAATGAATTTTTTACATACAAATTTCATATAAGATTAAATAATATTGCATATCAAAATTTAAAAAAAAAAGTTTTTGGATTTTTAAAAAAAAATTCAAAATTTTTTTTTGAAAATTCGATATTTTGTTATTATATGCACATAAATATATACTTTAGATTTGCATACCAAAATTTGTTCTTAAAAATATTTTAAGAATTTTATATACAAAAAATTATATTTTTTAAAAACCGCTCTAACGACTTTAAATTTTTTTTCTATACAATCATATTCAATCAGGAATTAAGATGGCATTCTTCTTTTTCACCTCAAACTGTCAAAAGAGTGGTTTTAGCCAATTTAAATGTCGTATTTCATGCTTCTCTACATTTTTCTCTCATAATTTCCATGTTTTTATTTACAATTTTTTTTAAATCCGCAGGGTGTTGAACATAAGAGCAAGTACGTGCGACCCAGTCGTGCATTTTATTTTATTATGTATACATGGAGTTAAAATTTTGGTTTTTTCCCTTAGGCTATTAACCCAGCTTCTTTTTTTAAATAAATTTTATAAAGAGTTTTAAAAATTGATAAAATATCTTAATAAGTTTTTCTTATCTTTGGCACTACCTTCTCGATTTTACAACAACAAAAATTTGCTGCATATTTTAAGAACTTTATATTTGCATGTCTGAGTTTAATTTTTCAATTCAAGTTTAAAAACAACAACAAATGAAAACAAAATTAAAAATAAACTTTGTTTTAAAAACAAATAAGTATATTTAACGAAGAAAAAAGAACAATTCATGTTTTAAATAATTCTGACTACGTCCCTGTGTGGCTTTTTTCTCAATCGAGCAATGTTGTTGTTGTTTCTAGTTGTAGAGGTGGTTTGTTTACATTTTTCGTACAAAAATTTCAGTGCTTTAGCAATCAGATTTGATATATTTTACGTTTGATTTATAAACTCATATGTTTTGTCATTCTATTGCATTCATAATATGAATACCCATTCATATAATAGTTTTTAGGAAAAATAATGTTAATAAGACCATGTTTTGCATTTCTCTTATGGGAAATACATTGAACGTCAAATCGAAAAAAAATCTATCTCACAAGTAAGCTTCCTGCGCTGACTACTAGTAGGTGTGGAAACAGGCGCGGATCTAGGAATTCAGCTTGGGGGGGGTCATGAGATTGAAATATCATACCTAATTTGAACTGAAACCTCTTGAAATATATAGCCTTGAATTTTCTACATATCTGATGATTAGAAAAAGTGCAATTTTATCATGACTTCGTAACAGTTGGAGGCATGATACATGTCATGCCTATGCCGCTCTGCAGCTCACTACGTGACCAGGCCCTAAGACTGTATCGAACTCCTGCTTAGAGTAATAGTGCACACATTTCTTGCTGCTGAAAAACTTATTTATCAACAAGATTAAGCTCCATTTCATATACTTTTCAGACAATTATGAGAGCATGATGAACATACATATATGTAAGATTGGAAGCAAAATTTGTAATCTAAAAAAAAGTTGACAGCAACTAAAAAAGGAATAATTCGAAGTCAATTTGAAATGAAAAGCTAGAAATAATTTCAAATATGTGGTGAAATCCATGCCGAAAAGAAAAAAACTGTTGTCAATGCAAAGAGGAGGGTATTTTCTCACATGGAGTTTTTTTAAAAATTTAGTTACAAATTTGAGTACTGCGTAAAGTATTTGTACATCATTTTTTTATTAAATAACGTTATAAATCCAGGTATCTGCTATTATTACTCAGGTTTACAAGGTTTTCGACACGACCAAATGAGAGTTGATGTAAAGGTAATTTTTTGTGCTGAACTCAAATCCGCTAACCGTGTTTCGCAATCAGCTGGTTTTCGAGATATTACCGTTAAAAACTGAAAAAAAAACCTTTTGACCATTTTTGGGGTTATGTAACTATGCAAATTGATTTTTATTGTTTTTAATTGTACAGGTTTCTGAAAGCACTAATCTTAATCTTCAAAATTCAGCTTTAATGCTCCCAATATCTCTTTTACTTTTTGAAAAATCCTCAGTTGCATTTTGCAATATATTGTGAAGAGCAAGGAGAGCGACTTCACCAAGATTTAGAAAGAATAGAAAAAAGTTACAAAGGTTTTTTGGGATGGTGGTATGTTATGTGGCTATTGTTGGTCTCTAGTACTTGAAACGGAAAAAAAATTATATAAACCGTCCATTTCCATTACACTTTGTTTTAATTTGTAAGATTTATTTCAAATAAAAAAAAAAACTATGGTCAAAAACGGCAGATTTTTTAATTTATTTCCAAAAGTTGATAGCAAAAAATGGATTTCAGATTTGAAATCTACACTAAAAGCTTTTTTTAGAACATATTTTACCTGCTCCTGTCGAAAACGACGTAAGATGAGGACTAATAACTAATTTAATATCTCTCAAAAAGTAAAAGGGATATTGGATCGATTAAAGCTGAACTTTTAAGATTAAGATTAATACTTTCAGAAATCTGTACAATTAAAAAAAAAAATAAAAATTAATTCACATAGTTACATAACCCCAAAAATGGCGAAAAAGGGTTTTTTTTTGGCACTTTCTAACGGTAAGAGTATAATGATTTACATATAAAAGAGGCAGACATACTGATTTAGTTAAAACTGTTTTTCTATTTGCTTTTAAAATACAGGAGAGTTTGTGTGGTGTTTTTAAAAGCCCTTTTTCAAAATTCCGTTATAAATCCAAGTACTGCAACAGATGTCTGCTATAGTTTTGTGTTAACATAATAGGCTTTTGTTAAAACTTTTTTGTTTGTTTTTGAAATATATCGGAGCTTGTATGGAGTTTTCAAAGCCTATTTTTCAATATTCCATTATAAAGCCAGGTACTGCACCAGGCTTCTGCCAGATTTGTTTTCTAATGAAAAAGAGTATACAAATTTACATATTGCTTAAGTAAAAAATAAGCTATCTTTGCCTTGAAATTCAGTGGTTTTTGTACGGACATTTTAAAAAAAAATTCCGTTACAAATCTGGGTACTGCACGAAGTATCAGCACATAACTTTTTTTTAATAAATTAAAATTAAGTTTTAAAGAGACAAAGAGACAGGCATATCCCTTCAGTGAAAATTGTGGTTTTTTAAACTTTAAAATACAGTAGAACTTGTATGGAGATTTTTAAAGCCTATTTTTCAAAATTCAATTAAAAAACTATTTGTCTGCCAATATCTTTTTTCAAATATAAAAATTAACGGGAAACACATTTTATTTTATTTGAAAAGAAACAGTGAAAGGTGAATGGAGATTTTTCCTTATTTTTTGTATCTCAAAATTCCGTTAAAAATCCAGGTACTGCAACTGGTGTCTGAAAATTATTTTTTTTGGTTAAACATATTTACTATTTTTATTAAAATATAAAAGACCTGAAGGTATAACTCCAAGATGTACTACACCCTATGCCTGCCTTTACTATTTTTGAATAGAAACAACTTTAAAGTCTAACATATCAAAGGGGTGGACATACTGCTATCACGTTTTGAGGTCAATTTTTTTGACTTTTGTTACCCCGGTGGAATGCTCATTCCATACTCAATCCTATATATATTATCTAAAGGGGTGTGCGTCCAGGGCTACCAGTAATTTTTGCAAACATTTATTTCCTGAACATGTCATTAAAAAAGTTATAATTTGCTAAGGAAAATAGAAGCTAACCATTACATTAATAGGTCATGGCTTTCGTAGTTTACTAAAATATATGAAATTACCCAAAAAGTTTACGTCTGTCTTCTAATGTGTTGAATAACAAGTAAAAATTGCTCGTATTTCTTCTTTTCTCTGGAGCTCTGGGGGGGGTCATGACCCCCATGACCTCCCCCCTGGATCCGCCACTGTGTGGAAAGCAACTTACCAGGTGTCAATAGAATTTATATATACCTACAATGATTTAGGTATATAAAAGGGGAAGTGGTCGGGGGTGCCAAAACTTTGTTTTTTACGATTTCTGGCAAAAATAAACCTATCGAAAAAGTTGTACATATATGAATGTTGTGAAGTGTTTTTTAGACGTGTGGTTTTTAATCTGGCAGTCCTTTTTCGGAGTTGGTCTTTTTGACAGCTGTCACTTGATTTATGATCACTGCTCAGTTTGGTTTGCCATTTCAAAATAAATAGACTTACTCCTGAACAACGTTTGCAAATCGTAAAAATTTATTACCAAAATAATGGTTCGGTTCGCGCATCTCCAATATTCGGTTGACATAATCGCCCAGCAGAGTCGGTAATTCGAGCAACCATGGATCGGTTTCGCACCACGTTTACTCTAATGGATAATGCGCACTCTCAGAGACGCCGCCGTACAGTGCGCACCGAAGACGCTATTGCTGCTGTGGAGCAGAGTATCGAAGAAGACCCGAAAGAAACCATCCGCCATCGCGTCGAAAATTGGGCCTCAGCTGGAATTTATTCAAACCAGCCACGGCGGCCACTTGCCCAAAATCATTTTTAAAACATAATGGCAAACCCTTATCTTTATTATAAAGCTAAATTCTTGGCCATAACATTAAATTATATGCGTCTTATTTCTTCTTGAAAACCACACGTCTAAAAAAACACAACTTTTACTCCGATCAATTTTTCACAAAGGTAACCTCACAAATATCAAGCAAAACACCACAAATCTATTTTTTGTTTTATTTTATCTTCGATGAAAATAGTTCGATTTTGAAGAAATTTAGTGAAAACGTACATTTTTATGTCCAAGCAAGCTTTAATTTTTTGGAAGCAAAATATACATACATTATTTTAGATTTATTGTGAATTTAATCAGTCAAAAAAGTTTACAAAAAATTTTAAGTCCAGTATATTTAGTCATAGCTCCTATGGGAGTTTCACAAAACGTTGGGGAAAACATTTTTTTCTTGCTATCGTTATAGGCCAGGAAAAATGGGTTCCGAGGTTGAAAAAATTAATTCATGAAATATTAAAATTGGAATCGACGCAGAATTGCAACCTCTATAACATATCCAAAGTCCCACAAAATCCCCTCATTGGCTTTTTGTGTAGATGCATTTGAAGAGGTGCAGACGTGGAGAACTTGGAGGTCTACCAAACTAAAATATTTGTTTTGGTACAACTTAACCATACGATACATGCTTTAAAGGTAGTTTTTAACGCTGAATCTAATGAAACTGAATTCAAAATGATACAACCACCCAAAAAAAAGTTATAGTCCTTTTTACGTAATGATGCCTTTTTTTCAGGTACAACAGGTAAAATATTATCGAAAACCCTTTGAATATAAAGGTATGTTAATGAAATTTGGAGTGAATGTTCCATTTGTCATACGAACTAAGAATCAAGATAGTCCCCAAAAATATCAACGGTGAAAGGGTGTTTTTTTAAGGGGGGTGGACAAGTAAAGAATGTTTACCATAACACCCACGGAAAAACTCTTACACCCATGAAACTCGCCAAAAGTATTGAATTTGTCATGGCAACCAAGAATCCAAATAGTCCATACAAATATCTTTTGTCTAATAGTGTTTTTGTGGCGGTTACATTTTGACCTGTTCTACGGAAAATACGATTTCAAAAATTGATTTTTGCTTGAAAAGGACCATAACTTTGTTAAGGGTGCTTGTATCATTTTGATTTTGCTTTTATTAGATTCAGCGTGAAAAAATACCCTTAAATCATATACCATACTTAGTGAATATATCTCAATTACACCAAATCGGAATTTTGGCTCAAATCTTTCAACTTCTTCCCAGATTGTCCCTCTCTTTAATAAAAAATCCCCCAGAACAAATATATTTATGTGGACTATATAAATTCTTGGCTGCCATGACAAATTCAATATTTTTGGCGAGTTTCATGAGTGTAAGAGTTTTTTCGTGGGTGTTATGGTAGACATTCTTCACTTGCCCATCCCCTTTAAAAAAACACCCTTTCACCATGTATATTTTCGGGAACTGTCTTGATTCTTAGTTCGTTTGACAAATGGAACATTCACTCCAAATTTCATTAACATTCCTTTATTTTCAAAGGGTTTTCGATAATATTTTACCTGTTGTACCTGAAAAAAAGTCATCATTACGTAAAAAGGGCTATAACTTTTTGTTGGGTGGTTGTATCATTTTGAATTTGGTTTCATTGGATTCAGCGTTAAAAACTACCCTTAAATTATTTAGCATATGGCTAGGTTGTACCAAAACAAATATTTTAGTTTGATAGACCTCCAAGTTCTCTACGTCTGCACCTCTTCAAATGCATCTACACAAAAAGCCAATGCGGGGATTTTGGGGGACTTTGGATATGTTATGGAGGTTACAATTCTGCGTCGATTCCAATTTTAATATTTCATGAATTAATTTGTTCAAGGTTCCCCATACGATTTGTGCTATTTTTCCTGGTCTATTAGAGTACTTTATAGAAAGCTTAAATCCAAGTTTTCGACCATCAACCCTTTGCAGGGCTTCCGCCATCTTCGTTTAAAGAGTGAACCCGGGTTTGGCTATTTTCTAAACGGGGAGGAGTAGAAAGATGTTTTTTCTGTATTCGATAGATTATGCAATTACAAGAAAGTCGTACGTGTAATGAAAAATTCAGAAAATTAAAGGAATGGAGATATGAACGTTTAAAAGTCAAAAACGAAAACGTAGATGGTTTAGAAATAATTTGCAATAAATCAGAACGACATTTGTTCTTACAAAATTTTATATTTTTGGAAAGGTAAGAAAAAATTATTTTACCCGTGTTTGAGGAATTTTTGATTAATGTGTTAGTTCTTCGATAAAAATTTGTTTGAAAATCGCATTTTTTCAAGTCCTATTTGATTTTTATAATTTTAACGGATGGATTTAAAAATTGGAAATCATTTGAAACGATGTTGACTATCAATCTTAATTTTTGATCAATCGCAATATTGAGCGCAGAGAAGTCACATACATCTTTTTAGCAGCAGCTTATAAGAGTAAAATGCGAGCATGTATTAATTTGAGTTTTCAAATATAAAAATGTTGCTTTGCTTATCAGATACGTGAATATACCTGTTCTGCAAGCTTGCACCATCTTGAGTGAAGGAGTAAAGTCTGTTTTCGTAACTAAAAACCAAAGCTTGCTATTGATTCAAAAACAAGGAAATTAGGAAGGTAAAATTTTGCAATATTTTAAGTGTGATGCTGCGTTTGGAAGCCATTCAGATGCTACAGTAAGTAAACAACTGTTTGGACTGAAAAATATTAAGATAAAGCTGTAAGTTAACGATTTTTAAAGAACTTTAAAGAGAAAATTTTTACGTAGCACTGAACAAAAATTGAATACAAAATATATGAGCTCCATTTTTTGCTTATAATTGATTACCGCTAAATACACAAAACATGAATCAATATCTCATAACAAAAATTTGTTTGTAGAACTTATTCTTTTTGTCAGGAATGCATATGTTCTTTTGATAAAATTAATAATACGGATTTATTATGTGAAAAACGAGTTAATTTCTTAATTGAAGATAGCGGCAACCCTGTTATGGATTGATGGAAATTTGGATTTAAGCTTTCATCATACTACTTCATCGCACTCAAAAACTAAAATGTCTTCCGCGTTTCCACTCACACTTTTAAAGCATTTAATTATGATGATGTGCGGATACCTTTCAGGCAATACAGTTGGTAAGCAATTGCTTAGAAACAGAAAATCTTAATGACAAAACTGTAGGATATAGTGATTACTAGAACTGAAAGAAAAAAAAAGTGTGATCTCCATTTTGTTTGCTTAAAATTGGTTCTCGTTAAATACACAAAATCTGAAAAAATACGTTATATCCAAATTTGTAGAACTGAATATTTTCATTAGAAATGCATTTTTATTTTTGCGATAAACTTAAAATTACGGATATTTTTCGTTAAAAACAAATTCCCTCTTTACATCAATATAGCGGCAACCCTGCAAGAAGTTGATGGTCGAAAATTTGGACTTAAGCCTTCTGTATAGTACTTTAATGAAATCAAAAAAAAATTGCTTCCCCAATCTTTTGCAAAAAAAAAAAGTCTATATTGACTGGACTATTTGGATTTTTGATTATTTTAAGATGACATTCTATTTTTTAAAACCTTTGTAAGATGGTGTAAAAAAAAACTTTATTATTTTAAAAATCGCTGGCAAAAATGGCAAAAAACAAAAAAAAAATGATTTTTTATAGTCCGATTTTACCGTAATAGTTCTATCATATAAGCTGCGTTTTATTATCTCCGGGTCTGGGTCGAGGTTATCTTTTAACACGTATTACAAAAAAAACATGGGATCCAGGTTTCTATCGAGGTTAATTTCAATAACCCAGATACAGGTTTTCACTCTGACCGGCAGAGGGCTATTTACCATTGTGAACGATGTCAGCGATTTGTCAGCGGTGTAATGAATAGAGAGGAAAAGAGACAGGCTTGACAAGAAAAAACAAATAAACATAAGAAAAAAAGAGACTAATATACAGCATTGTTTTCACCTAACCCGCATCGTTTTATTTTCACGAAGTGAACCATGGGTTATGAGCGATAATAAAACGCGGCTATTGTGTGTTTACCATGCTAACTGTGGGGTGGTTTTGATTTTTGTTCGTGCTCTTTCAGGGTGCTGAATCCAACCCCAGATCTATGGAGGGCAAACCGGGGCCTGTGCCCCAGGTGGCAGCTTCCATGGGCGCCAAATTCATGTAACTAAAAAACAATAGGGAGACTTAAGTAGGTTTTTCTTTTAATAAACAAATTCTATATATAGCTAATTACCGAAATGAATCAGCCAAGTAAAAGAATTAGCATCAAGGGTTGGACTTGTTGAATTATTGATTTGAAATATGTAGCTTTTTATGGCCCTTATGGCCAGTTGCACCGACCTCTTTTAAATATTTATTGCTTCGTTTAATTTTAAAATGACATTTATCGGTTGCACCAACCACTTCTAAATCTAACAGGCCAATAAACGAACCAATAAACTAAAGTTCCATTTTCCTCCAGATAAATTTTAAAAGCAAGTTTAAACGAACATATCTAACTACCTACAAACAAAATAATTCAATTTTTTGACGGAATATTGTTAATTCCAAATTAAAATAACGAAAACAACAGGTGAAGGCATTTTGTTTCCTATTTATAATTCACTACTAAAATAAATAAATTATTCCAGAAAAATTATAGACTGGGCATCGTGTGTTCATCTGATAACCAACTACACCTAAAAATGGCGAGAAGTCGAAGAGTTGTTCAGGTTCACAGAGAAATCCATTTTCTGAGTTCGATGACGTCGCTTTAAAATATCTGTTCATAATTTCCAAGAGTGTGTCGAAAAAATATTAGTGTTAGTTGGTATCTATTTCAACAGTTTCATAATTTCTCTGAAAAAAAAAGAAAATAATAAATAATAATAAAAAAACAACAAGATGGCGCATTGGCTGTATCTAATGAGAATACCTTGTTTCTGTTTATTGTGTATTCACATTTTCCTTATTGCTATCTCACTTGCACTGGTTAAACTTTTTCGTTCAGTTTAATAAACATATGATAAAATCCAGGGGTGGTTCATGAACTGCATTTTAGCTAAAAATGCACGAAAGAGTTTGGTGCAACCCAAATAACAAATAATCAGTCCGATAAATTTTAACTCCATTTTAGCAAAAACCGCTTTTAGTGAATTTTGGTGCAACTGGGCATTAGTTCTAAAAATTAGCGTTTCATCTGGCAATTTATTTCAGTAGTAAGTAGGTATAGGTATATAGAATTTATGTTATAAAGAAAAAACCTTCTTATAGAAACTCTGCCTGGCCCCGGGCAATAAAACTTCCAGCTTAGTGGTTAGGAATTCTAATCTTGTTGGATATAGTTTACAGTGATTTTTTGTCAAAAAATCCACGTAAGTGAACTAAATACAAATTGCGAATGACAAAGGCCCTCACTATGCCTCTGATGAGTCCAAGTGAGGTTGCCGGATGAAACGCCAATTTGCAGGACTAAAGGCCATAAAAAGCTACTTTGAATCAATAAGAAGAATTCCGCACAATAAAAACCCAAATTATATGTGGAAATTGATTTTCAAACTGTATATACTTCTTCGTCAACCTTTAATAGTTTTTCTACCAATTCACCATTTAAACATAAAATTGTTTCACACTACCTACCAACACTCAGAACAATAATTTATGTTTTTGTGCAACGTCTTTAAATTTCGGCTGCAGGATTTTAAAAAATCCAATTAAGCATGCCGTTTTTTTTTTGTTAAGCTCAAAAATTGAATGGACGCCAAAATTAAGTTTTTGTCCCGGTTCGGAAAAACTGAGGTTTGCGACTAAAATTTCGTGATACAACATGGGAAAAACGCATAAAAAACGCATTTTTTCCCGTTCTTTGCTTATAACTCGAAAACTGTTGGTTTTTTTACATATGAACATATGTATGTATTTCAAAAAAGATTCTTTCCAAAAAAATAATTTTCATTTTCGTGTTTGTCTTGCATGGGCTTAAATCGGCTCTAAATGAAGAAAAAAAATTCCCTAATTTGTTAAGATTTTTAGTATCAACTTTTTTTTTGGTTGCAAAGAACACACAAAAAATAATTTTTTTGTTTGGGATTGTGTGTGTGCCATTTGACAATACCCAGCGGGAAAAATTAAAAAATTCATTGAGGAAAACCTGCTTTTTCCTTGAGGAATGGAAGCTGTACCTGCCACTTTTCAGCTTATTCCTTTGATGAATTTAACATGGGCGTGTCATTGGCGGGAAGCACATGCCACTTTCTCGATGAAAATTCACTAACGAATTCACTACTTCAATGGAAGTTGTTTATTCACCGACCCAGGTGATGAAAAACATGGTGATTGCATAATCTGTGAATTCACTACATACGGGTATTTAGCTTATTCATCAGTTCAATAGTTTCGATGAAAAATCTAATGAAAATTCAGTTATGAAATCACCAGGTTAGTGGTAGTTTCTTTTTCATCAATAAAATCCTCCCATTTGCATTGTTTACTAAATCCCATCGGTAATGCATCCTTTATTTTAAAATGAAAACAAACCAAAAAGCTGTTTCCATTTCAAATCAAAAATTTTTGGCGTTTCGGCAAACGCAATTTCTATTGACTTCAGTTCGTCTTACATGGACTTTTTTTACAGAAAGTCACTGTGAACTGTATCCAACAAAATGAGAATTTATAGTTGCTAAAAAAATATAAACAACTTTGTGCATTACTATTAGACGGAGAGCTAGCGACCGATTTACTCACCTCATTTTAGCAAGGCTAAAACTTTGGTCATAGAAAGATTGAGGCCCAACAGTTATAAAAATGCCCGTCTTACACTCCGGTACCCTCCATGAGGCCTTAAGTTTAAGGCTTGAAGTTGTAAAAAAAAGGTGCCCATTCACCTCATTTTAGCAAGGCTCATCTTTTAATATATCGTTCATTGATTCAATATATACACGAAAATAACAATGTAAGACGTTTTAGCCCTCCATGACATGCTGTAAGACGCTCGTGTATATGTACAAAAAATGACCCCATTCACCTCATTTTAGCAAGGCTGGTATTTACACATAATTAAGATGACATAAAAACAAACACACATTTTAAGTGTAAGACGTTTTTTCGGTCAATAACCCTCCGTAAGACGCTCAAAACTAAATTTCGTTTAAGTCAAGATAGCCCAGTAAAAATAGATTTTTTCAAGGAACAAATTTGTAACAGGCTGATTTTTGGTATACACGTTGGGATTGGCGTTACTTATAACCTGTCAAAAGTCCTCAAACATCCAACGCCCGCTAGTCCCGTTAGGGGGGTCAAAGGTCACGAAAATGGGTTTTTGCTATATATATCGAAAACGGTAAGTTTTAGAAGAAAAAATTGTTCTACAAACATGTAGCTGAGGTAATTTCCAACAAAAATTATTTATACCAAATTGTTCTTAGCATTAACCGTTACAAAGCTACAGTACTTCAAAGATTCACAGTATTCCAAAAGAATGCTTTTTCTTCCACACCACAAGAATGGTCGAGTGCTTTGTGCGTTTTTTTTTATTGTGGTATCCCCAGGAGGCCTTTTCCACAACGTTTGATTAATGAATGTGTATTTTTAAATTAATTTTTCATTAAAACAATATAAAAAATCTGCATTGTATGATTGTTTACAGCCAGTTGAAGATGACATTGATTATAACAATGTGATATACATACATCATAGATGGAGGATTTTTGCTGCATCGTGTTACTTGGAGCTGGTTTGCAATAGCTACATTAGTTAGCGTCGTCGGTGAAGATCAGCTCCATTATCAGTGGATATTTTATTTGATGCATCAATGATGGTAACACCTTTTCAACAACAATTTCTTGTGAATGCAAACAACAAAATTAGTTTAATTGCTATCATTTCGGAGAAATTTGAGGCAACGAATATTTATACGAGGCTGGACGATATCGATGTTTTGATTATCGAAACAGCTAAAGAGCAATCCAAAACGCGCACTGCTATTGTTGTTGGCGAAGATGTTGACTTGCTGGCAATATTGATAGCAAGAGCTCTTCCTGACAAGAAAATTTATTTAAAAAAACCTGGCAATGATTTAGCTGAAACAAAGGTATATTCGTCGCAAAACTTACTCATATACCCAAAATGTCAAGTCAAAATTCTATGTTCCTATGTTTTCTATTGTTCTCAAAATATTATTTCCGAAAACGGCTTAAATATACCTACTTCTTGCATTTTACAAAGCACCAGCAGAAGTGGATTCCATCGATACTCTTAGGTATTCAACATTTATCAGATTGACAATGCTAAATAAAGCTGTGCAATTATCTTCCCTTCCTCCAACTTTTGGTGCTGCTAAATAACATTTATATATACGGTATACCTTCAAGTTCAAACTTGGCTTGGGCACAAAGGTATGAAGCCAGAAGACTGGGGTTCGACATTAACAAATAATATTTTGGACCCTATAACAACTTTGCTTCAACCAGCTCCAGATGAACTCCTTTGTACAATATTTTGTAATAGCCGTAAAAGTTGTGGCTGTCGAAAAGCATGACTACATTGCTCTCTTGATTGTGGTCAATGTCATCGACAGTCATGTACAAACTCTATCAAAATTGATGTACAAGAAGAAGAATTGAATGATGACATGGAACAAATACATTCAATGCCACAAGGAAACATGGATCACCAAATATTGAATGACGATTAAATAAATTTAGTTCAAATTTTTTTTAATGAAAAATGAATTTTAATACACACCTTCACTAAGCAAACATCGTGGAATAGGCCTCCTAGGGATACCACAATAAAAAAAACGCACAAAGCACTCGACCATTCTTGTGGTGTGGAAGAAAAAGCATTCTTTTGGAATACTGTGAATCTTTGAAGTACTGTAGCTTTGTAACGGTTAATGCTAAGAACAATTTGGTATAAATAATTTTTGTTGGAAATTACCTCAGCTACATGTTTGTAGAACAATTTTTTCTTCTAAAACTTACCGTTTTCGATATATATAGCAAAAACCCATTTTCGTGACCTTTGACCCCCCTAACGGGACTAGCGGGCGTTGGATGTTTGAGGACTTTTGACAGGTTATAAGTAACGCCAATCCCAACGTGTATACCAAAAATCAGCCTGTTACAAATTTGTTCCTTGAAAAAATCTATTTTTACTGGGCTATCTTGACTTAAACGAAATTTAGTTTTGAGCGTCTTACGGAGGGTTATTGACCGAAAAAACGTCTTACACTTAAAATGTGTGTTTGTTTTTATGTCATCTTAATTATGTGTAAATACCAGCCTTGCTAAAATGAGGTGAATGGGGTCATTTTTTGTACATATACACGAGCATCTTACAGCATGTCATGGAGGGCTAAAACGTCTTACATTGTTATTTTCGTGTATATATTGAATCAATGAACGATATATTAAAAGATGAGCCTTGCTAAAATGAGGTGAATGGGCACCTTTTTTTTACAACTTCAAGCCTTAAACTTAAGGCCTCATGGAGGGTACCGGAGTGTAAGACGGGCATTTTTATAACTGTTGGGCCTCAATCTTTCTATGACCAAAGTTTTAGCCTTGCTAAAATGAGGTGAGTAAATCGGTCGCTAGCTCTTGGTCTATATTCATCGTTGGAATCATCGATTACAATTCCCCATGAGTTTCACTCACATTTGTTTTTTTTTTTGTTCTCGCCATGAACACTTTACTAAGCAGATGAGTGGATTCAAACAATGAACTGATGATCTTGTACATTACTTTTCCAAAAAATTTTCATCGCATACTTTTCCCTTTTAAATTCACCGAAATTAAGGGTCATTTCATAAACACAAAGCAGAGAGTGGAATCAAAGCTACGAACTGAGGAAACTTTGCATTACTCTTCACCTACTAAATCATTGCATGTCGTTTCTCTTATGATTTGGCAAGTGAATTCATTGATTATTTCAGCAATAAATTTCATTGAGGATGATATTTCCCGCTGGGTAGCTTTGAGGCAAAAAGTAAACAAACTAATACGCATACAAATGTTCAAAAGAGCATTCAGTTTATCGCGTCATTTTGTTAGATTAAAAACATATATATTTCCAAAAAAAAATTGCAAAAAAAAGACAAAAATAATTTTGCGGCCATTAATGTTTAAAAAAAAAACCAAATTCATTCAAAGAAACACATCGGCGGAGCACTCTTTAGGTTATCTTAAATAGACTTTCGGCACTTTGAATCGAAAGTTAATTGATATTTTGATAATTTTTTATTAAATAATCACTATTTTTTGATGAATTAAGATTTGTTTTAATAATTTATTTGCTTTTTATCTATCTATTAATCTACCGCCGCAGAATACTTTTAACTCCAAAACTCGTCGGTGAAACCAGAAAAGTGTGCAACTCCATATTAGAAAATTTTACAGGAGAGCATTAATAGCCCAGGAAAAATGTACAAATAAATTGCCAATCTGCGGAAAAATTCCAAGTGAAGATTTTTGAATGAAATTATATTTATTTGTGCCTAAGGAATACGCATGCGAAAGTCTACAAACGAAACTGGCTTGCGTTAAAAGTTATTCAAGGTTAAATGTCGAAAATACCGGTTTTCCACGTATAACTTTGAAACGGTACATGGTATTAAAAAGTAATGCATACAAAACTTGTACATAATCATTGTATATCCAATCTATAGTATTCTCATGAAACACGATTTTGTAGGTAGACATTTGGTCGATAGGTTCGCTGTGATCGCCTTACCGAGATCCCTTAACAAAAATATGACATTTGGACGCATAGATGGCCACGAGCTTTTTTTCTTCATGAGAATACTATAGAATTTATATACAATGACATAATATGATTATCTACAAGAAATATTAAAACACTTTTTTTTCTCTGACAGATGTTTAAGAAGATATCGGCGTTTCAAAAAACGTAAATTGACGAAAATATCCCTTTTTTGCGTATAACTCAGAAATGGTGAATGTTATTGAAAACATTTATAGGCAAAGTTTGTATACTATGTTACCCTCTATTAAAAACAAAAATCAAATTTTTTCTAAGAGTAATAATTTTAAAGATATAATTATTTGAAAAATTTCGTCAAAAACCTGAAATTCCAGACTTTTGCTTTTAAATCTTAAATAACGAAATGTTCATAAAATAATTTATGTTCAGCTTATAGACTATAATGTAATCTACAAAAAATATTAACATACTTTTTTCCACACGAGTGACCAGTAATAAGATATTGCTACTTAAAAAAGGTTAAGTATTGAAAATCAGGATTTTTCGCTTACCACTCTTAAACGGTATATGTTAGAAATTTTATTTTTACACAGTTTGTAGGTTATTTACCCTTCTACAAGAAAATAAAAAACAAATTTTTTTTTTGCGGTTATTTAAAAGATATAATATTTTATATAAAATGCACAAAAGTCAAAAATAACGGTATTTTGCGGTTTTCTCTTAAATGGTGAAGTTTTTGAAAAATAATTTATACTTTTTGTATAAACAATAATATTTTCTATAAGAACTCTTATGAAGACTTTTTCGATATAAGGCCCCAATAAAAAGATATTGAGACTTCAAAAAGTATCAATTTTCGAAAATACTGGTTTTTCTGGCCCAAAATGATTCGCCCAGTGACATAAAATAATAATAGGATTTTTTAGAGAGACATAGTACAAACATTTTCTCATACTGAGGGGGGGTCTATCTCCCCCCAATTAACCGGAATTAATGAATTTTTTCTTGATACTATCCAAAAAAAAGGTTATGCTCTAAAAGAAGATTCTGCTGGCGTTTGACCTTGGAGCAATTTTCTGAAAATGGTACTAAAATTAAAAAGTAAAAATTTAAACAAATGGCAACACTTAAAATGAAGTACTATATTTTTTTTGAGATTTTCAAGTTTGTTCTTTAATCATTTTTTCAAAATAAGTTATTCCTGCCAATAGTTTTCGAAAAAAAATACCTTCATACCCAATATTAAAAAAAAAACTGAAAAAAATTATATAGGTACTGTTCTTTTTTCAAAATATGAAATCAGGAATTATGTTAGTTTATATTATACACTTTTCCTGTAATTTTTAAATGAACACTGAAAACCAGATGGTTTTATGCCATCTAGTTTTCGAGAAAATTGTAAACTAAGAAAACTATTTTTTTGTTATATGTTTTTTTGGTAGTATATCTAGGAAAAATGCATTACCACTTCGGGAAAACTCCAAGTTAAAATTTGTAAGCGCAATTATCTTTAAATTGCCATAAAGAATACTCGTGCAAAAGTCTACACACGAATCTGGCTTGCGCTAAAAGTTATTCAAGGTCAAACGCCAGCAGAATCTTCTTTTAGAGCATAACCTTTGTTTTTTGGATAGTATCAAGGAAAAGGAAGATTCCGCTGGCGTTTGACCTTGAATAACTTTTAGCGCAAGCCAGATTCGTATGTAGACTTTTGCACGAGTATTTATTATGGCAATTTAAAGATAATTGCGTTTAAAAAATTTAACTTGGAATTTTCCTCAAGTGGAAATGAATTTTTTCTTGATACTATCCAAAAAAAAAGGTTATGCTCTAAAAGAAGATTCTGCTGGCGTTTGACCTTGATAACTTTTAGCGCAAGCCAGATTCGTGTGTAGACTTTTGCACGAGTATTCTTTATGGCAATTTAAAGATAATTGCGCTTACAAATTTTAACTTGGAGTTTTCCCGAAGTGGTAATGCATTTTTCCTAGATATACTACCAAAAAAACATATAACAAAAAAATAGTTTTCTTAGTTTACAATTTTCTCGAAAACTAGATGGCTATTGTTTATACAAAAAGTATAAATTATTTTTCAAAAACTTCACCATTTAAGAGAAAACCGCAAAATACCGTTATTTTTGACTTTTGTGCATTTTATATAAAATATTATATCTTTTAAATAACCGCAAAAAAAAAAATTTGTTTTTTATTTTCTTGTAGAAGGGTAAATAACCTACAAACTGTGTAAAAATAAAATTTCTAACATATACCGTTTAAGAGTGGTAAGCGAAAAATCCTGATTTTCAATACTTAACCTTTTTTAAGTAGCAATATCTTATTACTGGTCACTCGTGTGGAAAAAAGTATGTTAATATTTTTTGTAGATTACATTATAGTCTATAAGCTGAACATAAATTATTTTATGAACATTTCGTTATTTAAGATTTAAAAGCAAAAGTCTGGAATTTCAGGTTTTTGACGAAATTTTTCAAATAATTATATCTTTAAAATTATTACTCTTAGAAAAAATTTGATTTTTGTTTTTAATAGAGGGTAACATAGTATACAAACTTTGCCTATAAATGTTTTCAATAACATTCACCATTTCTGAGTTATACGCAAAAAAGGGATATTTTCGTCAATTTACGTTTTTTGAAACGCCGATATCTTCTTAAACATCTGTCAGAGAAAAAAAAGTGTTTTAACATTTCTTGTAGATAATCATATTATGTACAAGTTTTGCATGCATTACTTTTTAATACCATGTACCGTTTCAAAGTTATACGTGGAAAACCGGTATTTTCGACATTTAACCTTGAATAACTTTTAACGCAAGCCAGTTTCGTTTGTAGACTTTCGCATGCGTATTCCTTAGGCACAAATAAATATAATTGCATTCAAAAATCTTCACTTGGAATTTTTCCGCAGCGAAAGTATATTTTTCCTGGGCTATAAAACCTCATAGCTATGAATAGTACAGGTAAAATAGAATAAATAAAACAAAAAAATTAGTACCATCATGAAAACTGGTGAAAACGTTTCATGTACTATAAGAATGAAAAATCAAAAGAGTCTATAAAAATATTTCACATGGAAGGGTGTTTTTTTTGAGGGGGAGAGGGGGGAAAGTTGTGGTCTATCAAATAGAAAAATGAACTCTGGTGCAACATTATTGTATGACACATGTTTTTAAGGTAGTTTTAAATGCTGAATCCAATGACACCAAAAGCAAGTCGATACGGCTTCCGTGGAAAAAGTTATTGTCATTTTTATGTAAGGATGACTATATTTTCAGTATAAAAGTAAAATATTACCGGAAACCAGTTGAAAATAATGGTCCGTCAATGAAACTTGGCATCAATGGTTCATTTATCATGAAAAGCAATAATAAGAAGAGTCTATAAAAATATCTGTGGTTAAAGGGTGTTTTTTTGAGGGTTTGGGTGAGCTTTGGGGTTATGGTGGGAATATTACCATAGAACCTGTTACAAAAATGGTACCCTCATAAAACTTTATTAAAATGTGGTATGAACTACCAGAATGAAGAATCAAAAGAGTCTATAAGAATATCTATATGGCAGAAGGATGTTTTCTATGGGTGAAGGAATGTATAAAACTTTTTCGAAAAACTAAAATTGTTTCCAAAAACAAAGAACACCCTTTACCCAAGCTCACAAAAACACCCTTTTTTCCTTGATATTTTTGTAAACTCCGTAAATTCTTCATTCTCGTAGTAAATGAAACACTTTTACCAAGTTTCTTGAGGGTTACCATCCTTTTCCATTTTTTTGAAAAATAACCGCACACTTCCCCTATCTTCAAAAAACACACCCTTCCATGCAAAATATTTCTATAGACTCTTTTGATTCTTCATTCTGTAAGTTAATAGCACATTTGTCCAAAATCTCATGGGGGTACCATTTTTGTCACAGGTCTTATGGTATTACTCCCACCACTACCCCAACTCACCAAAAAAACACCCTTTAACCACAAATACTTTTATAGACTCTTCTTATTATTGATTTTCATGACAAATGAACCACTGATGCCAAGTTTCATCGATGGACCATTATTTTCAACCAGTTTTCGGTAATATTTTACTTTTATACTGAGCATATAGTCATCTTACCATAAAAATGACAATAACTTTTTTCGCAGAGGTCATATCGACTTGGTTTTGGTATCATTTGATTCAGCATTAAAAATTACTTTGAAATCATGTGTCATATGCTTATGTTGTACCAAGGTAATTTTTTCCGTTTGATACACCACAATTTCCCCCCCTCTCCCTCTCAAAAAAACACCCTTCCATATGAAATATTTTTATAGACTCTTTTGATTCTTCATTCCCATGGTACATGAAATGTTTTCACCAAGTTTCATGGTGGTACCAATTTTTTTTTTATTCGAAAGACTTTTCGCACTATTTTACCTGTACTAGAAGTTAAGAGCACGACGATACAATACTCATACTTTTACTACTTTTCTTATAAAATATGGAGATAAACCATTTTCTAATTTGCCGTTAGAATAATAATTATGAATTGCAAAGTAATTCCTAGCTTAAGAAGCGGTAAATATCAGAATTGGCTAACAGATGGCATTCAAATTTAATTTTTAGAAAATTTATAGTTACACTTTTCTGGTTTCACCAACGATATGTAGATCTGCAATCTTGCTGAAAATACAAGATTTGTTTTGAAAAAAAAATCGATTTCTTGTTTTAAGGAATTCGACAAAAATGTCTGTCGGTCTGTTTGTTCGTCTACAGCCTAAACGGCTTGATTGATTTTATTCAAACTTGGTATATAGTGTTTTTTGGTGATTACGCCCACACGGTTTTTTCATTTTTTTTTAGAACCAAAAATAACGGTACCATACAATTTTTTTAGCAATTTTATATTATCGTATTTTTCTCAAAAACGACTCAACAACTTTTCTTAAAAAAAAATCCAACAAATTTATTTTAGTAAAGGCTTTCTTAAGGTGGAAAACCATTTTTCAAAAATGGTTATTAATGGTACCTCCCAGAGAGAACCATTTTTTAATTTTTTGATTTTCTTCAAAACGGTACGACCGATTTCAATAATTTTTTTATACAGAAGCTTCCAAAAAAATATAAATAGTTTTGAGTACCAAAATTTTTGAAAAAATATTTTTTGGATTTTTAAAAAATGTTTCAATTTTTTTTTTGGAAAATCAAATATTTTGAAAACGACATTATCGATTTTTTTGAAACTCGATATTTAAAAGTTTTTTAGTACTTTTTAAAATATTTTTATAAAAAAATTTACATTTATGAAAAAATAACGGTACCTTTCACACAAAAGCTAAAAAACTGCAATGGAAAATATTTTTCTGCGCAAAAACGACTCCTACGATTTTGATTAAACTTTTTTATGTACTAAAATTAGTACGATCTACTATCAAAAATTATAAAATTTTACACTAAGCAACTATTAATAGTACCTGTCATAGAACGTTTTTTTTTATTTTGAATTTTCTCGTTATCGGCTAAATGGATTTAGATGAATTTTCTTATATACAAATTTCAGATAAGATAAAATAATATTGCATTTATCAAAATTTTCAAAATAAAAAGTTTTTGAATTTCTGAAAAAAGTTTAAAATTTCTTTTTTTGAAAATTCGATATCTCAAAAACGCGTTGACAATTTTTTTTCAAATTCTGTTTTTATGTACACATAAATATATACATACTTTAGATTTGCATTTCAAAATTTATTCTTAAAAATGTTTTAAGAATTGTATATACAAAAAAATATTTTTTCTAAAAAACCGCTCCAACGGTTTTTAAATTTTGTTTGCCCATACAGTCATATTCAATCAAGAATTAAGATGGCATTCTTTTTTTCACCTCAAACTGTCAATGGAGTTGTTTTAGCTAATTTAAATATCGTATTTCATGCTTCTCTAAATTTGTCTGTCATAATTTCCATGTTTCCATAGGTATACAATTTTCTTAAACCCGCAGTGTCTTGAACATAAGAGCAAGTACTTGCGACCCAGTCCTGCATTTTATTTTATCTTGCATTGGCGATTCCGCTCTAGACGGTTTTCAGCCGTGCACTCTACCTCCGAGAAGTGGTACAGTTACAATCCAATTCGAAGGATGACACGCTGCTAACGCAGACACAAATGATTTTATTTAATGAAGTTTTAATTATTTGACAAAACAAAAATTACAAATATCTACAAGCAACGATTTGCTTTTTAAAATTTCTCGTATCCAACGTATACGACTTGAAAAATAACAATTTAGATACGAGACGAGTTCGACTACGAATCGAGACAAAATACGACTTGTGGAATATGGATGAATATTTTTTACTTTTTTTGATAACAATTCAAAGTAGAATAACTCTATTTATTAGCAAAAATAAACATTTTTTTGCACATGGCAAAATTATCATACGGTCGGTGCAAACTGCCAAAATCATGACTGCTTACACTGACAGTTTGAGGGTATAATTAACTTGTTAGACTTGTGGTCACAAATGTAATTTAATCGTTTGTCCAAAAATATTAAAATATTTGTAATTACTTTTTTAGTATTATTTATCGCAAAAAGCCATTGCAAGTTTGTTGCATCCGCGATATAAAAGTTTGTTTTCTTCATAAAAATAAAGTTCTATCGTTTTGAAACTTTGTGAAATTGATATCTTTCTTCGTGACGTTTTTGTTTAAAATTAATGATTGTCCTTAAGTGGGCTCAAGGTCAATTTTTTATTGTTTATTTATTTTATGTTTTGTTACGTTTCGGGTGTGATTATACCCTTCTTCAGACCTATTCATAATTAAAATTATATACATATATAACATATGTTGTAGGAACTGGGGGCCTCGAGCTGTATCTTTTCCTACACATCAAGTGCTTACAATACCTCCAAGTTGGTAGCCGCCGGATACTGGTCTTGGCTTTATGCCAGGACTTGCTAAACTTGTAAGTGCGAATGTTGATCAAGGAATGAATTGCAACATTAAACCCATGGCCCTACAGATTGGAGGTTAGTGCGTTGGGCTAACGACCCGACCACAGTAAAAGAAACCAATTGTTATGAGAGAGACGCGTGAAGCCTCGGATAACGACCCCCCTCAAATGGCAACCAGACCCGGAACGAAAATGGACTATGATCTACGAGTATGCACCTGGAATGTAAGGACACTACACACCAGGTGCTACTCAAAAACTTGAATCTGTCCTCTCGCGGTACAAGGCAGACATTACCGCGATCCAGGAGATACGATGGATAGGATCAGGTATAACGAAAAGAAAAGATTGCGACATTTATTACAGCTGTCACCAAGGACTGCACATGCTCAGATCGAAAGTCATCGATTTTAAGCCGATAAGCGATCGCCTGGCTGTGATCCGCATCAAAGCTACCTTCCAAAACATCAGCCTAATATGTGCACACGCCCCTACCGATGAAGCTGAGGAGTCTAACAAGGAGGAGTTTTACGACCTCCTGGACGGAGCCTACGGAGCCTGTCCGGAGTACGATGTCAAAGTCGTGCTCGGAGACTTCAATGCTAAAGTCGGAAAGGAAAACATCTTTGGCGGATTAGTTGGAAAGCACAGCCTCCACGAAACGACAACAGACAACGGCTTCCGACTAATCGACTTTGCTGCAGCTCGTAATACGGTGATAAGTAGCACTAGGTTCCCCAGGCGAAGGATACACACAGCAACCTGGCGATCTCCAGATGGTCGAACGGCCAACCAAATCGACCACGTGCTAATTGGCGCAAGGTACGCATCGAACATCTTGGACGTGCGAACTTTCGGAGGTGCAAACGTGGACTCTGACCACTTTCTTGTTGTGACAAAGTTCAGAGCCCGACTGTCCAACGAAAATAAAACGAAGACCGCTCAAAGAAAGAAGTTCAACATCGCATGCCTTAGCACATCTGAGAAAGCCAGAGACTACAGTGAGCAATTGACCGGGAAACTCTCTGCCGTACACCCAGCCACAGGCGTCAACAACCAGTGGAACCAGTATCGCGACATTATTAAGGAGACAGCCGAGACCACCATAGGCTATCAACCACCCAGAAAAAAGAACCCGTGGTATGATGATGAATGCGCGGTATTGAAGCAGGAGACGGAAAATGCACGAATGCAAATGCTGCAACGGAAAACAAGAGCAGCAAGAGAGGAGTACCGTGAAAAGAGAAGGAAAGAGAAAAAAACCCTGCGTAGAAAGAAAAGAGCATCCGCAGCCTCTCAGCTCAAGTATCTCGAAGAGTCCAGCACCGCCACCAACACCCGCCGGTTCTACAAAACAGCCAAGCAACTGGCATCTGGTTATAGGACTGGCATGCAAGCTCTTCGAAACAGCGAAGGGAACCTAGTCACCGAAGCACAGGGAATTGTAGACGTGTTTAAGCAGCATTTCCAGCAGCTGCTTAATGGGCATTATGTAGAGGAGGCAATAGAGGAACAAAGAAGCATTAGACCAGTCAATGAAGATCCAGTCCCAGCACCCAGTACTGAAGAGGTTAAGAAAGCCATCCACAAGCTTAAGAACAACAAATCCGCCGGCTCGGATGGCCTACCAGCGGAACTCTTCAAGTATGGAGGAGATGTTCTGGTAGGGTGCATGCACCAGCTCATCAACCAAGTTTGGGAGGAGGAAAGTATGCCCGACGACTGGTCAAATAGCTCCATATGCCCAATCTACAAAAAAGGCGATCCTATGTCCTGCAAGAACTACAGAGGCATATCCCTGCTTAATGTTGCCTACAAGATCCTATCCAACGTACTATGTGAGCGTCTAAAACCTTTCTGCAACACTATGATCGGCACGTACCAGTGTGGCTTCAGGCCAGGCAGATCAACGATAGACCAAATCTTCACATTGAGGCAAATCCTGGAAAAGACCAACGAATTTCAAGTCGAGACCCACCACCTATTCATCGACTTCAAAGCCGCATATGATAGCATAAGTCGCCAAGAGCTTCTATTGGCGATGTCGGAACTCGGGATCCCGAAAAAACTGATCCAGCTATGCCGCATGACGTTACAAAATACGTGGTGCAACGTGCAAATGGGTAACAGCTCATCCTAGTTATTCCAGACGTGTACAGGGTTCAGACAAGGAGATGCGCTATCATGTGATTTCTTCAACCTAGTCCTGGAGCAGATAGTGCGCAAGAGTGGTGTTAACATGGAAGGCACTATCTTTAACAGGTCTTCTCAACTGCTTGGCTATGCGGACGACATCGACATCATCGGCCGTTCCAAGAGAGCTGTACTTGAAGCATTCACAGCTATTGATGAACAGGCGAAACGCGTTGGTCTTGAAGTGAATGAGGATAAAACAAAGTATATGCTATCAACAAACAAAGCCTCATCTGTCCATCGCCTAGGACAAAACGTCACTGTTGGTAGCAGTAATTTCGAGGTAGTCAAGGAGTTCACCTACCTCGGAACAAACATCAATCCCACGAACGACACCTTAGTGGAAATCCGACGAAGAATTACCCTAGCGAACCGCTGCTACTTCGGTTTGGCCAAACAAATGGGTTCAAAACTCCTTTCTCGAAAGACAAAGTGCACGCTATACAAAACTCTAATTTTACCAGTTCTACTCTACGGCGCCGAGTGCTGGACGATAAGTAAAAAAGGGGAATTGATCCTGGGCACTTTCGAGAAAAAAATTCTACGGCGGATATTTGGTCCTATATGCGAAGAGGGCGATTGGAGGAGAAGATTCAATCGTGAACTGTACGAGCTGTACCAAGATGTGGATGTAGTCCAAAGAGCCAAAACACGTCGACTACACTGGCTCGGCCACATCGAGCGAATGGACAACAACGCTCCAGCCAAGAAAATCTTCGAATCCCAGCCCCCAGGTTCGAGACGACCATCAGGAAGACCGAACCTCCGCTATAGGGACCAGGCGGTCACAGACGCAAGAGCGCTTGGTCTCGACGACTGGAGGGAGCATGCGAGGGACCGCAACCGATGGAAGACCGCAATATCTCAGGCAGAGACCCTTCATGGATCGGGAGCCGGATAAGTAAGTAAGTAAGTATAACATATAACAAAATTCAAATGGATTATACTTACAACTGTTATAAATAAGAATTTATACAAATAATTCTTATTTGTTTGTGTAGTTTATATCCGTTTTTTTAATTATATATGTTATATATATATATGTTATATATGGTTATAATTTTAAACTATAATTTTAATTATGAATAGGTCTGAAGAAGGGTGTAATCACACCCGAAACGTAACAAAACATAAAATAAATAAACAATAAAAAATTGACCTTGAGCCCACTTCAGGACAATCATTAATTATAAACTTTGTGAAAGTAAGAAATAACCAAAAACAAAATTTAATCAGTTGTTATCAAGAATAGATTCTAAATTGAACTTTGAAAAAAAAAAGTTGATTCAAGTTGGTTGCACCCGCGATCTTGAAATTAGGATCGCGGCTGCAACTTACTGACCCCGTACATTATTGAGTAATGTCCCTACTGCGACTATAGGGGATGAAAGTAAAAATCTGAAAAAAAATTAGAGAATTTATGTTTTCTTCATTTGGAACTGGTTTGCCCGTCCAAATATTAAATGTGTTTCTTATAATTGAACTTTTGTTTATGAAAAATCAATTGTTCTTGTCGTTTTGTATGGACTTCATAATATCATGAAAGATATGGACACCAAACCAACCATTTCGATAGGAAATTTTATTTTGAAATTGTCAAATTCAGTTTAGGTTATACCAAAAAATGGAATGTTGCCAGTTTGACCATTCTCCCCTTAACGCAAGGGTGAATATTAAGTAGTATTATTGGTTTTAAGCAAGCTTATGCCCCATCAAACAAAGATATTCAACAATAAAAACCAATGGACCGGACGTAATATTGTTTTTTTAATAAAAGGTTCATTCACTAGCCTATTAGAGAATCAAAAATCACATATACCTAAACATGCCCTTAACCAAATTTGAACCAAGGTGGTTCACCAAGTTAAGCTTCATGTACCTACAGCTACAGTGCACCACGCACAGGCCCACGACGAACGGTATGACGGAAAGCACTTTGCTGAATTTCTCCAATCTCAAAGTCGTTATTTTATTTTCGGAAGTTTTGAATTTGTATATACCTACCTATAGAATTTTGAAATTTTAGAATACAGCCATTGGTCAAATAAATTTCTGTAATTAAAAGGTCCATAAAGTATTGTTGACATTTAAAAGATTCCATCAGAAGGTAATTTCAATTAAAAGATGTTTTGGTTTTAACATAATACCTATCTAGATCTATAGATCCATGTTTCTTTTTAGAATTTAAAATTAAAATACCTAACTGAATAAATAAATAGTGGGTACATAATTATAATTTCAACGTCATATAAAACAAAAACATTAAAATTATATTGCATCGTTTCATGCATTAATTGCCCACGTTAAAAATTTATCGCATGAAGTTGACGAAGGCACACAAAACGCCACACGAATTTTTCTTGGAAACGTGCAGTTCCAAAAATACACATTCATTCCCCAAAACATTTAAAATTTTTTCTTGTTTTCTTAAATGAAGTAGCAGGTATTTTTTTTGTGATTGTGGCCCTGAAATAGAACGCCAAGCGCCGCGAGACGAATGGTGTTCAATGCGATTATAGACGTCACATTTACGTCTCGCCCGTGCCATTTGTTTTGCAAATTACATTATATATATATTATAATTATTGTAATGATGTTAGCGCGGGCGCGGAGTGGAGGGTAGGAAATATTCAACCAATGGTTGGACAAAAATTAAAAAAAAAAAACAACAAAACAAAAAATATTTTCAGAAAATTAAAATATTTATCTCCCGTTGAAATTAATTTCCCTCAAATGAAAATTATACGATCTTGGCAACGTTTTTAAATTTTTGTGATGATGGTTGTGATGCGATTGCGATGACGACCGTTGTCTGCAAATATACATATTCATCAATTGCACTCGTTCTTTTGAAAGGCCGCAATATTTTAATTCAGTTTTTTTTTGTTTTATTTTGTAATTTGCTTGAAAATAATAAACATTAAGAATTACAATGAACGTTTAATGCAAATAGAAATAAATAACTTTTATGCGATGATCGACGACATTATGTAGATATTATTAAAGTATTATGAAATAATGATTGAAGTTTGACAGGATTTCAGTATTCAATATAAAAAGCGATTCATCTACATATTTAGGTACGCTGGGATCTGCTGTAGAAATTTCATTTATCAACTATGGCAGCTCTTTTTCCGGATTGCTCAAGTCTGGTCCGGTTGTCATTGGTGGTTGGCATTGGGTGATGTTCCGTTTGAAATCAGCTTTACAACATTAATAACGGGTGATTTTTTAGCTGGTTTTGGCAACACTGGTTTTGACAGCTGACGTGTGTTTAGTACCTTGTGTCACTGTCAAACAGCTTCAGTTTGGTTTGCAATTTAACCATGGATCGTCTTACAAATGAACAACGCTTGCAAATTATTGAATTTTACTATCAAAATTCGTGCTCGGTTCGAAATGTTCATCGCGCGCGATGTGTGTTCAGCGATGAGGCTCATTTTTGGTTGAATGGGTACGTAAATAAGCATAGTTGCCGCATTTGGAGTGAAGATCAGCCAGAAGCATTGCAACAGCTACCAATGCATCCCGAAAAGCCACTGTTTGGTGCGGTTTATGGGCCGGCGGCATTATTGGGCCATATTTCTTCAAAGATGATGCGAATCGCAGCGTTACTGTCAATGGTGAACGCTACCGAGCGATGATAACAAACTTTTTTTTGCCCGAAATGGGAGTTCTTGCCTTGCATGATATGTGGTTTCAATAAGACGGTGCCACATGCCACACAGCACGCGAAACAATGGCGCAATTGCGAGGCGAGTTTGGTGAACAGTTAATTTCACGTTTCGGGCCGGTCAGTTGGCCGCCTAGATCGTGCGATTTGACACCATTAGATTATTTTTTGTGGGGGTATGTCAAGGCTAATGTCTATAGGGACAAGCCCGCTTCGATTGACGCACTGGAAGCCAACATCCATGCATTCATTCGTGAGATACCGGCCGATATGTGTGAAAGAGTATGCCAAAATTGGACTCAGCGGATGGGCTACCTGAGACGCAGCCGCGGTCAACATTTGCATGAAATTATCTTTAAACATTAAATTGCAAGGTTCAAACTATCGATTCAAATAAATATTTCATTCATTTTTTCGAATTTTTTGTGTTTTTTTTTTTAAAGTTCTTAACCTCTTAAAAAATCACCCGTTATTAAATTGATGGGCTTAAGGTATGGTGACCATCCGTCCCGGGTTTCCCGGAACTGTCCCGTATTTGTATAGTTTGTCCCCGGTTTATTGTTGAAGAAACCCGGGACGTACAAGTGTCCCGTATTTAGTTATTTGTCCCGTATTTGCACATTTTCTTAAGTTTCATTTAGTGCTTTGAGCTTTTCAGTACGAGCTCATCAAAGTCTTGGGGTTAAATCGCACTCAGTATGTACGTATAAATAATATACTATCCGATGCTATTAACGTTACTTCTGGTGTACCACAAGGGAGCCATTTGGGTCCTTTGCTTTTTTTACTTCTAATAAATGATATACCTGATTCAATGAAAAGTTCTATTTGTCTTATGTTTGCTGATGACCTAAAATTACTTCGCTGCATCAAATCTCCCTACGATTGTTTTCTACTCCAAAAAGACTTAGAGCACTTAGCTTGCTGGTGTAGCTCTAACCAGCTGTTTCTAAACGTCTCTAAATGCAATTTCTTATCTTTCCGTCGTAACTTTTCCCCTATTAACTTTATATACAATATTGATGATATTCCGTTGCAAAGGGTAGTCGAAAAAAAGGACCTTGGTGTTATCTTTGATCCAAAGCTTTCTTTTTCCCTTCATATTGATTTTATTGTGGCTAAGGCAAGTTCTTTACTCGGATTCGTTGCCCGAAACTCTAAGGAATTTTCTGACCCTTATACTCTTAGGGCACTTTACTATTCCTACGTTAGGCCAATTCTTGAGTATTGCTGTGTTATATGGAATCCGTACTATGACATACATTCTAATCGGATTGAACGCATCCAAAAACGCTTTACTAGACTGACCGTCCATAGACTAAACTGGAATATTCGAATGCCTTGTTATACTACTCGATGTAATTTACTTGATCTTCAGTCTTTAAAAACTCGGAGAAAGTACTTCGAAATTATTTTTGTTCGCGATATTCTAAAAAACCAGATTGACTGTTCTTATCTCCTATCATTTATAAAAATGTATGTTCCTGTGAGGGCTCTGCGGGCGCATAGCTTATTCTTTGTTCCTCATCATAGAGTTAATTACGGACTTAATGAGCCAATAACTCGGTGCATTAAACAAGCAAACACAATTTGTGATCATATTGATTTTCATGACAATCAAAGTCGTGATACTTTCAAAAAACATGTTATTCTTATATTAACGTAAATTTATCCTGGTGGTTATTTATTAAGTATTAGTAAATTGTAAGGTATCGCATGCTACTAGTATATTTCACTAGTCTATAAGATTATATATTATTATATGTAGTCTGCTTGATGAAAGAAATAAATAAATAAATAAATAAATAAATAAATAAATAAATCTAAATTAACTCCAGAAACGTGTTTTTCAGTCAATATAAGTCCAGCCCCGGATCTACGATTTTTCCGAACCGGGGCAAAACTTGATTTTGGCGCCCTTGCCGTTTTTGATAAAAATGAAAAAAAAAACACATATCAGCTTGGTTGGATTTTTTGTCACTGGGAGAATAAAACTTTTTAATAGATGTGCATAGCCTATACCTATTCAGCAACTTATTACTATAGATAAGAAAATTAACAATGCCTAAACAAAGACGATACACAACCAAGGTTCGTAGAACAATAAAATATGATTCGCTCTGTCGTGACAATTCAATAGAATTTTATTTTTGTTCTATCTTTTTTTTTTGGTTCCTAATAAAATTAATTTTCATTCGAACCAAATGTGCAAGGATCTGTAAAATATGGTTCGTTCCCGAATTTATCATGGGAGAACTATTGAAGATCCATTCCCTGAAGCCTGAACCGAAAAATGTAAATTTACGACAGGTCACAATTTCGAAAAGCCAAAGTTAAGCAAAACATATTATCGAAGCACAAAGTTCCGAAAAAAGTTTTTAAATCCTCGGGACTTCGTTGTTCCTTGAGCGATTCCAATGAAATTGATAGAAGTGATAGCTGAGACAGAGTTATAGCAGAATAAAATATTTTCAAAATAGGATGTTTTTAAAATATGTCAACGTTTTCCTACTTCGTTCTTTCATGAGAGATTGCAATGAAATTTACTCAGGTGATAGCTAATACAGAATTGTAACAGAAACAGAAATATTTTACAACAGGATTTTATCAAGAAATGTTAACATATTATAACTTTGTTGTTCCTTGAACGATTTCAATGCAATTGACACACAATTTCAAACCTTAAAAGTACGAGAGCTAAGAAACGTCAAAGAACAAGGAATTTTATGTTGGCTGGTTCTTCGATACGCGTGAGAGCAGTCTCTGGCTGGTGGGAAATTTTGTGTTATACGCCATTTTGAAAAAGGGTGTTGAAAAAGGTCAATCCAATTTTCTCGGAGAGTAACATTTTTTATATGATTTTGTAAGTTAAAATATCTTTTAAATTTTTTGTTTCCAAAAATTATCGACATCATGAAAAATTGTTGTCGAAAATTGTAAAAATGGTTTTAAGCGTTTATTTCACTTCATCTGAATGAAAACATTTTTACTAAACAGTTTTTTCTAGAGCACCTCATTTCCAACATTTTAATGTGGGTATTTAGATTTTTTGTGAATTAAAAAAGATCTAAAATACAGTGTAATAAAGTTGTCAGTATCCATCAAATAATTCGTTAGGCAAGACTAGGATTTGTATGGCGTGGTGCAACGCTTGTAGAGGGACACAGTTCAAACGTTTTATTATTGAAGAAGGAGGATCTATTTCCTACAGTTAAGGGAGGAGGGGAAGTTTTGTTAAAATACACTTACATACAATGCAAAAAACTATTGTTAAAAAACACCAGAAAAACTTTTAACAATGTATTATAGCTCGTTTCTTTTTTTAATTTAAATTTTAAATTATTTTAAATGGAGAAATAATAAAAGAAAAACTGCTAAAGGTTGGCGGAGAAATACAATTTGATATTCCATTGCCGCATCTCAATTCATTTTATTTCATTAAGCGTCGCAATTCTCAGTTTTTTCAGTCACATAGATTTGGCGCCCCTGTAAGGTGCCGCCCGGTGCACAGGCCCCGGTTTGCCCCCCCATAGATGCGGGGCTGTATAAGTCCCAAGTTAACTTCGAGTTAATTTACCTAATTTGGCGAGTTAACTCAGGAACTAAGCTTTCAGTTGTGGCACTATGGCGATTTCGATTGCGATATCCATGGTGACACACAGCCGAACATCTATTTCAATAGATTTTTGACAACTGAAAGATTAAATTTATTAATCCTCAACTAAAAAACTACTTCTAAAACAACTCAGGGCTAACTTTTTTCAGAACTAGCTTCAGAGTAAGCTAACTTCTTTTTAATAATTTCCTTTCGTTTGTTTTTGTTATTTTTTTAACTTCATTTTATATATTACTTGATAAAAATGATAGAAAAGTCTTATTTTTTCACTTCAAACATTTTTCACTTTTTGTCCCGGGTTTTGCTCTCAGAAATATGGTCACCGTAGCTTAAGGCCACGGTAGTCAGTAGACCCTTGATGAGCGTAGAAAGAGATGTTATCTTCATCGTTTGTTGTTATTTAGATCCTCATCCAGAAGTTCCATTGTTTTGGTGCTACTTATTATTTACTCTTCTTAGCTGCAGTATTAATCGTACAAAACCTAAACTCAAACGTCCGTCGATACACATTTGGGTAATAGACCTGGGCCCTATTTCTCCAAAAACCTATCATCCACTAATCACTTTTCAACTTCTCCATTTCAACAGACAATCCTGAAAAGTGTGAGTAATAAAGTGATCGTTGCACGAATGCATATTGCAATTCACTTATAAACTAATCATATTTCTGATAGGTACCTATTTCTCCAAACACTTTTCAAAATCGCTTACGCTTGTTCTTCCACTTCGATCGTAAATTTGTCAAACATTTTTGAGATATCCAATTTTGAAAACAAATATTTTGCAACTTTCTTAAAATTAAATAATTTATTAAATATTGAAATTAAAATTTATTTGAAACTTGTATCATACAAAATATCTTCCAAATCCTAGGAAACGTTTTTGAGGAAATAAGATTTTCCTTATCGGTTTTTTAACATTTGTAGGAAAAATACCATTATTTTTTCATATAAATAAAATACACTAGTCAACAATATTAAAGGAACACATTTGTTTTCAATTTTTGTTAGCGTTTTTTGAAGAGCTGTATCTTTGTGACGAGTGGTCGTATTGAGTTGAAATAAACAGCATTTTACAGCTTTATGTTTTTTGTTTCGAGATTCGTTTGCAAACAAATTTTTTTGAAGTACCGTTATTGCGTTATTGCAAAAAATGAGACGAGACAACAAAATTATTTTGTTTTTATTTTTTTTGAAGGTCCTCATTTCTATGGATAAATTTTTTTGAGTCAATTAAATGTCATAATCAGATACCTTGTTTATTCAGCTTCAATTCAGTTTTTTTGTTGTTTTCGTACGATTTTTTTTGACATGGTTTATCTGACTTTGAATAAAAAAAGATACTTTTAGCCTTGATTACCAATATCTCAGCAAATAATGATGTTATAAAAAATTCAAAGACAGTTTTGGAAATTTGAAAAAGCGTTTTACAAGATTTTTTTATGATTTTGTAGAAATTATTTTTTTTTACCGTTCACCGTTAGTTTAAAAAAAGTACTAAAAACCGACGTTTTGTGGTCTTTTCGTAAATCTTTTTTTTTCGTTGCAAATATTGATTGCATGGCTTGCGTTGGTATGCAAATTTATAGACTTTTAAATCATCAATATTTTTGTAAATTTTCAAATTGATTCATCGAACCGTTTTTCCTCACCAAAACTTCAAAGTCTTACAAACCAGGTAAAGGAACAAATTGTGGTGTTCCTAAACAATGCGAATTTGTCATCAAAATGACAAGAAAACCGCAATTCCAGTGGATTTTTTTCACAGTTTTGCATTAGTTAGATACTTTTTTGAATGGAAATGAAAAAAAAATTACATTTTTCAAAAAAAAAAAATTAAAAAAATCAAGTTTTTTTGTTTGAAAATTTTTTTAAATAAATTTTTTTTATTTTTTTGTTTAATGTACTTTTTATTTCATTTCAATTCAAAAAAGTATCTAACTAATGCAAAACTGTGAAAAAAATCCACTGGAATTGCGGCTTTCTTGTCATTTTGATGACAAATTCGCATTGTTTAGGAACACCACAATTTGTTCCTTTACCTGGTTTGTAAGACTTTGAAGTTTTGGTGAGGAAAAACGGTTCGATGAATCAATTTGAAAATTTACAAAAATATTGATGATTTAAAAGTCTATAAATTTGCATACCAACGCAAGCCATGCAATCAATATTTGCAACGAAAAAAAAAGATTTACGAAAAGACCACAAAACGTCGGTTTTTAGTACTTTTTTTAAACTAACGGTGAACGGTAAAAAAAAATAATTTCTACAAAATCATAAAAAAATCTTGTAAAACGCTTTTTCAAATTTCCAAAACTGTCTTTGAATTTTTTATAACATCATTATTTGCTGAGATATTGGTAATCAAGGCTAAAAGTATCTTTTTTTATTCAAAGTCAGATAAACCATGTCAAAAAAAATCGTACGAAAACAACAAAAAAACTGAATTGAAGCTGAATAAACAAGGTATCTGATTATGACATTTAATTGACTCAAAAAAATTTATCCATAGAAATGAGGACCTTCAAAAAAAATAAAAACAAAATAATTTTGTTGTCTCGTCTCATTTTTTGCAATAACGCAATAACGGTACTTCAAAAAAATTTGTTTGCAAACAAATCTCGAAACAAAAAACATAAAGCTGTAAAATGCTGTTTATTTCAACTCAATACGACCACTCGTCACAAAGATACAGCTCTTCAAAAAACGCTAACAAAAATTGAAAAAAAATTTGTTCCTTTAATATTGTTGACTAGTGTATTTTCCTAAAATTTTCTAAAAAGTAATACAAATTCCTAAGTTACACTGAGTTTAAAAAAAAATTGATCACTTCGTTTTCGAAATATTAAGTTTTCAAAAAAAAAATTTGCAATATTTTTTAAAGCTCCACAAAACTATTTAGATTTCTAAAAGTTTCTGCATAAAAAAATAGAAAAATGAGTCATACCATTTTCAAGAAAAAAGAAAATGGAAAATAAAAAAAAAAAAATGGTTCTTTGCGAGGTATCTACCATTAATAATCATTTTTTGAAAAAAAGGTTTCAATGAGAAGATTATTAACACCTTGGATTGGTCGCAAAATGGACCAGGACTCAATTCTATTGAAAATTTGTAGCTAATTTACATAGTAAGTTTGAAAAAAAAGGGCTCTACATATGAGGCATTGAGATATGATATGAGGCATTGAGATGAAATTGCAAAACTCTGATGGATTCCATGCCGAAAACCATAAAACACATTATCAAAGCAAAGAAGAGACATATTTTTACTAAATATTAACAAAACAAACTTATTTAAAAACTTAACAAAATTTTTATTTCAAATAAACTATTTGTGTTCACATTAATTCGAACTGTACTGTACCGTTATCTTTGGATCTAAAATTTTCCAAGCAATTTTCGACATTTTCAAAGCAAAAAATGTTTGCCTTGGCCTAAGCCATTGAGTCATTAATTAACCCTTAAGCCTAGTTTACAGTAACAGTTCCCGTACGAAAACAAAAATCTATGCAAATATTCTCGCATGTCAAAAATAATTGAGGGCAATTATTTTGCATGCGAACAAAAAGTGTGGAGAATAAAAAATATTTTTTGGTAGGTCAGCTTACACTTCCAAAAAAATATTCACATCCAGGCATTATTTGCATGCAAATGGTTTTTGCATGCAAATGGTTTTTGCATCCAAAAATAATTATTTTCCATTTTTAGGCGTAGAATTTATAAAGGAGATGGCCAAAAATGTATGGACAAAAAACCCAGAATCGACAAGAACGAAATGTTAGCCAATGGGTACCTTATAATAAGCAATTGACGTCACCATAAGGGCAATCCTGAAATCAATCTAGTATATGAGCTATGAGCCACCAAATACGACTAGGTATAGAAAAATCTCCTTCATGTTTTTTTGTTTTTGTATAAAAGATAGCTAATAAAATGGTATAAAAAAGTTGTGTGTGAGATATCAACGCTTTTTCTGTTTCATACAATGGTCAGTTTTAGCCATTTAAACAGAAAGAAAACGAAAATGGTAGTTTTTCAAAAAAAATTGTAGTCAAGATGCAAAAACCAGAGGTCAAGTTAAAAAAAAATCCAAAAACTGACAAATCTTTTAGATCACTATGAAAAACGAAAAATTCAATAAATAACACTAAAATTAATAAAAAAATAACCTACTAAGACTAAAATTATTTGTTCCTACTTCACATAGCTAATAATACAAGTATCTAGAAATAGCTTGAAATCGTTGATTTTTGCTTTTAAATTATAATACTTTTTGCTAAATCCATTTCATTGTTTAGTTTTTTGTTTATATTTAACAATAAATACCAAACTTTCTTAACCATTATCTCCCATAAACTATTCATAAAATACTGTTTTGAACAGATTGTGCATTAATATAAATTCGAACTTTTAATCTCCTAATATAAATGATCCCTGATGGTTTTTCGATCTAACGATTACATATTTTTGATAAGTAATTCAGCCTTCAAAAACTGCATATGAATTTTTTCTGTCGACTCTGGGTTTTTTTTTGGCCATCTCCTTAATGATAAAGTATAATGACTCAATGGGTGGCTTAGGTTAAAGCAAACGTTTTTCCCCTTGAATATTATTCAATATGGTGCACAAAATAGTTGGAAAATAGTTTTGAAAATTTAGATTTTATTTTGCTTGGGAACTGTAAACTATGCTTTAATTAATGAACTATAGGCCAAAAAATGGATAACAATTATTTTTGGATACAAAAACCATTCGCATGCAAATAGTGCCTTGAGTCGAATATATTTTTGTTTTTGGAAGTGTAAGCCGACCATAAAAAAAATGTATTCACCTCACTTTTTTTCGCATGCAAAACATTGTTTTGCATGACATTTCATGACAGCAATTGAGCAATGATTTATTTTTTTGCATGAAACTGTAAACCAATCCTGCAATAAAATAATTTTGTATTTCAAGCCTAGTTTACAGTTCCCGTGTGCGAAAAAAAAACCTACGCAAATATTCTCGCATGTCAAAAATAATTGAGGTGAAAGGCAAAATTAATTTTTGCATGATTAGCTTACAGTTTCATGCAAAAAAAAAAAACATTGCTGTCATGGAATGTCATGCAAAACAATGGATCGGCAATTGTTTTGCATGCGAAAAAAGTGTGGTGAATAAAATATTTTTTTGGATGGTCGGTTTACAATTCCCAAAAAAAAAATTCTCACCTCAAGGCTTTATTAGCATGCAAATAGTTTTTGCATCCAAAAATAATTATTTTCCATTTTTAGGCCTATAGTTTATTAATTAAAGGAAAATTAATGACTCAATGGGTGGCTTAGGCCAAGACAAACGTTTTTTGCCTTGAATATTATTCAATTTGGTGCACAGAATAGATGGAAAATCGTTTTGAAAATTTTGATATTTTTTTCGTATGGGAACTGTAAACTATGCTTCACCTCAGTAATTTTGTACATGCGAAAATATTTGCAGACATAAATTGACTGGATTTTTCGAACTCGGCAGCTTAAGACGAAACCTAAGGATTTCTTGAAGACGAATGGAGGTCTTTAAAGGATTCAAAAAGAATTTTGAAGTAAAATGTTCATACTTCAGACTGACCATAAACATTTTTTCGAAAAAAAATACCTCGAGAAAAAAATATAACTTCAAATTTGCATAAAAAATGCATTTTTTAAAAATGTTTAGATTCGAATATGTCTAAAACGTAACGTGCTCGAGCAATTCCAAGGCCAGATTCGAACTCAGTGCATCAAAGACCATCAGAAAAGTATATCTTGGTTCATTTTACAGACAAAAGTTTATTTTTTTAAATTTTGTAACACAAAGTAATTTCTTAGCGCTTTCGAGTGGATTTTCGAAAACAGAAAAAATACGTCAATTTTCGACTAGCGCTTGAGTCCAAATGGGTTGTCGCAGAAAAAAACCTTGAAAAGGGATTTGTTGGAAATTGTGTAAACTTTTAATGGTACTTTGATATAATTTTCGAATAGTTAGTAGTTTTCGAGCCATTAGTGAAAAACTCCCAAAAAATGCATTTTTGCATTTTTTTCCATGTTGCGTCACAAAATTTTGTTGGCAAACCACTGATTCGGATTCAGCACCCCATAATGGAGCGAACAATTCAAAACTACCCCAAAATTTGCATATAAAAATACAATACTAAATGTATACACACTTTTGGTAATATTTAAAATAAAATGCACGACTGGGTCGCACGTACTTGCTCTTATGTTCAAGACACAGCGAGTTTAAGAAAATTGTATATACAAACATGGAAATTATGAGAGAAAAATGTAGAAAAGCATGAAATACGACATTTAAATTAGCTAAAACAACTCTTTTGACAGTTTGAGGTGAAAAAAAAGTATGCCATCTTAATTCATGATGGAATATGATTGTATGGGACAAAAAATTTTAAAATCGTTAGAGCGGTTTTCTTTTAAATTAATTTTTTATATATATTAAATTCTTAAAACATTTTTAAGAACAAATTTTGGTATGCAGATTTAAACTATATATTTATGTGTATATAAAAACAAAATTTGAAAAAAAAAATTGTCAGCCCGTTTTTGAGATATCGAATTTTCAAAAAAAAGTTTTGAAACTTTTTTTAAAAATCCAAAAACTTTTTTTTTGAAAATTTTGATATGCAATATTATTTAATCTTATCTGAAATTTGTAAATAAAAAAATTCATTTAAATCCGTTAAGCTGATAACGAGAAAACTTAAAATAAAAAAAATACGTTCTATGACAGGTACTACTAATAGTTGCTATGTGTAAAATTTTATAGTTTTTGATGGTAGATCGTACTAATTTTAGTATATATTAAAAGTTTAATCAAAATCGTAGGAGTCGTTTTCAAGCAAAAAAATATTTTCCTTTGCGGTTTTTTCACTTTTGTATGGAAGGTACCGTTATTTTTTCATAAATGTAAAATTTTTTCTAAAAATATTTTAGAAAGTACTAAAAAAGTCTTAAATATCGAGTTTCAAAAAAATCGATCATGCCGTTTTCGAAATATTTGATTTTCCAAAAAAATTTTGAAATTTTTTTAAAAATCCAAAAAATATTTTTTCAAAAATGTTGGTACACAAAACTATTAACATTTTTTGGAAGCTTCTATATAAAAAAAATAATTGAAATCGGTCATACCATTTTGAAGATAATCAAAAATTAAAAAAATGGTTCCTTGGGAGGTACCTACTATTAATAACAATTTTTGAAAAATGGTTTTCCACCCAAAGAAAGCCTTTACTAAAATAAATGTATTGAATTTTTTTTTAAGAAAAGTTGTCGAGCCGTTTTTGAGAAAAATACGATTATGTAAATTTGCCAAAAAAAAAATGTATGGCAGGTACCGTTATTTTTGGTTCTAAAAACAAATGAAAAAAAAGTGTCGGCAGAATCACCAAAAACCACTAAGTACCAAGTTTGAAGAAAATCGATCGAGCCGTTTAGGCTGTAGACGAACAGACAGACAGAATTGTGCCACCCACTTTTTTGGTGTTCTCTATCATCGTAATATCATGTTTGATTATTATCTCAATTTTTTTTTTTTTGCACGAATCCAAAACTTGCCTTATAGTACCTATAATCGCAAGTAAAACTCATCAACCGATTTTTGAAATATTAAATAAAAAAAAAGATAATATTTTATCAAATTTTTGATATGCAATATTATTGACGTTTTAATGAAGCTTTTGCATACAAATTTTTATTCAAATCGGGTGAGCCAATAATGAGAAAATCGAAATTTAAAAACCGCAATATGGCAGGTACCGTTAATGACAGTTGATGGTATTTTTATTGTTTACCAGAACGTACATCATACCTTTAATAACTAACACTATTTTTATCAAAATCATGAGACCCATTTTTTGAGATAAATAAGATTTTCCTTAACGGTTGTATCGCAAGCACCTACCTACACTTATTTTTGGAGCTAAAATAAGAATTTCAATTCCCCCTCTGGGAAATAACAAAAACTTCCAGCTCAAAACCTAAACCAGTAAATTGCTTTACTGGTTTAGGCTATAGGTCGGTCGGGGTACAGACCAGGCAGACAGACGGACAGAATTGTGCTGTGCCACCCACTATTTTCGTGTTCTCTATTATCGTGATTTTAATCCCGAAATTTTTTTGCGCGAATCCAAAACTTGCTTGCAAGTAAAAACGAAAAATATATGCGGGGAAATGACCGAAAAATGCTATGTACCCACCCCACTTTGATTACATATTCTTTATATTATGCTATAAATCCCGATTTTTATAGTAGCCTCGTTTTTACATAAATAACAAGAAATGTGATAACTGAGACTCAATCTCAAGCAGTCAAAATATCACACGATGTTAAATAATTATTTTTGCTTATGGATATCCCGCAATATCAATAAACAAAATTCAATTAAAATACTGTTTATTTAAATTGATTCAGATGTCAGTAGCCCATAAAATGCATCACAAGCTTTTGCCATTTGCGGGTTTGATAATCCAGCTTTCAGCAAATGTGTCGTCTGGAATTCAATAAATGCACGTGAAACTAATTGCTATGTGGTGGTATAATTAGTTCTCCGTCTTGTATCGATTGACTTAAATTATAGAATAATCAAGCTTTGGCCTTGGCAACTGAATCTGTTGGATATTTTTTTTTTTATTTAAGACAAAAAATAAGAAAATAAAACACGGAAATGAGAAAACTTAATTTATATTTCAGGTGCAATGGCTGATTACTTTGACGAACTTGGACACGAGCCAACCGGACCAAATGGACCCGAAGACTTTGCCAAGCATTTCAAACGGCTTCAGGTGCTTGCTATTATGAATGGCATTGATATTGATATTGAGGTTCCAGAGGCCTCAAAGAAGGCGATTGCAAATTTGCCTGTTCATGAACTTTCTGAAGATGATCCAGAGATGGAGTGTGCTGTTTGTAAGCAACCGGGAGAAAAAGGAGAAAAGTACAAGGTTCTTCCATGCAAACATGAATTTCATGAAGAATGCATTCTGCTTTGGTTGAAAAAGGTAAACTTTAGGTAATAATAATAATTCAATAATTATTTAATAATTTCTTTATATATTCCAGGCAAATTCTTGTCCCATGTGTCGTTTTGAACTTGAAACTGATGACCCAGACTACGAAGAACTACGCAAGTTTCGTCAAAAAGAACCTGAAAGGCGGGAGAGATTGAACGATTTGATGGATTCCATGTTTAGTTAAGTTGATTTTATTCAAGAGGAAATATGTATCTCCTTTTTTTGTCAAGAGAATGGGGTTAGACAAATTCAATAAAGAAATAAAATGAAAAAGGGGATGGGTATCATACTAGCTTATCTTAAATGACTTCAACTGTTTCCGTTAAAAACGAATTCAAAAAATCACTGTTGATCTAAATATTATGCAATAATTATTTCTTTTACCGGAAACCAACCCTATAAATATGCTACAAAAAGAATAATTGTTAGGATTTGAATACTATTCGGGATCAATTTCGCTGATGATTGTTTCATTTTCACAACGTTCTCGTTCTCATTCATTACAGAAAGAAGCAGAGGTGTCGTTTTACTGAAAAAAAGTACCTAGAATTCATTTCAACCGCTTAGGATTATTATTGTATGAAAAATCGATTTGTCTTTGGCGTAAATGGAAAAATGATTTACATATACAAAATTTTTTTTTTAAATGATTACAAGTAGCGTGAAGTGGGAAATTTAAATTAATTTGTTTTGAAAATTTTACATAACTTTATTTAAATGAATATCTATTGTAATTATCTTCGTATTCACTAAAGAAAATGAAGTAATTACCTTGATTATTTGTAATACACTCACATCTCGTTTAGCGATTTAGATACTTTCCACCAAATCAAACCGAAGTGAAATGCCATAATTTCGCTATTTATTTAATGCTATTTTTTGTCTGTGGTCAAAAAGCCACGCCAGAGGTCGTACGAAACTGAGTGAATACAAGGAACTCATATATTGCGCCCATAGTTGCAATTTGGTACTGTTCGTTTAGTCTTCTTTAAATTTTCATAATCGGACGGATGCAACAAATAAAAATGGTGGATGCTTGGTGCATAGTTTTCAACTTTTTTTGTTTGATGAATGAGTGAAGTGAAATCTTAAATTTTCTTTTAATTAATTTATATCACATCGAATTTTAGAGGTTTCACTAACTAAAAATTTGAATGCCTATAGCTATGATTAGATGGTCAACGCGTCGACTCTCTGATGTTAAAAAGATATACAATTCTGTTCCAAAGTTGTCTTGTCGTGTGATCGTCAACGCAGAATACTATCCATGCGTTGACATTCTCGTTGACATGAACTTAAGATCAATGCGTTGATTATTTTCGTTGGCCTTATTATCACCCTGTCAACGCAGTTAGGACACTGTTACAGACTACTCAACAAGGCGTTGACTGTATCTTAAGTTTGACACAGCGGCCTTTTCTGCCGTGTTAACATATTCTGCTTTGGACTTTCATCTCATACTACGTTTTCATTAGGCCAAATGAGGCTATTTCGTGGAAAATTTCCAAATTCGATACGAAATCATCTCATTTCCCATACAAATTCACATTTCGAAATGAGATAAATTCAACCAAAATTGCACGAAATTAGGTTGAAAATTCAGTCAAAACCTAATGCTTTTAGTTTTTGAGTAAAATCGTAAACATAGATGAGGAATGGAGAAGAAGATACAACAACGAACTGTATGGGCTGTACAGCGACACCGGCTGGTGTCACCTAAAGCGAATGGACACCAATGCTCTGGCCCGGAAAGTCTTTGAATCCAACCCCGTGGGACAACGCACTAGAGGTGGACAGCGTAAAAGGTGGAGCACGCAAGTGGAAGAGGACCGCAATCAACTTGGCGTGCGAAACTGGAGACAGCTAGCTAGAAACCAAGCCGGCTGCTGGAAGAAGCTTGTTGGTTGAGGCCCTGTTCCATCCCGGACTGTAGCGCCACCTTAAGTAAGTATCTAAGTAAGTAAGTAAATAAACTTCGAAAATTTCTGATGTTTATAGGTTTTTAAGTCCATCAACATCATAGCCATCCTTCAAAGGAATTTGACAGTTGATGGCTTGACTTGAAAGACGAAAGAAGAGCCATATTTTGACAGAAAACGTATATTTCGATCCAAATGGCACACCTTAAATCATTTTTTCCTGGAGAAGTAAGAAAACTTCAAAAATTTCTGATAGCGGATGATCTATATTTTGACGGAAAAAGTGTATTTCGATTTAAATGTCACCCAATTTCCCTAAAATCACCTTTTTCGTTTTTCCTGAGCAGTAAAAAAACTTGAAAAATTTCTGATTTTTAGAGGGTTTTCATCCACATTAGCTGTATTTTATTTTCCCCCAGATCTGATCTAGATTGCGATTTGCAAACGAAAATGCATGTATTACAAAAACAACAAAAATCCAACTTTAATTTTGGATTTCGATTTACAAATCCCTATTTTCAACACAAAAGGGCCATCTACACGTCAGAGAAAAAAATAATTTTTGCAAGAAAAAGCTAAGCGGGTGTGTGGTCAGAAAAGATTTGTAAATCCGAATCCAAAATCAAAGTTGGATTGTTTGTTGTTTTTGTAATACATGTATTTTCGTATGCAAATCCAATCCAGATCAGATCTGGGGCAAAATAAAATACAGCTAATAATTATTGAAGACATTTTTTGTCAAAAATCACTGACGAATAATTGCCACCACACGTATCAATGAAAATTGACAATAATTTAAAGTAAAGTTGTATGAATTGGCTGCAAGAGTGCTCCATTATGGGCGTATCAGCAATTAAAAAAGGGAAGACAAAAATTGGGTTGTAAAGAAGTTGTTGCAAAATAAAAATTTCTTTTGAAATTCGCGAGAATTAAGGCTCCCCCAAACCAACGCGAAACATTCGCCGACGACGCGAAATCATTCACAATAATACAAAATATGAAAGATACTCAATGCTAAACAACAACAAAAAACTGACTTTGCGAATGATTCGCTACAAATTCGCGTTGGTTTGGGAGAGCCTTTAAGCTGAAAATCCACATTTTCTTTTTTGTTTTGTTTTATTTTTCCCACCGACTACACAACTTAAACATCAACATGGCCAATAAATGACATTTACATTGAAGAAAACCAAATCGATTTCGGTTCTCATCAATGTCGTCAATGTTCATTGACAATAGCTGTATTTTATTTTCCCCCAGATCTGATCTGGATTGGATTTGCATACGAAAATACATGTATTAAAAAAACAACACAAAATCCAACTATGATTTTGGATTTCGATTTACAAATCTTTTCTGACCCACACCCTTAGCATTTTCTTGCAAAAATTAGTTTTTTCTCTGACATGTAGATGGCCTTTTTGGGTTGAAAATAAGGAGAAAATAGAGAGAAAAATATAGAAGCAAACGGATAAACAGAGATAATTATATAAAACCCTCGTCACACTGGGATCCTGTTTGTTTTATTATGATAATCTAATCCGGATCAGATTTGGTGGACAATAAAATGCAGCTAATGACATTGAAGAGCATACGAACGATCAATACTCAGCGAAAAATGACTTTCACTGAATATTGACAATAAACATTGATCGTGTGTAGGGCTCTATAAACAAATAAATTTTATAAAGGCTCTCCCAAACCAACGCGAAGTATTCGTCGACGAGGCGAAATCATTCACAATAATACAATATATGAAAGAAACACAATGCTAAACAACAACAAAAAACCGTCATTGCGAATGATTCGCTACGAATTCGCGTTGGTTTGGGAGAGCCTTAAAGGATCTCCCAAACCAACGTGAACCATTCGCCGACGACGTATAAAGGCTCTCCCAAACCAACGCGAATTCGTAGCGAATCATTCGCAAAAACTATTTTTTGTTGTTGTGTAGCATTGTGTATCTTTCATATTTTGTATTATTGTGAATGATTTCGCGTCGTTGGCGAATGTTTCGCGTTGGTTTGGGGGAGCCTTTGCGAATGATTCGCTACGAATTCACGTTGGTTTGGGAGAGCTTAATAATCACAATAATATAAAAATGAAAGAAACACAATATGGGTATTCATGCAACAGCGTAAACTCGTCGTATCGTTGTAAAGTTTAAAACTTCGTAATTCTGTTACAATTTGTATGGAAAATTTGACAGATTTACGAAGTTTAAAACTTTACAACGATTACGACGAGTTTACGCTTTTGCATGAATACCCTTAATGCTAAACAACAGCAAAAAACTTTCTTTGCGATTGATTCGCTATGAATTCGTGTTGGTTTGGGAGAGCCTTTAGAGGAAAATAACTTTTTTGCAGTTATCGATTGTTGTTTTCATTCAAAATTCTATTTTTTTTTGTAAAATTAGTTTCATTTTCAATACCCTGAGTTCACTATATTTTCCATGAAAACAACAAATCCCGTTTGACTTCTCAAATGGAATGAGCTGCAGTTCTAATGCCAAAAAAGTCATATGCTTTTTGCTTTTGAGAAGTTATATGAGATCTATGAGTGCGTTCAGACGATTTGGTATGATTTTTTGACAGGTCATACAAGAAGTCATATTACGACTTCTATAATCGAGTAATACTACGTTTTCATAAGGCCAAATGAGGTAATTTCGTTGGAAATTTCCAAATTCGATACAAAATCATCTCATTTCCCACACAAATTCACATTTCGAAATGAGATAGCTTCAACCAAATTAGCACGAAATTAGATTGAAAATTAAGTCAAAACCTAACGATCACGCACCGTTTGAAGAGCTCTGTAAAGGTTTTGTATGAAATGTTAAAGCACAATGTAAGGAGACAAAAGAAAACAACAACAAAGGGCAATGAACAGCCAGCTTAAATTCAAAAATGAAATGAGTTGTGATTTGCGAAATTACCTCATTTCGGCTCTAATGCTACATTTCCACCTAGCGCTAATCTGAGATTTAATGAGATTAACCTTAAAGGCTCTCCCAAACCAACGCGAAATATTCGCCAACGACGTGAAATCATTCACAATAACACAAAATATGAAAGATACACAATGCAAAACAACAATAAGAAACTGTCTTTGCGAATAATTCGTTATGATTTCGCGTTGGTTTGGGAGAGCTTTAAATCTCCTGTGGGAGAGAGAGCATAATGCTATGTTCCCACCAAAATGAAATCCGAGATTTCGGTTGAAAACTTTCGATATTTCAAGTTGATGAACCAAGATTTCATGGAAATTTCAACGAAATCTCAATGAAAACTCTAGATTTCAACGAAATCTTAATGAAATCCCACTCCACCAAGTCGAGAACTCCAAATTTTTCAGCTGAAATCTCAGATTTCGTTTTGGTGGGAACATAGCATAATGAAAACGTAGTATAAAGTGGCCTTCTGGCCATACACGACCGAGCCATCCAATCCATTTTTGCCTCGGTTGGATTTCAGATTGGCTGAAAATCCAAATGGATCGGTGGCCGATCCACCCCACAAACGACCGATTTTGGATCAGCACATTTGGCTCGTTGGCTCTGTCGTGTATGGCCAGCTTTAAGCTAATCACTCTATGCTGTGAATGTAAAAGAAAATTAGCACTGAACAAACAATTACATAGGTTTTTACATTTATATTTACATTTACATTTACATTTACATTTACATTTACATTTACATTTACATTTAGATTTACATTTACATTTACATTTACATTTACATTTACATTGGGTCACAAGTGAAATTGACATTTCGCAAAGCTACTTTTCAGTCGGTTTTGACATAACCTTCCGACAGCTTCCGACTATTCTAGTTCTACAAAAAAAAAAAATTTCAATACATTTTCACTACCTATTCACTTTTCATAGTACTTTTCTGGTTTTATTATTATGGCAATACTTTTCATATGAATTTGCACGAAAACAAAACATAAAAAACCAACTGTCACAGCTGTCAACTTGTTGTAAAAATCTACCGTTTGTTTTGAGCTTGCTAGGATAGTGCGGTTTTCGTGTAATAAATTATTATTGATAAAAACTTAATAAATTCCAATTCTAATTTATACTTTTTCGTTAATTCGAGGACAATTATATAGTGAAACTTCATATGAGTGTAGAAATCGAAAATGTTACCAACAAGTAACACCCAAGCAAAACTCTTTGATAAGAAGTTTGTTGCTTTAACTTTGCGGGATGTAAGGCGATGTGAAAAGTGCAAGCGTGGATATGATATAAAGTATAGAGTTTCTGCAGGTAAATTAATTTATTATTTGTTTATTTATTTGTCAAAAATATAATTTGTTTAATAACAAAGATGCAACTGTCTAATCATATGCAATACGCAAAAAGTTGAGTGCCGACTGGCCATAGAATATTGCTAGAGGGCGCATGTCCCCAATTCCTATTTGGTCATGACATTTTTTTGTTATTGTTGCCAGCCGAGTGCCGGTACATCGTTCAACAAAAAATAAGGGGGAGGACTTTGATGATCCACATGTTGCGGAGAACATCCAAATGCTATGCAAGACTCAGATTTACATATTTGGTTTTGAATAAAGTTTTTTATTATTTCTTATCAAATCTGATAAATTTCTTTTTTAACGAAAGCAAAGGTACTAAAGTTTTCATTTAACAAAATGTTCGCCACGTACCTAACGTAATTTCTGTCGAAAAAGATTGGTTGATTGGGGGATTCCTACTTGCCTCATCAACCTTCGTCGCTTAATGAGTAAAACAATTTGACCATTTCATTATGAAAATATTCTAAGTTTGTATGTATGTCTCTGACCGAAATTTTTATTTCCGGGATAAAAGAGATCCCATCCCAGAAAACTGGAACAAAGGCCATGCTCAATACCAAAACTATATTTACGCAAATTCAAATATTGGCGCTCTGATACCTACTATCTATCTTTCGCTGGCAGTATCTGGTACTCGGCAAGAAAACAATTAGGTATAATAATTCGGTGCAAGGAACTAAGTTCCCGGGAACTTAGTCCACCGAGGGACTTACTTTTCATTAAATGGAAACTAAATCCACTTAAAGGAAGTGGTTTTACTTCCCTTTAAATGTGGATTTAATTCCCACTTCCAAGTAAAAAAATCAATCTAGTAAAAGAGAAATACATTTTAAAATGTTTGGATATACATATGTATAGGATAAGTTAAAAGTTTCTTTACCTAAATCCAGATTCTTTAAACGAAAATGCAACTTTTCATTCACCCAGCCTCGTACCTACCCCAAATCATGTCGTGTGTCGAAGCAGGGTGGTTATAGGGGGCAGTGAGGTATGTATAAGTAGGCATGCTGCCCTCCTGCAGCCCCCCTGCTTTGGCACACTAGGATTTGGGGTAGGTGCGAGGCTGGGTGTATGCAAAGTTTTCGTGTAATTTTGCATTTTTGTAATTTTTATCGTTGAAAGCTAATTCCCTTTTTATTTTTCAAAATGTGTACTTAGTTCTCATAAAGAAGTGGACTACTTTGTCACCTGGCCTGGGAATTAAGTCCACTTCGTTAAAGTGGATTTAGTTCTCATTTAATGAGAACTAAGTCCCTCGGTGGACTAAATTCCCGGGGACTTTGTTCCCTGCACCTAATAATTTTTTCGTGTGTTATAGGTGTTACATTGTTCTAACGCCCTAAAACTGTTTAACAAAAAGAAAGAACTTTATTTCTACCTTTAGTTCTAATCCGTTAAATAAATGAATTCCAGTTTTAAGATTAAAATTCGATAAGTTAACTTTTTACACTCAAATTCTTGGTCTAAGGATACCAGCTGTATAACATTTTCAATTCTTTAAATAGTATCCATACACAAATCTTATTCTAATCAACAAAATCAACTAGGCCGAAGTGTATGGTGTACAGAACAAGTAAAACAACGGAGAATTTATCTGTGAAATACCAAAAACCAACTGCGGTGGTTTCCTTGGCAGGTACAGTGTTGGCTAAAGCTAAAGTAACTTTTTCATGAAATAAAGCTCTGGCGTAAAACAGCTTGAATATAAGAATATTAGATGTAAAACCAACTTGGAAACTGATATTTTGATATGCTAATTTGATCATACTGACTAAAAAAATTATCCGATTTTTTTTTCGCCACTTGAAAAGGTTCATTGCCAATGATTTAAGTTCACGTCAAACTGAGTTAGCTAATCGTCCTTTTTACTTGCGATTATAGGTACTATAAGGCAAGTTTTGGATTCGTGCAAAAAAAAAATTTTGAGATAACAATCAAACATGATATTACGATGATAGAGAACACCAAAAAAGTGGGTGGCACAATTCTGTCTGTCTGTCTGTCTGTCTGTCTGTCTGTCTGTCTGTCTGTCTGTCTGTTCGTCTACAGCCTAAACGGCTAACTTGGTACTTAGTGGTTTTTGGTGATTCTGCCGACACGTTTTTTTCATTTTTTTTTAGAACCAAAAATAACGGTACCTGTCATACATTTTTTTTTGGCAAATTTACATAATCGTATTTTTCTCAAAAACGGCTCGACAACTTTTCTTAAAAAAAATTCAATAAATTTATTTTAGTAAAGGCTTTCTTTGGGTGGAAAACCATTTTTCAAAAATGGTTATTAATGGTACCTCCCAAGGAACCATTTTTTTAATTTTTGATTTTCTTCAAAATGGTATGACCGATGTCAATTATTTTTTTTTGTACAGAAGCTTCCAAAAAATGTTAATAGTTTTGTGTACCAACATTTTTGAAAAAATATTTTTTGGACTTTTAAAAAATATTTCAAAATTTATTTTGGAAAATCAAATATTTCGAAAACGGCATGATCGATTTTTTTGAAACTCGATATTTAAGACTTTTTTAGTACTCTCTAAAATATTTTTAGAAAAAATGTTACATTTATGAAAAAATAACGGTACCTTCCATACAAAAGTGAAAAAACCGCAAAGGAAAATATTTTTTTGCTTGAAAACGACTCCTACGATTTTGATTAAACTTTTTTCATGTACTAAAATTAGTACGATCTACCATCAAAAATTATAAAATTTTACACATAGCAACTATTAGTAGTACCTGTCATAGAACGTATTTTTTTATTTTGAGTTTTCTCGTTATCAGCTTAACGGATTTAAATGAATTTTTTTATATACAAATTTCAGATAAAATTAAATAATAGTGCATATCAAAATTTTCAAAAAAAAGTTTTTGGATTTTTAAAAAAAGTTTCAAACTTTTTTTTTGAAAATTCGATATCTCAAAAACGGGTTGACAATTTTTTTTCAAATTTTGTTTTTATATACACATAAATATATAATTTAAATCTGCATACCAGAATTTGTTCTTAAAAATGTTTTAAGAATTTTATATATAAAAAATTAATTTAAAAAAAAACCGCTCCAACGATTTTAAATTTTTTTTCCCATACAATTATATTCCATCATGAATTAAGATGGCATACTTTTTTTTCACCTCAAACTGTCAAAAGAGTTGTTTTAGCCAATTTAAATGTCGTATTTCATACTTCTCTATATTTTTCTCTCATAATTTCCATGTTTTTATATACAATTTTCTTAAACCCGCAATGTCTTGAACATAAGAGCAAGTACGTGCGACCCAGTCGTGCATTTTATTTGTTTGCCAATCGGTAGTTGGAATTGTTTTTAAAAATTTGTTTTTAAAACGGTTTGTGGAAAGCCCTGGATTGAGGAAGAAAAAGAGTAATTCAAATGGGTATAACTCCAATGTGAAAACAAGAAATTATACCCACCTGCCCCCTCTGATTCCGAAAGCACTTATTTTCTATCCCACAAAACAAATTGTTGTAATTTTATTCCTCACTACAAATTATTTCGATTGAATTGAAAGTGCATTTCTTTGCAAATGAAATTGAATAGTGGTTTGTTTTGGATTTTTTAATACTTTTTAAATACTTGGCACTTCGAATAACGCACTTTACATTTGCCAAGTTCCAGTTAAAACCGTCCTTTTCATTGTTTTTGAAGCAAAGTGGTAAGAGTTGGCTGCAGCTCTGATAATGGTTCATCTACCCGCTTTCGTAGCCACTGTGTAATGATTTCCTTTTATTATTTTCCCATAGCCACCCTCCTTTTGCAAATTATTGCATACCATTTTTGGCTTCTACCATATTTTTCCTGCGATATCCTGATGTTTTAGAAATATTGCATCGTACGCTTTGAATTAACCTTTTTCTTCCCAATCCAAGGCTTTCCACAAACCGTTTTAAAAACAAATTTTTAAAAACAATTTCAACTACCGATTGGCAAACAAAAAAGGACGATGAGCTAACTCAGTTTGCCGTGAACTTTAATCATTAAATCGTGATCCTATTAAAGTGGCGCAAAAAAATCGGGTAATTTGTTAGTCAGTATGATCAAATTAGCATATCAAAATAACAGAGCATTTTCCAAGTTGGTTTTATATCTCAAACTGAGCAGAAACAAATGGCCCTCCAATATGTTAAGCATAGGGGGGTATGTCCAACACATATTAAGGAAGAGGAAGAGTAGAGTGGCAAAAGGATTGAACCTATTCAAATGGCCGGCAGTGTATATTTTAACCTATATTTTAAATAATGGTTTTATTTTCGCACAGTAAAAATTCTTAGTTCTTATTTCTGCAATTTTACTCAAAGTTTTCTTCGATACAAGTTACTACGTAACTTGCTGAAATATCCAACTATCCGGTCCTTTTAAATAGAACTTGGTATTTCTCAAAAAAAAAAAAACAATGTCTTCCTTTTAGATTTTCGACACGAGATCTTGTTATATATTGCAGTATTTGAGAAAACCAGACGCGGCCGATGAAAGATAAATTATTTGGGTATGACCATTAGTGGAATGTGGTGCGGAAAATCCGTTCTATGCAACACTGATGAGAGACTTCGGGGTAGAAGGAAACGATTTTTTTTTGTAATTTTGATTAAAGAACTTATGTTCGCAATGTCTTTTAATATTTCATCAGATAAGGTGTTGTTCACTTTTGTCTTCTGCGTTCGATTCAATAGATACGAAAATATCCAAGATAGTGATATTTCACGCTCTCCATACCTTTTTAGTTTTTCTTATTTAGTATCGTAATGTCTACTTTCTCAAAATCCCACTTTAAGTCAAGAAAAAAATCATATTATTTTTGTTTTCATCAAGCTTTTGCTTCCAATTTGCAAAGTGCATATTAAATGCACTTTCTCAAGAATGCTCCTTCCTAAACTCCGACAGCCTTATTTATTAGATCTCACAAATACTCGGTTCACCCCCGGAATAGTTAAACCAAATCAAAGCACTTACTCCGTCTTTACGCCACGTCAAACAAGTCCTTATTTATAAAATATTTTCTGAGCCGTCGTTCACTCATTCATTAAAAATGAGAAATCATTTTCTTTAAGTCCACAGAATTTAGTTTTTACGGTCCGATTAATATCGAGACATTTTTGGAGAATTAAAAAAAATCAACAAAAAAAAGTCTTCAAAATGGAGCCGATAGGGTTCGCTTCAAAAGCTCACATCTTGAGTTTTATTTTTCGGAACGTTAAAATTAAAGCCCGTGGACTAAAAATGACAGAGCATTATTTCTCACTTTTAATGAATGAATTTAAGTGCATGTGCCCGAACACAATAGTCTGAAAACCGCTATTTTCAACCCTTGGTCCCTGCCACGAGTGCCAAAAAAATTTGAATTTTTTTAATTCGTTATCAAGATGCAAGCAACTATAAAACCCTCATACTCATTGTTTGGTTATGCGTTCAAACCAAAAATAAGCAGCCTATAGACTATTTCGATCTTTTTAATAAATAAGAGACAATTTGGGATTGAAGCAGTTATTTCTTGTTTGCCGAATGGCTATTGTTATTGTAAGTTATATTTTCGAAAACGACTATCTTTACTTTTGCTTTTTTTATTTCTTTTTTGAAACTGTTTTTTTTTTTTTGTAAATGTATACCTAGTTATTTCAGTCTCCTTATTATTTTTAAATCTAGCTCTATTATGATACACCAACTCAATGTAAAGTAGGCTTTTTACAATTTTTTAAAATACATATCTTTATTTTCGGTTTATTTATCTCTTTAAAAAGCAATTCGTAAATGTTTTTATAAGCCACGACAAAATTAAACTTTTTATCTTCTCCGTTACTGGGATATAACAAAATTAAGTATAAATGTTGAACATTATTTGTATTCGTAATATTTTGCCACATTCATAGCCAATCTTGGGTAGGAGTCATCGTGGATTTGTATACTATTTTTAAAACTTTGTGTGACCCGGTCTTTTTTCCACCTAGACGTCTGTCACGCACATATTCGTACTCAGGGAGTCAAGACCTTTCATTTGAGACATATTTCAAGTGGTTTCCCAATATTTTAAAAACACGAAAAAAGTTTCACTTTCAAGGACGTCTGTCGGGGGTTTTGGGGCCACTTAGACGTCTGTCACGCACATATTCGTACTCAGGGAGTCAAGACCTTTCATTTGAGACATATTTCAAGTGGTTTCCCAAAATTTTAAAAACACGAAAAAAGTTGCACTTTCAAGGACGTCTGTCGGGGGTTTTGGGGCCACTTAGACGTCTGTCACGCACATATTCGTACTCAGGGAGTCAAGACCTTTCATTTGATATATATTTTAAGTGGTTTCCTAAAGTTATAAAAAAGTGAAAAAATTTGCATTTTCGGGGGACATCTGTCGGGGGTTTTGGGGCCACTTAGACGTCTGTCGTAACCATATTTGTAATCAGTGAATTGAGGACTTTGGGAAATATTACGTTTGAAGTGGTTTCCCTCACTAATTCAATTTTGCAAAAAGTTGTACTTTTGATGCACTTTTTCTCGTAAAAGGGACCACTACGTGCTGGCAGACGAACATATTCGTTATCACCTTCGCTACCTGTAACATATCGTCTGGTTTCCTCTCCCGCCAAAAATATGTTGCGAGCTCTTAGACTATCACGTTGCTTCTTTCGGATTTTCGTATCGGTAATACTGAAGTGAGTTTGAGAATGTTATTATCACTTTATCAGCTATCATCATCTCTACATTTTTAGTACACTTCTAAGCAAGTTAGGACTTTCTTGTTTTTACCATGTGAAAGAGCGTCTCAAAAACTACCCTAACCAAAAAAAGTGAAAAATAATTTTTTGAGTCATAAGCCACCTTTTCATAGGCCGGGTCACATATATTTAACTGGCTTAGTGGCAACGTATTTTTATTTTTAAAGGTATAGCCTATCGCTCTGGCAAAGTCTAATTTTGTATATGTTGAAGACATTAATAGAGAAAGTGCGAATTTTGACCACTGGGCGATACTAGTAATAAATAAATTAGAGTGAAAGAAAAAAAAATGCACTCTTCTCTACCAATAACTGGTATAGCTAAATGTAAAGGTAGAGCGAAAAGGAGTCGATTTGGTGGAATCGAATGGTCGATTCATGCAAATAGCATAATACGGCGGGATGGCATTAAAATAATAAAATTGAATTTGGCGGTATCTTTTACCGAATTTTTGTGACCAATCATAAGAAAATAAAAATGCCATTTCGATTGACACAGCTTAATGTATTTACTGTTCAAACATTAAGACAACAAGGGTTTTCAAATAAAAAAAAAGAGAATTCAACTATACATGACAACTAACAATCTTGTTTCTGAGTATGTCGAAATAAGTCATAGATCATTTTATATCTTCTTATATATAAAAATAAGTTGCCTTATGTTCGGACCTGATAAACTCGAGAATGGCTGGGCCGAATTTTTCAATTTTTACTTGCGATATAGGAACTATAGGGCAAGTTTTGGATTCGTGCAAAAAAAAATTTCGAGATAACAATCAAACATGACATTACGATGATAGAGAACACAAAAAAAGTGGGTGGCACAATTCTGTCTGTCTGTCTGTACCTCAATCCTCAACCTACAGCCTAAACCACTGAAGCGATTTTTTTTCCAATTTTGAACTTAAGATTTTTTTGTAACTCTCCAGAGGGGAAATTGAATTTTTTTTTTAGCTCAAAAAATAACGGTACTTGCCATACAACCGTAAAGGAAAAGCTTATTTATCTCAAAAACGGCTCCAACGATTTTGATAAAAAAAAATCAGTTTATTATTGTAGACATGGTGTACTTTCTGGTAAGAAAAAAAATCACCAAAAGCATTTATTAACGGTACCTGCCATATAACGGTTTTTTTGATTTTCGGTTTTCTCATTAACCGCTCATCCGATTTCAATAAATTTTTTTTGTACAAAAGCTTTGTTAGAATATACAGTGGTGGCCATAGAATTAGAAACAACAATTCTAAACGCACTTTATCAACCATAATATTTTTTGTAAGCACCAGCGTGCGTGGCTTGTGTCGTTGGTCTTTGACAGGTGACATGTTTGTTCTAAATATGAGTTTCCTTGAACGCGAACAGTTTATAAAACACCGTTATTTTAGAAAATTCATTTATAGTCGACATTTTTGCTGGACACGAAATTAGAAACGACAAAAGAATTGGTAAATTTAAAAATAAAGAAAATTATTATCAATGTGAGTTGATTGTTTTCAGTTTTTTTTTTTGATTAATTTTATAATATTAATATTAGTCCAGTAACTATATACATTAGACCTTGCGTCAGGTCCGGTAGTTCTGATTTTTTGCTGAGTTGTTTATGATGTTGGCCTAGTATTAAATCTGATTTTTCGACCTCGAGCGCCGAACGCAACATTGGTAAAAATCCAAAAAATCGCGAATTTTTCGCGGTTTTTTCACTTATTGGCTATTTTAACCATTACGCCTTAACTTCCGAATAAAACATTGCTCTACGACTTCAACCTTACTAAATTTGCTTCAATTTGAGTCCAAAGCCGGTTCTGTAGACATAACGGTTTCCAAGGGACGGCATTTCAAAATATAGCAATAAAAAATTTAAAACAACAAGTAGTATATAAAACAGTATAATAACAAAAACATGGTCTTTGACATATGCTGCATCAAAGCAATAGAGCGTGTAGATTGGGCCAAAAGAAGAAAACAATAGCACCGGATGGGGGGTATATATCCCCCCGTTTAGGCGGGAGGGGCAATCTTAAGAAAAGTTGACTTTAAATAGAAAAATAACCATAAAAATACAATGGTTATATTTGGACAAAAATCCATTCCTCATCTCAAAGCCAGAAATCCATTCTTTAATTTTATTTTTAAATAAAGTTTTTATAGCTGATAGTTTTTGAAAAATTTACTTTCAAACTCAAAATTTTGAGAAAAAGACGATTTTTTTTTGTTAATCTATTTTCTTTTTTTATTTTATGTTATTAAGTACTATTTTTGATTTTGGTTTTCAATGCCCTTATTAATTCTTAGTTAAAAACTGAAAACCAAATGCTAAAATGACTTCTGGTTTTTGAGAAAACTGAAATTAACATGATCAACTTCACTGTTTTCAGTCTAGTATCCTTTTTCTTTGGGGTGGGAGGGCTCTGCCTCAGATGCGGTGGTTCTGATTTTTAGATGAGTTGTTTATGATGTTGGCCTTAGCAATAATTCAAGTTTTCGACCTCGAGCACCGAACGCAACTTTGTGAAATACGCAAAAAACCGAGAAATTTTCGCGTTTTTTTCAGTTATTGGCTATTTTAACCTTTAAGGCCTGGTTTTCGATTATAACTTTGCTCTACCATTTCAAAATAATTAAATGGGCTTCAATTTGAGCTAAAAATCAATTCACATTGTGAATTTTTTCATCAACTTTTGAATTAAGAATGCTGCAAATCGAATTGGAGGGGTTCTATTCACCCCTTGTGTGAAATTGTTTGCCCCTTTTCAATGATTTTTGTATACGGTGTAGCGTGTCATTTTGGCTTTATTTTAAGATCTTAATCATGAAGATCGGATGAGTAGAAACAGAGTTATGATTTTTTAAAGTCAACCAAATAAAACTCGCTTCAGATAACTCACTGGTGGGTACTGAACTGAGTACCTGTTTTAGTTCGAGTTTTATTTGGTTGACTTTAAAAAATCATAACTCTGTTTCTACTCATCCGATCTTCATGATTAAGATCTTAAAATAAAGCCAAAATGACACGCTACACCGTATACAAAAATCATTGAAAAGGGGCAAACAATTTCACACAAGGGGTGAATAGAACCCCTCCAATTCGATTTGCAGCATTCTAAATTCAAAAGTTGATGAAAAAATTCACAATGTGAATTGATTTTTAGCTCAAATTGAAGCCCATTTAATTATTTTGAAATGGTAGAGCAAAGTTATAATCGAAAACCAGGCCTTAAAGGTTAAAATAGCCAATAACTGAAAAAACCGCGAAAATTTCTCGGTTTTTTGCGTATTTCACAAAGTTGCGTTCGGCGCTCGAGGTCGAAAACTTGAATTATTGCTAAGGCCAACATCATAAACAACTCATCTAAAAATCAGAACCACCGCATCTGAGGCAGAGCCCTCCCACCCCAAAGAAAAAGGATACTAGACTGAAAACAGTGAAGTTGATCATGTTAATTTCAGTTTTCTCAAAAACTAGAAGTCATTTTAGCATTTGGTTTTCAGTTTTTAACTAAGAATTAATAAGGGCATTGAAAACCAAAATCAAAAATAGTACTTAATAACATAAAATAAAAAAAGAAAATAGATTAACAAAAAAAAATCGTCTTTTTCTCAAAATTTTGAGTTTGAAAGTAAATTTTTCAAAAACTATCAGCTATAAAAACTTTATTTAAAAATAAAATTAAAGAATGGATTTCTGGCTTTGAGATGAGGAATGGATTTTTGTCCAAATATAACCATTGTATTTTTATGGTTATTTTTCTATTTGAAGTCAACTTTTCTTAAGATTGCCCCTCCCGCCTAAACGGGGGGATATATACCCCCCATCCGGTGCTATTGTTTTCTTCTTTTGGCCCAATCTACACGCTCTATTGCTTTGATGCAGCATATGTCAAAGACCATGTTTTTGTTATTATACTGTTTTATATACTACTTGTTGTTTTAAATTTTTTATTGCTATATTTTGAAATGCCGTCCCTTGGAAACCGTTATGTCTACAGAATCGGCTTTGGACTCAAATTGAAACAAATTTAGTAAGGTTGAAATCGTAGAGCAATGTTTTATTCGGAAGTTAAGGAGTAATGGTTAAAATAGCCAATAAGTGAAAAAACCGCGATAAATTCGCGGTTTTTTGGATTTTTACCAATGTTGCGTTCGGCGCTCGAGGTCGAAAAATCAGATTTAATACTAGGCCAACATCAAAAACAACTCAGCAAAGAATCAGAACTACCGGACCTGACGCAAGGTCTCAGTACTATGAAACTACCAGGTTACTGGACTATATTAATTAATTAAAAATACAGCGACGAAAATGGGCAAAAATAAGTCTTGTAGTCCAGAACTCCGGAAGCTCATAGTGCAGTGCTATCAAAACGAAAACGAGTCAATTGATTCCATAGCAAGATTTAGTTGCTCGAAAAAGATGGTATTAGATGCTAGTCAAGTCAATAAAAGGACTGGCAGCTTTGAAAACCCAAAAAAGGAAACAAAAAGATCGAAAATCCACACCAAAAGAGGACTGATTGATGTGCCGAATTAGAAAAGCTGATCCTTTTTTGACTTCTGCAAAAATAAAAGAGGTTGTTTTGCCCCAATTGGGTCAAGAGCTTTCAGCTAGAACCATAAGGCGCCGACTTCTAGAACATGGGCCACGTGGATGCATTGCCAGGAAAAAACCACATGTTTCCAAAAAGAATTTGAAGAGGCGTTTGATGTTTGCTAAGCTTCATGCAAATAAAGCCATGGGATTCTGGAAAAACATACTTTGGAGTGATGAATCCAAATTTAACTTGTTCGGGTCAGATGGTAAAGTGTATTTTAGACGCCCTCAGAAGAAGGAATTGGATCCTAAATATACTTTAAAGACCGTTAAGCATGGAGGAGGAAACAATGGTTTGGGGTGCGTTCTCGTGGCATGGAGTTGGCCCAATAGTAAGAATAAATGGTCGAATGGACCAACATATTTATAAAGGCATCTTGGAAAATGTCATGGAGCCTTATTCATTTGCACACATGCCCATTATTTATGTTTTCCAGCACGATAACGATCCAAAGCATACAGCACGGATTGTTAAGCAGTGGTTTTTTGATACAAAAACTAATGTTTTGGATTAGCCCGCCCAAATTCCAGACTTGAATCCTATCGAGAACTTATGGGCAGACGTGGAGAGAAGGCTAAAGTCCAAGAACCCAAAAAATTCTGATGAACTTTTTGAAAATATAAAGGAGGTCTGGGAGAATATACCCCCATCAAGATGCCGCACCTTGGTAGAAAGTATGCAGGCAAGATTAGCTGCAGTGACAAAAAATAAGGGATTACCTACAAAATATTAATTTTTCAGCGAACATTTTTTATGAAATACCAATTTTTTCTTTGCGTTTCTAATTGTATGGCCAGGTGCGATTTGTGTTAAATAAATAATATTAATTTTCTACTGTTAGTGTCACGCTTTTATTTTTTATAAAATATTCAGAAGTGTACTATATGTCATGGTCTATTAAAAGAACCACTAACCAACCTCAACAAATTTCCTAAAAAAAAGTTATGCAATTTAACATTGTTACAAAATTCTTGTTTCTAATGGCCACCACTGTATCGTGATATCGAATACAAAAGTCTGGCAGTTTTTTTTTCAGCCTTTGGTCATCATCGTATCCTGTAACCCCGGGTGGGGCATAGGGCGTCTTTGTTGGGGGTTTAAAACTAGCTTGGTTTCCTGTTTATATGGTAGGGTCATTAACGCTTCAATTCACTTTTAAAAAATAGGAATTTTACCTAAGTCTCAAGACTTTAATCTTGGTGATCCGATAAATAGGACCCATTGTTTTAGCTTTTTAAGCAAGCCCTTTCGGCTTTTTTGTGGAGACTTTTTTTGCTGATTTTTTGTTTTTCTGAAAATCTCCAAAAAAGGCATAAGGTTCACGTAAAATGGTTATATCTTCAGTTCTATCAATCGGACCGTCAAGATTGTGGTGTTTATGCTTAGCGAAAATGACTGAGCATCATGTCTAATACTCTAAAAATTAATTAAAGAGGTTATTACCCTGGGACCTAGGATATTTTAGCCCCTCACCCCTCCCAAAGGCTGATTAGCAGTAAAGCGATTAATGAACAATGTTATCGAAGCAACTATTTTAATTGGAATGTATAAGGGGCAGTGCCGTAGCCAGGATTTTGTTTTGGAGGGGGCTTGCTTCCAAATTTTACGAGAAATTCCTTAAACAAAAAACTATATTTATTCCAATTTATTGATTTTTATTAGTTTTTAAATAGAACATACTTAAATATTTTTTCTGTACACAATTTCTTAAAGCAGAAGACGTCTTGATTTTTTTCACATTACATCAATCACCTTATCTGGATCCACATTAATATGCGAATGAACAGATATCATAGCAAGAGAGCTTAATTTTGCATTCCTCATAACGCTTCGGGATACTATTTTAATCCTTTTCATAGTTGAAAAGGTTCTTTCAACACCAGCTGTGGTCACTGGAAGCGTGGCCAAAACCGTAAGCAAGAAGTTTATACCTCTATAGTAAAGCTATACCTATATCAAGCAATTTCAAAACTTCGGTAGAAATTTCACTCGCCAATATTTTTCTGCACCAAAGAATGTACTCAGCTTTCCCAGCTGACAAAGAAATTGTATTATCAGAATCATATGTTAGTTTTTCCACTTCGTTCACTCGCTCAACTGCGGCAAAACCTGGGAGAAGAGCTTGAAACGATGCGATGGTAGAACGTCTTCGTTGTCCATGAATCTGTCCGTAAGATTTTGTATTAACGAATTTTTGTAATGAATCAGCTTAGACATTCTTAAATAGGCTTCAGTAGAAGAGGTTTCTGGATTGGAACGCAGTGTCAAATAAGTCTTCGGCAACTTGGGATATGCGGATTGAAAAGCCTCTCTGAAAAAATTTTCGGCATTTTCTCTTAAGAGAATTCAAAACTTCTTTTGTGCGGTCGATTACAGAAATAGTTCTTTAGGAAAACTGATAAGGGCAGCGTTAAGCAGAATAGTTTTTCGCACACAATGAGGCTTACTAGGAAATCACTTCTTTGGATCGCTGCAAAGTGTTGATGCTTTCGAAGACATATCGCCCACGTTATGCTCGTTATTTCTTCAAGACTTATTGAGATGCATTTGAAAAGCTCTATAAAGGAAATAAAACTGTCATGCCTTTCAATGACTCTTGTTTCGGCTCTCTGGTGCGTGTTTTTTAATGACAGTTTAGAAAGTTATATTTGCATTTTAATGGTTGTGGAAGAAATTAGCTATTTCACTTACTACACCAAGGCAATTCGAATTGCAGGACTTGACATGGCATTAGACAGAGCCAGGTTTAAGCAATGGCTTGCACAGTGTACATACCTAGCGTTTGGATACTGTTGCACGGAAAGAATTCTTGGATCAGATCACGAAAAATAAGCTGCAAATTACGAAAAATTAATCCCGATTTATACCTTGGTTCGGGATTTCGTAATTTACGACTATTTGTTTGCAGCTAACAAAACTGAGCAAAATAAAGATATTGATACTCAAAAATCGTAAATCAACACTCTTTAACTATCAGCTCTTCTATCAACAGAAAACAAAAATTGCGAACAACAAATCGCAATACAACTTTTGGGATCTGTTAAACAGTCGATATCAAAGGCATATCGAAAGTTGTTCACACCCAGTTATTTCAGTTGTTACAATATCAGAACATATCTCCAGGATTTCATTCTGGATATCTGGACTCAAATTATTTAAATTTTAAAAACCTAATCTTAACAAAACCAAAAGGGTTTTAATAATGATAAAAATTTAATAGCCTTATCGTACGCTCCGTCATAATAGATTTGTACTACGAATCCAAAAAAGTATTAAAACTCCCATGCCGTAACAAAAATATCAGGTAAAATTCAAAGAGGCATATCCCTGCTTAATGTTGCCTACAAGATCCTATCCAACGTACTATGTGAGCGTCTAAAACCTTTCTGCAACACTATGATCGGCACGTACCAGTGTGGCTTCAGGCCAGGCAGATCAACGATAGACCAAATCTTCACATTGAGGCAAATCCTGGAAAAGACCAACGAATTTCAAGTCGAGACCCACCACCTATTGATCGACTTCAAAGCCGCATATGATAGCATAAGTCGCCAAGAGCTTCTATTGGCGATGTCGGAACTCGGGATCCCGAAAAAACTGATCCAGCTATGCCGCATGACGTTACAAAATACGCGGTGCAACGTGCAAATGGGTAACAGCTCATCCGAGTTATTCCAGACGTGTACAGGGTTCAGACAAGGAGATGCGCTATCATGTGATTTCTTCAACCTAGTCCTGGAGCAGATAGTGCGCAAGAGTGGTGTTAACATGGAAGGCACTATCTTTAACAGGTCTTCTCAACTGCTTGGTTATGCGGACGATATCGACATCATCGGCCGTTCCAAGAGAGCTGTACTTGAAGCATTCACAGCTATTGATGAACAGGCGAAACGCGTTGGTCTTGAAGTGAATGAGGACAAAACAAAGTATATGCTATCAACAAACAAAGCCTCATCTGTCCATCGCCTAGGACAAAACGTCACTGTTGGTAGCAGTAATTTCGAGGTAGTCAAGGAGTTCACCTACCTCGGAACAAACATCAATCCCACGAACGACACCTTAGTGGAAATCCGACGAAAAATTACCCTAGCGAACCGCTGCTACTTCGGCTTGGCCAAACAAATGGGTTCAAAACTCCTTTCTCGAAAGACAAAGTGCACGCTATACAAAACTCTAATTTTACCAGTTCTACTCTACGGCGCCGAGTGCTGGACGATAAGTAAAAAAGGGTAATTGATCCTGGGCACTTTCGAGAGAAAAATTCTTCGGCGGATATTTGGTCCTATATGCGAAGAGGGCGATTGGAGGAGAAGATTCAATCGTGAACTGTACGAGCTGTACCAAGATGTGGATGTAGTCCAAAGAGCCAAAACACGTCGACTACACTGGCTCGGCCACATCGAGCGAATGGACAACAACGCTCCAGCCAAGAAAATCTTCGAATCCCAGCCCCCAGGTTCGAGACGACCAGGAAGACCGAACCTCCGCTATAGGGACCAGGCGGTCACAGACGCAAGAGCGCTTGGTCTCGACGACTGGAGGGAGCGTGCGAGGGACCGCAACCGATGGAAGACCGCAATATCTCAGGCAGAGACCCTTCATGGATCGGGAGCCGGATAAGTAAGTAAGTAAGTAAAATTCAAAGTTCGTGAAAATTCACCCGAACTATCCCCGGTTTCATAAGATACATTTTACTAGGTATGAGAGCTTATACTTTTTTGTGGGATTCTTCCGTATGTATTGCGTAGGGATCTGTGGTTGACCATCTATTCAAAAATAACAACTTACCACGTTCACGGGTTTTTATTGTAAACACCTTTAAATGGATCATTAAAGATTGGAAAATATTGGAGTGCTTATATATTAAAGGGGGCAATTGTGAGAGGGTGGAATGGTGGGAAAATTGACCATATCCAATCATTTGCAGCAAAGCTCTTCATATCCAAATTTTATTGTTAAATATCTCTTAAACGGAACTTCCAATATTTTTTTGCTCTTAATCATAACATATAAATTTAAAATTTCCGCAAGCTGAAAGTAATTTTAAAACATATGTTTTCTTAACGCGCATAATATCACAATTTTTATTTATTTTTGGTTTGTTTTACTCTGAAATTTTATAGAATTTGTGGTTATTTTTAATTTTCAATTTTTTGGCAATAACTGAAGTCGTTTACTGATCCCAATTCCAAATCAAATGATATGTAGGTATACATTACATGTAGAATATTCTCCTCATTTTAATAGCTTTTAGAATAAAATAAAATACCTAAATAGTCTCCAAAATTCAATACAAAATTGTAAAAATATCTAAATAGTCTCTTGCTTTTTAACGAAGAATTTTCAAGTAGTTGAAAACTTTAGCTAAATTCAAATAAACTATTCCTACCTGGATAGTCTCCTTATTTTAATAGATTTGAATTTAATATATTAGAAAGGTTTAATTTTTTGTTTAGATTTTCGGGTGGGGCTTCAGCCCCTCAAGCCCCCCCTCTGGCTACGTGCCTGATAAGGGGGAAGATGTACTTATTCCAAGAATTCCCATGATTCCTTCTGATTTGCCATTTGAATTCAAGCGATTACACTTACCGATTCGTCTTGCGTTTGCTATAACAATCAATAAATCACAAGGTCAGTCATTGCAAGTATGTGGTATAAATTTAGAGCTTCCAATTTTTTCTCACGGACAACTTTATGTTGGATGTTCGCGGGTGGGTAAACCGTCCTTAGTGTTCACTTATGCATTAAATGGGAAAACAAAAAACGTTTATCAAAAAGCTCTTGAGTAATGCAAATCGTTCATATAAAATAAAAAAAAAAATACAACAATGATAGTATTAAATTTAAGGCTGCATGATACACAACATTTTTTTTCTGCTCCGGAGCGTAAATGAAAAGTGAGGACGGTTTCCCAACTCGAGGACAGGCCACATATAGCTGACAACAAATCGGTTGCAATGAAGGGCATTCGGGGCATTAGGCATTCAGGAAAATGATCTCATTCATTCATTCATTTCATATTTTTTTTTTTTAATTTTGACTTTGAAATTTAATTTCAAAAGCTATTCACTTAAACAACTTGATTTAAAAACCAAATGCAACAATGTAGTATTAGCTTTAAAAAAACTATAGCACATTATTGTATGTGTTTTGTTGATTTTTAATGTTTTTTTTTGCTTTTGAAGTCAATTTTCAACAAAACTGCCCCCCCCTGCCTCAGGGAGGGGAGGTACAACTTTCCCCCCATACAATTTTTTCTTAGAACCACCCCCTTAATACTACCACTCAGGTCCGGGACACCCTGTATATTTAAAAAATTTATTTCATTTAATTCGTATGAAACAAAAATTTGTGTAACCGTGCGGAGCCGGGTGGGTCAATATATATATACAGATGAATATCTAAATATGTATCACTTTTGTTTTGTTCATGCGAAGCCGGTGGGTCAGCTAGTACATTATAAAGTAGTGTAAGAGCCTAAAGCAAATTTTGGGAGTGGAGGAATAACCAAAATCGGAGTATGAGGGATTAAAGGTACATGTATCGTTATATCAAATACTAAAGTCGGGCAGGTTTTGTTTTCAGCCTTTGGGAGGGTTGGGGGGTTTGATCGCCTGATTTATTTTAAGGATAATAACCTCTTTAATTCATTTTTAAAAAATCGGATCACCAAGATAAAAGTCTTGAGACTTAGGGAAAATGAAAGAGCATCATAAACTATTTTTTTAAAAGTGAATTGAAGTGTTAATGACCCTACCATATCAATAGGAAAATGTTTTATCTGAGGTACTGGCTCTTGCGAGAAACTGAGAAATCCTCCAAGAGTTTACTTGTCATGAAAAAGTGCTTCTCATTTTGCCGTTCAGACTCGGTCCCCTCCATTCCTGCCAACAACACGCACACAGGAATGGTTGAGAGTTGTAAGTCACTAGGCCTTGGTTCTCCACGAGCTGTTGCGCCACCCAATTTATTTATTTTTTATAAATGGGAAACCGAGCGGGTTTTAAACCCCCACCAAAGGCTGAGAAAAAAACCTGCCAGACTTATATTCCATATCACGATACATGTAGGTACCTATAATCCCTCATACTCCTATTTTGGTTATACCTCCATTTGCTGTCGGCTCTTGGTCTAATACATAAGTTGTTTGAATTCAAAAAATATTCGAAATAAGATTCTTGAAAATATCATTTAAAAACGACCCATTGTGGAAACACCAGAAATTACTGAAACTATCTTTGCAACCAGGAAAATATAATTCAATGAAAAATCAAAGAAATTCGTACATCTACCTCCCCTTGTATTTTGCCTGTTTTCCAAAATGTTGCAATAAGTTGTCCGATAAATCGTTTTGCTTTTTAAAATAGCAAATTTCTTAATATTGCTAGCAAGGCTACACTCGCGTTGTCTTGCAATAGAATTGAAATGTGTTTCGTAATGGTACACATTTACAAAATTGTAGCCGTCTACAGAGATCAACTTATCGCTTAAACAAGTTTCATCAAAATCACTTAAAAAGTAAGAATGTAGCTGAAACTAAGCTAAAATTATTAGTGCAATTTTACAAGCTAAAATTAAAATTATGTGTTTTTATTTTATTTTATTTCATTTTATTTTATTTTATATATTTTTTTTTGTATTTTTCAGATAATAAACCAAACAGCAGTCGTCCAGTACTACTAAATTGTGGTCATAATATTTGTGAAAATTGCATTTACCAACATCGCAATAATCTCGAATGTGCTGTTTGCCTTGTACCAATTGAATTCGAACATACGCGATGGCTAAAGAAAAGTTACGATTTAAATTTTTGCCTCCTCGGTCAGTTGACAAATTCGTTATCATTTCTAACATCAGAACCTGTCGGCCCTGCTGTTGCCACAGGTATGCTAGCCTCAGAATCTTTCATACAAAAGTGCAGTGAATGCGAACAAGCTCCTGCAATTGGAATTTGTTTAAATTGCAGAGTTGATTTCTGCAAACGATGCTTTACTTGTGTTCATCAAAATAGTAAAGTTCTGAAAAAGCACAAACTCTCTGAGTTCGAGATGCAAACATTACAATTGCGATTGCCAAAAGAAAAATTTTGTAAAATGCACAAAAGAATTTGCGATAAATTTTGTGTAAATTGTCAAAAAATATTTTGTTCTCATTGCATTCGAATAACACACAGTTCACATCATGTTAATCCCTTAAATGTTGAGGTAAGTTTGAAACGAATTAAAAAAAAATGCTTGAAATTAAAAATGATTATTACTTAGAATGCAAACAACAATGATAAAATAGTCAGCTTTTTGGAGACAATGAAACAGACACGAGAAAACATCAGAAAAGCACAAAAGGTAAGTTTTTTATTAATATTTTTATTTAGTTTAATAAATAATAGGATTTAAAATAACTAAACATATATTTTGAAATTATTTAAAATTTTATATACAAACAAAAATATAAGGCAAAAGAAACAACACCAATAATATTCATTATAATCAAATGGCAGCTTAAATTGTTTACTTAAAAATCTAACTTCTTTTCGATTGGGATATTAAACAAAGGAAGAGGTTGGTATTTAAAGAATATGAAAAATTGTAAACAAATTTAAAGACGACTTATGACTATTTGGGCAATGGTAGTTCAGTGAAGATGAAAGAATATTATTGAGATCATTTCAGTTATGGTCGAATTTCGTAAAAAAAAACCTGAAACAAATTGTAGATTTCTGGCTAATCTTATCTTTTAAATATTTTGTTTCCATTATAAGCCATGTCTTTTAAGATAATAATTGCACTTCCCATTTTTTCTTGTCTTTACCTTATTTTCCCTACCCAGTTTTTGTCGCGTATACAAATCAACCTGCATATTTCATGAAGAAATTACCACACAATCACAACGTGGGCTAAAAAAGGATGAAGACTAAACAGTTTTATAATCTGAAAGAAATCAGGATTTCGTTAGATATGAATCTCAATAATCAAAGAATTTTTTATATAAACTTAAACATATATTTTACATACATATGATCGTATTTTAAGGATAATTCAAAAAAATAATAAATAGTTTTTACTTTCTTAACTAATATTGTAAGATCTTTCAAATTCAATTCTAATTACTAAATGCTAAAAATAATATTTATCACACACACGCGCACACATTTGAGAATCAGTAAAAAAGAAATAAAATGCTTAAGTATCAACAGGACTATATCTATTTTCTGGTATCAGATGACCAGATGTTCCATCCGACTTAACTTCAATCACTTCAACTTTCTCTACGCTAACCTTATCGCCCGACATTGTGGGATCATTACCATCCGAAGACTCGTCCTCTTCCAATTGCTCACTAAATGGCAATTCTGTTGTCGACACAACAATCGGTTGTTGACTCAATGGCAATTCTTTTTTTGTTTCCTCTGTAGAAGTTTCCGTACCGTGAGCACGACTAGCAATGCGCCCTGTTTCCTCGTCTATTAAAAGATTCTTTTCAGAACTTTGTTCACCAACTGTTGATAAACTGTCCCCACTTAGTCCGTCATCCTGTTGGGGTTGCTTTTTGGGGGTGTTTCCATGCTCGATTGGACCTTGTGTTACATCATCGGCTACACTTTCCTCAGTGTCCTCATCGCCACCACGACCCTTGAGTTTCTCGCGGCTCATTTTCTCTTCCATCTCTTTGAACTTCAGAGCCAAATACCTGGAAAACAATAAAAGTTCAAAAGCCATTAAACACTATTAAATTATGAGGGTGTATGTGAGCGTTGAAACAGCCCAGAAAGCAATGTAATTTATCATCAATACACATACTTATCAACAAGGGGCCCACTATAGTCCTCGGGAAACTTGGGTGTAAATGGAAGGATGTACTTGTAAAGGCGTTCATTTAGTACATATAGCTGTGGAGTTGTTGCACATTTGACGTTGAACCACCAGTCGCAAGTCAAAGCAATCTAAAAAAAAAAATTAAACGAGGTGAAGAAGAAAATAAAACAATGATAAAGTTTGCAGTAGTTTTTGGGTTGACGCAAATAAATTTAGTGTTTCCTTCTCGCTGCTCAAACGAAGTGATTTTCCAATTAAGTGCTAAATGAAGTAAAAGGGTTACTCTATTTAAGCCTTTGTTAATTAGCCAGGTGTATTTATATGAAGATAGAAGATGTTCTACGACACTCTAGGGTTGAATTATTATATCTCACATATTATATGTCCTTAGAGCATTTCCAACTTTTGTAGAAGGATGAACTTGTGATTCTTGGAGGAGCGACTTAAATTACTTAATTGTGTTAATGAAGAACATTTATCTTGAGGGTAGATGTTTTTATCTGTTAAAGAGTTACAACGAGAGAGAGTATAATTGCATTTTCATTATAAATGTGCATTCGTAACGAACGATTAAAGTTTTACCTGAGAAGAAGGTTATTACTTGAATTGTAAAGACATAATTTTCATCATAACTGCGCAGTGGTTTATCCTTTCAAAACATATTGCTGATGAAAGTAGCAGCAGTAGCTGACGTAATGGCAACTAATGAATTATAATATAATAACAAGGGTATAGTCATTGGGAACAAGGTAGTACTAAAGTAGTTTAAAAGAAACTGTGTTCAAAGAATAGCAGTTTTGAAGAATTGGAAGGACAAATTGATAAATTACTTTCACACCGAGTGACTCACATTAAAAATCGAAAAACCTTGTAAATTTCGGTAAGAAGATTTATTTGTGAGCTATCCTGACTGGTGAAGTCTCTTATAACCCCTTAAGAAGTTCTATGCCGTCACCCTCAATCGTTGGGAACCAGTGGAAACATCGTAAAAAAACTATTAGGGATGTCACCTTTGACGATTTGGGCTTGAACGACCACCACAAGTATATGCAGCTAACATACGACACAAAGCGGAGCTGCATACAAAGACCAGAGCTACAAATAGAAGAGGAGAGATGAACATCGGCTTCTCAGAAAGCAAAAGAAGGAGCAAGCGCGCGATTGGAGGAAATAAAGAGGAGATGATATAGCAGGAATGAAGTTCGGAAGTTAAACGAAATGGTAAACAAAACATCTCAAAGAATTTCAGTCGGTGCTGAGGATATGGTAAAATCATTTCTGAATCAAATGCCGCTGTCAGCTTTTACCATTCAATCGACAATGCAGTCCAACAATTTCGTCCACCCGATCTTTACGAAGTGAAGAAAGCTATATTTAAACTTAAGTCTAATAATGCTTTTGAAGTTGATGGCCGATTTGTTCAAAGGGGCAGGCGATGCATTGGTTAGAAGCAATGTCAAAAAAGTTTTAAACAAAGAGATGAGCTGTCATGCGAATTCCTTAAAATCGTCCTTGAAAGAATAGTACAAAACTCGAAACGACAATCTTTCAAATGTCCGTCAAATTACTGGCATTCGCCGATGATATTGACATAATCCGAAGAACAAAGCGTGATGTAAAAGTTGGATGAAAACGCTTTGTCCTGTCTTCATAGACTGTATAGTGACCCCTAGCCAAACAAGTAAAAACAAATGAATTAGGTCCCTGGATCACCAATTCTCCGGCCCGAAAAATCTTTGAAATCAACTCAGTGGGATAACGCAGTGTAAGGAGTCAGCATTAATGGTAGCACATGCAATTGGAAGAGGACCACAGCTAATTCGGCGTGCGACATTGGAGACAGCTGGCTAGGCACCGAGCTGGGTGGAAGAATCTTGTTTTTTAAGCCCTGTTCCACCCCGGACTGTAGCACAGCCTTAAGTACGTAAGTATTCTGAGTGCCAAGGTGGGTGGTATGCAATTACAAATTTGATAGGCTTAGTCATTTGGGCTTTGGACTTGACATATCTTCTCTTATACGGAGCGTTGGTGTCTGGAATTACATTTTTAAATCAATACAAACTTGAACAAGTCGCTTAAAGATTGAAGATCACAAAAACCCAAACAATGCAAACAGGTCCATCATACAACGTCGGATTAATCTTAAGAAAAAATTTATTATAATCTTAAAAAGGCTTTCCTGGAGATGTAACCTTCTTTCAGTTTAACTATGTTTTGATTGGCTTACATGCTTCCATGACCGACACTTTATTTTGAAAATCTTAGGTCCCATTTTACACATGAACAGCAACCGGCAACACATCCGGTGCCGGATACCATGTTTCGCAAAAATAAAATGTCTTCCTGTACCGGTCGGTACGTGTGAAAGCTTTCAGAACATTATTTATACTATCTATGACCCGCTTACTGGTGCCAATATGTCTGAAATGGACCTAAGAATGCTTCTCGAATACAAAAAACAACAAAAAGGTATATCAGATTTATAAACCACACAATAGTTATACTCGTTAAAAGAGATATAATCATAAAATACTATACTACAAGTAAATTGTATAATCTATTTCAATGTACAAAATAAAAAATGAGAATTTCCTTTTAAGAAATCCCTAAGAACATTACATAATAACTAAAACTTCCTTCCTACAAACTATATCGCTCTCTATGTTCGATGTAAATCTAAAAGTTCAATTTACCTACACACGCTCAAATTTTGTTCAATAATACCCAAATTTACTCATCCAACACCATAGAGCCTGCAGAAGTTTTGTTCTACAAGCGGTCTGCTCAAAATAATATAATAATTGAATTCATTACACAAGTAATGCATAACTACCTAAGCCCGAAAACTATTTATTCAATGTACACCAAGAAATGTTAACATGTCTCATGGGCTCCGAGGAGAATATCCAATGTACTTTACAAAGTTTACTCCTGAATTGAAATTCTCCATCATGTTCGTCTTCAGGGCAGCAGGCAGCCAGCTTTGTATATGTATATAAAATTCGTCCAAGGAGAAAAGTCTCAAAACAAATGTTTAAATTAAACTCAAGAAGCAGACAAAATGCAACACAAGTTTGAGCTGCTACTTGCAGCAACTTGCAACAAGAATATTACCCACCTGACTGAAGATTGTGCCATTGGGGCACAAGAATGACGCCTTGCCACCATTCAGGTCACAGTAATGCCAAACTTGGCAATTAGTTTCTGGATCACCGAAGAATCCCTTGTACCTTTGCTGCTGGCAATCGAAAGACGTAGCGGGAATTCTGTCGAAGGTGGGGTAATCGATTCCGGGTCGTCCTGAATTTGGTCCTGGCTTGGCACCGGGGACTTGGTTGGGTGAATAAGAAAATACGTTATTAAAAGATTTGACAAGTGTTAATGGATTTACTTGGAGCACTAAGGTCTTGTTGAGCTGGTGTACCTTCGTCCTCTTCGTTGTTATAGTCGTAATCCTGTTCGTGGTGCTGGGGTGGGTCATCGACAATGGTTTGGCTGCCCTTAAGGTTGTGCAGAATCCTAATTAGTGTTCTTATCGAGTTGTCAATATTATCGGGTGTGAGTGTTTGTGGCAGGTGATTACTCTCTTGCAACTTTCTAAGAATCTCTGCCAGTGAGAGAGTTTTTAAATCGGGCAATTCGTCCTTTGGTGGTAATGGATCGGGGGCAGTGTATTGCTGTGATGGTTGCAATTTGACGGGCTTTGGGGGAGCAGTAGGCGAAAGCTGTGTGTGCTTCGGCTTCGATGACACAAAAATCATCGCCGGACGAGGAGTGGGCGAGATGGCATGTAATCGAAGAGTTGGTTGATTTTTGTACAATGGACGTGGCGACGAGACGCCGGCTTCGACAGGTGGAGGTGCTGGTCTAGGATTGCCGACCAAAATCATTGGAGGAGGACGAATGCCGTGGCTTTGTTGGTCTTTTTCCTGGGATGTCGAATGCTCTTCAATTTCCTGTTTGGGATCGTCAATGATGTACTCTATGTATTTGTTCGGATTGCTGTGGATGAGAAAGGACACGATTTGAAATTCAGCATGAAACCGTCTGACACAAAGTGGTACACTCATCACTCACCTTGCGTATTGATGAGATTGCAACTGCTGTTGCTGTTGCAGTTGCTGGGGATGAGGCGTGGGAGATGAAACTGAGTTGTATCTATTGTGGGATTGTTTGTTGGGATGTAAAATTTGTTCGGGGTCGGTTATAACTTCCGAATGCTGCTGGTAGACGACATGGTTGATGGGGCTGTGCTGGGGATACTTTTCATTAAAACGATTCTGATTATGATGATTCTCCGGATGGACATCGACTGATTGCGTAGTCGATGGATGCTGTGAGGTAGTTGACGACGGTAAATAGACAGGACTAGCCGTTGTACCCAAGTCATAGGAATGTAGATGATGAGAATTTTGTTGTTGGACTGGTTGTTGAATGTGATAGTGAGGCTGTTGTAAATTCTTCTCAAGCTGATGCTGCTTATCCTGGTGGTGGTGTTCTTGGAGTTGCTGTTGCTGCTTGTAGCGCAACTGCTGTCGTAAGTAGTTGACATATTTTTGCTGTGGTGTTATATTGTCGGCATTTGAAAACTGCTGCTGCTCAAATTGTTGTTGCTGTTGTTGCTGATGTAGCTGTTGGTGTGGATGACGACTCTCTGTTGGCAAATCACTAATAATTCGATAGCTTGGACTGTAATAAAAAACAGGAGGTTTAGATAGAGTAGATGAGAAATAATGATTTATTCAAAAATACAAATGCTATTGTGTTGTGTGTGGGACATTACAAATCTCTTGTTATATGAGTAGATAGGTGTGACAATGTATAGAGGAAACATTATTTCTGGCGCGACTGTGATTTGTCAAACAAGAGAAATTACGAATGAGGATTGCCACGAACAAAATGAGAATCTTGTGATGAGAGATGTTAAAATTAAGTGAAAGCAATAAAGTTGTGTTCCACATTTGCAGTAACGAGCATGTGTGATTTGAATTTAAATTGATGTGAAGGAGGCGTGGGGTCATAGGATTGAGTTAAGTAAATTTAAGTCAACGTTTCGACTGGAATAATAAAATAAATGTTATATGAATATAAATGCTTGAATTGTTTTATTTTTGACAATTATTTTGTTTTCGATGATTTTTATAACAGAACATCGATGCATGTACCTGTAATACATATATTTATTGGTATGTGGTTAAATTGAAATAACAAGACAAGATGAAATGAGACGTTGTAACAATGGGGTTATAGTCAAATTTTACACCTGTCCGACACGTATGTATTTAGGTAGGTAGACAAACGGTTATTGATTCAACACCTAAAAGGCTACTGTTGATATGACTTTACGCAAATAACTAGATTTTATATCGTTGACTCTCTGTCTATTACACCTAGTTTAATAAGGAATTGTGCCTAGATTTAACTTACAAATAAACCCCAGCAATAAATTTGAAGTTAAAAAAAATCCATAGAAGGGGTTAGGTCCTAGTTTAACTCCAAGTTAACTCAACAAATTTCGTCAGGAAACTCTGGACTAAGGTAACAAATATTTCTGACAGATAGGTACGTGCCAAAAATTTAAAAAAAAGATGTATCCACACCGTCCGTTCGGTCCGTGTTTCTGTACGTCTAATCTACATTTAGCTAGAGCCTATACGTTGTTCGATTTGGTTCAAATTTGGTTTAGAGAATTTTTATGTGATTCTCTAAAAGAGAATTAAGCTCATTTGGAAATAAATGAACGCGAGATTTACTCTTGAGAGTTTAAGAATTCAACAAAAAATGACGCGAACGATGAACACAAAAGAAGACAGAGACAATACAATCGTGAGCTACGCTTTGGCAATAAAATAAGTACCTGATTGCAACACTACTGTGATAATTTGTGTTTGTTCCTTTAAATTATTAGTCTTGTCAAATTTATGTTAATTTATTATTTTTCTGTTAAAAAAGTAAATCAAAAAGTGATAGTTTTAAAAACAAAACAGTTATAGCTATGTACATGTAAACATTTTATAAATTTCAAAGTAAGTTTGCTTTCAAAAAATATTTTCGAAAAATTGTCATTGGTATTCATATTTGTTTAATAAAAATAGATCTACCCCTGAAGAAGTCGTGGATAGCGACGAAACGTTGGGAAAAAGATGAGATAAACTTGTTTTATTTGCATTCCAATATAAATTGACCAAAAAAGCCTACCTAAGTAATAGAAAAAAAGAACGATTTTGGCTTTTTAACATTTGAATACAAAGACAAATTATATAACAAGGGCCAACTGTCAGAATAAGCAAAATTTGTACGTTTTGTCTGTTTCTTAAACCGTATACAGTCGGTTTTGATTTATAGACAGAGAGCCCAAAGCAGATTTTTGGTGTGAGTGATAGCAAACAAAGAAGTATAGGCATCGAAAGCTCCATTAAAAGCTGCATTGGTTTTCACAGTGTACAGTTCGCCGAAGCTTCGAAGCTTTCGACGCCTATTGCTATCACTCACTCCCAAAATCTGCTGTGGGCTCTTAGTCGATGACAATTAGGTTCGTCTGTCATTTTGTTTTTATTTTGAATCTTTTTCCTCTTGATTCATTTGCTTTAATTAGGGTTAATAGCATTTTCTTTTGGTAATCCGGAAGAATCACCCGTAGTTATCCGATCCAGAATGCCAAACCAACAAATTGCAACTCTTTTTTTTTTGGTTCTGAAATTTGGATTTGGTTGTATTTGTGCACTTGGTGCTTGAGCTATACTCAAGCTTGGGTCGGATGAAGGCTTTATAGATTGCAACCAGATCAGAAGGGAAAAGAATTTCTTACATCTTCGGAGAAAACCTAAACACTTTGCAGCGTTTTTGGCGACGTTGAATATGTGGTCGTTCCACAAAAAGTGATCTGTGATTCACATACCCAGGACTGAGAGCTGTTCAGTTTCCTCGATGCAAGTACCGCTCATGCAAAGTGGCATTGAGGGTGGGTTCTGATACAGTGACAGCAGACATCATTGGGTTTTTGAAGCATTAAATTAAACACGGTTTTTAATACCCCACTGGACAATGCTTGTAACTGGACGACTTGTAAGCATTCAAGACGACTTGTATTGAACGATCCGAAAGATAGTTTCTAATCGAAAGAAGAATATATTCATCGATACCAAAAACACGCATTTTCGATAAGAGAGCTTGATGCCACACTCTATCAAATGTCTTTGAAATATCAAGTACAATAATCTTACTTTCTCCATAACGATGCAAAGATTTGTTAGAGGGAGAAGAAGATTCGCCTATTTTAGGGACAGGCTGGACAAATGCTGTTTTCCATTCACTCGGAAAGAGACCTGTAGAGTAGGACAGATGGAAAAGCTTACGCGGTGGTTTTACCAGCGTTGAAGAACACCTCTTCAGAACAATGGGAGGTATATTATCCGGGCCAGCGGATTTGTGTACGTCGAGATCTTTCAAAACTCTTGCTACTGCACGAGTGCGAAAGATTTGTCCCATAAAGTCATTGGCGCTCTTAAGTACAGGCGGAGTCATGACACTCTCTGGCTGCGTCCAATTAACAGCAAACTGTGCTGCAAGCAAATTGGCTTTTTCTTATGAGCTTACGTAGGGAGTGTCATTAAAGACGAGCGTTGGAACCGCGGACGAAGTAGTATTTCGAATGTTTCTCGGAATATGTGATATTCCTCAGTAACAACAACGAATTAATAGAATATGTTCGAGAGTGAATAGACGCATTTGTATCGCCTCCGGCATAAACAATTGAGAATCGTGTGTTAACAAGCTATTCTAAATTGAATTGTGTGAGAATCATAAGTTTTGAACTTTAGAAATCATTTTTTATCAAAAAAGTTCTAAAAGTATATCTAATTTCACAAATAAAATAACTTTAAAATTTGATTGTCGTGTTTCTCGCAAATAAAGAAGTACATATATATATACAACCCACATGATGTCGACTTCAGGCCGCCAGCGCAAAAAGCAACCTCCAACTCAAACGCAACAACATGCAATGGAACACAATCTGAATTCGCCGAATATCAAACCCAGCAAACAACTTGATGTAGCATCAAAAGACTTTATCAGTAAACCACCAACACATAAACTTACCGCAAACTTCCCGCCTTCTCCTGCCGATCAAATTGGAAAAAAAGTTCAGTCACAGAACCACCCCCGCACTCCAACCGCATCAACTATCCCACAATCCCCAGCATTGCCTGCGCACACTTGTCTTTCCCTTGAGGTTCTTCATGAAGAGCTTAAGCGGCAAACTGAATCTATTTCCGCAGCTCTGAAGATAGAGATGGATAAGATCCGCAATGAATTGTTATCAAAGGTGCGTGATATAAAAGAAAACATCGATCGCATTAACACAACAATCACCGATTTGTCACAACGGACCACCGAAATGGAAAAAAACGTAAACAAAGCTTCCATGGAAGAGATTTCTGAACTGCGTAGTCGTTGTGACACACTAGAAAAAAAAGAATTCTTAACCGATGCCGTTGTTTTTGGAATCCCGCAACTTTCTGATGAAAATTTAGACAACTTATACAAAAACCTCTGCGATACTATCGAGATAACACCACCAGCACTTAAAAACGTTTTCCGCACTAAACAGCGTAATGATAAAGACGAACCACCTGTAATTTTGCAGTTTACTAGCGTAGGAGAAAGGAATAATATGCTTAAAGCACTTGCCGGCTACCGAAAAAAGACTAAGCGCCCGATCTCCTTACGCGATATTGGTCTTGATTCAAACAATCATTTGTTTGTGAACGAAAGTTTGTCTCTTCGAAATCGGACTCTACTTCAGCATGCAGTGCGTATGAAAAAAAAGGGACAGCTGTTCTCCGTGCATACGCACCTTGGGTCAGTGTTTGTGAAAGCAACTGTTGATGCAAAGAGCGTTGCTGTAGCCGACTTTGATTGTTTAAACGCCGTTGCCGAGAGATGCCAGATGAGTGATGATGATCAACAACAACAACAAGACTCAGCAACTTAACATATACAACAATGATATGTATTTATTTTACAATAACTACTGTAATCTTAAAATTTCTCTTATCTTTTCTAAATATTATCTTTCAAAATTATTCTCTTTTATAACTTTCTTTTTTATTTATATCAATGGCCAGTGTTTATTATCTTCTCTCTTTAACATAGTACCATACTTTGTTTTTTTTCTTCTATTTAGTTTGTGTTTCTGTTTCTCCTTTACCTACTATTTACTTTTGTTTCCATGTCAATAATTGATATAAATGTTTATAGTGATGGGTTTGATTCCACGGAGAGTGACATGGATTCTAATCTTTATCAAATGGTTCGGGTGTTGCATACACAGAAAAAAGGCCTTCACGTTTGCCATATCAATGCACAGAGCTTGAAACCAAAACTTGAAGAATTTCGCCTGCTGTTCATTAACTCTGGTGTTGATATTGTCTGTGTGTCTGAAACCTGGTTTTTTCCGAATTTTGAAAATGTTATTTATGGTATGGACGGTTATGAGCTATTTAGAGGTGATCGAATTGGTCGAGTGGGTGGAGGTGTGGCTGTATATGTGCGCCGTGGACTACGAGGTAAACTTATGTGTAAATCAAATGCAAACAGTACATCCGAGTTCCTATTTGTAAATATTTCGATTGGCTTAGAGCGTCTGCTACTTGGAGTTATCTATAGACCAAATAAAAATGTAGATATTTCACCTATTTTTAGTATATTAGAAGGCATATCTTGCTCTTCACCCCACGTGATTATTTGTGGTGATCTAAATTGCAATCTCCTTAACACTCAAGTTTCTGCTCAGTTAATCGATAGATTTAAAAGCATCGACCTTACATCTCCAAATTTATCTACTCCCACACATTTTGCATACGACTCTGCTACCCTTTTGGATGTGTTTTTTGTTAGTGATATTGGTAGAGCTTTGTTATACAGTCAACTTGCAGCAGTTGGTTTTTCTAAACATGATCTAATATACTTAACTTATGACATTCAAGTAGATGTAACAAATAATGTTATTACCTACAGAGATTTCAAAAATATAGATTACTCTAGTTTACAGTCTGATGTTACCCAAATGCCGTGGGGTGACATATATTTGATGACATCAGTACATCAGCAAGTATTATTTCTTGAAGATAGTATAAAAACACTTTTTGATCAGCATGTTCCATTGCGACATAAGACTGCTTTACCAAACTCGCAGCCTTGGTTTAACAGAGATTTATCTGTTTTGTTACATAAACGTAATATTGCGTATGCACGTTGGAAACGGAATAAACTACATGTGCTCTATGATATTTATCGGTCCCTTCGAAATTTGGTTGTTGTTCGTATAAGGGCTGCAAAGCGGCTCTACTATGAACATTTCCTCAACCCTGAAGCACAGTCTGGAAAAGTCCTCTGGCAAAAATTACGAAATTTGGGCATTGGGAAACAGCGATCGAGTGCATCTGCTAACGTAGATTGCAATACACTCAACTCGCAGTTCGTGTCAGTTGCTTCACAGTCCATACTGAATCAAGATCACCATGTATCTACTGATCAGCCCTTCGAAGTCAATGACAATTTAATAAATTTTGACTTTGCCAGATTAACGGATGAAGACGTTGTTGAAGCTTTGCTATCAGTTAAATCTGACGCTATAGGCTTGGACGAAATTAATCCAAAATTTTTAAAGCTACTCCTTCCACTTATTTATAAATACATCACTCATATCTTTAATCAGATATTAACCACTTGTGTATACCCCCTTTCGTGGAAAAAAGCTAAAATAATTCCAATACCAAAATCCCAAAACCTGAGTAATCCCGAGTACAGACCAATCGCAATACTACCATTTTTGTCCAAAGTATTTGAAAAGGCCATTTTAAAGCAGATGCAAGTACACTTGATGAGTAACAAGCTTTTGAGTCCTGCCCAGTCTGGTTTTCGTGCAGAAAGGAGTTGTAAAACTGCACTCTTACTTGTTGTCGACGATATTCGTCAAGACCTAGATGCTAACCGTCCTACAATTCTATCGTTGTTGGACTTCTCAAAAGCATTCGATACGGTAAACCATTCCATTCTCTGTAAGAAGCTACTGTATAATTTTGGTTTTTCTACTTTAGCAGTCAGACTCTTGAATTCTTACTTAAATGGGCGTCAGCAATGCGTAGCAGTTGGAAACAGTATATCAACATTTCTTGAAATACCAGCCGGTGTTCCCCAGGGTTCCATTCTTGGACCTTTGTTATTTTCACTCTATGTGAACGAGATCCCTCAACTAACAAAACATTGTACTGTCCATATGTTTGCTGACGATGTCCAACTGTTTTTGAGCTGTCAGTTAGATATGATTTGTAGTGCCATTGAAATGATGAACGAAGACTTAGAGATCATTCAACAATGGGCACTAAAACACAATTTATCGCTTAACCCAGGGAAGTCAAAGACTCTATGCATCTACAAAACAAAGATTGATACCTCCACATTACCACCAATAAAACTAGGTCATTCATCTATCGAATTCGTTGCTAAAGTTCGAAATTTAGGAATAGTTTTCAACGACACTCTCACCTGGTCGGATCATGCTGCAGTTACAATTGGTAAAATTTACAATGGTCTCCGATTTTTATGGTCAACTCAAAGTTCTTTACCCGTTAAAACAAAAATGCTACTTGTTAAATCCCTTTTACTTCCCGTCTTGTTATATGGTTGCGAGGTCTTTTGCTATGTTGATTATAACACTAAGCGTAAATTAAATGTTATATACAATAACCTAGCACGATATGTCTTTAAAAAACGTATTTTCGATCATATATCAAGCTACTCTCTGCAAATCATGGGCTTAAGCTTCGAAAACCTCATAAAGTTCAGAACACTAACCCTGTTTCACGGTGTCATGCAGACCAAACAGCCGGAGTATTTGTACAGCAGACTAAATTTTGCAAGCTCACAAAGAACAGGAGCTTTAATTCAGCCTAGATTCAATTGCGTGCAGTCTGAACGCACCTTTTTTGTCCATGCCACTCTCCTATGGAACTCGTTACCCATCACACTTAGGAAAACCAGAAACACAAACACATTCAAATCTCATCTTTTCAATCACATAAATCATAAATCTTAAAAATAAATTTTGTTTATATAAATCATTATTAGATTAATTTAATGTTCTTCTGATATTGTAAGCAATAAGCTCTCATTTCACTTATCTCAATTCTCATATTAAATGCATAAGCTCTTTAAAATATTTTTGTAAAGCCTTCACAACCCATGAGATGTAATCTTAATGTGAAACTATTTTTAATAAATAAATATGAAATATGAAATATGAATGTCTCCACCTTGAGTTTTAAAGTGAACTCCTTGTCTAAGCAAAAATTCCAAAGCATGGTATAAAGATGACGATAAGGGAGATGATGAAATGTTTGGTATATACCATTTTTTATAATTATTTCTTCTTAATTCCAAATTTTAAATTCCAAACTAAAATAAATAAAAATAATATTTGACGATTTTGACGTTTCAATTGAGCGCATGTGTGCGTGCTTTTGGAATTTATTCTTTCTTCAACTCCAAAATTGTTTTTCTCTTCTCATCTAGTGCCAAACGAACATTTACAGAAGTATTCAGAATGCTTCCGGACGACCAAACCAAAAAGCCTTTAAAATTAAAGCAAACATTTCATTATTATCGCCAATAATTACCTTACAAAAGTGGCAGCATGTAAACACAAGTTCCTAACTTTAAAAAAATAATACCCATTACACATCTCAACTCGCTTCAATATCTTCTTTTTGCATTGAACCTACACTCTTGTAAATAAACTTTTCCCACCTTATGGTTGTGGTGGTGCGAAGAATAAATGAATGGTTGGTCCCATTGGACACTTCAATTACTTAAGGTTCAACCAAACTCATTCACTAACCTCTTCACCCGAAACGGTACACGGTACTTTACAACAATGTTTATTTACTTTTGTATTTTACGTACTTTGATAGTGGACGTGGAGTGGATATGGTCACATATTGCACGTGCTGCCGGTCCTGTTGGGGCACTTGTGACAAAGTTTTTGGCACCAATTCCGAAGAGGGCACCGGAGATGCTGGTATGGTAACAACAATCTCTCCTTGCGGTCGATGGCGATGGTATTCCTCTGAATTCTGTTGTTTATGACCACCAGTAGTACCACTTGAATGTGACTGCAGGTGTTGAAGCTGCTGATGTTGTTCCTCTGCCTGCCCAATGAATGGCAGATCATTGTATTGATGTTGCTGTTGATAAAGGTGCTGTTGTTGTTGTTGTTGTTGTTGCTGTTGTTGAAGCAGTTGCTGCTGCTGTTGTTCATGAAGGTCAATGGATGTTGGTGCCTCTGTGGGCTTGTAATTAATATTATTACCTTGTTGGTCGTTGGTATAAACAATTGGTATAAATCGACCAGGAACACTATTTGTCGGTGTGAATGGTGTCATATTTATTTTTTGTGAATGAAATTGCTGAAAGAAAACAAATTTAGAAATAATTTTGACTTTTACATAATGTATGTAAAACAATTTCAAAAATTGATGTCCTACTGGTTTTTGAAGGAACTTTTTTGTATTAAATTAGCTTTGCTGCATTTTTTGACATTAATGTCAACAGATTAATGCAAACAACTACAAAACTATATTCAAGTTTATTACCTTTGATAAACTATCGTCTTTGTACGAACTATGTGGAAAAAGGATTCGTTGTGATGCACCGCCACCAGCAGGAGATGCAGGTGGCACAATTGAATGTTGCAGCTGTGGAACTTTTACCGCGAGTTTGCTCTTCTCCTTCAACAACTGAGTAGGGGGATGTTGACCACCATAGGCAATTGTTTGAAAGACAGCTTGCGGCGAGTGGTGATGATTGTGATGAGACTGTTGTTGCTGCTGGTGCTGGTTATTTACTGGTACTTTCATATGAACATACGCAGTTGGAATGGGTATGGCTGCTGCCGCAGGTGAATGCGTATGCTTTTGAGATTTCTGTGGTGATTGATAGTGAAGTTGTTGTTTTGATGGTGGCTATATTCAATTAGATGAAAAGATATAGACGTCACAACAAAATTTCTATAGAATTTGATTTGAAATTATTTAAACGCAATTATTTGCTTAATAGTTTTCCATGCATATAGTTTGGTTGTGGTTTTAATCAAGTTACGGTAGGTACCAACAACTGATCTAATGTTCCGATTTTCAATTGCACTGCAAATAATTACGCTCAAGCTTAGAGATTTAAAATTAGAAATTGATTTATAGAGAATGCATATGCACGCACTTTGTATAAATGTATGTTGGTATTAAACTTTTGTGTGTGTTTCAGAGGTGCAATCAGTCAAACTTACCATTTGAACGACATATTGTTGGTTGATTGGAAATTCTGTTTGCGATGGCAAATAATATGCTAAGTACGGTATTAATCGACGAGTTCGTTCCGAAGCACTCATTTCGGTGCCGAGTGTCCGATTTGCGGTGAATGCCATATTTATTGGAATAAAACCGCCCTCAGTGGTTCTCATTATAGCGCTCGATGCATTTCTCAGTCCAGCTTCTGGTGAAACTTGTATGGCAATGGATCCGACAGGCACTTAAATGAAAAAAAAAGGTTTAGAATTAAGGAATCTGGATTTGGGCTTAGTTAAAAAAAAGAATGAATATAGACCAAATCAATGAGAACCAGGATTTAGAGACTTGCAACGCTTAATTATTCCTGTGTATCTGTTGAAGGTAAGTCGGCAGGAATGGGTGGACCTGCAATTTTGTGGCTTTTTACTCATTCCACTGCAAAAAGTATAAAAACTACATAGAAGAATGTGGTTCTATTAATTAATAATTATTTCTCTTTAGACAGAAACCATTTATTCAGGGGTTTTATAATACTTTTGTAATACTTTACGTACTCGATCTGGATGAGTCAGTTCCAACTAAGCAGGATATAAATCAGTTCAAATTTCCAACCTAATATACTCCATCTCACAAAATCGTGCTATAACTTTCTTTTAATAACGTTCCTTTGTTATTTAAGTATAATCATAGGTATCATTATTCAATCAAAAACATCAAAGCATGTCAGAAATTGTCTTGATTACGTCTTCCGTGAATTATACAATCATTACATTGGCGTTAATAGTGCAGTAGCGTTAAAAATCCATCAATCGTTTATCTCAATAAAATCAACAATCTTTCATGTGCAATTTTAATTCGTTAAAAAAAATATTCATTCATCATAAATCAAAATCTCGCACAGAAAGTAAATACATTCTTCAAACACTTTGATTATTGCGAGGAAGCAATTTCGCTTCGAATTACACTGAACTTTCAATTGTCGCAACTCCTGACAATACAACACGATCATTAGTTTGCAGCTTTTTGTTGTTGTTGTTTTTGTCCTATACCAGTTCTGATTCGATTATAAAATTCGTGACGTATCATACTTCATCAATTGTTTTCAATTGTTTATAGATTCGCGCTTGACTGATGATTGAGTGGATTGAGTGCGGGAGGAGAAAAAAAAACACTCTTAAGATCTCGAAAGCTTAATGCTTAAACTTACGACAAATAAGAAAATAAAAGAATGAATGAGAGCGCAGTGACAACATTGATTTGCACCTGGTTGATTGTTGTTTGCTATTTATCATCGACGCGACGTGAACACGATTGAACCCCGGTTAAAAAGGTGACTAGATCAATACCAGTGATAGATGTATTTCGCCATTCTGTAAAGCAACAAAATGTAAATTTTTAAGCAAACCAATTTTCTTAATTTGAAATTTGACACAACATTAATTATGTTGTGTCAAAAGCAAACTCCCTTTTAGGATTTGTTAAAAGAAACACCTTAGATTTTAAAGATCCATACACAGTGAAGTCACTATTCTGCTCATTGGTGCGACCTATTCTTGAGTACTGCTGTATTGTTTGGTACCCAAACACTATACAAAATATTAACAGAATTGAGAGGGTTCAAAAGAGTTTTTTGAGATTTGCTCTAAGAAATTTTTCATTGACTGGAAATGTGATATTAAGCTATAATACAAGATGTTTATTGTTGGGTATCGATACTCTTGAAAAGCGAAGAAAAGTTTATAGTGTAATGTTTATTCGTGATATTTTATGCTTTTCGATTAAAAGTGAAAGTCTTCTATCTCAAATTTATTTGTATGCCCCCTCAAGGTCCTTAAGAACAAGACTGTTTTTGTATGAGTCTCGACACACAACTTTGTACGGGCAGCGTGAGCCTATCTCCCGATGTGTCAGTTTATTTAATGTTTTTAATGAAGATGTTGACACTTGTATGTCCAGAGAAATATTCAAAAATACTCTTTTGTTAAGCAATAAGTTTTAAAATTAATATATACCTTGTGTAAAAATTGACCTTTCTATGTATATTATGAAAATTGTATTTATTTATTTATTTATCCTTAATTTTATATGAAAAATCTGTTGATGTATCAAATCGTATATTGAACAATAAATACTAAATTAATATTTTTTTACTTAGCACTAAAAGCAATTAGTTCTTAAGTCATATTTAAATAAAGGTACATTAGTACCACAGTACACAAATCTAAGGTATTATACTGCGCAGGTTGTCAGTCGAAAATAAAAAATGGCTGTGAGTGTGAGGAAGAAAACACACGTAAAAACAACAACAAATTAAAATTGAAATTGTCAGAAATAAAAATGGCTGGGAGTGTGAGGACTTAAATACACGTAAAAACAACAACAAATACTGACATTTGACACAAATTTTGATATATGCGCAGAAGAAACAAAAATCAAAACTCTAATGATATTACCTTTAATATGTGTACTGTGCATCAGAGTTGTAAAGATTGCAGTCTTTTCAAGTACTGAAGTTAATTGACTAAAAGACTAGTTTCAATAAGTCTTTTAACTTACAAAAAGACTTTAACTGTTAGCCCAGCAGTTATTAGTAGTACTTATATTCAGTACTGTACAGTCGCCGAAACCAGTCAATTGACTAAAAGTTAATTAACTTCAGTACTTTGTGACTGGTTTTAGTCTTTAAAGTCAATTGAAAGTCTCAGTACTGGCCTGATTTTAGTTTTAGTCTTGAAGTCTTTTAACTATAGTCAATTAACTGTAAGTCTTTTAAAGTCTTTCGACGAAAAGTCTTTCGACAAAAGTCTTCGCAATTTATTATTATATAAGTATCGAAAAAAAGGAGGAAAATATTATTTTGTTCACAATGGATTCGGCTTGTATAATTGTACGAGACCTGGGAGCGTAAAAAAAGTCATTTTTGTTTGACTAGTTTTGTTTATATTATGACCTTTCTAAGTCCCTAGATTCACGTGAGGGCAGTCTGGCTGGTGAGAAATGTTGTCTTGTCCGCCATTTTGAAAAAAGGCTTTGAAAATCGTTAATGCGATTTTCTCGGCTCCTATTGGACGTAGAGTAAAATTTTTTGTTTGATTTTGTAGGTTAGGAGATTTGATAAAACTTACGTTTCAAACATTTTTGTCGTCACTTTCCAATGAAAAGTTATTGCCGAAAAACTGTTTACTTTTCTTAGAAAAAAACGGTTTTAAGCGTTTATCTCGGCTCCTGTTCATCTGACAGAAAAAATTATATTATCCTTTTTTTTAGAGCACTTAATTTCCTACATTTTCGTATATTTGGATTGTATGTGGGACAAAAAATGCAAGGAATACGGTAACACAAAATTGCCAATATCTAGCAAATAATAATTCCTTAGGCGGCGGTTTCCAAACTTTTTAAGCTGTGGAACCCTAAACAATGCCCAAATATATTTCGGAACCCCTTCCTGACAGTGGCAAAAAATGAAAAACAACACATTTCAAAATCAGTTTTTCATTTAGTGTGAAGAATGAATCTGTCTCATTGTTTGATTTATAATTGTTTTTAAATTAACTTCTATGTCCGAAAGTTGTATTCGCATACCCTGGGGCAGCTCGATGGCAGTATTTGTGCCTGGAAAGTAATCCAGCATGGATCTTTTGAGACTTACCAAATGGAGAGCAATAACAATCTGCTCTGAGTTCAAGCATGTTGTCTTGCAAGAATTCATGTAAAACTGGAAACACTCAAAATTGAGGCCGTGAGAGCCATAGTGGCCTAACTGCATTTTTCGTTATTTTCAGTAGAGCAAAAATAAGGAATAAATTATTTTCAAACAATTGTAGTTTAAAAAAATTTCAAATACTTGCCGTTTTAAAATAAAGAAACATAGCTTTAATTTTGTTTACAATATGATAAAAATAAATGGTTTTTGATTTTGTATAATGATTTTTCAAAATACCGTTATATCTGATCAGATAGGCCACTCTTGCACTCAAGCTTAAAATTTTTTTTGTGGTTGGCCTCTTAGTGGAAAAAGTCTTATAACTATGGCATGGAGCCGTCAATTTAAAAAATTTAAATGCAGGAATATTGTTTAATACATACAGATTCAATTTTTGCAATAAACTCAATTTCGATAAAATTGCAGTTAGGCCACTATGGTTCTCATGGCCTCAATTGCTCTTTTGTACACATGAGATAGTCCAGTTATATTGAAAAACTGATTTTGAAATGTGTTGTTTTTCATTTTTTGCCATTGTCAGGATGGGGTTCCGAAATATATTTGGGCATTGTTTAGGGTTCCACAGCTTAAAAAGTTTGGAAACCGCCGCCTAAGGAATTATTATTTGCTAGATATTGGCAATTTTGTGTTACCGTATTCCTTGCATTTTTTGTCCCACATACAATCCAAATATACGAAAATGTAGGAAATTAAGTGCTCTAAAAAAAAGGATAATATAATTTTTTTCTGTCAGATGAACAGGAGCCGAGATAAACGCTTAAAACCGTTTTTTTCTAAGAAAAGTCAACAGTTTTTCGGCAATAACTTTTCATTGGAAAGTGACGACAAAAATGTTTGAAGCGTAAGTTTTATAAAATCTCCTAACCTACAAAATCAAACAAAAAATTTTACTCTACGTCCAATAGGAGCCGAGAAAATCGCATTAACGATTTTCAAAGCCTTTTTTCAAAATGGCGGACAAGACAACATTTCTCACCAGCCAGACTGCCCTCACGTGAATCTAGGGACTTAGAAAGGTCATAATATAAGCAAAACTAGTCAAACAAAAATGACTTTTTTTACGCTCCCAGGTCTCGTACAATTATACAAGCCGAATCCATTGTGAACAAAATAATATTTTCCTCCTTTTATTCGATACTTATATAATAATAAATTGCGAAGACTTTTGTCGAAAGACTTTTCGTCGAAAGACTTTAAAAGACTTACAGTTAATTGACTATAGTTAAAAGACTTCAAGACTAAAACTAAAATCAGGCCAGTACTGAGACTTTCAATTGACTTTAAAGACTAAAACCAGTCACAAAGTACTGAAGTTAATTAACTTTTAGTCAATTGACTGGTTTCGGCGACTGTACAGTACTGAATATAAGTACTACTGGCGACTGCTTATTTTGCAGTTACAGTACCCAGTTACAGTATTAACTTAACAGTCAATTGATAAGTTAATTAACTGGGACTTTGCTGACTGCATTACTAGAGTACTGGATTTTTTACAGCTCTGCTGTGCATTAGTACCAAATTGAATATATTTAAGTATTAGTAATATTTTATCTTATAACGTGTCATCTCTCAATAATAAACTTTTATTTGTAGACTTTTTCAATTATGCCAAAAATTTTGATTTATTTTTTTAATTTGAAACTCATGTACATAGGTAACTAGTGAAAATTTTAATAAATTTACAAAATATTTTAGTGGATATAGATTAGTTTGGGATGCAGCAGTTAAATTAAATATAAGAGGGCGTGCGAGTGGAGGAAGCGTATTCGGAATAAAAACATCAAACTTACGATTGTGAAACTTTTACGTAAAAATAACATGTGCATTATTCCTTTTTATATCAATTGTAATAAGTGGACTGAAGATCAAGAACGGTTGAACAACATCATGCTTTACCTAGCAGACAAAAGTGTTTTATTGATTGGGGATTTTAACGCAAGAATCAGTGATCATCAAGTCACCACAACACTAAATCACCAGAACGCCACAATAGATAAATTAAGAAGAACCTCGAAGGACACTGTACGTAATCAAAATGGGTCACATTTACTAGAAATGCTTCAAATGTATGATTGTTTAATTTTGAATGGTTGTACAGACGGAGACATAGAGGGAAACAATACTTTTTTTTGGAGAGCAAGGTAATTCCGTCATTGACTGCTGTGCGGCAAATAATAATTGGCTTAATTTAATCAAGAAATTCGAAGTGCAGAACATAAACTTTTCCGATCACACCTGGTTTGGACAAAAAAATAAAATGCACGACTGGGTCGCACGTACTTGCTCTTATGTTCAAGACACTGCAAGTTTAAGAAAATTGTATATAACGGGTGATTTTTTAGCTGGTTTGGTTTTGGCAACACTGGTTTTGACAGCTGACGTGTGTTTAGTACCTTGTGTCACTGTCAAACAGCTTCAGTTTGGTTTGCAATTTAACCATGGATCGTCTTACAAATGTCATGCCTTGTGTCACTGTCAAACAGCTTCAGTTTGGTTTGCAATTTAACCATGGATCGTCGCCTTTGTTACAGCACTACGTGGAAAATTTTTTTTGCCCGAAATGGAAGTTCTTGACTTGCATGATATGTGGTTTCAACAAGACGGTGCCACATGCCACACAGCACGCGAAACAATGGCGCAATTGCGAGGCGAGTTTGGTGAACAGTTAATTTCACGTTTCGGGCCGGTCAATTGGCCGCCTAGATCGTGCGATTTGACACCATTAGATTATTTTTTGTGGGGGTATGTCAACGCTAATGTCTATAGGGACAAGCCCGCTTCGATTGACGCACTGGAAGCCAACATCCATTCATTCATTCGTGAGATACCGGCCGATATGTGTGAAAGAGTATGCCAAAATTGGACTCAGCGGATGGGCTACCTGAGACGCAGCCGCGGTCAACATTTGCATGAAATTATCTTTAAAAATTAAATTGCAAGGTTCAAACTATCGATTCAAATAAATATTTCATTCATTTTTTCGAATTTTTTGTGTTTTTTTTTTTTTTAAGTTCTAAACCTCTTAAAAAATCGCCCGTTACAAACATGGAAATTATGAGAGAAAAATGTAGAGAAGCGTGAAATACGACATTTAAATTTGCTAAAACAACTCTTCTGACAGTTTGAGGTGAAAAAAAAGTATGCCATCTTAATTCATGATGGAATGTGATTGTATGGGAAAAAAAAAATTAAAAATCGTTGGAGCGGTTTTTTTTTTAAATTAATTTTTTATATATAAAATTCTTAAAACATTTTTAAGAACAAATCTTGGTATGCAAATCTAAAGTATATATTTATGTGTATATAAAACCAAAATTTGAAAAAAAATTGTCAACCCGTTTTTGAGATATCGAATTTTCAAAAAAAAAGTTTGAAACTTTTTTTAAAAATCCAAAAACTTTTTTTTGAAAATTTTGATATGCAATATTATTTAATCTTATCTAAAATTTGTATATAAAAAAATTCATTTAAATCCGTTAAGCTGATAACGAGAAAACTCAAAATAAAAAAAATACGTTCTATGACAGGTACTACTAATAGTTGCTATGTGTAAAATTTTATAATTTTTGATGGTAGATCGTACTAATTTTAGTATATGGGTGATTCCATAGAAAACGACCCTTTACGAAAAATTACAAAATATGGCTTAGAATTAAAAAATTACCGTTAGACTGTTTTAAAACGTTGCATGTTTCATTTTAAAAGTGAAATTATCAATAATTTTTTTATCGCCGCTTATTTCGCAGCTCGAACCACTTTGTAGAATAGGTCTCCAAAAGTCACTTTTTGTTATCAGAAGCTCAAAACCCTATTTTCAATAATTAATTGTTTCACAATTTGAGACCCGGTGGTTATTTGCCCTTATCAGAACTCTAAGCACGTTTTCGTGTCATTTAATTATTCAATAGTAAATACAATTTTAGCTTTTAGGCAGTTGATTCATAAAGTGGTTAGTGTCACGCCCGTAACAAAAAAAATTATGTTTCATTACTAGAAGAAAAAAATTTGTATCAATGTGATAATTTGGGGAAAAAAGGAGAATACTATATGATCTACTGTCAGACGAAATTTCAAGACTTTGAAATTAATACTGACCCCGTGTTTAAAATTTTAAGTCTATGTCACACCCGGAACAGGTTGGCATTTCAAATCATAGTCTTTCTGTGCTTCAACTCGATTTTAGTTTTGTTGCTTTTAAATATGAAATTCTTGACGTAGGGATATAATTCTAAGAAAATCTACTTTAAATATGAGCTTAATCGGCTTTAAGTGAAAGTTTCCCCTATTTTAAAAGAAAATGGAAAAAATCTCATTGAAGTGAGAAATCTATTCATTTTTCCGTGAGAAAAACTTCATTTTTCTAGAAAAAGTGTTTCTGACATCATGTAAGAAATGATTATACATCGATGACAACAATTTCCCGTCAAAATATAGTATATTATATTGTTTTTAGGCATACAAATCATACTCGGTCACACCCGTAACGATGACCTGTCACACCCGTAACGTTTTCAAATAAATTTTTTTTATAGTTTTTCGTAGTTTTGGTTCTCATTTCTTAACTGAAACTGAAGATCAACTATCTGGGCTAATATTTGCAAAAGAATGATACATACTTTTCATGCAATATTTTACACCACATGAAAATTAGATATCTAAATCGCAAATCACCAGTTTTCTAAGGTCACACCCGTAACGCAACCAAATTGCATCCAAGAACTGAACCACAAATTGTTCATACTTTAATATACTAATTTTTTAAAAGGGCTTCAGGTGTCCTATATAATAGTAAAGTTATTATTTATAAATTGGGAATAGTATGGGAATAATTAATAAAATATGGAGTCTCACTGTCACACCCGTAACGATGAAAACACCCATATGAAAAAAGTTTAATCAAAATCGTAGGAGTCGTTTTCAAGCAAAAAAATATTTTCCTTTGCGGTTTTTTCACTTTTGTATGGAAGGTACCGTTATTTTTTCATAAATGTAAAATTTTTTCTAAAAATATTTTAGAAAGTACTAAAAAAGTCTTAAATATCAAGTTTCAAAAAAATCTATGATGCCGTTTTCGAAATATTTGATTTTCCTAAAAAAAATTTGAAATATTTTTTAAAAATCCAAAAAATATTTTTTCAAAAATGTTGGTACACAAAACTATTAACATTTTTTGGAAGCTTCTGTATAAAAAAAATAATTGAAATCGGTCGTACCGTATTGAAGAAAATCAAAAATTAAAAAAATGGTTCCTTGGGAGGTACCATTAATAACCATTTTTGAATAATGGTTTTCCACCCAAAGAAAGCCTTTACTAAAATAAATGTATTGAATTTTTTTTTAAGAAAAGTTGTGGAGCCGTTTTTAAGAAAAACACGATTATGTAAATTTGTCAAAAAAAAATGTATGACAGGTACCGTTATTTTTGGTTCTAAAAAAAAAATGAAAAAAACGTGTCGGCAAAATCACCAAAAACCACTAAGTACCAAGTTTGAAGAAAATCTATCGAGCCGTTTAGGCTGTAGACGAACAGACAGACAGACAGAATTGTGCCACCCACTTGTTTGGTGTTCTCTATCATCGTAATATCATGTTTGATTATTATCTCAAATTTTTTTTTTGCACGAATCCAAAACTTGCCTTACCTATAATCGCAAGTAAAAATTCTTTAACTTGTACCTAGACTGAAATGGAAGCAGGAGCATGTAGTACCATAAAGTCGCATACAAACTTAGATTTCAAGCAGAAGTGGTTCGACAAAGAATGCATGAGTGCCCTGAAAAAATCCTTCAACGCTATGCGAAACACCAACTGTCGTTATATGAAAAAATGGTATTGTGAAACAAATTCACGTTACAAAAAATTGTCCTTCCAAAAGAAAACGCAATTCGAAAATAACCAAGCCTTTTTACTAGGTCAAACAAAAAACTCTAAAGAATTTTGGAAAATTAATTAAGGAGCTAAATGGATCTAATTTCATGATAGGAACAGGAGTGAATGCTGAGGATTTATCATTACATTGAAAAATCCAGCCTGAAATTTAGCTTTGCGGAACCTTTGATTTTATCGATGAGATCTTAGACCAAGAAATCACCCTTGCTGAAGTACACACTGCTATCCTCAGAGCGAAAAATGGAAAAGCCCCAGGTGAAGATAGGTTTCCATATGAATTTTTTTAAAAACGCGCTTATCTGAAACCTTTTTTCAATAAGGTTTTTCAAAATGTTGACATTCTGGTTCGTTTAAAAAATCAATATTTTTTCCAATTCACAAAAAGGTGCTCTAGACCAAGTCGTTAATTATAGAGAAATCTCGTATATGAATGTTTCAGCAAAATTATTCTGTGGAATTCTTGCAGAAAGGCTAGAATCCTAAGTAGAAGCCAACAATATCCGCACAGAACTCCAGGCGGGTCTTAGAAAGGATTACTCAACCACGGACCATATCAGCATTTCAAGCGAGAAATAAGAAGGTATTTGTATTCTTCGTGGACTTCAAGGCAGCCTTTGAACTTGTGAATCGTAATGCACTTTTCTATAAGTTGTCGCAATTGGGCCTGTCTACGAAATTCATTCCCATCAAGCAAGAAATGTATAAAGATTCACAAGCAGCTCTTTGGGATGGCTCAGTTTATTCAAATTGGTATTTATCTATTCGCAACTTAATACGAATTCAATACATTCAAACTACACTAGTCAACAAAATTAAAGGAACAAATTTTTTTTCAATTTTTGTTAGCGTTTTTTGAAGAGCTGTATCTTTGTGACGAGCAGTCGTATTGAGTTGAAATAAAAAGCATTTTACAGCTTTATGTTTTTGTTTCGAGATTTGTTTGCAAACAAATTTTTTTGAAGTACCGTTATTGCAAAAAATGAGACGAGATAACAAAATTATTTTTTTTTTATTTTTTTTGAAGGTCCTCATTTCTATGGATTAATTTTCTTGAGTCAATTAAATGTCATGATCAGATACCTTGTTTATTCAGCTTCAATTCAGTTTTTTTGTTGTTGTCGTACGATTTTTGTTGACATGGTTTATCTGACTTTGAATGAAATAAGATACTTTTAGCCTTGATTACCAATATCTCAGCAAATAATGATGTTATAAAAAATTCAAAGACAGTTTTGGAAACTTGAGAAAGCGTTTAACAAGATTTTTTTAAGGTTTTGTAAAAATTATTTTTTTTTACCGTTCACCGTTAGTTTAAAAAAAGTACTAAAAACCGACGTTTTGTGGTTTTTTCGTAAATCTTTTTTTCTCTTTGCAAATATTGATTGCATGGCTTGCGTTGGTATGCAAATTTATAGACTTTTAAATCATCAATATTCTTGTAAATTTTCAAATTGATTCATCGAACCGTTTTTCCTCACCAAAACTTCAAAGTCTTACAAACCAGGTAAAGGAACAAATTGTGTTGTTCCTAAACAATGCGTAGTCATCATCAAAATGACAAGAAAACTGTAATTCCAGTGGATTTTTTTCACAGTTTTGCATTAGTTAGATACTTTTTTGAATTGAAATGAAATAAAAAGTACACTTTTCAAAAAAAAAAAAAAAATTAAAAAAAATCAAGTTTTTTTGTTTGAAAAATTTTTGAAATAATTTTTTTTTTTGTGTAATGTACTTTTTATTTCATTTCAATTCAAAAAAGTATCTAACTAATGCAAAACTGTGACGCTAACAAAAATTGAAAAAAAATTTGTTCCTTTAATTTCGTTGACTAGTGTATTTTCAAGATTCACTGAGCTACAAGTAAATCTCTTTGATTCTTAAGACTAGATGTGAACTCCTAACACTCAAAGGAACGTCATGTAATGGAAGCTTTAAGCAATTCTGTACACTGTGCAACCTTAATTCCAAAGAAGACTGCTTTTACTTAATAAGTTTTTGCCCCATTTTTATCCCGCAACGAATAGCGTTCAACGAAAGGCTGACTTGCGAAGAGAGTACCGCATTGCACATAAGATGGTCTATCGCTGTGTGAGACGTGACAAGAGTGCTGAGGTGCCCCAACTAAACGCGATGCGCAGGTCCTATAGGGGTATTGATATCGAGCCCCCGTCAGAATCGGAAATCCATACATCAATAAATCTCCTCAAAAACAACAAGGCAGCTGGACTGGACGGAATACCAGCTGAATTCCTGAAAGCCGATCCCGTAACAGCGGCTAGTATTTTACATCCGTTGATACAAAGCATTTGGGAAAACCAAAGCTTTCCCAGGGACTGGAAGGATGGTGTGATTGTTAAGTTGCCAAAGAAAGGTGACTTAAAGAATTGCAGCAATTGGCTTGGTATCACCGTTTTGTCCGTTTTCCCAAAACTAATGGCAACCATCATTCTCGTGCGAATAAAGGATAGAATCGAGTCTTCACTCAAGAGGCATCAAACTGGCTTCCGCAGTGGTCGATCGTGTGTCGACCATATAAACACCCTGCGTATCGTCCTCGAGCAGTCGATGGAATTTCAATCACCGCCTTACCTCATGTTCGTGGAGTTTGAGAAGGCCTTTGATCGAGTTAACCGAGAATGTATATGGAGATCGTTGCTTGGTACCCTACAACAACGCAAGGTGTTTTGTTTTTCACAATGGGCAGCTATCCGACTCCTTCGTAGTGCAACAGGGTGTGAGACAAGGGGATGTTCTATCGCCAATTCTCTTCCTACTGGCGATGGACGACGTATTGACGGCCAGTGTTGGTACAGCTGAGCGATTACCTTGGCAGTATTGTTTCTGCAAACGGTGGTACGGATCTGGACGTTAAAAGTAGAATAAATTAAGCTCGCTCGTGCTGCCTTCGGTACTCTGTCCCCAATTTGGAAATCCAGTCAAATCTCCTTGCGCATCAAGTTGAGATTCTTCGAATCCAATGTCAAATCCGTGCTGTTATATACTATTTTAAGTGAGACGTTAACGAAGACACCCAATGTTATTTTTTTTTTAAGAGAGTGTTAGTATTTGAGTAAGATATTTGGAAGTCCACTTGAATTTTATTCCATTCCATTAATTGTTTGAAATGATCTGAGGCGACTAAAGCTACTGTTCTGTTTCCAAGGATTCTTTCATTTCCAGAACGTTTGTTTTATGCAGTTGTTGGACAATGAAGTATTTTTAAGATTTGTTCTTTCTATTTCTAGGATTAATTTAGTTTTTACAATAAATAGGTATCTTCTTGCGATTGAAAATAATTGATTCCGATAAGAAGCAAAAACATATTTCTGTATAATGCAGCTAAAAAGTTCTCACAAAGTACTTAATTACAAAAAAAAAAATACCGGATTCTATGTCTGTTTCCTTTTTAGATCCATCAATTATAAATTAACAACTATTTCTAGTAAAAAAAAAGCAATAATTAACTATTGTACTTCTATACATTCACGAATAGTTCGAACTGAAGCTCAGACATCTGGCCGGTAACAAACCACGATCTAATGACCTGCTTCCGAAGGCTTGGCAGCGCATATAAATTATGAAGAACAAAAAATTCTACTTGTAATTATTATAGTCAGGAAGATAGTGTTGCAAAATTAAAAATCATGTTACAATTAATTTTGTATTTATCAGTGATTAATGTCATTGTGGTATTTTTTTATAGGACAGCTTTTGTTGAAAGTGAGCATTTGGTTCTTAGGAATTTTCAAAGTAAGATATAGTCAAACCCTGAAAATTTCTTATCGTCACTTTCAAAGTTTTTTACGTTTCAACTTATAATGGTGTTGGATCTCCAATGAACCCCGTTGGCATCGTGACTCATCATACTTAAAACTTTTCTTTTTTATGGAAAACCATTTTTTTTCGTTTTTTTGTAAACAAATAACGTAGTAGTTATAATTTATATAGATAATTTAAAATTACTAAAAATTCAACTCTACCTCGCTGCCTTTTATAATCTCAAACCATGTGTATGATTTTATTTCTTTGCAAACAAATCGGATCACTCAATGACAAACGACCTTGCTATGAGAATATTTTCAATTTACACCACACAACAGCCATGGAACACACAGCTTTAAAATAACCTTCTTTCTATTATACATTTGTTGGTTTAAAGTTATTTCCAATCGCTCCCATCCCCAGGTGTTGGTTGCATGGCGTCACATATTATATGTCTACAAAGGTATTATTCGGTGGTTAGTAACAACTTCAAACCATTTAAATGTCGATCTCATTCTATTGGGGTGTCGTATCAACTTCTTGACTGGTGAACAGAGACATTTAGACAGACAGTCAACATGATGAATAACCATACCGATCGGTTTTTTTCTTTCTGAGGCCAAATTAAATGGATTCTCTGAATGCATTCTGGCCATTTCAAATTAAAGTTGGTCGTGGAGTTTTTGGCTTCATTATTGTATCGTTTTTTTTAAGGCTTATTTCTCGGACCAACCTCGCGGATATGATTAGACTCGTGTCCTAAAAAGAAAAGTATAGTTGGGTAGACAATAAAAATTCCCCATTCACTTATCACGATTTCCGGATACAGAAAAGTCTAGATCGTAAGTAATGATCAAGTACACATTGTTTTTAAGTGCGCTTTAAGATAAGTTGAATTTCACAAGGTTAGTGATTTTTTTAAAAGAAAAATTGGATTATAATATTGTTGATGGGCTTTAAAGATTAGTCATCTAACATTGATTTAAACATCATTGGTATTGGTCTTCGTGGTCCTACTTACTACTGTGAGCAGAAAAGTCAAATTTAGAGATTGTTGTAACTTAGCAAAGTTTATTAGCATGTGCATACATATGTATGTGCAAGGATAGTCTTAAGTGTGCATTAATTTTTGTTAGGTTTCATTAATTCGTTATTACTTGAACATTATTTCAAAGATAAATTAACAACTTTTGCTGATCAACAACTTTATCCTATTCAGATGAAAGCTAGTTTAACTTGTTTATCCAAATAAATAATGACTTGGAGGTCTTGATAAAATGCTTCTATTTGCAAAAAACTTTTTAAATGCAGAAAAAAACAACATTTATGCTGTTGTACCTGACATGAAATATTTATGTTGATATGTACCTCTTACTTCAACATTCACCTTGATGCTCTAGATTTTGCTTAAGTAATTTTTATTTTCACACTCTTGTTCCAGTGTTTGATGATGCAACAAAATTTTCTTATAAATTCGTTTGAAATTGAACGGATTGACTGTTTTAAGTATTTTGGCATAAAACTTGGTTATAAATTTTATTGGAAAAAATGTCAACTTTTGAAGCTTCTACTTGTATTTTAATCTTATTCTGGGTCGGTTTTCGTCGATGCAAATTGAAGCTTTGTTGATTTGAATTGGGATTACTGATGCCCAAAGAACTACACTGGAACATCTTTTCTTTCTCTTATGATATTCAAATCAATCCTGCAACATTTTCTTTTGCTTTGCCAGCTCGGTCCCTAGCTACTTGCCTCTAGTTACGCACTCTTTGTGTGTGTGTCACCTAAGGTGGGGTCTTCCTCTGCTGCGTAGACCATTAGGGGTAGACTCACAGACTCGTCGGGCTGGTGCGTCGGTGTCCATACGCTCCACGTGTTTCAGCCATCTCAGCCGTTGTATTTTTAGCTTTTTGACCAGGTCGACGTCGCTGTAAAGCCCCTAAAGGTCGTTGTTAAATCTTCTTTTCCATACTCCATCCATACCGACTGGACCGAAGATCACCCGCAGAATTTTCCTTTCAAAGCACGCAAGCAGATTCTCATTCGTTTTTGGAAAGGTCCATGCTTCTGCCCGTGACAGCAGGACCGGGATGATTAGGGTCTTATACAAGGTCTCCTTGGTTCTTTGAGAGAGGGCTTTACTACTCAAATGCCTGCTTAGCCGGAAAAAATAACACCGGTTGGCAAGAGTAATTCTTCGTTTCATCTCTGCACTGATTTCATTTTGCGATGTAATAGTGGAACCCAGGTAGATAAAGTCCTTGACGACTTCGAAGTTGTATACCTATCCATCGTGACATTTTGCCCGAGTCGACTATGTTGAGATTCCTTTCTCGATGATAGCGTATACCTCATTAGCAGCCAAACCCATTTTCACCGCCTCCGAATCAATACGTGCAAACGCTCTTGTAACAGCTCACCTACACTTTGATCTTAGCCATAAGGCCGAGAAGCGATATTCTCATATTCGCCTAAAACTGAATAATGGTGTGCTCTCACAGGCCCAACATGCGTACTTGAAGGGAAAATCTGTTGAGACAGCACTCCATGAAGTGGTCGGCACAATTGAAAAATCAATCCCTTTCAAGGAATTCACTTTAGCAGCATTCCTTGACATAGAAGGGGCCTTTAATAATGTTGATAACAATGCTATTCGACAAGCCCTAAACTCTGTCAGCGTCGATCCATCACTGATAAACTGGATTGTTTTCATGCTTCAAACGAGAATCATAAATGCAGAAATGGGTGACAGCAAAATAAGAGTTAGGACGAGTAGGGGCACTCCACAGGGTGGAGTACTTTCTCCTTTGCTTTGGCTCCTTGTCGTCAACCAGATCTTGGTCAAACTAAATCTGGGTGGCATCAAGGTAGTCGCATACGCCGATGACATTGTGTTATTGGCCTCTGGAAAATTTGCTCCCACTCTGTGCGAGCTCTTACAAACGTCCCTTGACAAGCTCAAAAACTGGGCCAGTAATTGTGGCCTTAACATTAACCCACTGAAGACAGAACTGGTGCTGTTTACAAGGAAACGTAATATTCCAAACATAAACCCGTCAACCATTAACGGAACTCCGTTACATGTTTCGGGTACTGCCAAATATCTTGGCATTGTTCTCGATCGTAAACTAAACTGGAAAGAAAATATTAAAGAAAGAGAAAGAAAAGCCTCAATAGCTTTCTACACTTGTAGCAGAATTTTTGGTAAAAGATGGGGGCTGGGACCTTAGATAAGGAAACCAATCTAAAAACCATGACTAAAATTCAAAGATTAGCATGTATTGGCACAACCAGTGCTATCAGAACCACACCAACGGCCGCCCTTGAAACTTTCCTTTCACTTGCCCCACTCGATCTGTATACGAAAGAGGTGGCGGCCAAAAGTGCTTTAAGACTTGTTCAATGTAAAAATTGGAAAAAGGGCCTCTACGGTCACAGAACCATAATGAATTTTATAGACATAGACATTCAAACAGACTACGTTTCACCGCACATAGATTTCAACCCAGTAACCATAATAGATATCCCAACCAGGGAACTCTGGAATGAAAACAGGGTCATAAATGCAAATCATGTTTCGGTCTTCACTGACGGTTCCAAAACCTCGGAGGGGGTTGGGTCAGGCATCTACTCAGATAAACCACCCATAAATAGATCTTTAAAGCTTCCAAACTTTTGCAGTATTTTCCAAGCGGAAGTGCTGGCAGTTAGCGAAGCCGCGAAACATCTTTCCTCAGTCAGTGAATTAGTCAACAACAATATTGACATTTTCATAGACAGCCATGCGGCAATTAAAGCCATTTCCTCAATCACCACAAAGTCCAAACTGGTCGATCGCTGTCGGAATGAGCTAAGAGTACTCAATGCAACGAACACAGTTACCCTTAGATGGGTCCCAGGACATAGGGATATTCATGGGAACGAAATGGCAGATGAACTGGCCAAAAACGGGTCATCTCTTGATCCGAGCCAAATCGAAGCCGCTGTGCTCATGCAACTGGAGCAAGAAAAAGGTAGAACACACCAGAGTTTCTTGGAAGCTGCAAATGTCAGATGGTCATCCATCGACACTACTTGTCGGGTTTCAAGGAATCTATGGCCAAATATTTCAAGGAAAAAAACGGATTACTTACTTAAGCTAAGCAGGCCTCAATTATCTCTCATGGTTGGCGTCCTTATGGGCCACAACTCAATGGGAACCCACATGAACAGAATGGGCATCAGCTCATCGGACTTATGTAGAGGGTGTCATGATGAAGAGGCAGAGGAGGGCTCCCTCCACTTCCTTTGCGAATGCCCTAGCCTAGCTAGAACTAGAAAAGAAGCCCTTGGAGAATACTTCTTCGACCAACTGGGCGACATCTCTGTCTTGCCACTAAAGAACATCCTGAAATTCATTCAGAACTCAGGATGGTTCAGGGAGGCCCCCCAAACCTAAAACTTCTCCTTAACTCCCTCCCTATCCCTCCTAACTAACCACCTATACCCTGGGGAGCACAATGGATCCACTGAGATCCGAGTGAGATGGTGCGGCTTGCCGCATTGTCACCCCTTACAACCTAACCTAACCTAACAGCTCACCTCGCACTCCCAATGATGTCAATATCATCTGCATAAGCTTGTATGTACATAGTTGAAGAGACTTTTGAAAAATTTCACCTCTGTTGTTGACTTGCGAGTTACGTACAATTGCTTCGAGTACGATGTTAAAGAGGTTGCATGATAACGCATCGCCTTACCCCAAATCTTTCTCGACATCAAAAGGTTCGATGGTGTTCTTGCCGACTTTGACGGAGCAGCGAGATTGTCTCCATCGTCATCCTGTACAAGCGGACGAGTTTGGAAGGGATGCCGAGATGCAACTTGGCTCTATATAGCTTATACCTTTGTAGTTGGCTCAAGTCAAAGCATCTCCTTTCTTGTGGATTGGGCGCACTATACCGAGGTTCCATTCATCTGACCAAATTTAGGAGATAAGTTGTTGTATACTCCATACCAAGTCATCTCCCCCTGCTTCCAATAGCTCCGCTGGGAGGCCATCTGCCCCTGCAGCCTTTAACACTTGAAGCTTGGCCAACGCTAACCACACTTCATTTAGGTCGGGTGGACAGAAATTTTGACTATCGTCATCCAGGTTGAATGAATTGTTCTGTCTAACAGCGGAATTTTGGCAATCTGCGCCATTTAGCAGTCCAGAAAAGGGTCGTTTCCAGATCCTCTGAACCGACTGTGTCTACTCCCTTATTCTGACTCTCGTCTCTGCGGGCTTCCAAGGCCAGAATGGCCTTGAAGCCTTGGGTAGATTGCCTCACCCCTCGGAAGAACTCTCGAACATCCCCCTACCGCTACAGTTCTCAATCGACTCGACCGCCCGCTTCGCATGCTCTCTCTTTTTCCTCCTGAGAAGTCGGCGTTCCTCCCTTCGTTTTTGTTCTCTCAGCAGCTCTGGTTCTTGTTTGCAGCATTAATTGGTAGGCCTCATTCTTTGCTGCATGCGCCAGCCGGCATTCTGCATCGAACTAGGGGCTTCGCTGTGGTCGCCTGGTGCATATGTCAGTTGGGTCAAAAAATCGTGCTTCAATTAAAAATTGAAAAAAAGTCACACAATATGAAGAAAAAAGACTTTAAATAGAATTTTGCAATTTCATGCAAGACATCCATAAAGGGTTTTCGAATAGGGACGGGTCGATTTTGACAGTCTGTGGAAGCCAGTTATTTTGGCGGCACCTGTCACATTTGTGGTTTATTATTCAGTCAATGATGCAAATCACTGTGACAAGTTACACGATTGAGCAACACTTTCAAATAATTAAACTTTATCATCAAAAAGGTCGTTCTCTTGTGGTAACGGTACGCAAACAAAACCATTTTACAGATCACATGATGGTTGTCATTCCAAGTCGACTTTTCAACGTTTGGTGACCAAATTCAAGTCGATCGATCCAACGTACTTTGTATGTACGTCAACGGAATGCAGGATCTGAAAACATAGTCACTGTCCATGAAGGTAAGGTGTGCAGGAAAACTCGAGACAGTCAATTCAGTTAATTGAGACCTCTGCCGATTAATGATAACGAAATTCTTTGGGATGATATGGATGTGAATGATATGTTTTTTTCAAGACAGCACTACGTGTCACACAGGTAATGCCACAAAGGACATACTGCACAATCGATTTGAGGGAAAGGTTATCTCCTGCGGAGGTAATTATTGGTCACGTGTGATTTGACCCCGTTCGATTTTTTTGGTGAAGTTTTCTGAAATTGCAGGTCTATAATGCAAATAAACCAAAATCTACCGATGCCCTCAGCCAACTTAACCCAGGCCATCGCTCAAATTCATCCAGATATTTGTGAACATACATATATGCGGCAGGTTAGGTTAGGTTAGGTGGGGTGATGATGCGGCTAGCCGTATCACCTCACTCGGATCTCAAGAAGGATTTAGTGGAAGTGTAAGGTATGAGGTGCATCCCTGAACCATCCTGATTTCTGGATGAATGTAAAGATGTTTTTTAGTGGCAAAGATTAAACATCGCCCAATTGTTTGAATAAGTTTTCTTCGAGGGCATTTTTCTCAGTTTTTGCAAGGCTGGGTCATTCACAAAGGAAGTGAGATGAGCCCTCTTTCACTTCTTCGTCTTGACACCCTCTGCATAAGTCAGATGTGCGCTGATGCCCATTCTGGTCAGGTGGGTTCCTATAGAGTTGTAGCCCGTAAGGATTCCAACCAAGAGAGACAATTGAGGTTTGCTTAGCTTTAGTAAATACTCTGTTTTGTTCTGAAATAGCTGGCCAAATATTCCTTGAAACTCGACAGGTGTCAATTGTTGACCATCTGTCTATAGTGACCTTGAGGAAGCTTTGGTGAATTCTACTCTTTTTATGCTCCAGTGGCATACGTACCCAAGGTACAGTTTGGCTCGGTTCAAGTAATGAACCGTTTTTGGTCAGTTCATCAGCCATTTCGTTACCATAAATGTTACGGTGACCCGGGACCGATCGAAGGGTGATTGAATTCGTTTCGCCCAGCAATGGTTCTGATTGCTGCCTGGCTATCTATGAAGATATCAATCTTTTTGTTCGTAAGTTTGCATGTTGAAAGGTACAAGCACTTCCGCTTAGAAAACGCTGCAGAAGTTTGAGGGCTTCAATCATCTATTTATGGGTGGATTGTCTGAGAAGATCGCTGACCATACTCCAGCGTCTGTTTTGGAACCGTCAGTAAAGACCGATACATGATTTGCGTTTAGGACCTGGTTTTCCTTCCATAATTCCCTGGTCGGGATTTCTGTTAGTGCGACTGGGTTAAAATCTTTCTACGGTGAAATATAATCCGTTTGAAGGTCTATGTCAGTGAAGTTCATTATAGTTCTGTGACCTTAGTGGTAATTTTGACAATTTATACACTCGTTTAAGTCGTAGTCGAATATTTGGTTTTCTCGCAAACAGAACCAGTTCCGTTCTAAGTGGGTTGACATTAATTTCGCTGCTACTGGCCCAATAACTGAGCTTGTCAAGGGCTGTTTGTAGGCGGTCACACAAAGTGGGGACAAATTTTCCTAATGCCATTATAACTATATCATCCGCGTACGCCACGACATTGACCCGCTTTGTTATAAATAAAAATAAATAAATTGGGTGGCGCAACAGCTCATGGAGAACCAGGGCCTAGTGACTTACAACTCACAACCATTCCTGTGTGCGTGTTTGTTGGCAGGAATGGAGGGGACCTACAGGTTTTTGCCGAGTCCGAATGGCTAAATTGAGAAGCACTTTTTCATGACAAGTATACTCTTGGAGGATTTGTCAGTTCCTCGCAAGAGGCAGTACCACGCACAGTCCTACGCACTAACCATCAAGCCACGAGGTACTACCGCTTTGTTATAATTTACCTATGGTTTACGACAAGAAGCCAGAGGAGAGGAGATAGAACTCCACCTTATGGCGTACCTCTACACGTCCTAACTTTAAGCTTGCTGTCACCCATTTTTGCATTAACAATTCTAGTTTGAAGCATGGAGTCAATCCAGTCTGACAGCATCGGGTCAACGCTGACAGAGTCTAGGGCTTGTTAGTATTTTCAACATTCTTGAAGGCCCCTTCCATGTCGAACATTGCTCCCAAGGTTAACTCTTTAAAATTGATAGATTTCTCAATCGTGCCGATTACTTCATGAAGTGCCATCTCTCAACAGATTTGCCCTGCTTCATGTATGCATGTTAGGCCTGCGAGAGAACACTATCATTTAGCTTTAGGCGAATGTGCGTTTCTATCGACCTTTCCAAGGTTTTGAGAAGAAATGAAGATAGGCTTATTGGTCTAAAATCTTTATGTGGTAGTTATTAAAGTTGGACTTATCGGCTTCAGGTGTATGCGCTGTGGACATTTGAATTCCATGCATAATGGCATACGTTGGCCCTTAAAATAAAAAAATTATTTAATACTTTATCCAAGCTTGTTTTATTCCATTCCAACATCGGGCAGCCCTTATTAAAGAACCCTTTTACCAGCATTTTCGTATCTGTTAAAAAGTCTTGAAAAAGACGTTTTAAAACAAAGCAGCTTTTTTCCAGTTGACTCTGTTCGTACCTACAGTTAAATTTTCTATGACTTGCTTATTTTCAAGTATTTTGCAAATGTTGATTCCAATGCCCCTGTTCACTTCATTACCGACTCTTTCAAAAAGAAATAAGACAACAACGATTTTTAAATAATTCATTTGCTTACTTCCAATTAGCTGATTACGAGTGACTACCCCATAGCTACCAAATATAATTCATAAAGGTAACCATTACAATTCACTCTTCATAACTCAACTTCAAAACCTTCAGTCTAACTGTAAAAATTTCTGCAAAGGCTAAGACATAGTGAAATAGTGATCCAATAACCGACAAAGATCTCGATCTTAACTACCTCAATGCTGGTACGCGCTCAGGAGGAGGGTCGTTTGTGATCGTTGTTGGTTCCGACCGACTCGATTGTCACATATATTAACCTATTGTATGACTTGACTCCTGCTGCTTTATTTGGTTTCTTTTCTATTTGATGCTGTACGAGTATAGAAACGAAACATTGCAAGGTCCGATGAATAATAAAATAGAGTCGTGACAATTATATTCGATGTTGGTGATCTGATTACACTACGGACAATCGTAAATTCACCAATCGCTTACCATCGTTGTTTCTCCAGAGTCGTTTTGAATGTTATAGTTATGGAGCGGTGCGGCGGTTTTCTTTAAAACTTTTTTTTTTAACATTTTGCATTTATCTAATATCTACCTCATGTGTCGACTGTAGTTTTTTTCTTTCGCAAATGGCGGTGTATTTTTCTTTGTGACAATCTGAAAAGCGGTAGTGGAGTCCGTGCATACATATATGTTTTTATTTTGAGCCTTCAGTTACGCACTTGCTTTCATTTTTTGTGGTCAGTAAGGTGATCCGGGAGTGAAGTACCAACATTCAAGATTTTAAGCTTTGAAAAGACGAAGGATTGCTCCAGGTGTCAAAGGAAATCATGTCGCATTTAAAATGGTCACAATTTTTTAAACAAAAAGGAGGCGCAGCAATTCCATCGCATACATTAATTAACACTAAATGAAAGTCACATTTCGTAACTGCATACACACAAACTCGTATGTACATATGTACGTCGTCGTCAGTTTCTATTACATTCACTTTGGGATTTCTTGTGGTCGTTTGGACCGATTTTAACGTTCATTTTTGCAAACGTTAAAACACATAAGCCACCAGGAGCGTGCTTCGCCTGAAAAGTCACTTCTTTCTGTTCATTATGAAAACAAAAACAACTATTTCGTCGTTTGTAATAATAAAAGATACTCAGATAGGTTTACAGAGACATGCAATTCATGATATTTCGTGTCCAATATGCCTAAGCCCGCATGTGGTTTCTCAGTGGATATATCAGCAGCAGCAGCGGTGACTTTGGGTCAGTTCGGATAGCAAATGCATTGGGGCAGAACATTGAACATGTGAATTTAATGGTTATATGTATGCGAGGCGTTAAGGTGCACTTCTATCTATTGTTGCATAATTGTGATACTAAGTTAACATCTGGGTTGGCTTCAGAAAAAAATAAAAATCACAGTCAATTAAAATGACCACTATGTGACTCAACTTAATAACAATAATTTTTATTCCAATTTTTTATCCGTAATTACATGGCTTCATATGACTTCACGTTCACTGTGTCAAATTGCTTACTATTTATTGTACTGACTAAGATACATTTTTGATTAAAATTACTGAAATTTGAATGTTTATTGCAGACAAAATTCTACTTCCTAATTTCAAAATTTGAAGCTTAATCAATCTTTTTTTACAATCCAAAGCCCGTGCTTTCATATTTCAAGCTTATTTACTGCAAATCTTTCGAATACAAGACATCCCATACAACTTTAAGCTTATTCAGCTATGAATTGTTGTGTTTCTGTCTATTTTGGATATTATATGAATATGATTGATGGTATCTGCATGATGTAATAATTATTAGATACATATGCTTTTTTTTGTTTTTTTGTTTAGCAGAAATTGATTGAACCTTTGGTTATTAACACCTTTTTAATTATTCGATTTTCTTTCATCAACTTTTCAACTAATTGTTGCGACTCCTCTTTTGTTTATGTTTTTAGTTTACATAATTAAGTATTACACATTGTAACATAGGGCAATAACTGGTCAGATACGCACAGTCGCACAGACAAAAATTCAACTTAGAGCTTAAAGAATTAGTGTCACTTTGAATACTTGTAGGACTGTTAAATTGAAAGTAATTTGTTTTTTGATTTTCAAATGATAAATCAATATCATGGTTACCTGGGCCCTATTTCACCAACAAACAAAACATTTCCGAGTATTTTTTTAACTAGTGTTTTTGTGTGGGCTTAGTCAAGGCGGAGGAAATAGATAAATAAATTCTCTGGTTGGAGGACAAATCAGTAACAGAACTGAAAAAAACTTGACCCCAACAAACTCTAAAGGTAGACATGTGCATTCAAGAGGACACAAGCGTCCACAAGTTTCTCAAAGCGAAGCTCTCTATCAACTTCTACTCTCACCTCCAAGTGCTGAACATCGGGTGCCTAGTAACTTTAACTGAAGATGGGGTTCCAATCCCTGTGGACGGTTTAAGGTGGCAGCAAACGAGAGAGGGGGGGGGAGTGTTCCCACTAAGGCACTTCTCCTTTATCCAGGCGGCAGCGGAAGATTTCCTCAGATGGAATTAAGGATGGCGTCTACAGTTCCAGTTAGGCTGAACTACTTAGTGAACATCCTATATGGGCTACTACAACATAATCGTAGCACAGGCCTACAAGGAGCGGTTTACCCGTATCCCCACCCTAAGAGTTATACTAAGGGTCTGGTCCTCCAAGTTGGGGGTTGTGCGTCGGGGTAACTTCCCTACCACGGAAAAACAAACTGGTTCCGAAACAACCACACGCTTCGGATATGGATGATTTAAATGATGACGACCCCAACAAACGAAATGTCCGGACCTTAAACAGGCCACGTGCAGCCGAACAACTAGTGGAGAGCCTGGATAGGCTAAAGGCTGACATTAGAGCCATTCAGGAAGTGCGATGGGATAGAGAGGGTATACGAAGGATGAAATCGTGTGACATCTACTTCGGCGAGTGCTGCAACGAGCAGGGTCAGCGGGCGGCTTTTAGGTTGCGGTTTTGTGGTAAGGGGAAGACTAAGGCAAGAAGTCTTAGGCTTCAGAAATGTAAGCGAGTGCCTGGTCACAATCCGCGTCAAAGCTAAATTCAAACATCACGTTGATCTGTGGTCATGCCCCAACGGAAGAAAAAGATCTCAACCAAGGAAGAATTCTACAATCTCCTCGAGAACACGTATGATAGATGCCCCAAGTACGACGTCAATAGTATTCTTGGCGACTTCAACGCCAAGATTAGAAAGGAGGGTGTCTTTTGTTCGATAGTTGGAGGACACAGCCTGCACGACAACACTTCCGGCAACGGACTCAGTCTGATTGACTTTGAAGCGGCGCACACTGGTTGATTTAGTACAACACTAGCTGGTCATAAGTCAAATAAAAAATGTTGTTACCCAAATAACAAGAAACAACAAAAATAAATCTTTGATTCCGTTACTCTAACAGTGAGGAGCATCTCAATGCAATGCATAAAGCTTTTCTCACTCTCGATTTTGCCTTCCGCGCGTTAACAGGTGTTTTTAAAGTGTTAAAGAGAAGTAAAAGTGAAATAATTATTTAAAGAAAATATGTCAGATAATGCTATTGGTAAGTATTTTTAAATTCAGTGTATTTCTATTTAAAAATAAGTAAGCCTCTGTCACTAGGAACTAAATGTGTTGATGCATTTTACTGTAGTGGCAAAGCTTACTTTTTTTCATCTTTTGGTCCATAAAAAAAAAGTGCCATAAAGTGACATGGCGAAACTTTTGTCATTTGAAGATTGGATTATTACCTTCTAAATAATCCTTAATTTAAGGGCCGCCACTCAGCGCAACATTCTTTTTTCTTCTCTTCCAGGTATCAATCCGCCCTTTTCAGGGCGAAAATTTCCTCTACGTCAAGTTATTTTTTCATTCATTCAGAGTGAAAATCTTTTTAAATCAACAATAACGGTTTGTGCTGACAAAAAAGTCACTAACCATTCTTGAAGAAGCTGAGTATAAAAAATGCCTTGAATTCAGCAAAACTTTTGTATCGCACCTTTTCAAAAAGTACAAGCAAACAAAAAAGTCACCGGAAGGATTTTTAAAAGCTGAAAGTGCTTGGCTTCAAAAAGAGTTCCAAATTCCACTACCTGAAATTCATGTGCCAACAATTTCAAGACAAGGAAGACCTGAAAAGGAATTCGAGGAGTGTGGAAGCAGAGCTAAGAAAAGAAAAATCCAAAACCTTATGGATAGATCGACCGAAGAATTGTCATTTGCTGTTGAGTCTAAGCTTAGAATAGGAGGAAGGCGTTCTAAGGCCGATGTCATAAAAAGAGTTGTCAAACCATACTCACCTGAAGAAGCCCTAGCTCTTATAACCGATTTAAAACTAACAAAACATCAAAGCAGCTTCAAAAAAACGCAAAAGAACGAAATGCAAATATTTACCCCGCCTACGATACTATTCTAGGAGTGAAACAAGAGTGTTATCCAACCAGCAACTTTTTGACTATAACCGAAAGCTTATGTGAAGTCAAACTACAGCCATTGTTGGACTTGACACTACAACGTTTGTCTGTCGCACACCTCGCAACTTTCGACAATCAGTTAGAAAACGGAGATACTTTAGTATGTTCGTGGAAATGGGGTTCCGATGGAAGTGGAGGGCACTCGCGTTATAAGCAAAACTTTTTGGTTAATCCTGAGGCAAGTGATACTGATATTGTGCTAACATGCATTGTACCTTGTTGTGTATTTATAAAGTGGCTGAGTGGTTTTTCCCTTTTTAATAGAAAGACGCTTTATTTTACTTAACACACGTTAAATTCAATAATTTATTAGTTCATTTTGTTTGATTTGATATATATAATTGAGATAAAGTTATTTCTAGAAGTTGCTTGAAGAGCGGAATGACAACGAATGAATGATGAAATGAGTATATGCAAAAGACCAAGGGTCGAAGTGACAGATGATAAAGGCCAAGTTAAATATCTACTAGTTATGCCAAATATAATATATAATAATGATATGTTCAGTGAATTCAATATATTTTTGTATATGTACATATATCAGGCACGAGGCGTGACTTTTTCGGAAGCGGAAGCACACAACTTAAAACTCAAAAAATAAAAGTCCTTTAATTTAGAATTTATATCATACCGCTTTTTTGCGCCTAATAATATTACGAAGAGTATAAAAAATGTATTTCCTCTAGCCGATATAATTAATTTGAAACACTCTGCTATGCATTTGCAGGTACTCATAAGCATTAAGCAAAACGCCAAAGCAATCACAAACAAAACAATATCGCCCAAAAAACTTAATCAAATAGAAAAAAAACACCAATCAATGCATTTCTTATGGATGAAACACTATATACGATTTGCATTCACACACACACAATCACAACACCAAAGATCCAAAGTATAAAACTAAAACTACCCCTTTTTCAATAGGAATGTGCGGCAGGAAACGACTCAATACTTCTTTAGTTTTACTATTGAATTTTCATAATGAATTCACTCAACTCATTCTTCACACGTTGGGCAAACAGAAAGAAATCATCAGAAATTACTTTGAATTTTGGACGGAATTTGAGTTAAGAAGGTAATATCAGAGAATGCCAAGCTGTTGCGCATTCTAGAGCAAAAACTCTCGTATAGTATTTTATAATGGAGAATGGAGTGATGTTACGCATTCTCAAATGGCTTGGCTTGGCGTAGAATGGAAATTTGTGGGTTTGGTTAGATGATGTGCGGATTTAAGCGTTGTTCTCGTGAGTGATTTTATTAAAAGATAATAATCATTTCCCGTGATAATATGTAATACCAATATTGGGAAATAATTAATTAATATAAACGATAATTTATTAATATTAGATATTAAGAAAATGTAAATCGTTGACATACTATAATAATAGGTCAATGATGTAAATGTATTTAATGTATCTACAATTTGAATTTTCGAATATTATAATTCTTTGCTATGAGCATTTTGTGAACTGTCTTACGGAAGCACTCATTCCACTCAATATATGGACGCTTCGTCACTGACATATATATATGATAACTTTCTCCTCCTTATAAATTGAGACGATTTGGTGCTTTCCTAACTCTCTTAGATCTTCTTGGACTTGCTGGTGGATTTGTATGGTTTTCTTTCTGCGACTGCTCAATTATATCCTTTGATGGTGGTATGGTAGTTGCTGATGTTTGCGTTGACAATTCGGGTGAGTTTTGTATAATGGTTGGTTGATTTCTCGATGGGGATGTAATGGTAGGTGATGGTGACAATTCCGGTGATGTGCATGTAATGGTTGGTTGGTTTTGTTTAGTTTCTGAGGTGTATGTGTCTTGTATGTTTGTCTCATGTCTTGTCTCGTTATAGTCTGTCGTGGTATTATTATTGGTTGTATCGACTAAAAGATCAGAATTGAAGTTATATTTATCATTTGTTATTCTGCAGTCTGTTCTTCGCAGTTGATCTACATGGCGTATGTGCTTTTCTTTGTCAATTAAAATTTCATACATTCTGCTTCCTATTTTTCGTAATACCTTTCCGAATTTCCATTTGCAGCATTTGTTATGATAAAATCGAGCTTGGATCGATTCCCCGTCCACGAATTCCTTCGGTTCATTATAAGCGCCTTGTTTATCCATGACCTTAGATGCTACATCAGTTTTGACTAAGTCGATTCTTGTCCGAATTGTTCTTTTGAACATTAGTTCCGCTGGTGAAATTCCTGTTGTTGCATTTGGTATTTTCCTGTACTGCATCAAAAATCTGCATAACTTGAGGTTCAAATCACCATCTTCGTTCAACATTGCTCTTAATCCTTCCTTGACTGTTGCGACGTAACGCTCTGCCTGGCCGTTTGAAGATGGGTGATATGGAGCGCAAAATACGTGACGTATACCATTTGACTTTGTAAATTCTTTAAACTCAATGGATGAAAAATTTGTTCCATTATCCGAAACTAGGGTAAGTGGTAAGCCAAATCTAGCGAAAATATCTCGAAGTATTTTAATTGTTTTTGTCGAGCTTATAGTTTGTGTAGGAATGGCTTCAACCCATTTAGTATGAGCATCAACTACGATGAGTATATAAGAGTTCATAAAGGGTCCAGCATAGTCGATGTGCACTCTTTGCCAGGGTGTTGAAGGATATTCCCAAGGATGAGGTGTTTCTTTGACTGGATTCTTTTTATTTTTGCAGCAACTTTGACAGCTTCTTGACACGGCCTCGATATCCTTATCAATTCCTCTCCACCAAACATAACTTCGTGCTAAAGCTTTCATGCGTACTATGCCCGAGTGTCCCATATGAAGCTCACTAAGAATTCTTTTTTGAAGAGATTTGGGTATCATCACTCTAATCCCATTGAAAATACAATGATTTTCTAAAGAAAATTTTCCTTCAGGCTCACCATTCGGCAATCTTTCACCTTTCTGCAAGGCATTATAATATTGTTTGCATTCAATGTCTTTCAATATTTCCCTCTGTATTTCTTTTTGGGTCACTGGAATGCTCTCTATTTGATTCAGCTGGGAAATGGTAGTTTCGTCTTTGGTTAACTCATCTATGGGTTCATTTGTTGGAAATCTCGATAGAAAGTCTGCGTTACTGTGGTCTTTGGTGTTTCGATATTGAATATCATAATCGAATCCTGACAAAAAATTTGCATAGTGAAGTAATCTTACAGCTGGCATAGATGGTAAGTCCTTGTTTGGATTAAATATTCTGGTTAACGGTTTATGGTCTGTGATTAAAGTTATTTTACGGCCATAACAATACTGAAAAAATTTCTTTAACCCCCAGTTAATTGCAGTTGCTTCTTTATCAATTTGTGAGTAGTTTCTTTCCGATTTTGTTAAAGATCTCGATGCAAAAGCTATTGGTCTTTCATTCTTGTTTTCGTCTATGTGGGAAATTACTGCTCCAAGTCCATTAGGAGATGCGTCCGTAGCTAATATCAGTGGGAGCTTGTCATCAAAAGGTATTAACACACTTGTACTGGTGATTTCGTTTTTAATTTTTGAAAATATTTCTTCACATTCCGGTGACCAATAAAATTTGGCATCCTTTTTCAAAAGGTTATAAATTGGTTGTAAACGACCAGCCAATTTTGGTAAAAATTTTTGGTAGTAATTTACTAACCCTAAAAATGTTCTAGTCTCCGATACATTTGTTGGTCGAGCACAATTTTGAATGCTTTGAATTTTATCTTTCATTGGTTTGATACCAAATCTATCAATGTAGTGTCCCAAATACGTAATATGTCCAAGTAGAAATTGACATTTAGATTTGTTCAAATGTAAGCCGTGTAAACGTAATCTTTGAAGAACTTTTTTGAAACGAAGTAATAATTCTTCATAAGTACTTCCTTGTAATTTAATATCGTCAAAGAAGCATGACACTCCATCGATATCTTGTAATATTGAATCCATGAATCTTTGCCATATTTTCGGGGCTGCTTTTACACCAAACATTAATCGCTTTACTTTGTAAGTGCCTTTGTGAGTGCTTATTGCTTGAAGTATAGAAGTGTTTTCATCAACTTCCATATGTAAATATGCTTGATGTAAATCCAACGTCATGAAATATTTTCCGCCGCTCATTCTGGCAAAGATGTCATCGACCGTGGGTATTGGGTAACTATCATCCTTGATAACCCTGTTTATCGTAATTTTGTAATCAGCACACAAACGAATGTCGCCATTTTTCTTTACCACGGGAACGATGGGTGTACCCCATTCCGAAAATTCTACCTTTTCGATTGTTCCGTTTTTTTCTAATCGTACTAGTTCATTTTCGATCCTATCTTTTAGTGCATAGGGAACTGGGCGATGTCTTATGAATTTGGGTGTAACATTTTCTTGAAGTTCAAGTTTGCATTTGTAATTTGGAATTTTACCAGTAGTTTCCACAAAAATGTCCTTGTATTCGCTCATGATTCTGTCGATTTCCTTTTTACATTGACTTTCATCCATTTTACTTTCAAGTAAATTCAAGTCTGATGTATTCAATTCAAGTTTTCGGAACCATTCTCTTCCAAGGATTGCATCCACTTTTGCATCAATGACGTATAAATCGGATTCTATAACTGAATTGTTGTGAGTAACATTCACTTTGGCTTTACCGACAGGATGTATTATTTCACCAGTGTAAGTTCGTAGTTGTAATGAAGTCGGCTGTAGCTTAATATCTGGAAGTAATTGTTCTTGAGCTTGTAGTGATATTGTTGATACTGCCGCACCAGTATCCACTTCCATCAAACATTGTGCATCTTCGATGATTAATTTAATCATGAATTTTTCGTTGTGCATGTGGTTTACTTGTACTACTTGAATTGTGTTGATGTCTTCAAATGCATCCAAATCAGATTCATCGTTTTCGTAAATTTCAATGGCACGATTTTCTGCTAAATCTTTGCTAAAACATACTTCTTGAACGTGTCCACTCCTCTTACATTTGTAGCATTTCAAATTTTTGTGTGGGCATGTATTTGCTTTATGATTAGATTGGCCACATTTGAAACATTTTCCTTTAATTTTCTCAAATTTCGAGTAATTATTTTTATTTCCCGTATTTTTCTTAAATGGATTAGGTTTTTTAGTGTACTTGTTATTGTTTTTAATTTGGTTGACTTGAGCTTGATTTCGGATTTCCTTACTTTCAATCTTAGATGCTTCTATAGAGAGCGCAAGTTTCACCGCGTCATCAAACGTTTTACTAGCATCCTGTTGCAAAAGTCTTTCTCGAATGTCATTGTCACGAATTCCTCTTACAAACTGTGATCTTAAATGTGTCGAATTTGTGGAAGCTGAACAGTTGCTACATTTAAAGTTACAATTTGTTGATAGCTTTTTAAGATCAGCTTGGAAGTTTGAAATAGATTCTCACTCGTGTTGAACTCTATTCGCAAATTTGTGCTGCTCGGAAATCTCACTAAGAATAGGACATAAATGGGAGCGTAATAAGCTTATTAAAACTTCAAATTTTTTTGTTTTAGGATTTTCAGGAGCGGTCAAGCACGTCAAGGTGTGATATAGTTTTGGGCTCAAGCAATTTAGTAATATTTTTACACAAATTTTGTTACCTTCTTCGTCTTTGTGCGACCAACCTCTGAGGTCTAAATAGTTTTCAATTCTCTGTAAATATGAATCGAACGTTTCATTACTTTCATCGAAAGATTGTAGATTTATGCCTTGAGATGGAGTAGCAGGGGCAATCTTTGTAGGGAGCTTCATCAGTGTTTCAGCTAATTGCTTTAAGGTTTCTTGAATCTCGGTTGCCATTTTTTTTTTTGTATCTTTTATTATTTTGTATATAGCTTGTTTTTATTTAATTAAGTACAAAAGTCTAGTCATGCAGTTCGTATTTGTTATAATGTAAAATGTAATGTAATTTGTAATGTGTAATGTAATGTACGTACCTCAATTTACCAAACCAAACCAAAAAAAAAATGCACGTTGTAACATAACCTTCCTTTTTCACGTGTAATTTTTTTTCTTTTCTTTCTTGAATTAATTCCACAGCATCGTTCGCCAATTGTTGTGTATTTATAAAGTGGCTGAGTGGTTTTTCCCTTTATAATAGAAAGACGCTTTATTTTACTTAACACACGTTAAATTCAATAATTTATTAGTTCATTTTGTTTGATTTGATATATATAATTGAGATAAAGTTATTTCTAGAAGTTGCTTGAAGAGCGGAATGACAACGAATGAATGATGAAATGAGTATATGCAAAAGACCAAGGGTCGAAGTGACAGATGATAAAGGCCAAGTTAAATATCTACTAGTTATGCCAAATATAATATATAATAATGATATGTTCAGTGAATTCAATATATTTTTGTATATGTACATATATATATGATATACCTTTAGAAATAAGAAAAGTTGTTTCTAGTGCTGAACATATCTGGATGAATTCAAGAACATCATCTCCAAGATACTGCCGTCCAGTACGTTTTGAATTTACAAAGGAAAATATTGAGACAATAACAAGAGAGTTCAACCGTATGGATGCCGAAATAAATTGTCTAGAAGCCACAAGGATAACATTTAACGACAAAACTGTTTTAGTTAATCACACTTTGTTCAAAACAATGGTTGATGGCAAAACATGCAATGCTGTTATGGAGAACAGGGCTAGCTCAGTTTGCTATATATGCAAGGCATCTCCTAAGGACATGAACAATCTTGAACTTTGCTTACAAAAACCTCCTGATACCACAGCCTATTCATATGGCTTACAAACTCTTCATGCTCATATAAGATTTATGGAAGCACTTCTAAATATATCTTACAAAATTGAAAATCGGAGCTGGCAGGCAAGAGGAGCTGGAGAGAAACTTGCAGTTAAAAATAGAAAAGAATACTTACAAATGAACTAAGATCTCAATTGGGAATCTTAGTAGATTTTCCAAAACAAGGTAGAGGAAATACGAATGACGGCAACACGGCCCGAAGATTTTTTAAGGATCCTGCAAAAACTGCTGAACTAATAAGCTTAGACCCGAAACTAGTGGAACGTTTTTCAATTGTCTTAAAGACATTACCTTCAGGTCTGAAAATTGATACCAATAAATTTCGTTCTTACTGTTTGGACACAGCAAAATTATTTGTTTCCAAATATAGTTGGTACAAAATGCCTGTAAGTGTCCACAAAATTCTGCTGCACGGTGCTGATGTCATTGAAAGTTTTCCAATGCCTATCGGACAACTTTCGGAAGATGTGTTGTGTTAGAAGCTCGTCAAAAAGATTACAAAATTTTTCGAAGCGGGTTTTCAAGAAAGATGTCCCGAATCGCAACAAATACTGATGTGCTCCATAGCATGTTGATATCTTCTGATCCGAAGATACAACAATACAAGATACCACCCCCAGAAGTTATGGAAATGGAAAACACAAAGGGACCTGGCGGTCTCCGGATCAACGAACCGTCAACCAGATTGATCATGTTTGCGATAGATGCCAGAAATGCTTCCAGTATCCTGGATGTCCGAACGTTCCGAGGTGCCAAAATTGACTCGAATCACTACTTGGTGGTAGCTCAAGTACGAATGCGGATATCCATGACGCCACAACGACGAGCTGATGCTGTGAAAAGATTTAACGTATTTAACGTTGCGAAGTTAAAATCACAAGAGATCGCCAGGATTTTTGCAGACCACGTCAACATGCCCGCCACCAGCATCATCTGCAGAGAACCAGTGGAAGCACTGCATAAATGCCATCAGGAGTGCCACGTTGATGTGCTGGGTTTAACTAGGTCCACACAACGAAACAACTGGTTCAATGAAGAATGCAGGCTGGCGCATGCAGCAAAGAATGAGGCCTACAAATCAATGTTGCATACTAAAACCAGAGGGAGGAATGCCTACTTCTCAGGAGGAAAAAGAGAGAGCATGCGACGGGAACAGTCGAGTCTATTGAGGACTGTTGTGGCAGGGGAGATGTTCGAAAGTTCAGAAGACAGAATTCAGAACAGAATTCTGCCGAGACGAGAGTGGGAACATGGTGGTGGACACACAGTCCGTGCTGAGGATCTGGAAACGGCACTTCTCTAGACTGCTAAACGGCGAAGATGACCAAAATTCCGCTGTAAGACAGAACACTCTATTCAACCTGGACAATGATGGTCAATATTTCCGACCACCCGACCTAAATGAAGTGCGGTTAGCGATAGCCAAGCTTAAAGCGTACAAGGCTGCTGGTGCGGATGGCCTGCTAGCCGATCTATTTAAAGCAGGGAGAGATGACTTGGTGCGGTGGTATACACCAACTTATCTCCAAAATTTGGTCGGATGAAACTATGCCCGATGAATGGAACCTCGGTATAGAGTGCCCCATCCACAAGAAAGGAAATGCTCTGACCTGTGCCAACTACTGAGGTATAAGTCTCCTCAACGTCGCATACAAAATCCTGTCATCTGAACTGAACTGAACTGAACTGAACTGATCTGATCGGACCTTATCAATGTGGTTTTAGGCCCGGCAAATCAACAACAGATTTTGGAAAAAAAAAACAGGAGTTTCAAATCGATACACACCACCTCTTTATCGATTTCAAATTCGCATATGATAGCGTAGATAAAGAAGAACATTTCGCATCCCTGCCAAACTCGTCCGATTGTGCAGGATGACGATGGAAAAGTCTCGCTGCTCTGTCAAAGTTGTCAGAACACCACCGAACCCTTTAATATCGAGAAAGGTTTGAGGCAAGGTGATGCGTTATCATGCAACCTATTTAACATCGTACTTGAAGCAATTGTACGCAGCTCGAAAGTCAACAACAGAGGTACAATTTTTCAAAAGTCCGTTCAACTACTTGCTTATGCAGATGATATTGACTTCATTGGGAGCACGAAGCGAGGTGTTCCCGGTGCGTTTGTTGAATCGGAGGTGGCAAATGGTTTAAGCTGTTAATGAGGACAAGAAGAAGTATATGCTATCATCGAGAAAGGAATCTCAACATCGCCGACTCGGGCAATCACTATGGATAGGTACAACTTCGAAGTCGTCAAGGACTTTGTCTACCTGTGCTCCACTATTACATCGCAAAATGACATTAGTGCAGAGATCAAACGAAGAATTACTCTTGCCAACCAACGTTTTTTCGGGCTAAGAAGGCATTTGAGTTGTAAAGCCCTCGCTCAAAGAACCAAGGAGACCTTATACATATTAGACCCTAATCATCCCTGTATGGCAGAAGCATACCTTGTTTAAAACGGATGAGAATCTGCTTCGGGTGATCTTCGGTCCATTCTGTATCGATGGAGTATGGAGGAGAAGATTTAATAATGAACTTTATGGGCTTTACAGCGACGTTGACCTGGTCAAAATGCTGAAAATACAGCGGCTGAGATGGCTGGGACACGTAGAGCGTATGGACACCGACGCACCAGCCCGACGAGTCTTCGAATCTACCCCTGATGGTCTGCGGAGCACAGGAAGACTTCACCTTAGGTAGCGCACACAAGTGGAGAACGACCTCAACCAAATTGGAGGCAGCTAGCTAGGGACCGAGCTGGCTGGAAGGGCTTATTGGTTGAGGCCGTAATCCACCCGTGACCGTGAGCGCCATCTAAAGTAAGTAAGTACTTGGTTGAATCGAGTTCCCACTTACTAATTTGTATTTGTGAACTACAAAACACTTAATTTTGCTTTTAGTTAGTGTGTTGTTGGTAAATAAGGGCCTTGACGGCAGTTAATAAGGTGTTGCATACTTTGATTAGATTAGTTATAAAAAAAGATTTTTTAAACTGATTTTAAGTTCTATAGAACGCTAATCTAACATCTAATGTTCATGTTGTGTTAAATATTGGGTTCGTTTTACATCACCCTTGGCCTTGGAAGTTATTTTTCACATAAAGCAATTCTTACTTTTACTTGTGAAAAAATAACTTATCGTTAAAAAAAAACTTTTAACCACCTTTTCGAAACTAAATAAATATATATACGCTTTTATTGTCTACAACAAAAAGATAAAGTTTTACATAATTCTTTTCAAATTTGTTTGCATATTAATGAACGAGTAACAAAAATTGATTAAAAAAATCAATTCTTTCCAGCAATGTTTTCATTTAAAAAAAAAAGTTTTTCAATCATTTCCTTTTTTAACAAAAACTTTATTACATGTAAATTCTATTATATCCGATGTGTAAGCAATAAATATAAATTGAAAAGAGATCAGAAATAACAAAATTAAATATTTCTGTTTCAATCTGTTTCAATAAAAAGGCACAAAACCTTAATTTTTCACGACAAAAAATCTAACTTTGTCTAATAATAGACATTTATTAAAACAATAAAATCTTTCGTGAAAAATGATAAATGCCTTTACTCACAACCTGCCAGCAATTCAATAGAAAATGAAACTTGTTTTGCTTATAATGATAAATTGGTCGATTCAATAAAAATTATCTTTGTTTGTTTTAAATTGCAGTAAAATGGAAAATAAAAAGTGTGATGTTGTCAAATGGTCAGATTTAAAAAAAGGTTATTTTTTTTTGTTTTCTGAGTTTTTACTTGCGATATATGTACAGGTAGGGTAGAGTGGGGCTAGCTGGACGAATTTTTTTCTTGAAGTCCCATAAGTTTTTAAATATTCAAAACAAAAATGAAACTGAAACACAAATTTGTACGTGGTTCTCCTTTGGTAGAAGAAATCTACCTTAAACCAGTTTAACACGTGTGATTTAGTAATTATGCTTCATTCGTGATGATTGTCTTCATTGAGATCCTGTGGTTTCTGAGTTATTCACGTGGTCCGACTTGCTCCGTGGTCCAACTAGCCCCGCTCTTCCCTACTATATGGCAAGTTATGTATTCGTAAAAAAATCGTACTCGTGACTTTGTCAAACTTGTTATGACGATGATAGAGAAGACGAAAAAAAGTTGGTCTTATAATTCTGTATGTCTGTCCGTTGAACTAAAACCTAAATGGCTTGATCGATTTTCTTCAATTTTGGTACATAGCGTTTTTTGTTCATTCCACAAGTTTTTTTTTCATTTTTTCTTAGAACTGAAAGTAACGAAACTTGTCATACATATTTTTTAGCCATTTGCCATAATCGAGCTTTTCTCAAAAACGGCTCCACAACTTATTTTGTTTGATATTAAAAAAATTCTTTTAGTACTACCTTTAAGTGGGAAACCATTTTTCAAAAAATGGTTGTTAATTTTCCCTCCCAAAGAACCATTATTTATTTTCGATTTTCTTCAAAATGGCATAACTGATTTCAATGAACTTTTACATACCAAAATTTGTTTTGAAAAATGTTTTAAGAACTTAATATAAATAATAATAATAATAATTTTAAATATATGCCTGTAAAACCCAAGGGGCCTTACTAATAATCAAACACTAATGTCGACTATTAGCTAACTGAGAGGTTAAAATAAAATGTGGAGCTTAAACGGAATGCTACCAATAAAGAATTTTACCCTTGTGCTAACAAAATCCGCAGACTTTCCTTAAATCTACTACAATTTGCATCAAATTACGTCAAATAAAGCCGCACACTACAATAACACAAGTGAAAACAAAGAAGAAGAAATACACAAACCCAGATGCATTGACACAGGGTCGGCGTGCAGTTACACGGCTAAATTCTGGGGCGCCCAAGGAAAGCAAGATTTAAAAAAAAGAAACAAATCATTGAGGTGCTTCTGCCATTTTTGCCGAGCTATAAGAAAGTGTATAGAGATTTTAAAACGTTAAAAAGGTACAAAAAAAAGCTCATCAAACTAAATAAAAAAGTGAATCAAAAGTAAATACAGTGAATACTTGCAATACTTATTTAAAAAAATATATTTGTATAAGACAACATGCGGCATTAAATAATGCAAGAACACCTATAATACGGAGTGAACACAGTTTTCATTTCACAGTAAGTTTTGTCTCATATTTTACATAAAGTTATGTGGAGTGGAGTTCTTTAGGTAAATACATTATCTTAGAATACTTTTAAAATTCTTCTTCTTGCCGAAAATACAAAACTGAGATGATATACATAAAGACCTTTAAGAATATATCATTCAAAACGTTGAAAATAACTTTGCACTACAGACACTTAATGGATTTGAGCGCCTTGCCATCACCAATAAAAATGAGGCCGTCCCTGCTGGACGAGAATTTCTCATTTGACAGATGAATTTAAACTAAATCACTTGATTGAAATTTATTTTTTTTACAACAAATTAGATTTATTAAAGCAAAATATCATGAAATATCAATTGAAAAGTTTTCTATGATAGTTTAATAACCTAAAAAGCATCACTTCACATCACTTTATGTGGAAATATCAGACAAAACTCACTTTTGAAATAAAATATTTGTACACTCTTTATTATAGGCGTTTTTACTGGATTTAACGTAGCACCGCGTAATTTTTTTATATTTTATTTAATAAAGTATAATAAGTGTTCATTACACTAATTATATTACACTTTTTTATTTAGTTTAATTATGCTTTTTTCACTTGTTAAACCATTTGAAATCTCAATACATTTTCCTTAGCTCAGCAAAATGACAGATGAATTTCATTTTTTTTATTGTTCAAAGAGTGAAAATAAGTATTGCCGTATTCTTTTTTAACAGTAACTTTTTCAGTACTATAGTATGTAATTTGTTTAAAGGGTTTGGACGATTTTAATTTTATTTTATGTACATAGTTGATAAACATAATGCAGGGACATGCATATTTTGAGTAAACTTCATAGTTTAATGACATATGTACATACCAGTATGAAATTGCTACAGAAAAATATTATTTTCTATTGGGATTTTTGCAGTGATATTTCTGTTCCTCCAAATTTAGTAGATATTTTTTTAAGGATCAGAGTACTGTTGTTTCCATAGGTTTTTTCAGAATTGTTATCCTTTTTATTTCCAATAAAATATGAAACGACCGACTTTCTGAATTCATACATACTTTACCAAATGACGCTATTTTATGAGAAACATTTTCTTAAACATTAATTTCTCTGACAAGTAATCCGAAGAATGAATACGTATGTTTACGTGTATGGGTGTGCTCTCTGACACTTCTCCTTAAAGCGGGAAGTAAAAAAACACTCCTAAAACATGACTGCAATGATCGAAGGCACTGGAAGACTCTTGGAATACAAAAGGAGTTAAAAAGGACAGATAAGAGTGACCAAAGAAAATCGACATGATTGACAATCACTTCGAAGTTTGTCTCGTTATGTTTTTGACAAGACGTTTGTGGAAGTATAAATATACTAAAAAAATATTCAAATGGATTTAATTAACTTATATAATGTTATATAAACAAAAAACTATGCAACGAATTCTGAAAACTCAAAATAAATCCTTACCCGTTCAACACAAAAAATTACATTTTAGATATACGTAATTTGGTATGCAAATTATATACAACGGAATCAAAAAATTATGCGCATTCAACGCTAATCCAGACGTACTAAACATTTATGAAAAAAATAAATAATCTGCTCCTGTTGCAATACATAACGAGAATTGAATAAAGTACTTCTTAGTAAAGTTCTTCTTTTTCACTGTAAAACAAGGATTTGAAGATTGAAACCAACCCATGAAAATACCTAATGAAATCTACCTGATAACTTGGGAATAGATTGGAGTATTAAATACAAATTTAAATACCGTAAAACAGCACTAGGGCAGCACTTCTTATTTAGTGTTCGACTTTAAACATGGATTTCCATGTATTAAATTTTGACATATTGGTAACGACTAAACTGGAGATTAAATTCGTTATTGGTATGCGGATTTTCTAAAATCGGGAGATTTTCTTTTAAGCTTAACACTAAATTTGATTATTAGTAAGGCCCAAGGTCTTTTAAATGCAACCTGAATTGAACGGCACTAGTTAGAAAGAGTAGTAGGATAGGAAAGATTTGGCACAGTGGATTGAGATCAAGGTGTTTATTATGTGTGAAATCTTAAAAAAGCTTGAGGTAAAAAAGAACGTCATCTTAATTCTTGAATAAATATTTGTGTGAACAAAATTTAAACTCGTTGGAGCGGTTTAAAAAAAAAAATATTTTAAACCGCTCCAACGAGTTTAATTTTTTTTCACACAAATATTTATTCAAGAATTAAGATGGCGTTCTTTTTTACCTCCAGCTTTTTTAAGATTTCTGGCAAAAGTAGACATCCTATTGAAAAAAGTTATATGGACAAATTGTTGATATTTAAGAGACCTACACTTTCCATTGTGAAAACTCACATTCTTAGGTATCAAAAAAGCTGTTGAAACAATATAAATTTTTGGATTTTTTGTGAATTGAATTTGAAAAATTTGCCCAATTTTCAATCAAAAAATCTGACAACAAATTTTTGATTTTTGAAAAATTTAGGACGGCATTTTTTTGTATTGAAACCTCTACTTTAAGATGGTACAAAAAAATCACACTGTTATTGTGAAAAAATATTGCCAAAATGGCAATAAACAAAAAAGCGATTTTTTCAAGTACGATGCCAGTAAGTGTTTGTTCATTGTTAAACTAAATGAATTGTTAAAAATGATGCAAAACGGTAATTTTGATGTTAGATAACAAGGTGTCCCCTCATTCAATATATATATAGTCGATAATATTTTAAGGCATAATTCTTGGGCATATTCTAAGAAACAAAATTTACGGGAGAAAAGTTGTATTTCCCTCCGCTGAGGCAGTGGGGGCAGTTTCTGAAACATTGGCCCTGGGTAATAGATCCGAATCTAGCTAAAGTCGACTTTAACAAAAACATCCGTAGAAATAAAACACGAAATTTCACTTCTAAATGGTTAAATTAGATCATTTTAAACTTAGCTTGAGGTGCTTCTAAGCATTTAGTGGTGAAATTTGTGTTTTATTTCTACGGATGTCATAAGGCGTGTTTTTTTGGATGTTATATATAGTACAGTGAGAAATTTCCAAAAAAAACGCATCCGCAGCAGCCTATATTTTTGTATTTGCAATATGGTACGCTTGAACAGTTGTCACGACACAAAAGTGATTTTTGTGAAAGTTAAAAGAATAAACCAAAATTATTAACAAAAATTAACTAATTTGCAAGTAAAATCGGAAATATAACTACATACATATTTATATAATTTATATGGTTTTTTTATTTGCCATTTTCAGATACGAAAATTGATTTTGCAGCTATAAAAGAAATAAACTAAAAACACGCTTTTAGAGTTAATCAAACTAAAAAGTAAAAAATAATTCTTAGCATGAGAATAAAATTACCGAGGAGAAAATTGATTTCACTGTTCTAAAAGCGTGGAGTACCTTATATGACATTTTTAAACTAACTGTGCATTTCGGAATGAAACAATGAAAATTATGATGATTGATACCAAGCTCTTAGTTTCGATATCGCCATTTTGAGCTTGTTAGGAAAATGGGGAATGAAAGGATAAAGTAAAGGGTGGCCTACTCAGTGCGAAATTTTCGCTTACCGAAAAAACAATTCGGTGAGCCCGGACTGGGAATTGAACCCAGATCTATTTGTTACGCGGCAAGAGCTCTACCAGTTAAGCTATCCGAGACACGTACCGGAATTATATTTCAATCACCTATAATTACCTGCTCGATATGCAGTTAGTTTAAATATGTCATACAAGGCACTCCACGCTTTTAGAACAGTGACATTAATTTCCTCGTCGGTAATTTTATTCTCATGCTAAGAATTATTTTTTACTTTTTAGTTTGATTAACTCTAAAAGCGTGTTTTTAGTTTTTTAAACTATAATTTATTTTTCATTTTTTTAGTTCGATTTGTTATAAGGCAACAAAGGAGCCCGAAAGAAATTTATAAATCCTGGCGAACCTAGTCAGGATAATCAGATATTTTGATCGAATTATTGTATTGTCATCGGGCTTCGACAAGTGTGCAAAGTTTGAATCAAATCTGACCGTCAGAAGTGGGTCAAAATCACGTCCAAAGATTCCGTTACATACATACATGCATACATACATACATACAACCGAAACTAATAATTGCGTGTTAATAATAAGAATTTCGTTAATACCACACACACAGTTTGTTTTATTACATTTCAAAATCGATCTTCCCTAATCGGTAAGCCGTGTATGCTTGAAGTTTGAAGGTACAGTTCGACGAGAAATTTTAAAAGAAATGTAGGTAGCAATGACACGAATTTACATATTGCAGTTTAGATTGTACGTATAGACACACACAACCTAGACAAGATGGATTAAGTGCATCAGGAACCCTTGAGTACAAATATTAGAAAATTCACTAGTTTTTGATAAAAGTGATCAAAATGCGCAACCTCTTAATATTATCCAATCTTCTTGAAATTTGGCATACATATTTTTTCCATCACTGAAACTCGGGGCGTGAGCAAAGTCAGCCGAAAATCACATCTTTGGAAAAATGAAACACCCTAAGCTGCATACATGCTTAATCTCTCTTACTCTCATGCAAAGGATCCCGAAAGGAATTTATGAATCCTGGCGAACCTAATCGGGATAATGGAATATTTTGATCGAATTATTGTATTGCCATCGGGCTTTGATAAGTGTGCAAAGTTTGAATCAAATCGGACCGTTTGAAGTAGGTCAAAATCACGCCCAAAGATTCCGTTACATACATACATACATACATACATACAGCCGAAACTAATAAAAGCGTGTTAATAAAAAAAAAGGTAGGGGTATGTTGGTAGACTATGGTCAAAGTAAAAAAGTAATGATTTAGCCTGCTATCACACGAAGACTTTTTAGCTGACTTTTTTCGAAATTAAATATTGTGAAAGTGAAATCAAATTTGTTTTCTCATTAACACTCTTAATTTTGAAAAAAGTCATGACTCAAAAGTCGTCGATAATACTAGACTCATTACACACATGGAGTAGATGACTTTATTAGCGATAATTTTACAATAATTACAAAAAGGACATGACTGTATGGCTAATTTGAATGCATTTACCATTGAACATTTTTTAACTCACCAATTTTACCGGATTAACTGAGGCTCAACGATAGTTCAAGTACGTTAGTAGCCAAATATGCTTGAACACTCCTTCAACTTCAGTTAGTTCAACTGGTTCAAAATTTGATCAATGGTTCAGCATTTGTGACTCATCGATTTCATCGGATCTACTGAAGTGCAACGAGGACTAAGGTTCAGGTATGTTGTAATAACAATTTTAATCTTGACCATAGTTGAACCTCAGTTAAACTGCCAAAATCAGTGAGCTAAAATAATTGAACCACGTTTGTACAAGTAGCCTTTCATCCATTCATTGCTGAGCATCGGATCAAAATTTGAACTATGTTTGTACAAACTGGTGTCCTTATAGACCAAAGGCTTGCATAAAGAGCTTTTCATATGAGCTGCGAATAGTGAAATGGGAATGATCGTGAATTTTGACCTTCCATTCACTTGAGTAACTTGTTTGGTTGCCTATAGATGCCAATTGCCATAAAATATAAACCCAGTAAAATGTGTGCTAAGAAAATGTGAAGATAAATACCTTGTGGAATGCGTCTTGATGTTGTGGTTTGCGAATTATGGTTTGACAGTTCGCAGAATATATCTTGTTTATCACTTATAAAATATAAAAATGCTAAATTTTATTTTTTAAACTAATTTAAGGCCGTGTGTTTTTTTAGCATATGTAGCATAGGATAGAATCATTTTTCATTTTGTCTAAAGCTAAAGCTAAAACAAAATAACCATGCACTTACGAACGACCCTGTTTAAACTGTAATTGCTCACTACGCCGCCATGACGAGACACATAAAAGTACCAATCGTACGAATGAGGACACACTAAAATCCTATTCAATCGAGTACAATACTCGAACAAACGTCAAAAGTTTATCAGCCGGCAGTAGGATTCTACTTAAACTTTTATCGGCAGCGATTTTGCTACCGATGTTGTTTTTGTAATTCACATAAAATTTCACTGTGCTGCGGATAGCTTTCCCAATAAAACACGCCTATTGTTAAAGTCGACTTTAAGCTAGATTCGGATCTATTACTCAGGGCCATTCACTTTAAATGCAAAATATTAAAAATCAACGGAAGCACATCTAATAATGTGCTATAATTTTTTGAAAGCTAATACTCCATTCTTGTATTTGGTTTTCAAATCAAGTTGCTTAAGCGAATAGTTTTTAAGAAATTAAATTTCAAAGTCAACATTTTTCAAAAAAAAAAGTGATTTTTTTTAAGTTTACCTACATTTTTCAAAATTGTACGTAGATAATTAAGTGCTATTTTTGTGTTCAATACCCTCATTAATTTTTGCCCATTATCATAAACCAAATATAAAAATATTCCTAAGTTTTTGAGAAATTAAGAAAAAACCATAGGAACTTTTCCCAAATAAGACCAAAAAAATTAATTTATTCATGATTTATCCATAATTAAACGGGCTTCTTTGGGAAAAGTAAAAAAAAAACACACTTTTCCTATTTATTTTGTTTCATCGTTTTCACTGTTACAAACATATTAACCGCAACTTATGATTTTTTAGACAAAGAAAAGAGATATTGGAAAAATGTAAACAGAATTCAAAAGGAAAAAATCTGTTTTTTTTTAAACAAATCATCACCTTATGTTATTTACCTCGAAAGCAGCGAAAAAACTTTTTTTTATGTTCTAACGGGAATATCTATAAAGCGTGTTGTGATGGAATATCTCTGAGTTCAGCACACCAATAAAACCTAAAGAAAAATATGTTTTGGTTTCTTTAACAAAAACCTTGTTGACCAGTATTATTCAACGTCTCAATTTGACCTGATAAATAAGTGCTAGAATAGCATACAAAATAGTTTGAAGTCTAAAATTATTAGTTTTACTAATTTATCCATAACTTCCTATTTCCCGCTAGTAAAAATTGTTTATATAATGAAGCAACTATGAAATATAAAAAAAAGTCCCAGACGTATAAAATAAAATAAAATGACAGAGAAATCTCCCACGATTAAATTGTATTTAAAGTATTTACTGCGACTTATTGTTATTAACAAGTTCTCACGAGCAGTTAATTGCTGTTAAGTTTTTTGAACTGTCATGTTGGTCGCTATGCTTAAGAATATAATAACATTCGTGCAAAGATCACACACATTATCAGCGAAAAACGGAAGGACATGTTGAATAATAAATTATTGTAAATTATGTGCGTGGTAATGAAAACTTTGTACCTAATACCACAGGCTGACCCAGTTAACATTATTTGTCATAATAATGCAATGATTTAAGCTTCAAAGTCAGTGGTACATACGATAATGGTATAATTATTTTTGTTGAATACCAAGACAAATGTTATTCAATAGAAAAATTTAAATGACTTAAATGAAGGAGAATACATATCGTGATGTTGGTTTGTGGTGACCATGAGATGAGAGTTTGGTTAAGCTGCACATGAACTACTTGTATTTAATCAAATTAATTAAAAGTTTATAAGCAATCAAGGGGAAATCAGCAATTGCTTAAATTTATTCAATCAATGCAGATTAATTTTTTTTTTAATGTTATCTTGGAAGTGTTTTTTGTTTAATGTTTTTTGAATGTTTATTGCTTCGAATTATTCTTTGTTGTTTAAAATAAATAAAATCAGAATACCAATTATTAAAATGTTAATTACATAATTCTGATTCTAAATATGTAGTTTAATTCAAAACATATTTGTATGCAAGCAGGAAGCATATTAAAGACGACAACCGTGACGAGCCAAAAGTCAAAAGTCATGGTCATTATCGTGTTCGCGTGTGTTTTACAGTCAACATAGCTTAGCTGACTTTAGATTTTATTGTTAATTTAAAGTCTCAAAGGATACAAACAATGGAAACAGTGCATTTAACTACTTTTGCATGCAAAAGAAAGTTAGCAAGGTTGTATTTTAAGCACTTTACTTTTCGTTTTGAGTTTAACTAGTTTTGTTCTGAAAATTCCGTAAGAATATTTTTGAAAAGAATTTTGATTCTTTTTCTTTCAAAACACCGTAAGTCAAAAATAAAAAAAATTTCAGGAGAAATAAAAAATAAATAAGATGAAATTTTTAAAACTTGGAAGGTTGAAAACTGTTAGATTTTTATAATATTTGACTTACTATAGACAAAAAAGCTTTCATAATTCGTATGTTCGAGTGGGCCACAATAAAACCGCTCAGTTAAACCTGGAGGCCGCGATGGCACACAGGGGTCCGTTTGTTGAATTTTGGCCATGAAAATCATTTCCCATGCCAATACCTGATACAAATAAATAAAATTTGGTGCACCTAATAATTTGCTGATGCCGTATTCAGTGGTACAGCCTCTATATTTCTACTTCTAACAGGGTTCACAAGTTTGGTCAGAACATGGTCTCAAATTTCATAATTAAAAAAATTAATGTCGAAGTCAGGAACTGCTTCAAGATTATGTTTGACATGTCCTAAAATATGTGTATGAATGTATACTTTCATATAAAAATGACTCCAATACTGGTTTGTACAAAAATTAAAGAAGATAGAAAATGTTCCCAAGGTATTAGAACTAATTTTAGTGCTGGTTTTTAAACTTTTTTGTATTGGACAATTTTGACGGCTGGAAATTGCCTACCCCACAAAAACTCGATTAATCTAAAACAATCAAAAGTTAGTTTTAATAATGATGATACTTTATCTGGTTGCATTATTCAAATCTGACATCGAGCTAAGAATTCTGACAGTTGACAGTTGAAAAAAACCGTTAAATTACTACGATTTTTAAATATAAGATTATTTAAATTGTTTCATAAATAATGGTTGTTTAACGGTTTTTCTTAATGTCGACTATCAGAATTCTTAGCTTGATATCAGCTTTAAATGATGCAACCAGAAAAAATATCAATATTATTTAAACTATTACTTTAGATTATTTTTTATTTTTTTTTCGAGTTTTTGTGTAGTTGACCTAAAGTTTGATTGGCAACTTCCAGCTGTCAACATTGTCGAATTTCTTTCAGATTCGATCAGATTAAGCCTTAAAATAATTATAAAAATATAAAAATAATAATAATCCAATACAAACAATTTAAAAACTAGCCCTAAAATCAGCTCTAATCCCTTGGGAACATTTTTCAACATTTTGGGCTATCTTCTTTAAATTTTGTGCTAATCAGTATTGGAGTGGAGGCAGTATCATTCAATTCAGCATCACCAAATCATTTGGACCACAGTGGGGCAGACATACTCCGATCAGGAAATCCCAGGTATAAGGCTGGCCACGAAACCAGAAAAATTGAAATGAGACCGAACTTTAGCGAGACTCGCTGGTATCATTTCGTATCGGCAGAAAAATAGATTTTGAATTCTTGAAATTGGTTTCTCAGAAACGTCTCCAACGATTTTACAATGTTCACGGTTTGTTCCTTTTAGCAGAAATAAGGTTAAGGAAGTGAAGGTTTTTGTTGATACCACTCATTGTCACTCGATTTATAGCAACTATATGGCAAGTTATGCATTCGTAAAGAAATTGAACTCGAGATTTTGATCAGACTTGTTATTACGATTATAGTGAAGACGAAAAGAGTGGGTCTCACAATTCTGTCTGTCTGTCGACATTTGAAATTCAAATGTTTCGAAAACGCAGTGATCGTTTTTTTAAACCAACGATTATAATTTTTTTTCCATATAATCATATTCTTTTTTTTACCTCAAACTATCAAAAGAGTTGTTTTAACTTCTCTCTTAGTTTCTATTTCTTCTTTATATACAATTTTCTTAAACCCTCAGCGTCTTGAACATAAAAGCAAGTTCGTGCGACCTAGTCGTGGCTACCTTTGGATAAGAAACTATTTTTCAAAAAATGGTTATTAATGGTACCTCCCAAAGAACCCTATTTTTATTTTCGATTTTCTTAAAACGGTATTTCTAATTTCAGTATTTGTTCATACAGAAGCTTCTTAGAAATATAAAAATAGCTTTCTTTAATAAAATGTTCAAACAAATATTTTTTAGGTTTTTAAAAAAGGTTCAATTTGTTTTTTGAAAACAACACAGTTGCTTTTTATGAAACTCGGTATCTAAGGTTTTTTAACACTTTCTAAAATATTTAAAGAAAAAAATTTACTTTTTTGAAAAAATAACGGTACCAACCTTCAATATAAAGGTTAAATTAAGGATTTTTTTCTCCGGCTCCTACGATTTTTATAAACCTTTTAATATACGCTAAAATTAGTGCGATTTACTACCAAAATTATAAAAATTTAAACTTAGCAATTATTAAAATAGTGCCTCTCGTAGAACCTTATTTTAAATTTTCTCATTATTGGCTAGGCGGATTAATTTTCTTATATAAAAATTTCAGATAAGATTAAATAATATTGCTTATCAAAATTAAAAAAAAAGTTTTTGAGTTTAAAAAAGAAATTTCTTTTTTTTTTATATTTTTGTTTTAAATTTTTTTTATATTTCAAGAGTTTCATATAGTAAATTATTTAAAAAAAAACCGCTCCAACGATTTTAAACTTTTATTTTCATAGAATCACATTCTACCAATAATTAAGATGGCATTCTTTTTTTCACCTCAAACTGTCAAAGGAGTTGTTTTAGCTAGTTTTAATATGTATCGTATTTCATGCTTCTGAACATTTTTTTCTCATAATTTCCATGCTTTTTTATACAATTTTATTAAACCCTCAGCGTATTGAACGTAAGAGCAATTACGTGCGACCCAGTCGTGCATTTTTAATTTTTTCTTATGCTTGGTTAATCAGTAACGTCTCCAACGATTTAGATGAAATTTTGTTTTTTTTTTTTTTTTTAAGCTGTCGGACTGCTAAGGTTATCATTTTTAGAATAATCCACTTAGTGCAACGCCCAGCCGTGCCACTTAAAAGCAGAAATGTTTTATTCGAGGTACTGCCTCTTGCGAGGAACTGACAAATCCTCCAAGAGTATACTTGTCATGAAAAAGTCCTTCTCATTTTGCCGTTCGGATTCGGCAAAAAACTGTAGGTCCCCTTTATTCCTGCCAACAAATACGCACACAGGAATGGTTGTGAGTTGTAAGTTACTAGGCCCTGGTTCTCCACGAGCTGTTGCGCCACCCAATTTATTTATTTTACTTAGTGCAACTCCCATGTTTCTTATACATATTTTGATTTCTCGGAATTGGGCCCAACTGTTTTTGTAACAATTTTACCTAACCAAATTATTAAAGTAGCCAGTACCAGCCATGGAACCTTTTTTTTTTGATTTAGTTATTTTAAGTACTAAGCTGATACACGGCTCAGAGCCTGCTTCACAATATCTGGGTAAAGTTTTGATTAAAGCAGGCAGGGCAATAATTCCATAGTTCTGTTCCTTGGTTTTAAAAGGGCCAATATCCATTTTTTAAAATTTTTCGATTTGAACGATACCGAGACGATACTTACAAAAGTATAGTTTGGTTTGGTATCGTGGCCAGCCCTGGTTAGGAGTGTGTGGTTATTAGCAGTGATACACGAAACCAAGGGTTCTCACTTTTGAACAAAGCCCAGAATCTAAAATTTTCTTCGAGCACATTAAACATATCACGATATCCTTATTCGTTTTAACACGCGTTTCCATTTGAGAGTAAAAAGACTGCGAGCAACTCTCAAGCTGGTCCCGAGAGTAAAACTCGCCAGTGGACAAAGTCATGAAACTAACTCACTAGCTCACTGAAGGGTAGACAGCTATTCAAGAGTCACTATCGACAGTTTGGTAGTGAAAGTACTCTCAAATGGAAACGCACCTTAAAAGCCAGTTTTTCGGTGTGAAATCATCCTATACTCGGGGTTAAACCTGAGGTTATTCCAGGAACGTGTTTCTCAGTCCGAGTTAAATCACCTAATATGGTGACCTGTCTCAGGAACCAAACTGAGGGCCATTTTCGCTGTGATGTGCCAAAGCAATTTTCGTTGTCGCGCCATCTTGATTTCGTTAGTGAAAGGCGTCAAAGGGTGATAATAGTGTCGCACATCGATTTCAATAGATTTTTGACAACTGAAAGATAAAGTTCATCTTAAACTAAAAAAACTGCTTCTGAGTTAACTGGGGTTAATTTTATTATTACTTTGAGCTTTAGCTAACTCTGGTTTTACTAAGAGTTAACTCTGCACTGAAAAACTGTCCCAAACGCCCATTTTATTCACTCGATTAATCCAGATTAAAACTTTAATCCAGATTAAAAGTAATTTAAATCCAAAAATTAAATCCAATTCCACACTAAATACAATTGAATTTCGACTGCTTTCGGGAGGTCAGTTTTAGTTGTTAAATCCAGATTAAAACTGAATTTCGCATTCACTTTTCCTTATATTTCAAGTAATGATACCAAACTGAAAGTTTTTCAAAAACGATTTGAAGTAAAAATTTGCTATATTTGTCATGCTTTGCTTTTATGCAAATCGAGTTGGATTACTTGATTTGAAGAAAAAATTGGTGAATACTTTTCATTTGTTTTTGCAAATTGAGTTTTCTAACTGGTTTTGAAGGAAAACGACGACGACGACTCATTGTTTCAGTGTCATCTCACCAATCTCTCGCCATGGTCGTCCAAACATAGTTTTCAGTATCGTGGTCATTAGGTTCGTCTCGCTGTGGTCTCGCTATGTCCATTTACACTGGAATCTGTGTGTTGGTACTCTCGCTATGGTCTCGTTGTCATATTTTAAACGTGGTTTTGGAAATTGAGCATGTTTTGCCGTCATCTCGCTTTGGTCTCGCTATATTCTAGCCAAACTTTTTTGGTTAAAATAAGCTAAAACCGTGGTTAAAAAGTCCAAATATGGTTTCAGTACCATGGTCATTGTGTTCGTCTTATCTGATCTTACCATTACCATGTCCATTTACACGGCTATCAGTATCGTGGTTTCCTTGCTATAGTCTCGCTTTGATCTCGCCATTACATCTACAAGTGGTTTTTATAACTGTGCACGTCTTATCATCGTCTCGCTTTTATCTCGGTTAAGTCTTGCTGTAGTCTCTCCAACATCGTTTCAACTTGCGATTTAAATTTTAAATTTTCGTTCAATTTACAGTTGAAATCGAAGTTTATTAATATTTCGACGTTTGGATTAATGGATTTTACATCTGCATTAAGGGCATTTAAAATCCATTAGGTTTAAGGCATGTTTAGACTGAGTAATATCGATATGGAATTATATTTTTGGAATTAATAAATCTGGATTTAATAGCTTGATTTAATATTCAATTTAAATCCAGAGTGAATAATATGGCGGTAAGAGTTATGATTTTTGCAATAAAAAAAGTCAAGCTCCTAGATAATCTGAAACTGAGTTTCAATACCTTATTTGTTACCAATTCTTTCTTCAAAGCTTTCCTCTTATATTTGTTCCTCATGAAAAACGTTTCAACCTTTGTTTTGTGCAAATTAATTTTCATGCCTTCTCACATGGCCACGCAGCCGTGCTTAATATTTTGTACTATTGTTTTAACAACCATACAAAAACGCCCACTATCAATCACTATCACCTTTATCTACAATTAAAATCTGTAATACAACACATCCATTAAATTAAATGTTTCAGTAGCCTTCACTTAAAAAAAAATTGATTCATATTAAATGTTATTTTCAAATTTAATTTTTCGATAAAAAATCATAAAACGCTTTGCTTAAATTACCCACAAGTGCTCCAATTAAATCATTCAAATATCAAACATATTTCAACGTCGCGTCCATCGGTTAACAAGTATTTGAAATCGGCCTTCACTTTCAAATAACTTACCTTCTAACGAGTCTCTCCAAATGAACCAATTTAAAAAAAATTAACAAAAACAAAAAAATGAATAAAAAAGTGTGCAAAAACTCTAAATCTGGATTTTTGGCTTTCACATCACTACCCCAGACCGCAAGACAAGTCCAAAAAACTTTAATTGGTAAATGCCGTCACCAATCAACTATTATAACAACCAACCGTGTTATGTCGTCAGTTTGACTGCATGCTGCCAAACCAGCCTAGTTATTCCCGAATCTGTAAACTGAATCTCATTTCTTTTTTTAAACTAAATACAGAGCCACCGACTTGCAACTTGTCTCGTAATTTTTGAAGTTTAACTATGTATGCTGTAGTAGGACTAGGTACATATAGAGCTATAGATACTAGATACACACTGTAAAGTACCACACGTCGTCATCGGCATCGCTATCGTCCGTCGTTGTTCGAAGTCGTCCCAAGAAAATGAGTACCACCAAGCACATACTGTGTGGTGCTCTACATCATTACGATAAATCCCATATACGTAATTCCATTAAATTTAAGTGCCACACACCGCAAATGTTGCACCAGCACCAGTCGGAAAAGCAGCAGGCCGAATTACCCGCTCCACATTCTCAAACCAAGTCCGTCCGATTTTGAATATCTTCGATATCTTCCCTTTCAATCGACAATGGACTGACTAAAGTTAGGTTATCGGAAATTTATCGATGCCAATAGGAGAAGAGCCGGAGTAGAAGCCGAAGCAGTAGCAGTAGCAGCAGTATACTACCTTACCTGTACCAACTGCCGAGGAGCACTTTAAGAAAACTTGCAAAGTTTCTTCGGCTTTGAAATTAAATTACATGTCCCTTTTGGGTCGCATATCCAAAAGATTTAGAATTGCACAACTTGGACACGATGCGATATGATGGTGCTGCAAACGCTCCCAGGAACGGTACATCACGAACTCTCTCAAGTAGATACCACCTCTAATTAGTTAATTTCGAGAGACACATAATGTTGTGATATTAAGCTTTAACCGAATAATGGCCAACAGCTAACACATCTGAGTGCGAGGAGATATGGTGGTATGGCTCTCTCCAGCCAGCTACACCTTGATATGGTAACGAAAAACTTCGAACGGATGATGGGGGTAGGGATAGCGTCTGCTATCTGCTCCTTCTTAAGATGATATCATTGAGATTCATAATTATGCAGGTGTGTGATGCTGAAGATTTTCCAAATGGATTTACTTGTGATGGCCTTCGATAAATTGCTGCTGTTGCTGATGTTGGTTGTCAAGTGCCATTGACGACGAAGAAGACGAAGACGCCGATTCCTATAGACGTGATACTCCAGTTTGCTAGCAGTTAAGGCTGGGAAGCGAGTGTGTATTATGCTTATGCCTAACTGCTATCGATATGTAGTGTATGGCTGGGATGGGAACTTACAAAATGCACAAATGCTGGAGTAAGATAATTTGCACCGAGTGGACACTTCTGTAGAAATATTAAATTGCTGATTTTCTCATCTGCTTCAATTAAAATAATTATGTGTACGAGTATTGTTGTGATTGTTGATTATAATTTTCTCACTTAATGTTAAACAAATTCAAACGATAAGTATTTGTTTGTGCATTTTAATTTGCGATTAAAAGCAGTTCTATAAAAATTAAATTCATTTAGAAGACACTTCTTGAATAATCGGTTAAAATTTATGCAGAATTACTGCATCTGCTCACAATTTTAATATGCAAAATAATTAATCTAGCTTTGAATTAAATTATGGCAATCAAATCAAGGTCTAAATATAGTTCAAACAGACGAATTCATTTATAAAATTAAAATTTCTAATTTAGTCATTGCAGTCATAAAAATTAAATTCCTTGCATAATGCATAGTTTTGGCAATTTTGCGAAGTTTTTTTTATAGACTCCATAACAGATGGCAGGAAGAATTTCAGAAAATCTTCAAAAGAATGCTTTTTTTAGTACTAGGAAACACCTTTTAGAGAATCACACATTTTATGATTCCATTTTAATTTGTTAAACTAATTCAAAATATGCATTTAGACTTAGAACAAGTTATGCAAACAATTTCTATTCATACAGAGTAAATTCGCATAAATGGGGCGAAAAAAAAGCTTAAACCATTTGTCTATTTCCGCCTGTTCAAGTCGGTGAGGTAATTTTCTTAAATTGGGTTATTTAATAGGTGCATTTATATGGGTACATTAAAACTTTTTTGCTTTTTGACCAAAAGCAAAAAAAAAATTTTAAATTAAAGAAAAAGCAAATGGCATTGCAATATTGAAGGTTATTTAGATGTTTTTTAATAATTTTGTAGCAATTTTTTTTCTTATTTAGGAAATTGTTTTTTCTTCATAAAAGCAAGGGTAAAGACCACTTCCTATATGATTTTTGTTGCCTGGACCCAACCTACACCATTCGGCTCTTTGTCGCTTATACTACATCAGGAATCACACTGTACCATGGTTGAAAATAAGTTCTTGTAATTATGTAAAAGGTGTCCTAAAATTAACGCAATATTGTTATTTGCCTCCTATTTGACAGCTTAAAGCTAAATTTGTATGCAATTGGAGCATTACACGAAGGAACGAATTGTCTAAGAGCCAACGACATAAAAAGTCAAGTAATTTGCGTAACGTTGTAAATCATATTAATAATAGCCTTTGAGGTGTTGACCCAATTACCCGCTTGTATTTGTGTGTCTACGCGTGTCGAACAGGTGTAAAATTTGCCGTAATTTTTTTTACACATCGATTGATTTCAATGCCTATTGGTCGTAGGGAAAAGATATATTTAATTTGCAATTTTGAACAGTTGTTGCGTCATAGACCAAACTCTCTGCAGTTGGGTCGTAAGAAGATAGAGAACAGCGAAATTTCCAACCATTATTGAAACTTCATCAGGTAAATTCCAGATTGATGTCTCTAAGTAGATTGCACATTAGCTCCATGATTGGTGTTATAACCGGACACTGTCTTATAGGAAAGCACGCAACACGTCTTGGCGTGTTCTCTAATGATTTTTGCAAAAGCTGTTTGGATGAGGAAGAGATAGAATCAATCCCTCACCTCCTATGCACATGCCCTGCTCTATCTCATAGAAGAAGACTTCACCTTGGTGATTTTTACTTCAATGATCCTAGTGATCTATCAGATTTAGACATAGTTAGTCTTTTACGCTTCATAAGAAGCTCCAATTGGTTCACCGAGTGAGGAAAAGGGTCTCCTAGATTCATGTGGTGTCACAATGGACCAACTCATGGTCTAAGTGTGTCAGTCTTCACGACTGGCAGCCACTTCAACCTAACCTAACCTAAATAATTCCAGATTTAACAACATCTATGAATATGCCCTTATGAGTTTTGCCGCTTATGTGTTCAGAAAGATACAATTTTCAAAAAAAAAAAAAAATACTAAAACACTTGCTTTTTTACATTAAGGAAGTGCATTTTGGTGATAAAGGGCCGTGATATCGCTGCCAGGTAGGTTACAAATTGTACGCTCTTAAATTATTGTGGTCAAAGGGTCGCGGTATCGCAGCCAAGTATTTACCATAGTTTGCACTGCTGCAAATAGAATTCACAAAATTTATCGCGGTATAAAAGCACTTTTTGCAATACATATTTTGAACAATACGTCATCATAGAATAAAAATGGGCGCAGGGACATAAGGCTCAGGGACAAAACGCCCAATTTTTATTTTTGTGGCTTATGTCCCACTTGAGTGGGTAATAAAGCCGACATTGAATTTGGGGCTTAAATCCCACACAAGTGAGACCCAAGCCCCAAATATTTTTGCTAAAAATATATACAGGTTGTCCTGTAAATAATGGATAACCTTGCAACTGCTTACAGTAGGCCTTATGACCTTTCCAGAAAAAAAAAATAAAAAAAATATTTTCCCAGTGGTTACTATGATATGATGTTTTCCCAAAAGTTGTTAACAATTACTACTTTCCTCAAATACGTGAACGCTACGACCATGGATGAACAATTGTTAACATTTTTTTATTTTTGTAATATTCTAGAATAACTGTTGTAATAGATAGGTGGTAAAATTTAATAGTAGGTAGTTATTGCATTTTTTTTATTATAATTTTTTAAAATATTTTTTTCAGTACAAACATTTATTTTCAAAAAAGTTTGACCACCTATAATCAATTAATATTGTATGAGGACATGAATGGCCAGTTACTTAAAAAAGTTGTCTATTTAATGCACTTTCCCAAATGATATAACACATGCTTGTGTATTAACAAAATAACCGAGAAAATTTGTCAATCATCTAATAAAGCCGGTTTTAACATTTTTCCAAAATGTCTATTAAAATGTTACAATAACCTCCCAATTTGGGTTGGAAAAAATATTTTCCCTTTTGATGTGTAAGGGGGTTCAGTGCAGGTATTAAACTCGATTTTAGGTGTTGAAAGCCCCACCATTAGAACACCATATTGAAAAACGAGTTCTGCAAAGTTTTCCGTGGCAACTTAAATTTTATTTGTCTTAGAAAAAAAAATTTGACACAAATTAGTAGCAAATTTTAACTGTCTTCAATTTGTTAAGACACTTTTTACCCTAAAGTTATAAATAAAAAAGTTATAATTTTTTTTTCTTAGACAAATAAAATTTATGTAGCCACGGAAAACTTTTCAGAACTCGTTTTCCAAAATGGTGGCCAAATGGTGGGGCTTTCAACACCTAAATCGAGTTTTACACTTGCACTGAACCCCCTTACACATCAAAAGAGAAAATCTTTGTCCAACCCAAATTCTGAAGTTATTGTTACATTTTTATAGACATTTTGGAAAATGTTAAAAGCTGCTTTATTGGATGATTGACAAATTTTCTCGGTTATTTTGTTAATACACAAGCATGTGTTATATCATTTGGGAAAGTGCATTAAATAGACAACTTTTTTAAGTAATTGGCCATTCATGTTCTCATACAATTTTAATTTATTAGAGGTGGTTAAACTTTTTTGAAAATAAATGTTTGTACTAAAAAAAATATTTTAAAAAATTATAATAAAAAAAATGCATTAACTAAAATTTTACCATCTATCTATTACAACAGTCATTCTAGAATATTACAAAAATAAAAAAAAATATCAAAAATTGATCATCCATGGTCGTAGCGTTCACGTATATGAGGAAAGTAGTACTTGTTCACAACTTTTGGAAAAATCATAACATAGTAACCACTGGGAAAATATTTTTTTATATTTTTTTCAGGAAAGGTCATAAGGCCTGCTATAACCAGTTGCAAGGTTATCCATTATTTACAGGACACCCTGTATATATCCCAAATTTTTCTTAGAGCCACAGCAGAGTAAAGAGTTTTCGATAATATGTGTGTTTTTCAAAAATTCCTTGAATGCAGATTCTTAAAATGCAAAAGAAACTTTTCATACACCCAACACCGCACCCAACCCAAATCCTATAGTGGGCCTAAGCAGTGGGGTTGCATACATACCTCACTGTTTATTCGCCGGATTTCTGGGTGCTAGCACTGATCTTATTTATGTACACTTGTCTTGCCTTACATAAATACAGTACTGGCACCTAGCATTACGGCGAATAAACTGTAAGGTATGTTGCAGGGGGACATGATGCCCCCCTGCAACCCCCCTTCTTGGGCATACAATTGGATTTGGGGTGGATGCGAGGTTGGGTGTATGCAGAGTTTCTTTTGCATTTTAAGAATCTAGATTTAAAGAAACTTTGAAGTTATTGAATTCTTTCCATTTGGTGATTCTTATTTAGTGGGACATTACCCCCAACATTTTTATTTTTGACTTGGGTCTCACTTGGGTGGGACTTAAGCCTCAAATTCAATTTCGGCTTTATGACCCACCCAAGTGGGACATACATAAGCCCAAAAGTCAAAAATTGGGCGTTATGTCCCTGGGCCCTATGTCCCTGGACTTGTGGCTTTCCAAAAAGTTACAAAACATTACTGTAAGTGTTGCTCTTGTTTTTTTAATTATTTTTTTTTTCTATTTTATGCTATTATTGTATTAAATTGGCCCTCTCGTCCCAGCGGTGGGAGATATTACCCTATCCGGTAGGATTTTTTTCTGTTCTACTTCTCACCTACATGCTCTGAAATTTTCGGCAGATTTTACACGAGTTTCCAAAAAAAAGGGGAAATTTAATTTACCCCTACAGCGGCTATAGGGCTTTGTATATATATTTCTATAGTACTATCATGAAGAGGAACGAACGCAGCGCTTTAAAGTGAGCACTTGTAGAACTAATGATTTTGTATACAAATGTAGGCATAGTAAATGAGAGAAGATAGAGAACAATCCATACAAAATTTATGAGAGTTCAAAGGAGACAAACAAAATAAACTTTTTTAGGATTTTCCTTGCACTACTTTTCTATACAAATAAGAAGAATGTGGCAAGGAAGAACACAAATATTTTTCATAGTAATTACAATAGCAACAATACCTTAATTTAAAAAAATTCTAATTATGTTTATTATACCTACTTTCTGTTTAAATATTTTAATTCACTATTTACAGAAAAAAAAAAAAATACTTTTTTGTTTGTTTCAGTCGTAAAAATGCTTTAATGTGGGAAAGTTCTCTTATTTTCCCAATAATTTTTTTTCAGCTGTTTTTTTTTTAAATATACATGCAAAAAGGATAATGATGAATATGAATGTATGCATGTATAGTTTTGTGTAGTTCTTAGGCTAGTTGAATATATTTGTTGTTTTTTTTTTTTGTTTGTTTGTTTCTTTTACATTCGTGTTTGTTATTTTTTTGTTATTGTTTTATTTCAGTCGTAGAGATAAGAAATACACATATACATTGATACGGTGAGGGTTCTTTCCGTTTTTGTTTTTTAAAATTAAATAAAATACACACGGTCGCACGTATTTGCCCTTATGTTCAAGAGGCTGAAGGCTTAAACAAAATTGTTGGTATATATGTAGGTAGCTATAAGGACATGAACAATATGAGACAAATGTTTAAAGGCATAAAATACGATATTTAAATTAGCAAAACAAACTCCTTCAATATTTTGATGCAAGAAAAGAAAATACCATCTGAATTCTTGATCAAATATAATTGTGTGGAAATTAAAAATAAGAAAAAAGAATGCCATCGGATTTGAAAAACAAAGTTAAAATAGTTTGAGCAGTTTTTAATAAATAAATTTTTATATATGTAGGTATTATATAAAATTCTTAAAACATTTTTAAGTACAATTTTGGTATGCAAATTGTAAGTATTATTGAATAATTTTGAATGAACAACAACTTGTGTGTGTTACCACCAAGTATACAGGCTGGAGTTATAGCTATTTCACGAGAGCCACCTCGATCATCAGACTCCTTTAGTGGTGCTTAGTCTGGTTATGCTCGTATTAATTGAAAACACTCTTTGCCGTCTTTCAATTATTAATATAAGCATAACTAGACTAAGCACCACTAAAGGATTATGATGATCGAGGTGGCTCTCGTGAAATAGCTATAACTCTAGCGTATATACTTGGTGGTAACACCAGTGGCGTAGCGAACACTTTGGGGGCCCCGTATCGAATATTTTTTAGGGGCCCCCATTTTCCTTGCATCAGCATATTAGATACATGGTAAGTAATTTGATAACTTATTTTGACGGTAAAATGGACAAAAAACTGTTTTTATAAATATGTACATATCTCTAAAACCGTTAATTTTTTCAAAAGATTTAAATCTAAGCTCATGAAATTATACAAAAGAAAGATTATAACACTTTTTTTGTATGAGGAACAAATTTTTAGAGTTGAAAAGATATCAATAATAGTTTTGTAACGTTTGTGCAAATTTTTCCCAAAATCTGTTTCTCTAGCGAAATAGTGTAGTAATCTTTCTTGTGTAGAATTCTATAAAAAATAGTTAAACCAGCCAGATTTTTGAAAAAAGATAACAGTTTTCAAGATATGTATATATGTATTTCCAAAAATATTTGTTTGTCACTTTACGGTCAAAATCAAAAGTCAAATTTTGAAACGCTATAACTTGTAGACTTCATTAATAGCTGATTATTTAAATAATAAGACTGTCTGAAAGTTTCTGGTCCTTGAATTATTCGTTGTAAAATGAAATTGGAATGAGGTATTAGAAAATAAATTCACCGCTTACACCCTTTTTTGAAAAAACGGGCTTATCTCTTCCACCCAAGAATTTTATTTGATAAAAAGAAGATAAACCTGAATACAGATTGTATAAAAAATTTTATCCATCAATAAATGAAGTTTTGATAAGTTTTTCAATTTAGCTGGGTAAAGTTGAATAGAATTTTCCATCGAAATTCAGTTTTGTAAGAACTATTTCCTAATTATACCATTTTTTCGTCATGGGCTACTGGGACGTGGTCCGATAAAAAAGTGGTTGCACGTTGCAGTTGTGGTTCCGTCAGTTGGTAGGACTTAGATAGAGATAATAACACAGGAAGGATAACTTTCGAAAAGACACAAGTTAACAAAATTGGTCATAGGTATATTTTAAGTAATATGTAAATAAGGTTTGTTCGTTGAGCCCTTTACCAAAAACCTATTTTCGTGACCTTTGACCCCTAATAACGAGACTAGCAGTCATCGTCAGATTATAGGTAACTCCAATTCCAACGTGTGTACCAAAAATCAGCCTGTTACAAATTTTTTCCTTTCTTTGGCATTTTTATGTCTATACTTACTGGGCTACTGCACTTGTGTGGATTTCTATTTACATACAAAACCCCACTTAATTAATTGTAAGTAATATTGTTAATACATACGCATATAAAATGTATTATTTTTTTTTTAATAATGTTTTTGAAAACTGATTTTGTTGAAATTGTTTATTCAAAGAATTTTATTTTATAATCAACTATTAAAATGGAATTCTGGCTTTCCAAAAAAACTACAAAACATTACTGCAAGTGTTGCCGTTGTTTTTTAATTATTTCTTTCTATTTTATGCAACTATTTTATTAAATTGCCCCTCCCGTCCAAGCAGTTCGAGATATTACCCCTCCCCCCCCTCTAGTAGGATTTTTTTCTTTTCTACTTCTCACCTACATGCTCAATTTGTCGGCAGATTTTACCCGAATTTCCAAAAAAAAAGGGAACATTTAATTTACCCCTACAGCGACTATAAGGGATGAAAATTTTTGTTTTCATTTAGAGCTGATTTAGGTCCATCCAAATATTAAAAAACATTCTAACGACCTCCCTAATGTACATATAAAATTGACATTTTAAGCAATTTCCTAGGTAAAATTATTGTTTAAACCAGAAGTCCGAACATTAAATGGTTAATTATAGTTTCTTTACTATACATTATATTAAAACTACAGTTTTCCATCACTTTTAACAATAACACAGCTCAACAAAATAAAAAATTATTTTTGTGCCTGGGTTCATTTCATAATTTTTTTATTCGTCATGCTCCAAAATAATAGAAAAATACCTACACCCCCCCCCAAAGTTTGCTTTTGTAGAGTTAATAGTCAAAATACCGTTACCATAGTTTTCATAGAAATAATAAATGTTTGCTTTAATATATTCTTTAAAAGAGGAGAGAGGAGGGGAATTGTTACGCCCATTTGGTATCTGTTACGCCCATTTGGTATCTGTAAAGTATATTTGTGTCACAAACTACACACATTTTTATTTTAATATTTAAGGACGTTAAAATGTTATTAAGAATGTGTCGAAGTGATGCTATTGCATTTTGCTATATATGTGGTTATTTTTTCAAAATTCACACTATTACTATTTTTGAAAATATGTTAAGAAACTCAAAATACATGCAGGATGTCTCTAAGATTGAATATTTTGCACGGTCATTTAGAAAAAAATTAAAAAACTTCATTGCGAGCAAGCTCAGAAGAAAAAGGAAAACGTTTTAACTAGGACTTTATGGACTTCGAGAGTAATCGTCATTACCAAGGTCAATAAAATGAAACAATGATGGGAAATTATTCTATAGGTTTAATTTCAGAACAGCACATTCCAAAATCAGTGTGTTTGTTGACAAAAATTACCGTTTTAATGTTTGGTACCAAACACTAAACAAAAAAATGAAGAAAAAAGGAGTTTTTGTTACTTTCAATTTTGTCAAAAATTAAAATACATAAAACCATCTAGTTTTTAAACTTTCACTTAAGATTGGTGAATGCATTGAATATTGAAAACAGAAGAATAACTTTTCACGTAAAATTAAGAAAATTTTAATTTAAACAAAAAATAATATTATTGATTTTTTGTGTTCAAAATTCTGAGTTTGAAAATTAATTAAAAAAAAACTATTCATGGAAATGACTTAATTTAAAAATTAAATTAAAGAATGGTGTATTAGTTTTAAAAAAATATATACCGTGATATTTTTGGTGCTGCCGTTGTTTTTCAATATTTTTTTTTCTAGTTTAAGTAACTTTTTAAAGAAAATTACCCCTCCTGCCTAAACAGGGGAACATAGACACCCCTTCTCATGTTTCTTTTTTTTTTGTTTAGAACCAGCCTACACGCTGTAGCGTTTTGGTGTATCTTAGTCTTTTATGTTAGAATATCTATATTAATTGATTCTAACACAGCACATTTTCATGAATTTTCAAATAATGTGCTCCTGACTACAAAAGCAAACTTTTTCAAACAGGACAATTTTTTATTTAATAAGTAATATGTAAGGAATAAGAAAATCGTATGCAGAAACCAGGCACAAAATTTGTGTTGACCAGTGTAATTAATTTAGTTGAACAGTAAACAATTACTGGCATTTATGCACAAATAATAATAGAATGTTTTGTTTTGTCTTCAATTGTCTTACTTATGGCTTAAGGGATTTAATTTTTTACAAACAAATATCATATTAGTTGAAATAATATTGCATACCAACATTTTCAAAAAAGTAGGTACTCTTCTTTAAATATATTTTTTCGAAAACTGTAATCTCAAAATTGAAGGTTTGGTGTCTGCTCTCCCCTGGAAAAAACCTGCGGGTGCCTATATGTACCTATGTACGTGGTGGATATTTGACCCAAATTTGCGCATTCTCCTTTGTTGTCATCTTATTAACTGAAAATTTTTTGACTCGCTAATCTAATAGCCAAGGAAAATTAGATTTTTGTTTCGAAAAAATTCCGATAAAGCTGAATTATCGTGAAGAGCTTTGTATTGACGTTGTAACAATTTCCTAAAAACTTCTGTAAATTTGGGCCAGGGCAAAATTTTGTAGGTGCGTTGAAGGGGGAAAATTCAGTTTTCTCCCAGTTTCTCGAAAACTATCATTGTGGCTACACAAAAGAGAATCAATAGATTCAGTGAAAATCGTGCAAGGTCTTCATGGTGGAGCAAACTTTCTCAAAAAATGTATTAAAATTTCATTAATCGATGGGCTAAATTTTTCGTGCGATTTGTGTTTGGCTACATCTCCTCATTATAAAACCAAGTTTTTGGGGTGTCTGATCTCAGATTCCGTGATATGGGATCCGCAGAGCTTATCTTGGGAGGGGTGAAAGCCAATTTCGGCCAACACGATTATCCTCCAAGCAGTGGCGGATCCAGAGGGGGGGCTATAGGGGCTGAAGCCCCCCCCCCCCCCCCCCATGGCTGATTCAGAAGAAAGTTAAACAAACAAAACTAAGATTGTGGCTACAAAATTTACATGTGATCTGTATTTTTCCAAGCCCTAGGGAAATTGAACGAATTGTTGGGCTGAACCATATTATATGCAACTGTGTTTTTTTTCGAAGCCCCAAGAGAATTGGATGAAAAAAGGCGATTATATAAAAAATCAAATGGCTCTATTTATTTCAAGCCCTAAAGGTATTAGACGAAAAATTGAGGCTAGGGGTTAAACTTTTACGAAGCGTTTTCCTAAGCCTGCAAGGGAATCTGATGAAAACTATAACACTAGGTAGAGTTAACAAATTTGCATAATAGCTGTGTTTTTTCCAGGCATTAAAGAAATCTGACGAAAATAAGAGGCAAGAGCTAAAAACTAAGCATGAAAGCTGTTGTTTTCCGAAGTCCAGGGAAAAATGGAGCTTGGGGCTTAACAATTTGTATGTGAGCTTTGTTTTTTCCAATCCCGTAGGGAGTGGGACGAAAAAAGCCACTAGTTTGGTGCTAGTATGTAGGTATGCTGTGTTTTTTTCAAAGTCCTTATATTGAAACTAGTGAGGTTGACTTTCATGCTATTGTTGTTATCTAGATTTCCTTTGGTTTGGATATTTCTTAAAGATCAAATTAGGTTTGACAAAATAAATCAATGTTACCTTTTTCTTCAACTCCTCTTGATATTTTTCGGACTTAGCTGAGCCCGTATCGTATAGCTTTTGGGGCCTTAGTTTAAAAACTTTGCCTCCCGTGTAAAAAATCAACCTGATAACAGAATGCGACGAATGAGTCAGGTTTAATTTTGACATTTGGCTCATAGTAAATATGTCAAAATTCAGTCTGATTCGCTCCACAGCTCATTCGACGTATGCTATAGGTAATCGGGCTGAATAACTTTGATATGGATAGTTTGCATGATAATATCAAAATATTGTTTTTGACATTGAAACTTATGTTAGATTGTGCCGAAGGATATTTTGACAATTTCAAAGACTGCGAAGTGGTTTTTGATCTTAGTTTCTCTTGTGATTTCCTTTGGGCTCTAACGAAAGATTAGAGAGCTCTTCCCGCGAGCAATATTGATTAAATGAAATGAAAAAGAACTTCAATTGACTTCGAACTCGTTTTCGAAATGTAAGAATTTGCTGTAACGGTTAATGTTTTTTCTTTAAAAAGTTTTATATACATTTTTGTTTTAATATGAAGGGAATTCACTGAACACGAAGTTCGAAATACCAATCCAAATGGACTAAAGTCATTAAGATGAAATAGATACAGAAGCTGAACTCCTTGGCGTTACGCCCTTTTGTTTTAATTTCGTCCATGTATTTTCGCATGGATATTACATTAGTGTCAAAAACAAACAGTCTAGTTAATCAAATCAACCAATTCCATTATCCAAGTTGAAAAATTTTAGGAAAACTGTGACCTACAAAGTTTATCAATAACTTTTCGGACGTATACGGCTGTCTAAAGTTAGACAGAGTACTGTAGGATGAGTATTTATAAATCCTACAAATAATATTCAAATTAAAGAAAGGTACCTAACTTAATTAAAGTTCCTGTAAACATATCCTAACAACTTTCTTATATAATGTGTCTTTGTGGAGAAACTGGTTAAAGCGTCTTTTAAAAATAGCAGCTGAAGCTCACTAATTCTAGAAGCTCCATTCTAATCATACATTTTTGCAGAATTTTCCTATTAAGTACATATATTTTTGCATTATACAAAATCTTTTTCATTCAGCTGCCGAATAGCGTACTTTCTGAGAAAAGAAAATTTGGGTTGGTAGGGAAATCGTATATGATTAAGAATTTTTTTAAAAAGATGTGTCTATAAGGGAACTCCAAGCCCCCCCCACAGCCAAATCCTGGATCCGCTACTGCCTCCAAGTAGCATTCATATTTTTTTTTTCGATGCACTGTTTCTCGCAAAGGCCCCAGTTGTGGACTGCAAGACTTTGATTTTTTGAAAAGCCTTTAATGAAGCTTTCGACGCCTATACTTCTTTTTTTGCTATCAATCACACCCAGTGTTGCCAGAAACACCGATTTATCGTAATTCTCCCGATTTTCAGACTTGTTTCTGATACACCGATTTTTGATCGAAATATGACACTTTTCCCCGATTTTCAATAATTCTTAAGCTGAAGTAAGCCTATCTACCATTGCAATTTATGTTTCTTGTTTGCTCAATTGCTGAACACGACCAAGCTCGTCGTGTATGTGTCTCTGTCATATAATTTCTTAAAAGTTTTCTTCTTCTTCTTAATTTTCTATTTGTTTTTATTTTGGGTTTTGGAAACTGGCTGCGTACATGCGTCAGAAAATTACTTTCTGAAAAATACTTGAAGTTCCAGGAATGCAATTGTTTGAACCTAAAAGTATCTGATTGAATATGTATTCAAAATAATTAAAATTAGCACTTTATTTAATTGAATCAAAATAAATATATTCAAAATAATGATAATGAACTTAAATCTTTGGAGAATTTGTTGTCTTATTATCTACGTTTTCCTTTCTAAGCTAGCAAGTTGCACAAACAGTGGAATTTATAAACTTTTTCTAACTCTAGACATCCGACCAACTCCAAAAAGATATACCTCAGTTTTGTTCACCTAAAGTTGTCCAACCTTGACAACGGAATTGGTTGCGTAAGATTTGACTAACTTGACATTTTATTTAATTAAATAAATCATATTTCCAACTACTGAAAACTTTTAAGAAAATGGGTATCAACAAAATCATCTAAGAAATCTAATAAATGAGGCTGTAAATATTTAAACATATAGCACCAATGGTGCTGCACCATATACAAGACTACTAAATACCTAAGGGAAATATTTATTTTTGATTGTGGAGTCTTACGTACCTACTTGTTTACTAACATTATTACATTTAAAAATGAATTTAACAAAGTTGCTTCTTGAAAAAAATTACTTTTCACCTTTAAACAATTTTTTTCAAAAGGAATATGATTTTGTTTACTTTACAATCTGAAAAAAAAAATATTCGGAAAAAAACTAGTTTTTTTTATAAAAATGGAGGTGCTTTTGAGACCTGGCATGACTTGAGGTTTAAAGCTGTTTTCCCGATTTACACCGATTTCTAGAGTGGCAATCTCCCGATTTCAGAAAATATTTTCTGGCAACACTGATCACACCCAAAATCTGCTGTGGGCTCTTAGTCTATTATTGTAAAATGAATTTTAAGCGTAATGTTGAATAAAAACCAAATCACTTTCTTTTTCAAGATAGCGGCCTTCCCTTAACCACGAGCACCCCAAAAACTTGATTTTATTATGTGGAGATGTAGCCAAACAAAATCGTACACAAAATTTTCCCGTCGATTAATGAAATTTTAATAAATTTTTTGACAAAATTTGCTCCACCATGAAGTTTTTGCATGATTTTCTCTGAATCTGTATGAGAAAAAGTATGTTAATCTTTTTTGTGTAGAATTACATAAGCTACAATTTGTACCTTCACATTCTTTCAAAAAAAAACTTATAGTTTTCGAGAAATTAAGAAAAACTGAATTCACCCCCCCACCCTAAAAAAATTGCCGCGTCCCGCGTTTACGGAACTTTTTAGGAAATGCTTACGACTTCAAAATAATTTTGAAAATCTTTTAAATGAACAAAAAATATCCTTGCAGCAAAACGTAGCAACATTGCTACATGTTTTTTCTGCTTATAGACATAGAGAAAGGTCAACATTGCTTTGAAACCTATTTTAATTCAACAAAATTGAATATTCAAAATTAAATAGGTCCCTAAATTATGATTGTTTTGCTGAAAAAAATAAACACACCTATACATAAATATATACCCATATCATAATAACAAAATTTTCATTTTCTTTATCCTGTTTTTCTCGTTGTCATGACTCCAATTGTAAACAGAATCAAAATAATAAAATCCTCTCTATTTTGCTGCTTGTTCTTGATTGATTTGTTGGATACACAAACGCCGTCTATAGAGCACTTGTAGAAGCATAAAAATCCGATTCATAATAGTACTATAGTCTATATATACAAAGTATAGGGGATGAAAATAAAAATCTAAAAAATTAGGAAATTATTTTGTCTTCATTTAGAGCCGATTGGGCCCATCCGCGATGACCTTTTTTTTAACGACCACCCTTATGTATATGCAAACAAAAATTTAACATCGTTGGAGCCGTTTTCTTAAAAAATAATTTGTTATACATACATATATAAAATTTTTGTATCATTTTTCAAAAAAAATTTTGGTATGCCAGTTTTGTATATTAATATACATTTAAAACTGAAATTTCAAAATAATTCATCAACCCGTTTTTGAAATATTGAATTTTCAAAAAAAAAAAATTAAATCGTTTTTTAAGAATCCAAAATTTATTTTTTCCCAAAATTTTATTGAAATCGGATGAGCGGTTAGTGAGAAAACCGAAAATCAAAAAACACCGTTACATGGCAGGTATCGTTAATAAATGTTTTTGGCAATTTTTTTCTTACCAGAAAGTACACCATATCTACTGATTTTTACTTGCGATATAGGCACTATAGGGCAAGTTTTGGATTCGTGCAAAAAAAAATTTCGAGATAACAATCAAACATGACATTACGATGATAGAGAACACGAAAAAAGTGGGTGGCAAAATTCTGTCTGTCTGTCTGTCTGTCCGTACCTCAACCTACAGCCTAAACCACTGAAGCGATTTTCTTCAAATTTTGAACTTAAGGTTTTTTTGTAACCCTCCAGAGGGGAAATTGAAATTTTTTTTTTAGCTTAAAAAATAACGGTACTTGTCATACAACCGTTAAGGAAAAGCTTATTTATCTCAAAAACGGCTCCAACGATTTTGATAAAAAAATAATCAGTGTATTATTGTAGACATGGTGTACTTTTTGGTAAGAAACAAAATCACCAAAAACATTTATTAACGGTACCTGCCGTATAACGGTTTTTTTGATTTTAGGTTTTCTCATTAACCGCTGATCCGATTTCAATAAACTTTTTTGTGCAAAAGCTTTGTTAAAATATAAATAATACTGTATACCAAAATTTAGGAAAGAATTAATTTTGGATTTTTAAAAAAAGATTTAATTTTTTTTTTTTTGAAAATTCAATATTTCAAAAATGGGTTGATGAATTATTTTGAAATTTCAGTTTTAAATATATATTAATATATACTCAAAATTGGCATCCCAAAATTTTTTTTGAAAAATGTTACAAACATTTTATATATAAAAAATTAATTTTTAAGAAAACGGCTCAAACGATTTTAAATTTTTTTTTTGCATATATTCATATTTTTTCAAGTAATCAGATGGCATACTTTTTTTTGAGCTCTAAGTTATGTATCAGACTGTTTATACAATTAAAAGAACGATTTAAATGCTTTTTATACTTTTTCTATAATAACTTGAATATTTTTTAAAGTTCTTAAGTCCCACACAACTTGAACATAAGAGCAAGTACGTGCGATCCAGTCGTGCATTTTATTTGTATCAAAAACGTTGGAGCCGTTTTTTAGATAAAGTACCGTTATTTTACGAGCTAAAAAAATATTGAAAATATAATTTTTAAATCTTTTTTTTGTAAATTCAAAAATTTCTTTTTTGAAAAATCCGTTAAATCCGTTCAGCTGATATTGAGAAATTTCAAATTCCAAAAAACCATTCTATGAGCGGCAACACCTACTAATAGTTGTTAAGGGTAAAATTTTATAATTTTTTGTAGTACATTGCAGTAATTTTAGCACACAGAAAAAGTATCATGTTTCCGAAACGTTTGATTTTCAAAAACAATTTTTGTATTTCTTTTTAAAATCCAAAAAAATATTTTTTTTTTGAGTTTTGGTACACAATACTATTTATATGTTTTGAAAGCTTCTGTACAGCATAGTATAGTTTTGGTTCTAAAAAAAATGTGTGGGAGTGTGACCAAAAAACGTTTCGTACCAAGTTTGAATGAAATCAATCCAGCCGTTTAGGCTGTAGCTCAACGGACAGACAGACAGAATTGAGAGACCAACTTTTGTCGTCTTCTCCATCATCGTAATAACAAGTTTGATCAAAACCTCGATTTCGATTTTTTTTTCGAATGCTTAGCTTGCCATATAGTACCTATGTATATATCGCAGGTAAAAAATATGTGTTTACAAAAAAAAGGATAGCTGTAAATTTCCTATAGAAAAGGTATTGACATATTTTTTGTAAAATTGACCGTTCTTGAGATATTGCGGGCAAAAGAGCTCATTTCAAATCTCTATGTGAAATAAGTTATTCGCTAGTTAAGGATTGTTTTTTTTTTCACACCAAAATGCGCTGAAACACAATTTTAACCACCGAATAACTTTTTTCACATAGATATTTGAAATGAACTCTTATAGTAACTATTGTAGTTTATAAAAATACCTTTCCAAAGTTTAGTTTAGTTTGGTTTAGTTTATTTTCATCAAACATAGTTACAAGACTTCAGTGATTACTTGATAATAATATACAATATATTAAAATACAATACAAAATAAAATAAATTAATAAAAATTAAATTTAAACATTTCCACCATTAAGGTTATAGGTACTAAAAATTATTAGCAAATTAATTTTAAATGAAAATCTACTCAGACTAAAATCCATCATATCACAAACAGCATTGGCTTCTCTTAAACATCTAGACAATGGTTCATTGGCAGCATAATTTGTTCTGTGGACTGGAATTTCAAAAATCTGTCGGTTTCTGAGCATCCTCGCAGGGACATTGAGTTAATTAAGGCCAAAATATCGGAACACTCAATATGATTTCCCAATACGGAAATCACGGATGAACATAACCTCAGAGAACTTTCTTCGAATGTTAAGAGGCAAGATTCCAAATAATTTGCACCTTGTCCCATAGGATGGCATATCTATGTCCCAGTAAAGCCTTTTCACTAAAACTCGTGTAAAACGTTTTTGAATTTTCTCAATTCTAAAAGAATGAACTTCATACAAAGGGTTCCAAATAGTACTACAATATTCTAGGGTAGATCTAACAAATGCAAAAACAGAAATTTCAAAGTGTGAGGATCACTGAAATCTTTAGAATTACGCAAAATAAATCCCAACATTGAGTTACCTTTGGCAACTAAAAAGGCTATATCGTCCCCCTCATGCCAGAACCATGAATGTGCAATTTTGCCGATTTTGAGTTAATGATGTGGGTTGATTAACCTTTGGATAATCTATGTTACACCAAAACTTAGAATGCCATGCATACAAGGAAACCACAGTATTTAAAAATGTCAATTACATGAATGTAGATTTCAGTCTCATCAAGTTGAGCCAGAAACACGAATGTGGCACATTCATGTTTCTGGCTCCCAACTGATGGGAATTATCAGCACAAAAACCATGAATGTGCCACATTCTTAGATTTGGCATAGCTGTATTTGCTAGAAAAGTTACTTCAGATGTAAGAAACTCACATTCGTGCTCATTGTTACTAAAGCGACTAATAAACACCACACTTGTATGGTGTGTGCACACCTGTGTGCAAAAAATCAAAATTCTGAGATTTTTTGGTGTCGGTGCATCGATCGGTGTTATGTGTATGGCGAAGTGTCTCACACTAGTCAGTGATCAAAAAACAAAACTTTTGTCGCAATGTCTCTGCCAAAATCATCCCACGATCAAAACAATTGATCACAAATATTTTGAAACTGGTGACACAGAGATGGAATGTGATTTCATTCATTCGAAATTTGGAAAAAAAACTCAAAAAATGTTCCCGTGTACGTCCCTGAAGGATGGGCGCAAATTATAACAGGGGCACGTAACTCTCCTGAGACTTTTGAAGTTCACACACAGCAGTATTAGCCCATTGAGTTTACTAGAAACGTGCAAGGTTTTATATTATTGAATATGTTTGTTTGGCCCATAAGCACTTTTCATTATTTTTGGTATAGCTCGCAAACCAAGCAAAATTAGAGTTTCTATTGAAATGGATAGTTTCAAAAAATTTATAATACAATATAAGCAGGAAAAGTAATCAAAAACGTACCTACCAAAAATAAAAAATCAAAGATTTCTAACTTTTTTAAAAAATTGTGCATGACTTTTTTTGAAGCCATACAAAGACTAAATAAAGAAGAGACTAAGGACTTTAATAAGACATGTTCAAAAAGTAATTTTGTTACAAATTGAGAGATATGCCCATTCAAACTTAACTATTTCTTATAATTTTTCATGATTTTGGCCCGAAAGCCCCTTTTTTTGTATAATATGATTTCAAGTTTTGCATTCGTAAAAATTTTTCGAAATCAAGATTTTGATATAATATAACATTACGACTATAGAGAATATTAAAAAAGTATGTAAGTTCGCAATTTTGTTTTTCGGCAGTTTTTAAATGCTTTCTGACATTCAGACTGAACGGCTGGTCCGATTAATAAAAGATTTGGTTCTAGGTGCAAGGAATGTTTAATTTCTCATGTGGTACCTACCAAAAATTAGGTTTTCGGGCAAAAAGTGCGAAAAATGATAAGAAATGGTAAAGTTTGAATGGCTATATCTCTGTCAGTTTTCAAATAATATGTCTTTTTTAACATGTAGTTTGAAGGCCTTAAAACTCTACTTTACTTTGTTTATGTATGTTATGTTAAAGTTATGCGCTATTTAGAAAAATAATTAAAAATCTTTGATTTTTCGATTATGATTCTGAAAACGAGAACTAAGTGATTAGTAAATAATTATGCTTATCACTTATTGTTAAATAAACATACATTTGTATATACATATGTATATTGAAATTAGTATGCCTTTTTTTTAATTTTTCTTTATAGGAAAGTCATTCTTATTTAAAGATGAATGAGATAATTTTTTTATTTTTGTTTGTGCCAGAAAGATGAATGTGCCAAATGTCGGGGAAGGGAAGTGGTGTCAACATAAAAAATATATCAGCTTAACAAGATAAATGAGAAAGTAATTTACAAATAAATATTTTTTTCATAAACCAAACTTACTAATTTTACGAGAGCAATAAACATTCAAACACGATTTCCCAACATTTTCATTTTTGCACATTCATGTTTCTGGCATAAGGGGGACGATATGTTTTAAAAATCAAGTTTTTGGTCAAAAATTACACCAAGGTCTTTTTTAAAGGTAACAGATGAAAGCCACGGTCACGTAAAGCTATCTTAGTTGCGAAGCACCAACAAGCCTCGGATACGGACGGATTTACTGTTGACGAACCAAGCAAACGAAATAAGGACAATGAACTTCGGATCTGCACGTGGAATGTTCTGTCTCTCTATAGACCACGTGCAGCCGAACATTTAGCGGAGGCCCTAGACTGCTACAAAGCAGACATCACCGCCATCCAAGAAGTGCGGTGGGATGGGCCGGGCAAGAGAAAACTGAAAGACTGCGATATCTACTACGGTGACTGTTACCGACCACAAGGGCAGCGTCTCTTTGGATGTGGATTCGTCGTTAGAGGCAGACTTAGGCAAGAAGTCTTGAGTTTCAACTATGTGAACGAGCGCCTCACGACAATTCGCATCAAGGCTAAATTCGCCAACATCAGCCTGATATGCGCGCATGCCCCCACAGAGAAGAAAGATGACGACACCAAGGACGAGTTCTACGAGCTCCTGGACAAGACATATGAGCAATGCCCTAGCTATGACATTAAAATTGTCTTGGGTGATTTTAATGCCAAACTGGGAAGAGAAGACGTCTCAGGCTAATCGACTTTGCTGCGGGGCGAAACGTTGTGGTAGCTAGTACGCAGTTCCCGCATCTCGATATACATAAGGGGACATGGCGAATTCCTGGTCAATCAACCGCCAACCAAATTGACCACATTGCGATCGACGCAAGGCACTCCCCCAGTATCAAGGATGTCCGAACGTTCCGAGGAGCCAACGTTGACTCGGACCACTACCTCGTTGTAGCAAAGGTAATGCTACGGATATCCAGACCAAAGCCAAAACAGGGAAATACTGTGAGGAAGTTCGACGTCGGACGGCTACAGTCGCAGGAAATCGCCACGTCCTTTTCCGATCGAGTCTCTCGCGCTCTCTTAACTAGTCCTTTGCCGCCAACTGCAAACATCGAGAACCTGCTGGGCTTCGCACGACCACCACAGCGAAACCCCTGGTTCGACGAAGAATGCCGGCAAGTACATGCAGCTAAACAACAGGCATACAAAGCGGCGCTGCATAGAAGGACCAGAGCTGCTCGCGAGCTCTACGAGCAGAAGAGGAGAGAGGAACACAAGCTTCTTAGAAGGAAGAAGAAAGAGCATGAGAAGCGCGCGATCGAGGAGTTAGAGAGATGCCACTGCAGGAATGAAGTTCGGAAGTTTTACCAAAAAAGTAAAAAGAACCTCCCAAGGTTGCAAGGCCCGAACCGAAGCCTGCAAAGACGATCAGGGGAACATCGTGGTGGAATCGCAGTCGGTGCTGAGGATATGGAAAAATCATTTCTGCAAATTGTATAACGGCGATGACGAACCGAATTCCGCTAACATGCAAATTGCACCATTCAACTTGGACGACGCCGACGTAGGCCAACAATTCCGTCCACCCGATCTTGACGAAGTGAGGATAGCCATATCTAAACTTAAGTCCAATAAAGCTGCTGGAGCTGATGGCCTTGCGGCTGAACTATTCAAAGCGGCTGGCGATGAATTGGTTAGGAGTATGCACCAGCTCATCTGTAAAATATGGTCGGAGGATAGCATGCCCGATGAATAGAACCTCAGCCCGATCCTCAAGAAAGGCGATCCTCTGGACTGCACCAACTACAGAGGCATCAGCCTTCTTAATATCGCCTACAAGATCTTCTCTGCCGTACTTTGTGAACGCCTGAAGCCATTCGTCAACAACCTGATAGGTCCATATCAGTGTCGCTTTAGGCCAGGGAAGTCCACCATCGACCAAATATTCGCACTACGGCAGATCTTGGAGAAAACCCAGGAGTTTCAAATCGATACCCACCACCTTTTTATCGATTTCAAGGCCGCGTATGACAGCATCTATAGAGACGAGCTATATAGAGCAATGTCTAGTTTTGGCATCCCTGCCAAACTCGTCCGTTTGTTCAGGATGACAATGGAGAATGCACGCTGCTCCATCAAGGTCGGCAAAGACCTCACCGACACCTTTGATGTCAAAAAAGGTTTTAGGCAAGGCGACGCGCTGTCATGCGACTTCTTCAACATCGTTCTTGAAAGAATAGTGCAAAACTCTCACGTCAACACTAGAGGCACACTCTTTCAAAAGTCTGTCCAATTACTCGCTTACGCTGATGACATTGACATAAAGGGAAAAACAAAGCGTGATGTCAGTGGTGCTTTTGTGAGCATTGAGAAGGAAGCCAAGAAGATAGGTTTAACGGTGAATGAAAGCAAAACGAAGTATATGCTGTCAACAAGAAAGGACACCCAACACCGACGTCTAGGACAGAACGTCACTATAGACAGCTATAATTTTGAGGTGGTCAGAGACTTTGTCTACCTAGGATCCGCTATAAACTCAGCGAACGATACCAGTGCTGAGATCAAACGAAGAATTACTCTTGCCAATCGCTGTTTCTTCGGGCTAAGAAGGCAATTGAGAAGCAAAGCCCTCTCTCGAGCAACTAAACTGTCCCTGTATAAGACGCTTATCATCCCGGTCCTGATGTATGGTGCAGAGGCATGGACACTGCTAACGGTGGATGAGAACGCGTTAGGCTGTTTCGAGAGGAAAATTCTCCGGGTGATTTTTGGTCCCGTCTGCATAGATGGGGAATGGAGGAGAAGATACAACCACGAACTGTATGGGCTGTACAGCGACACCGACCTAGCCACAAAAGTGAAAAGCCAACGACTAAGATGCCTGGGTCACCTAGAGCGAATGGACACCAATGCTCCGGCCCGGAAAGTCTTTGAATCCAACCCCGTGGGACAACGCAGTAGAGGTGGACAGCGTAAAAGGTGGCGCACGCAAGTGGAAGAGGACCTCAACCAACTTGGCGTGCGAAACTGGAGACAGCTAGCTAGAAACCGAGCCGGCTGGAAGAAGCTTGTTGGTTGAGGCCCTGGTCCACCCCGGACTGTAGCGCCACCTTAAGTAAGTAAGTAAGATGAAAGAAATGAATTATTTATTTTATAAACGAAGCTTATTGATGAACGTTTTCGACAAAACGTTAAACTTTGACATTTAGCAATATTCAAGTGTAAAGAGTTTATCAAACACCAATTAGATAATCTCTCGAGATCTTCTTGTAATAACATACAATCCTGTTCAGTCCTTATGCACCGAAAGACTTTCAAATCATCCGCATACATAAGGCACTTAGAATTAAGAAATGCGTTGGGAATGTCGTTAATAAATAATAAGAAAAAAAGTGGACCAAGATGGCTGCCTTGTGGCACACCGGAGATATATATCACGTCATTATTAGTCTTGGAATTTGGTGTGCCCAATTCTCCTTTGTATGGAAAAGAGAATGGCCTAAGAGGCACCGATTTATCACCTTAGACAAAATTTTGTTGGTCAAAAACTTGATTTTGGAATATAATATTGATTTTAGGGGTTTCTGATTAAAAAAAAATAATTTTTGGGAAATAATAGACACTCTATACATTTATATGACTTTTATTGACAAAATTGAAATTGCCTTCTCTAACTAATTAGGAGAGAGGTTAAGGTTGTGTTCATACCCAAAGCTGGAAAGTGCTCCCAAGTAAACCCAAAGGATCTCAGACCTATTAGTCTATCATCATTCCTTCTAAAAACATTTGAACGATTGATTGGTATCCACATACGATCAAGCATTGACATGCGACTTTTGTCTACGAGTCAACATGCTTACTGCAAAGGGAAATCTGTAGAAACGGCCTTACATAGTTTAGTAAGAACCATTGAATATTCCCTCCATCATAAAGAGTACACCATGGTTGCTTTCTTAGATATAGAAGGTGCTTTTAACAATGTCGACACATCTGCAATCGCATCTGCACTGAACTCTCTGAAGGTAGATGGTTCGCTTGGTGAATTGATTAACCAAATGCTGACTAGCAGGGTCATCAACTCAAAACTGGGCGGCTTTTCTGCTAGAAGGTCTGTCAGTAGAGGCACGCCACAAGGCGGGGTCCTATCTCCTCTTCTCTGGAACTTGGTAGTTAATGAGCTGCTAACATGCCTGGAAGCGGAGGGCTACAGAGTGATTGCCTATGCGGACGATGTTGCAATTGCCGTATCAGGAAAGCATCCAAATACCTTAAAAGAAGAACTCTTAAAAATGCTTTGAATAGGCTAACCAATTGGGCGGACCGGTGCGGTGTGGTCTCGGTGTCAACCCTCATAAAACAGAACTTGTTCTATTCTCCAGGAAATATAAAATTTCTCATGTAGATCCTCCTTCTATAAAAGGTATTCCATTAACTTTTACTGATCAAGCGAAATATTTGGGTCTTATTTTAGATACAAAATTAAGCTGGAAACCTTATATAACGGGTGATTTTTTAGCTGGTTTGGTTTTGGCAACACTGGTTTTGACAGCTGACGTGTGTTTAGTACCTTGTGTCACTGTCAAACAGCTTCAGTTTGGTTTGCAATTTAACCATGGATCGTCTTACAAATGAACAACGCTTGCAAATTATTGAATTTTACTATCAAAATGGCTGGCCGAGGATCCGCTTTTTTATCGAAAAATTGTGTTCAGCGATGAGGCTCATTTTTGGTTGAATGGGTACGTAAATAAGCATAATTGCCGCATTTGGAGTGAAGATCAGCCAGAAGCATTGCAACAGCTACCAATGCATCCCGAAAAAGCCACTGTTTGGTGCGGTTTATGGGCCGGCGGCATTATTGGGCCATATTTCTTCAAAGATGATGCGAATCGCAGCGCAAACTTTTTTTTTGCCCGAAATGGAAGTTCTTGACTTGCATGATATGTGGTTTCAACAAGACGGTGCCACATGCCACACAGCACGCGAAACAATGGCGCAATTGCGAGGCGAGTTTGGTGAACAGTTAATTTCACGTTTCGGGCCGGTCAATTGGCCGCCTAGATCGTGCGATTTGACACCATTAGATTATTTTTTGTGGGGGTATGTCAAGGCTAATGTCTATAGGGACAAGCCCGCTTCGATTGACGCACTGGAAGCCAACATCCATGCATTCATTCGTGAGATACCGGCCGATATGTGTGAAAGAGTATGCCAAAATTGGACTCAGCGGATGGGCTACCTGAGACGCAGCCGCGGTCAACATTTGCATGAAATTATCTTTAAACATTAAATTGCAAGGTTCAAACTATCGATTCAAATAAATATTTCATTCATTTTTTCGAATTTTTTGTGTTTTTTTTTTTTTTAAAGTTCTAAACCTCTTAAAAAATCACCCGTTACAAGAAAGAGTTAAAAAGGCCACAGTGGCACTCTTCTCATGCAAAAAAGCCGTTGGGAATAAATGGGGCCTTCAACCTCGTATTACTCATTGGCTATATACGTCGGTGATTAGACCGATTCTCACTTATGGTGTTGCAGTATGGTGGACTGCTCTAGATAAAGCGGTAAACTGCGACAAACTTAGCAAAATACAACGCTCTGCTTGTTTATGTATAAGTGGTGCGCTTCGTACGACACCCTCTGCCGCTCTAGACGTTCTGCTATATCTGACGCCCCTCGATATTTTTAGCAAACAGGTGGCTGCAAATACGGCCATTCGCCTACAAGCTTCCTCACAATGGACCAACAATAGCATTGGCCATTCCACCATTCTGAATTCATTCAGATTACCTAGTCACATTGACTACACCATCCCAAAACCACAATTCGGTTCAAACTTTCAAGTCACCATTCCTTCTAGAACCCTCTGGGAAGATATGGCGTTCTTGGATGATGAATCGGTCCATATCTACACAGACGGATCGAAAACTGTTGAGGGGGTGGGTGGCGGTGTGTACTCAGAAAGACTAAAATTAAGTCTCTCATTCCGTCTTCCTAATCATTGTAGCGTGTTCCAGGCGGAACTTATGGCGATTAAAGAAGCCTTATCTTGGCTGAAAGAAAACGTGATATCAACTACAGATATCCGCATCTTCTCGGATAGTCAAGCTGCTATCAAATCCCTGGAATCAGTCTCGACTAACTCTATAACAGCCCTTAATTGCCGTTCGTCTCTGCTGGAGGTGGCGCAGCAGTTTAACATTCACCTGTGTTGGGTGCCGGGGCATAGGGACATCCCAGGTAATTGTAAGGCCGATGAACTCGCTAAAAGTGGAACAACTCTACCTCTTCTACCTACCAAGGCAGATATAGGTATACCCATCGCTACTTGTAAACTTTTGCTGAGGCAAGATGCATTAGAGAGAGCAAACCTTAGGTGGAACGATATCGCCACTTGTTTGGCAACAAAACAAATCTGGCCAGTAATGAATGTAAGGCGATCTAAGTGTTTGAGATATCTCTAAGTAGATTGCACATTAGCTCCATGATTGGTGTTATAACCGGACACTGTCTTATAGGAAAGCACGCAACACGTCTTGGCGTGTTCTCTAATGATTTTTGCAGAAGCTGTTTGGATGAGGAAGAGATAGAATCAATCCCTCACCTCCTATGCACATGCCCTGCTCTATCTCATAGACGAAGACTTCACCTTGGTGATTTTTACTTCAATTATCCTAATGATCTATTAGATTTAGACATAGGTAGTCTTTTACGCTTCATAAGAAGCTCCAATTGGTTCACCGAGTGATGAAAAGGGTCTCCTAGATTCATGTGGTGTCACAATGGACCAACTCATGGTCTAAGTGTGTCAGTCTTCACGACTGGCAGCCACTTCAACCTAACCTACTAATTATTTAATAACTTTTACATTCATCGTCCGATTTTGAAAAACTATGGCTCAAATCTTTGTTAAAAAATATGTTTTTCACTTGAGTCCTTAAAATTATTTAAAATTGTTTTTTTTACCAAATCAAGCAACCAAAAACTAGAAATTTTTTCAAAAATACTCGTTTTTTCAAACTTTGAATGCCTGTATTTTATAAAATTTCAGTCCGACTGACCAGCAGTACATCGTCGGAAGGAGACAGGTAAGATCATTCAGAAAATACACATTTTATGTAAATAAGCTAAGCCGTTAGCGAGATTTATAGCAATATCTGAAAAATAGCCGAGAAAATGATGATTTTTGTGCATATCTCGAAAACGCTGCTTTGGAAAGAAAAAAAATAATTTTGATTTTTGTGTTCAGTGACCCAAAGTTAGTCTAGAATATATAGTTTTTCTAAGGACCCTACCATGACCCACAATTTTTTAAACTAGTGTAATGGGCTAAAATTTTACAGGAGTTTTTTTTCATTTATTTCGAAGAAATAAGCGGGGTGGCGCCAACTTAGATTAAACAATAATCTTTATAAGGCACACCCTAATATACATATGTACACATAAAATTGATTAATATTTTCATATGTAACGTAACCAGATAGATTTGTAGATTTGTCTACCCGTGCGAAGCCGGGGTGGGCCAGCTAGTAATACATATTTTTCTTTTTGATATTTTCTATTTTACTAAAAAAATTATTTATTTTTTCTTCTCATTTCCAGGTAAGATGATTTGTTACTAAAATAGAACAACTGGTAAGATATAAATAATATTCTATTAATATCCCTGGTTTCATTTAACAAACAGAAAATATTTAAATATTATAATTCTCAACAAATTGTAAAAATGTATTGAAAACGATCGCTGCGGCTGCAAATAATACAAAAAGGAGTCCCACAAGTGTCAGTGCGCGGTCCTACGCTCTTTTTCATTTAGGTCCATTAATTAATTATATTATGAATACAGACGACGACAAGTCGATTTGTAAGATGAACGTCGGCATCTTACAAATCGACAATTAGACAATTTAGCTCTAAGTATTCAGTACATAAAGATAGAGTGGGCATACAAATTAATAGTGCTGTTGGCACAGTTTAATTGTGGACTACGTAGGTACTCTTTTGGCAACTCAGCACTTAATCGCACTTTAATTATTTTTCTATTTTGTAATTTGACCAAAAGCACGTTCGGAAAATTTAAGAATGCACTCGAAAATCTTACAATTTGCGGTTTTCGCAGTGACAAATTGAATGGGTATAGGTAATTCTTTCTCTTTTCTCTGCGTGATTATAGATATAATCACAAAAATTAAAGCAATTATTTTTATAATTAAATCCTTAACTTGCATGCCACGGCTTCTCAACTGTTATAATTAATCAACTAAAAATCAAGTCCCATGGCCAAAGAATTATGTTCACGCAGCTGATTAAAAAAAAACTATACTGTCCCCAAACAACGTAATTTTTCCCCTCTCTCTCTGAAGACAATTAAAATTGTTAACTACATGAAACGTGGTTTACATGGTCTACCCGTCCAGCCCCTGCTAACTTTTTTGTAAGATTTATTTGCGGAGCTTTTAAATTGAAGCGACATGCATTCTTTTATCGGTTGTTAAGACACATTCATTTAATTAAATTTTTTTTAATTAATCCGCAAAAGACTTGGCGGTTGCTAAATGTGCAAGCCTCTCTAACCATTCCCAGCTTACATGACTATTAAACAAGGTAATCGATTCCATCGATGCATCACAAAGATGAACAAAGATTAAAAATGGAAATTTTATTTAAAACAAAAAATTACCAATCAATTGAAAATATCTAACTAATCCATCTAAATGTGAAACGTTCCATCTAAATCTATATATCTAATCGAAGGACATGGCATTTTCATTGTTCCACAGACACCTGGTCAAAATAATCGAATGCATCATCCGCGGAGCACAAAAATACATTTGCCAGCCCATTGAGGCTAAAGTAAATGTTTATTCGGTTGAGCAATTCCGTCAATGCTATCGCATAATTCCATAATGCATTTAAATGCACTTTCCAAATCAAAATTTTGTCAAAATGTGACCTTTTTCGCCTATGGTCAGAGTGTTTTGAATTTAGAACCACATGGTGCATATATTGCATCAGGTTGGGTTTTTTTTTTTTTTTTTATGTGACCGAAGCATTTTCTGCTAATTTGCAAAATGCGCGAATCCAAAAGAGATTTGCATACCCATGTACCTATTTTACGGGTGCAGTTTTAGGGCGGGTAAATAATAATAATCTTTGCCATCACCACCATTATGACGGGGCTAATCGATGTCGATGAATTAATATTTTCAAGGGAATATAACGGCTGGTGGCTTGACTGCTAATAATAACTAAATAGCTGTCAGGGTTATGTTATGTGAGTGAAGTGATTTTTACATTTGGATCCGTGTTTGGGCAAAAATATTTATTTTGTGCGACAGGAATTAAACATTTTAGTTGAGATATTTTTATTCAAAGGCTTTCGAGATTTGTCCCCCTAATCTGAACCCTCCTTATCTCTTCTTACTCCTCCTCCTATTCCTCCTTACGATTATAGCTCAAATTTAATTATATTGACGACTTTTTTTGATTAATTTTAAGTCATATTCGACAAATTAAAATTTTGGCAAATATTACTTCATGAATTTATATTTGCTGCTATAAGCCTAGTTAACAGTTCCCGTGCGCAGACAAAAATCTATGCAAATATTCTCGAATGTCAAAAATAATTGAGGTGAAATGAAAATTAATTGTTTGCATGATTTGTTTACAGTTTCATGCAAAAAAAACCATTGGTGTCATGGAATGTCATGCAAAATAATGAACCGGCAATTGTTTTGCATGCAAAATAAAATGCACGACTGGATCGCACGTACTTGCTCTTATGTTCAAGTTGTGTGGGGCTTAAGAACTTTAAAAAATTATATTAATTATAGAAAAAGCATAAAAAGCATTTAAATCGTTCTTTTAATATTATAAACAGCCTGATAAATAACTTAGAGCTAAAAAAAAAAGTATGCCATCTGATTACTTGAAAAAATATGAATATATGCAAAAAAAAAATTTAAAATCGTTGGAGCCGTTTCTTAAAACTTAATTTTTTATATATAAAATGTTTGTAACATTTTTCAAAAAAAAAATTGGTATGCCAATTTTGAGTAGCTATATATTAATATACATTTAAAACTGAAATTTTAAAACAATTCATCAACCCATTTTTGAAATATTGACTTTTCAAAAAAAAAATTTGAATCTTTTTTTAAAAATCCAAAATTTATTTTTTCAAAATTTTTGGTATGCAGTATTATTTATATTCTAACAAAGCTTTTGTGCAAAAAATTTCATTGAAATCGGATGAGTGGTTAGTGAGAAAATCAAAAATCAAAAAAACCGTTATATGGCAGGTACCGTTAATAAATGTTTTTGGTGATTTTTTTTCTTACTAAAAGGTACATCATGTCTACAATAATACACCGATTTTTTTTATCAAAATCGTTGGAGCCTTTCTTGAGATAAATAAGCTTTTCCTTAACGGTTGTATGGCAAGTACCGTTATTTTTTGAGCTAAAAAAAAAAATTCAATTTCTCCTCTGGAGAGTTACAAAAAAACCTTAAGTTCAAAATTTGAAGAAAATCGATTCAGTGGTTTAGGCTGTAGGTTGAGGTACGGACAGACAGACAGACAGACAGACAGAATTGTGCCACCCACTTTTTTCGTGTTCTCTATCATCGTAATGTCATGTTTGATTGTTATCTCGAAATTTTTTTTTGCACGAATCCAAAACTTGCCCTATAGTAACGGGTGATTTTTTAGCTGGTTTGGTTTTGGCAACACTGGTTTTGACAGCTGACGTGTGTTTAGTACCTTGTGTCACTGTCAAACAGCTTCAGTTTGGTTTGCAATTTAACCATGGATCGTCTTACAAATGAACAACGCTTGCAAATTATTGAATTTTACTATCAAAATTCGTGCTCGGTTCGAAATGTTCATCGCGCGCTGCTTCCATTTTATGGTCGGCATTCTCGACCTTCTGAGCAGTCTATTCGGAAGATTGTGACCAAATTTCGCACCAAATTTACTTTGTTGGACATTAAACCACCAACACGTTTACGTACTGTGCGTAGTGAAGAAAATATTGCGGCCGTATCAGCTAGTGTGACAGAAGACCGCGAAATGTCGATTCGGCGCCGTTCCCAGCAGTTAGGCCTTTGTTACAGCACTACGTGGAAAATTTTGCGGAAGGATTTGGGCGTATAGCCTTTTAAGATACAGCTGGTGCAAGAACTAAAGCCAGCCGACCTACCACAACGCCGAATTTTTGGTGAATGGGCTCTTGGAAAGCTGGCCGAGGATCCGCTTTTTTATCGAAAAATTGTGTTCAGCGATGAGGCTCATTTTTGGTTGAATGGGTACGTAAATAAGCATAATTGCCGCATTTGGAGTGAAGATCAGCCAGAAGCATTGCAACAGCTACCAATGCATCCCGAAAAAGCCACTGTTTGGTGCGGTTTATGGGCCGGCGGCATTATTGGGCCATATTTCTTCAAAGATGATGCGAATCGCAGCGTTACTGTCAATGGTGAACGCTACCGAGCGATGATAACAAACTTTTTTTTGCCCGAAATGGAAGCTCTTGACTTGCATGATATGTGGTTTCAACAAGACGGTGCCACATGCCACACAGCACGCGAAACAATGGCGCAATTGCGAGGCGAGTTTGGTGAACAGTTAATTTCACGTTTCGGGCCGGTCAATTGGCCGCCTAGATCGTGCGATTTGACACCATTAGATTATTTTTTGTGGGGGTATGTCAAGGCTAATGTCTATAGGGACAAGCCCGCTTCGATTGACGCACTGGAAGCCAACATCCATGCATTCATTCGTGAGATACCGGCCGATATGTGTGAAAGAGTATGCCAAAATTGGACTCAGCGGATGGGCTACCTGAGACGCAGCCGCGGTCAACATTTGCATGAAATTATCTTTAAACATTAAATTGCAAGGTTCAAACTATCGATTCAAATAAATATTTCATTCATTTTTTCGAATTGTTTGTGTTTTTTTTTTTTTAAAGTTCTAAACCTCTTAAAAAATCACCCGTTATAAATATAAATATAAATATAAATCTGTGGTGTTTGGGAGAAACATGATAACTCCATTTTAAAATTTGTGTCTTTACGTCCACTTTACATCAAGCTAGAGCCTAAACAGGTGCACCGATTTTCTTCAAATTTGTTACATAATTTGACAAAGAACAAGTTCATAACTATTCCAATTTTAAAAAAAATCGGTTAACTCGTTTTGCTTCTAGCTCAATTTAAAGTGGACGTACGAACGCAAATTTTAAAATGGAGTTATCATGTTTCTCCCAAACACCACAGAAATATAAATATAAATATAAATATAAATATAAATATAAATATAAATATAAATATAAATATAAATATAAATATAAATATAAATATAAATATAAATATAAATATAAATATAAATATAAATATAAATATAAATATAAATATAAATATAAATATAAATATAAATATAAATATAAATATAAATATAAATATAAATATAAATATAAATATAAATATAAATATAAATATAAATATAAATATAAATATAAATATAAATATAAATATAAATATAAATATAAATATAAATATAAATATAAATATAAATATAAATATAAATATAAATATAAATATAAATATAAATATAAATATAAATATAAATATAAATATAAATATAAATATAAATATAAATATAAATATAAATATAAATATAAATATAAATATAAATATAAATATAAATATAAATATAAATATAAATATAAATATAAATATAAATATAAATATAAATATAAATATAAATATAAATATAAATATAAATATAAATATAAATATAAATATAAATATAAATATAAATATAAATATAAATATAAATATAAATATAAATATAAATATAAATATAAATATAAATATAAATATAAATATAAATATAAATATAAATATAAATATAAATATAAATATAAATATAAATATAAATATAAATATAAATATAAATATAAATATAAATATAAATATAAATATAAATATAAATATAAATATAAATATAAATATAAATATAAATATAAATATAAATATAAATATAAATATAAATATAAATATAAATATAAATATAAATATAAATATAAATATAAATATAAATATAAATATAAATATAAATATAAATATAAATATAAATATAAATATAAATATAAATATAAATATAAATATAAATATAAATATAAATATAAATATAAATATAAATATAAATATAAATATAAATATAAATATAAATATAAATATAAATATAAATATAAATATAAATATAAATATAAATATAAATATAAATATAAATATAAATATAAATATAAATATAAATATAAATAAAAATATAAATATATATGGGTGTTTCCATCGTTACGGGTGTGACAGTGAGACTCCATATTTTATTAATTATTCACATTCTATTCTCAATTTATAAATAATAACTTTACTATTCTATAGGACACCTGAAGCCCTTTTAAAAAATTAGTATATTAAAGTATGAAAAATTAGTGGTTCATATATATAAGATGCAATTTGGTTGCGTTACGGGTGTGACCTTAGAAAACTGGTGATTTGCGATTAAGATATCTAATTTTCATGTGGTGTAAAATATTGCATGAAAAGTTTGTATCATTCTTTTGCAAATATTAACCCAGATAGTTGATCTTCAGTTTCAGTTAAGAAATGAGAACCAAAACTACGAAAAACTATACAAAATTTTTATTTGAAAACGTTACAGGTGTGACAGGTCATCGTTACGGGTGTGACCGAGTATGATTTTTATGCCTAAAAACAATATAATATACTATATTTTGACGGCAAATTGTTGTCCTCGATGTATAATCATTTCTCACATGATGTCAAAAACACTTTTTCTAGAAAAAATAAGTTTTTCTCATTGAAAAGTGAATAGATTTCTCACTTCAATGAGATTTTTTCCATTTTCTTTTAAAATAGGGAAAACTTTCACTTAAAGCCGATTAAAATTATATTTGAAGTACAATTTCTTAGAATTATATCCCTACGTCATGAATTTCATACCTAAAAGCAACAAAACTAAAACTGAGTTGAAAAACAGAAAGATTATGATTTGAAATGCACATCTGTTACGGGTGTGACATAGACTTAAAATTTTAAATACGGGGTCAGTATTAATTTCAAAGTCTTGAAATTTTGTCTGACAGTAGATCATAGTATTCTCCTTTTTTCCCCAGATTATCATATTGATACAAATTTTTTTCTTCTAGTAATGAAACATAATTTTTGTTTTGTTACGGGCGTGACACTAACCACTTTATGAATGAACTGCCTAAAAACTTAAACTGTATTTACTATTGAATAATTAAATGACACGAAAACGTGCTTAGAGTTATGATAAGGGCAAATAACCACCGGTTCTCAAATTGTGAAACAATTAATTATTGAAAGTAGGGTTCTGAGCTTCTGATAACAAAAAGTGACTTTTGGAGACCTATTCTGCAAAGTGGTTCGAGCTGCGAAATAAGCGGCGATAAAAAAAAATTACTGATAATTTCACTTTTAAAATGAAACATGCAATCTTTTAAAACCGTCTAACGGTCGTTTTTTCAATTCTAAATCATATTTTGTGATTTTTCGTAAAGGGTCGTTTTCTATGGAATCACCCATATATAAATATAAATATAAATATAAATATACATAAATTTAAATTTAAATACACAGCTTTCGCCAAAATAGCGACACTCATATTTTTTAAGCTTGAATATCCTTCATTCTTATGCTATGTTTCCACCTAAGGTTTATCTCAGTTTAGATTAAATAAATCTTTTTGGTGTTTCCACCGCACAAAAAGATTTAAAAAAGATTAAATCTGACAACACTTTCAAAAATGCAAATGGCGCTTCAATTTTTCTTATGAAGTGCGAAAGAGATAGAATGTTTTATTCGAGCCAAACAATGAAGAACTGAATCGAGTCTCGAATGAATCGTTCAGCATGTTAAAATAGGTTAGTTCGATTTGTAAAACTATTTGTCCTAGGAAGATTTAATAAGATTAATTTCTAATCTCCAAGATTAACGAAATATATTTGTATGGCAAATCTTCAAGATTTAAAGAAGATTTGAGGTAAATCTTATTAAATCTCAGATTAGCGTTAGGTGGAAATGCAGCATTAGATAAGCACATCACGTTACGAAAAGTCTTGCTGGGGTAGAGGTAAATCATCAAAAAAGCCTATGGCTGACCATTTACTGAAACATGTTGAACTTTCATCACGATCCAGTGACCTTTAGATGGTATATATTGTTTGTGATTCTCTCCCAAATTAGGTGCCAAAAATCGCTATGACCTTTAAGAAATCAATTAAATACTTATTAAAAAAAATCTATGGCTGACCAATTATCACTATCGTGATCTATCGGTAAACATTTTTTGTGAATACCCCTCAAGTGAAATGCCAAAAATCGGTCGTGACTTTGAGAAATTTTTAAGTCTTGAAGTTTTCCAGGGCTGGCCGATTTCTAGGACTTGTTGTTGTTCGACCAATTACATAACAGATTTTCTTACGAAAAGCCAAGAGTGCAGAGCCAACTTTTTTTTATGTAGCAGAAAAAGTATGTTGTTTTTTTCCTTCCAGTACGAAAATGGTGGGGTTTATTTTTTGGAATCCGGTGGATTCTAGAAATCTCATCTGTCATCACTGCTTGGTTTATTTGGCGTCTTAAAGAAGTTGGCCAAAAAAATAGCAACGCAGCAAAAGAAAAATAAAAAAAAAATGCAATTTTTCTTTTGAAATGTGAAAAAATGAGCTAAAATTTTAAATAAACGATCTTTTTTGTAATTCCCGGCATTTGTTTTTATTGCTAGTAATGGGAAGGGCCAAACATTGTACCGCCAAAGCCAACGTACGGCCATTTTAGTTTGCATACGAGTGGAAAGTCGATACGGAAAATAGGGTAGTCACCTTTTGGTCATGTAATGATGTGTCATGATCCCGTGTCTATTCTCCGTTCCACAAATGCGGCAGTTCTGCTTGTTAAAGCATCAGAGAGATGGGCCTCGTCGGTCATCAAGATTTTCTTCCCAACATCGGGTTTAGTGTCCACCATTTGATCCACTGTTTGGCCGTATTCCAAGCGACGACGCGAACGGTTATGGTTGAAAATTGTACTGTTTCGAAATTTCCAAAATATGTCGATTGATAAATGTCAACGTTGTTCAAGGCTTTCTTACTGACATAAAAGATGGCACACCCGTTGTTTATATAGTTTAGTTGAGTAAAATATGCTCCACCAGGGCTGTTCGAGAATGATTTGATTTGAAGAAACCAAGAAGCCAGTCAATTCTTGTGAATGACATGACTACTGTCAGTGACATGCGAAAGAAATAACATTTTTGTAGTAGAACTTAAAAGACAACATTCATATGAGTTTTCGAGGTTTTTGATTTTTATACAAGGTGGCGCAAAATTAATTATCCTATCGGAGGATGCCATAATCTCTTAAAATGACGTCGTACGTCAATCATATTTGAAATTTGTCAAATAGGTATCAGTAGAATATTTTTGGAAAAACAATGAACCGATATATCATAAAATCAGTCAGTAGTTTTAGCGCAACGTGAATTTCGAAGTCGATTTCCTACTCGTGTCGTGCCAACTCCGCAAACAATACGGCGCTAAGCTTTTAGATTCAAACAGACTGGAACCACAAGAGACCATGCAGGTCGTGGCTGCCACCGGACTGGTCTTTCAGTCGAGAATATCATGGCTGTGGCTGCCGATGTCGCTGAGAACAAAGAAACGTCAACCAGACGAAGGGCCACGCAATTGGGCATCACCAGACGGACCCTACAGCAAATTTTAGTAAAAACTTACACATGTTCCTATACAAAGTGGAAAAAGTGCATCAGTTAATGCTTCCTGACCTTCAGTCGCGTGTGAATTGCTGTCAAACCCTCCTCAATCTCAACAACGAAGAGGACGATTTTGTGTTGAAAATCATCATGAGCGACGAGGCTCATTTCCACTTGAGCGACTACATCAATAAACAACATTACATCCACTCAAAGGCACTGTGTGCTGCGGCGGCGTTCACGCGGGAGGAGTGATTGTCAAAGTCATGATAAACGACTTTTTACTGCCAGACCCAGAATTGCATGACCGGTGCCTGGTGAACATGTGGTTTCAACAAGACGGTACAACCGCACACATAGCAAGAGCCACAATGGAAATTCTGAAGGAAGCTTTTCCTAGTCGAGTAATTTCCCGATTTGGTGATTTGACATGGCCAGGAAGATCACCTGATCTAACCATCCCAGACTTTTTCCTTTGGGGCTACTTGAAGTCACGGGTCTATGTCAACAAGCCTTAGACAATCGAAGCCCTAAGGGAGAATATTCGACATGAATGCGAACGTTTATCACCAGAAGTCTTGAAAAATTTCGTGCAAAATGCGATAAAACGGGCACAAATGTGTATCAACACTGGCGGCAGCCACTTGAACAAATTTTAAAGGTTTAAATAAACATATCCATTAACCAAAATCAATTTTTTTATTTAGGTAAAAAGTTATTCAAAAACAAAATCGGGTGATTAATTTTGCGCCACCTTGTAGTTTTTGAGTGACTACACAAGTTTACAAAATCACTTTTTAACTCTTAGACGAGCTATGTCACAACGCTAGATATAATTTTTCCACCAAATTTGGCAACGCTTTCTGCAAGTAAAAAGTGGACCACATGTTGGTCTCTTTTTGAATGTTATTTTGACACTGACAGCTTTATTGCTTAACAAACTCAGTGCGGTAAAAAATGGATCCATCTACGTTGAAAACGTTGGGGTGCTGTGTTTTCGAAATAGTAGTTCTGAATTTAAATTTCGATTGAAATAATGCACCCAGAAATCTACACCTAAAGCAGCCAAGGGATCCTGAAGCTGTGAGCATTATGGGCCCATTTTTCTTGGGAGGCTTGGGCAAGGTTGTTCTAGCAAAGATGGAGCTAATTGCCACACAAGCCGTGCAATAATCAATTTTTTGCTCACTAAGTTCAATAACAACGTTATCATAGTAGTTTTGGTGATATTGCTTGGACTGCTCGTAGCTGCGATTTGACGCCACTCATGCGGGGTGTCATTGATGATCAATGCACCCAGGGGTTCTTGTTCTTCGGGTTTGGAAATTCAATGGAAGCGTGTGATTAGCTCAATAAGTTCTAATCTTGAAAGCATTGTGACATTAGAAATAAAAATTGTATAGAATTTAATCCCTGAAATTTCGGTAGCAGTGTCATCATGATCTCTGACGAAATTGTAGGTATATTTAGAAGGAAGACGTAGTAAGCTACGACTGTCTCTCACCTAACACCCAGAAACTGCTTAGTAATAGAAGAAAGAAGTAACATATTTTAATTTTTGTCAAAAATAATAATCGATTTATTTGTGGATGGACAGCTAACATGTGTAACTAAAGCAGAAGCATGCGTCATTTCGAATAAAAAAAATTAAAATTTGTTGGCGCAACAGCTCGTAGAGAACTAGGGCCTAGTGACTTACAACTCTCAACCATTCCTGTGTGCGTGATCTTTGCAGGAATGGAGGGGGCCTACAATTCTTTTTCCGAGTCCGAACTAAGCAGCACTTAGTCATGACAAGTATGCTCTTGGAGGATTTGTTAGTTCCTCGCAAGTGGCAGTTCCTCTGAAAAAAACGTATCTGAGCTTCGGCATGACAGTCCCAGGCACTAACCATTATGCCACGAGGTACTGCTCATTTCGAATACAGAAGTTGCTACCAATAAGTCAATTCCAATCTATAAAGCAATCAACTTAACTCTCTTAGAAGGAATCCCTTATACGAACGCAGCACAATCCATTTAGAAGACATGAATAAAGAAGAGAGATGCTAACTCAATTACTAACATAGAGCCTCTTCAAACAATTAAAACAACAATAAAAAACTGTCTCCATTCAAAATGTCCTTAACATGTAATCGCTTTCACTAACATCAAATTCTAATCCTTTTTCACAAAAGAAAAAACACATCTTCTGGAATTGATCCATCACCTTGTTGCTGTTCGAAATTCTTGTGATAATTGTGTGACAAAAGCTTTTCTTTGTTTCTTCTCATCTCACTTAAAACACAAAAAAAAAGGAGAAAAACATTGAGAAAAAAATCAATCCAGTATGAACAAGATTCTTTCATCACTTGACAACTTGACAATTCATTGACAATCGACCACCTCCAGAGACATCAACATCACCAAAGTATTACCACGAAACCACGAGGCAAAGACAGAATATAAAAAAAAAAAAAAAAATATTGCAGATTCCTCTGCATGAAATGAAATTTCCATTACTCTCGCTCGTCTTTTGCAAAAGCTATACCAATATAATCCCCAGAACATGTGCTCCTCACCCTCTAATCACCCATCCACAACCATTCACATCCCACCTTAGGTCATGTCCTGCACTAACATAGTCCCAGACTCCGAGTTCCGACTAGAGTGAGTCTCTAAAAGCTCGCGTCCAGTAGCAAACGTTTTTCGGACATTTTTCTAATGGCTATCTCTGGGTTTCCTTTACCGTAAGGATTTTTTTTTTTTATTTTTGTACTAAAACCCAAACCAATCTTTTTTGAGGTCTTCCTTTGAAATACAACGATGGTATTTCAAATGTGGCAGTAGAAAATTCAATCTGCAACTGCAACTTCCTTCGGGGTGTGCTGCAAATAGCCAGGACACAAAAAACGAGCACAACCGTGTATAATCGCTTGGTCGTATTTGTCAACTACAATGTCGTTGACGACAACGACAACGGCGGCGACGACGATGGAATATCCTCCTGCTCCTTGGTCTTTCAGTAAATTATTGAGTCACCGAGACACAGATATTGTTGTCTTGTAGTTGTTATAGGAATGGAGTTGGCTGCGTGCATATGATGCAGCAAAAAGATCCTCCGGATTCGTGTGCAACCCACACTTAGATTTGTGTCCACTTATTGCCAATTCGTGATGATGAATGAAAGCCATGGATATTCATGAAGGCCAATTACGTGAGCCAAAGTAGATTCCTCACCAATGTGGTACGCATATACTACACCAATCCCCCATCCCTGGAGGATGGGGTCCTTTGCCTCAAATTCGTCCAGCAGCTGAAGATGGCAAAAGGTGCAACCATTCAACTGATGGGTTCCACATCATCCGATGTATATATTCCAACAGAAGCCGAGTCGCACCTGGAGGCACCATCCTCGTTTGGTTCAATCTCTTGCCACCATCATCATCATCACTGCACTCTTCACTCACCATGCTGGATCCGATTGTGATGATAATGCTTCAGCTGATTTCATAACCAGTTGGCATCCGTCTGGGTTGGCTATGGCCGGACAGGAACAGGACGAATGTAGGGGCCACAGGTAAATAATATCTAATTCCACTGTCAACGCCAAACTGGAAAATACCTGTAGCAGAAAATATTTCCATCGGTGTCCGGTGCACGTATTCGGGATTCTGGATTTTTGTATGCTAATCACTCTGTGTGCACGATTCATTTCGGAATTATTATGCCATTTTGAGATTGGCCGAGTGTGGTGGGTGATGTGATGGCTGATGGGGGAGGGTGGTGAGATTGCCATTCTTTAAAATCACAACTCTGGATCAGAAGACTCGCCTTATGCAGAAGCTCTGGTCAGTTGCATAAAAGTTTTGATTAAAATCTTTCCCCTCTGCTCGGGTTGTATAGTATAAGAAGATGAAATGAGAAGCGCAATAATGGAGGATAGGAATAAACGAGGAGGAGTATATGCATTTGGGGATTGCTTATTGACGTGTGACTAAAATGCCAAAATCTCGAGGTCTCTAATTAAGTTTTGCTTTGTCTCGGGGATTTGTTTTGCTGCAGAAATTAGTTGTATTTTGAGAAGAAAATTCCTATGATCACTAAAGCAGTTAAAACCATGCAACAGTTTTAAGTATAAGTCTAATTCCTCGTGCAGAAGATTGTCATTGTATGGATGGGCCTAACGTCTTATCACCCAAATCAAAAATGACAAAACGTCCAAAAATCAAGTTGTTAAATTTTCGTTAATTTGCGTGATGTGACTGAGCTTCGATGTTGCGACATAATGAGATAGGAATATGAGTGTTTGGGACAGTGGCCCAGTGATTATAAAGTCTACATGCGTTTGCAAATTGCGATGAGAGATCTGATCATATTGATAGTAAAATCCAATGTCGAAAATATCGGTTTTCGGCATATAACTTTTAACCGGATAATGTTATCGAATAGTACAGGGTGTCCGCCGGGAAGGTATACTACTTTGTTTGTTTATAATTTTTGATTAAATGAAAGACAATGGATCTTATATTGATAAATGCTGTGGAAAGAGGTCTCGCAGTAATTCCATTGTAATCCTGGCTGTATGCGATGTGGCACCGTCTTGTTGATACCACATGTTAATCAAGCCCAAAACATGCAGTTGTGGCGTTAAATAGTTTTCAATCATATCACGATTTCGCTCCCCATTCACAGTTACCGTTACGCTGTTTTCATTTTCAAAGAAGTAAGGTCCAATGATTCCTCTTGACCAAATTGCACACCAGTGGCCTATTTCACCAAATTACAATTACAATCACAAATTTGTAATTGTAAGCTACAATTACAAATTTGTAAATCGAATTCCTGTTTCACCAGCTACAAACAGAATTCCAACAAATTTGTAACTAAGAGCAAAACTAATTGGGAAATTGTAGTTGTTATTTACAACTTCAAAAAGATTCCGTTTCACCACTTATTAGCAAGACTTGTAAGCTACAATTTTTTGTTTACAAATTTGTAAGCTGCTGCCACTGAGTTAATGCAAAGAGGAAAGGGTCGATGAATGTGCAAAATAAAGTTTTCATCGCGAGTTTAATTCGGGATAAAGAAGAAGTATTGTTTGGGAAGCTTCCCAAATATAGTTACACAAAATGCCAAATTAATGGAATGGCAAACAGTTTATGGAACGATCAAATCTCATGGTATTTTAAGGCCATGTGTCAATTGCTTTAAAATTTTGGTTTAATTTGATCCCAGTTAAATTTGATCCGTTTTTATTCGGGGAATACAATTTAAGGTTTTTGCTGTGTCAATTGAATTAAATGGGATTTTTCAAAGCATATAATATTTCCCATTAGTTTTGTGGTTGCATTTGACAGTACACCAAACAAATAATTTAGCTTTAAAAATTAATGATCATCTGAAAAAGTATTTTTAGTAAATCTCTTTTGCATAATCCAGAATTTACAACAGGTAATTCAAACAATAGGCGGAGAGAAATTCGAAATTTTAAATGGAGATCAGTCGAAGTGCCACAAACATTTACGCCTAAAAATTGATACTTTTAAATACCCTATACAAATAAAAATAATTGAGTTTATACTAAAATTAATTATGACATAGAGCTTTTACCTATATTCCTTAATAATTTTATTTGACTTTTGTTTTCTTTTGACTTCACGACCGCAAAATAAAATATTTATGTGCATACATCTCACTCACTCCTTGATAAACATAGACATGTCAAAAATTAACCACTGGCTAAAATTTTAACTAGCTCCTGAGCAGGTTTAATTTTAACATCTATGTTCACCTCAGTAATGTCAAAATTTAGCCATGGGATCAAATTTAACCATACTTTTAACGCAATTGATTAAGGACCTAACTCAAAAGAATTGGAACTTGGAAGTATGTATGTATGTATGTAACTTCGAGACGTTGTTAGGCAAAATTTAAAAGGTTAATAGCGGTTAGTCAAAAGTTTTCAAATTTCAAAAATAACGGACTCATTCCGTGCATCGTGAACACTTCCAGGCCAATTCACGTATCCATTGAAGTCCATTGAAATGTAACAAAACTTCGGCGGAACCTTGCACTTTGGGTAGGACAAGGTTTTTGCTATGTATAAAGTGGGTCAGTGTGAGTATAAACCCGATTAGTTGAAAACTCTCCCATTTGGCCACAATTTGAAAAATAGGGATAAAGGTATTCCTACGATATCTTAAGAACCGTTAGTCTAAAAAAAGATCCTTTGTTTATTGAAAATTAAATTCTCTATAATTTATGTTAACATACTTTTTACTGTTAAATTGAAAATAAAGAAGTTACAGTTGAAAAGAGACGAACGTTTTCCAGAATAATATTATTAAAGCGTTAAAGTTTGTTTTTAATTAATTTTATCGAGACAAATTTATGGTAAAAAGAACATAGACATAAATTGTAGCGAAATTAATTTTCTACAAAGTTCAAGTTTAGTTTTTGATAAAATTGATTTTATATTCAGATATCATGGAAGCCCTTTTTCACCCTCTTTTTCAAGATGGTGGCCAAATGGGGGGCACTCAATCCCGAAAATCGAGTTTATATTTACACTGATCCCACCTTCACAAATAACCTTGTTACCCAAAATGCAAGGTAAACGTAACCTTTCAATGGACTAGTAAGGATTATAAAAGTTATAGTCGGAACTACAAACCTACATACAATTTATCGAGTGATTGCCGTGTCTAACGAAATATGCTGATTGAAACTTTTTATGTGAAATAATTTTAATAGTATCCGCCCAGTGGTCGAAATTCGACCATTTAAAATCTATATTTAAGACATACATACATAATATTGATAAGTGATGCAAAGGTAGGATTTCTTAATTAAAAATTACCTTTTACGTTTATTTAAAGACATTTACCCCGACTATTATACATCCCAAGCTTTCGGCTTATAATTTGCGGATTGAGAAGACCACATGGACCGTTCATCATATGTCTAATAACATATTCATACCATTTTGGATGCGTCACAGGATCAGGAATTTCTGCTCAAACAGCTCTATCAATATCAGTAGACCCAATTCATTTGTCATCTTCATGCAAAGTTAGTATAAAATATGGGCATGTGGCATTGAAATTCAATTGCGTTTATAATTAAAGCTACTCTACCGAAAAAACATTTAAATTAAAATTGCATTAATCAATTCTTTCAACTTTGCTTTAAAAAAACGAACAATTATTTCTGAGCGGCAATTTCCTGCTTCCTATTTCAGGCCATTGAGAATTGCAATTCATGGTCATAAATAAAGATGGTTTACGTAAATCTTGAACCATCGACATTGCATCTAGATAGTTTTGGTACATATTTCGTGGAGATCCATTGAAAGGAGAAGGTTAAATTACTTTTCGACCAGTTGGAATCGAATCATTACCATTTGGATTTAATTCCAAAAAATCTGTTTAGTTGTCATAAACTTCAGATCGTAAATTTGCCTGATTATTCCTAATCAAATTTAAGCCACTACCCTCAACACGGACATACAAATGTCAACTATTCACTGCAGAAATAGCTTTTGGGAGTGATGTAAAAGACTAAAATTATCCCGAAACGCAATCGATATACAGTCTATTGTGACATTGTGACTTTTGCTCTTGATGCAGCTGCCATAGAAACACTTTGAACACTATGAACAATATTGATATGCCACCCTCTATCTCCATTTCGGAAACAATAACGGATAAGCTAATGGATCCAAAGATGAATCCAAAACAGAAATATTTTGAACAGTGCCATTTGTTTTCGGAAATGATACTATATTTCGCTCATGCGAAGGTTCACCTTCAATGGTGCTGAATATTACCGCTACATGAGTTTGAGTTGTATCATTATTCGCAAAATTGTGTGTGCAAACCTTTAATCAATACAAAAAATCATTGACTTTATAGTGCACTTTTACCAAAATAATTTTTTTGATCCATCCGCATATGTTGAAGAATTCTTCACTGCAAATTCTTTGTCCAATCACGGTCCACGATTTACGTGTTGGTACTCAAATTTCTTTTCTTTCCGAAAATAAAATAATACCAAAATTATTAATTCAATTATTGTTGGAACTGCAAACATTTCTTGCACAAAATAATTTGTACAAATCTTCAAAATTAAATTTCATTTATTTTATACTGCACTTTTTAACAGACAGAATTATTCTTGTTGTTTTTTTATGCATCCGCAAAAATTCAAGAACTCTACTGAAAATTCTTAGCCCAATCCATAACTGTGCTATGTTAGAATAAATACACATAAATACATACATATGTTAATGAAATTTCAAATCAATATTGCAGGTATTTACCTTTAATTGTAGCTTTTATACCAGATGAAAACGAATATTACTTTTGAAATACTTGAACAAACAAAAAATTGACTTTTCGTTTGCGTTTTAAGCTAAGTATTCTATGTAGTGATTTTTTTGCAAATATTTATGATATTGTAATTTTTTGCAAATAATTTTATTTAAGAAATTTCATTTTTTCACCAAAAATCCCAATCAATAATTGCCATCATCTGCCAAAATTTCATACTTCTTAGCCCAACACAAAAAAAAGATAAAATTCAAAAATGCAAAAAATTGAAAATAACCGTTACTTACCTTAATGTCTACAACAACACATCATTTTTAGATTCTGCACATCTGTGGGAGAAAACCTTTTCAACGTTGTATAGTTCATGCATTTCCGTTGAGTATTTACGGAGAAAAGTGTACCGAAAGAATTTCATACGATTTCCTAAGCGTATTAATATAAAGATAAGTGTTCCATCATTGCAAACATTTCATATAATAAATAACTAATATTTATTTGTAGTTGATATTTGACCGGCAATATTATAGAAACGTTCGCAAATGTTTTCATGTTCCTATGGCCAATGCAGAATGATTAAAAAAACATCTTACCCTGCACAGACTCGATGGATGCAAAGAATAGTTCTTTCAGACTCATTAGAAATCTAAGATATAATTTTCCTCTGCTTTTCTCGTTTATGAGAAACTTTTCGTTGAAAGTGAAAAAATCTGAAATTTCGTAATTTATTTTCCTATTATTAGTTTGTCACAAGATGATCACTTGCATCGTTATCGCACCGGCCGTAAAGACATTTTCAGAATCAAAAAGAAAATTTTATCGGCAAATTACAAAATTGTAGATGAAATTACAAACGATCTTTCTCTTGTAAAATTTCTCCAAGAACTGAACAAATTTGTAATGTCATTTGATTTGGTGAAACAGAAAATTACAAAAGTCGTGAGTTTCCACAAATTTGTAACTTGTAAATAACAAATAAAAATTACTTTTGGTGAAACAGAAATTAACATATTCTTAAGAATTTCCCTTTGTAAATTACAATTACAATTTTGTAACAAAAACATTTTGTGAAACCGAATAAATCGATTTTTCTACAAATTTTGTAAAAAATCACTTGTAAATTACAATTTGTAAGTTGGTGAAATAGGCCACAGACTGTAACTTTTCAGACGATCTTGCAGAACGTTGTGGTCCATGCTTGGGCCTATCACCTACAGACCCTCTTTCTTCGAAATCATTCACAACACGATAAAAAGTGCGTTTTGTTGGCACGTTGTTTCTCCCAAAAATTTCACGTAACTTTCTCATCGTCATAGTAATCGATGATTGATTTTGATAAAATGTTTTAACGATTAAAACACGTTGGTTTATCGAATATTTTTCCATAATAAAGGACAATCGGCAAAAATGTATGGAAGGTGGTCTAGTAACCAATAACAACGAGACGTATGTCGTTGGAAAGGTATTTTTATGCGCTACAAAAGTCACTATGGCGGCTTATTTCAAATCACTGTGTGAAAAAAGTTATTCGTTAACCCAGGTTTTGTTTTGGTACGTTTTACTGTCGAAAAAATTATAACAAACTGGTCTTACCAGTACTAATAAGATGTATGTCGTTGAAAAGGTATTTTTATGAACAAAAATATTTACCATAACAACTTACTAAGAATCACTGTGTGGAAATAGTTATTCGCTGTTTTAGGGAATTTTGGCACAGATAAAATGTATGGAGCATGGGTAACAATTAGAGAATAACTTTTTTCACACAGTGATTTGAGTTAAGCTGCCGTATTGACTATTGTAGTACATAAAATTTTCTTTCCAACGACATACGTCCCGTTGTTATTGGTTGAACTTACTATCACACTTTTTGTCCATACTAAAAAAAAATCATTTGTTTCACACTAAAATTAACCACAATATTTCATTAGTTTACGAATAACTTTTTTCACACAGTGATTTGAACTGAACTAATATGAAAGATATTGTAGGTAATGGAAATACCTTTCCAATGACCTGTATATTGTCGTTATTGGTTAGACCAGTTTTCATAAATTTTCCCCATACTAAATATGTTTTATTCATACTAGAATGCACCAGAACACAATCCTAATTAGCGAATAACTTTTTTCACACAGTGAATTGAAGTAAGCCCCCATAGTAACTATTGCAGTACATAAAAATACCTTTCCAACGACATATGTCACGTTGTTATTGGTCTTGTAGACCGTTTTGTCCTATTCTCCTTTGCCAAGTGTTTACTTCACGACTGCCAAATATGAACTGTCAAGACTAATTTTTACCAAAATGGCGGCAACACAAAGTAGTATACCTTCCCGGCGGACACCCTGTAGAATATCTTCTTCATATAAAACTTGAAGATAATAATGATTCTCTACAAAAAGGTTCGGACATTTTCTTTCCCGCCACTCATGGTTTAGAAAGTATGTATCGCCATTTCGAAAAATAACTACGGCAATGTCGATTTTTCGCGTTTAGAAATGATTTTTATCTTATACCAATTTCGTTTCGTTATTGGTCTTATTTTGCTACCAACAAAATTATTTTATGTAGTTCTTTTTGTCGGCTGTTAATTTTGCCATACATGTATATATTTAAATATGTAGTTACAACGGATACCAACTCTGATATTTAAATTAAAAATTTACCTGTACATATTTATGTACAAGTACATAATATGAAAAAGTGAGTTGAATTTTACTATTCGTATTTCAGACTTGCATTGTTGCGCTAGATTCTGAAAAGTGTCCTTTTTTTTAAATTGATTGATCAAATTTCGAAAATATAGGGTTTTCTTCACACGAAATAGATTCAGAGCTACTTGTCTTGTTAATACGCATTATAGTGTGAAGCGAAAAAAATAAAGAGAACAAGATTTTTTTTTCGTATTATTTTAGTGTTGAGCTGTATGTGATAAATGGTTGTATTGAGATGACACGAAAATCAATCTGAAGCGAGTGATTCTTGTCATCACATTTTAATTGGATAAAATCCCCCAAAAAATTAAATCCAACAAGACAGAGTCCCCATGGAAAAAATCCCCAATAAATATTTTTCGTCCCTCGTGTTGTTCTTAAACATTGCATAGTCTTCATCAAAATGAAAATAAAAACAACAATTCCCGTCGACTTTTTTCACAATTTAGCGTTAGATGGATTCTTTTTTTCCTTCAAATTAAATTAAAAGTACATTTTTCCAAAAAGTTAAAAACTATTTTTTTGTTTGAAAAATTTTCATTTTTTTTTGATTTTTTGAAAAGTCAAAAAGTTTCTCACCAATGCAAAATTTTGAGAAAAAATCGTTGTTCTATTTTTCATTCTGATGACGACGACGCAATGTTTAGGAAAAACACAATTTGTTTGGAGTAATCAACTTTTTTTTTTTTCTTGTGAACAATAAAGTTAAAACGATATTATTACCATTAAATACTTATTCACAACAAAGATTGCAATTTTCATCTTAAAAATTTAAATTAAAACCCTACAAATGTTTTTAATAAAATGGAATTTATTGATCAACTTTGTCGCTTGCTATCCATTTGAGTCGGGTTGCGTTGGGGTCAACAAATGTTGATTGGCATTGCCGATCAACAAGTCTACACTTACTCAGAATGGGCTTAGACGAAAAAAACGACCTCGGGGCTAAGCAATTTACATGTTAAAAGCAACAACAACTAAGCCCCTTCGGGCTTAGCTAAGCCCAGAGAATTTCATACATGTTATCGATAGTTAGTATAGAAACTCCATTTTTTCTGTAATGGCGTCGCTAAGCCCCGAAGTCGTTTTTTTCGCCCGATTCCCCCGGGCTTGCAAAAAAAAAAAAACACACCTACTGTTGATCAACGATGTTGATCTACTTCTACACAATTCAATATAATGTGGACGCGGCTTAAGAGTTTACAAAATTGGTGAAGAAAAACGGTTCCGTGAATCAATTTGAATAGTTACAGAAATATTGGTGCTATAAAAGTCTATAAATCAGCATACCAATGCAAAGTCATGCAATCAAAATTTGCAAAGAAACAAAAGGTTAACCGAAAAAACCAAAGCTGTTCTTGAATTTTTTTTTTATGACGTCATTAATTGCTGAGATATTGATAACACTACCTAACAGCCAAAATGTACATTCGATGCAACTCGAAATCGAGCTCGAAAATCACATTTGAAAAAATTAATATGAATAGATTTTCGAGATATGAATTTTTGAATATTGTGTTCTATATTTTCACCATATGTATATTCACAATCTGGCTTCAAATGGATTCAATTGAACATTATTAAATTGTTGACCAACATCCATTATCTTTTTTTTTTTTTTTGTAAAAAGTTGAGTAGTTTGAATGATATGGGCCAAATTATCTGAAAAATTCTTATTTTTGAACGAAAATAGGAGCGCCAAATCTATTATTTCAGCTAAAAAAAAAAATATTGAAGTAATTTTTGTCTAATTTTTACATTAATAAGATACTTAAGCAAGGAAAATGAGACATTTCCAGAAACAATCTACGGTTTAGTTTTAAAAGAAAAATTAATCCTGTAATGTAAAAGTTTTGCGCCTCAGTGTCAATAGTCATGCGGATGGAAAATCATCAGGCGAAATTTCTGAAATGCATAATAAAAATGCTCTTAAACGAAAGTATTTAATGCTGTTCAATATTTTAAGAACAATTTTGCTTTAGAAAAGGTGCCACACGAGCCAAAAGCAAGGAAACTTCTCAACGAGAATATTGGCTTTTTTTTTGGCTACGCAAACAAAATTTGCGATAGAAATTAGAGCAGCGGCTTTTGGCAAAACAGAGTGGATAATTTCCTGATTATGTTAAAAAAGATTGCGTGAGCATCTTTGGACGCATACTAAAAAAGAAGCCATTTACTTACTTAGCAACATAGGAAAAAATGCATTTTTTTTTTGTTCGAATTCCCAAGTGTTTTTTTCCTATGTTGGCTTAGTCAGTAAAGGGCTTCTTCTTTTAGTACCTATGCGTCCAAAAATGCTAGCATCACGGAATCTTTTTTTTTAAAGGACAAACAAAAATGGAGAGGTTTAACTGCAGAAACACCGGAGATATGGAAGAGATGAAAAGTGGCTTTGAAATCGTTTCTAATTACATGCACGCCACTTTTTATTTCATTGGTCTATTGTGTATGTAGTTCAAAACTCACCATATTTGTGTGATATAAATTTATTTTTCTTTTGCAAAAGAATACATTTCAAACCTAATTTTCGTTCAAAAAAAATACTGTTTTTTTTGTTTTAATATCTATTACTACATTATATACTACTCAACCGATCGAGATAAATGAGAGTTTTTTTTTTTTTTTGAAAATTTGAAATTGTTTGATTTGAGATTCTTTGCAAGCAGATTTTTCACTTCTAAATCAAGATATGAACCAAATACTAATGCTTCTTTCGACTTTTCATTAAAAATCAAATAAACCATGCCAAAAAAAAAAAAAACAATTGTACAAAACAAAAAAGTAAATTAAAGCTGAATAAAGAAGTTACATTTTTCTGCACCTATGGTAACAATTTCCCGCCAAAATACCGTTTATTATATTGTTCCCGTCAAAATACTGTTTATTTATATTGTTTTAAAATTTTGTGTTTTTTTTTCAAAGTTTTGCTTCTCATTTCTTAACTGAAATTGAAAGTCTAGTATCAGAGTTGATATTTTCAAAAGAATGATACAACACATGAGCATTAGATATCCCAATCGCAAATCACTATCTGCCTATGGTCAAAACGGTTAACGCGAACTAAATTGGATAAGTAAGGTGTGCACAGAACCTCAGAACTTCTATAACTGCTGATTAAAGAAATCATCATAAAACTTTAGTAACTTTAAGGACTCAATAAAAAACTTAATTCTCATCTTTCAATTACAAAAATCCTACATAGGTGCGGCGCGCAATTTCGTTTTCATCGTGTCAAGCAAAGCTTGCTTGACAACCATCGATGTTTGAGTCATATAAACGCAAAAACAACTTGTTCCGTTTGCAAGATGGTTTTTACCTATAAGCCTCCCCCCGTAATTAAAAAAATTAAAATATTTTTGATCTCGTTAAAGAACACAACACCGAAAAAACACAAGATTTATTTATTAATAAAAACTTAAATTTAATATTCTTAAATCCTTAGAATCTCTTATCACTTGGTGGGATAAAACTTCAGCTAAACGGAAGAATAAGAACTAAGCTGACAATAGGCAGAGACTATACTTAAGAATTTAGATTATACATTGAATTCATTTTTTGCAAAAGAACGCAGAAGATCAGCAACTACATCCAATACAATATATGAGCCGCAAGACGACTGACACTGAAGAAAAGTTTCACTCATACGAGTTAGAAGTGCTGGCCATAATTGAAGCACTCAAAAAGTGGAGATGTTACGTTTTGGAGGAGTGAGGGATAAAAATTGTTACGGGACTGTAACGGCATTTTCTATGACCATGAAGGAAGAAAGACGTTCCGGTAAGAGTGTCGAGATGGGCAATGTTCCTTCAGGATTACGACTATGAGATAGAACATCGATCAGCGCAGTAGAATGAAACATGTAGATGCGTTAACCAGAGTTTCATGTTTAATGTTGGAAGACAGTTTAAGTCATCGAATAAGAGCAGCTCAATCAGAAGATGACTGGATGCGTGCGGTAAAGAAAATAGTAGAAAAGGAGAAAGTATGAAGATTTTTTCTTGAAGGCGGGAATATTATACAAGGATTCAGCCAAGGAGGCTTGTAGTAATACCATCGTCATTGGGAGAAAGAGTTAATAGTGTTAGCTCACCAACAAGGCCACTTTTCCGTCAAGAAAACGCAAGATTTGGTGGAGCAACAATGTTATATACCAGCAATTAGAGTTCAAAAGTAAGAAATGTCATCAAAGGGTGTGTGAAATGCATCATATCGGATTCGAAGGCAGGAAAGAAGGAAGGATTTTTGAGGCCAATCGATAAGGAGGACAAACCTTTGGGGACTTTTCACATTGATCACGTAGGACCAATGGGGTCAACTCCAAAGCAATACAACCACATATTGGTTGTAGTTGATGGATTCTCGAAATTTGTGTGGTTTATCCAACAAAGAGTACAGGAACAAATGAGGTGATCGACAAATTAAAAAAACAATCAATTATTTTCGGTTGTCCTAGAAGAATAGTTTCGGACAGAGGAACAGCATTCACTTCCAATGCTTTCAGTGAATTTTGCAAGCAAGAAAACATCCAGCATCTGCTGATTGCAACAGGGGTACCGCGTGGAAATGGACAGGTCGAAAGAATACACAAAATAGTCGTATCAATGTTGACAAAAGCTTGTGTCGGAAATGACAGGAATTGGCACAAACATGTAGACCGCGTTCAACAAGTCATAAACAGCACACCATCCAGAAGCACAAAGCACCGACCATTTAAAATTCTCACGGGATGTGAAATGAATACTCCAAAGTATCCAGATCTCCGAGCACTCTTAGAAGAAGCAGCTATAGATGAATTGAATCAAGAGCGGGATGAACTCCGAGAAGAAGTAAAAAATAACATCTCAAAGATTCAACAAGAAAACAAAAAATCATTTAATAAGAAAAGAAAAGACGAACAAGAATATGAAGTAGACGAACTTGTAGCCATTAAGCGAACACAGTATGGAACTGGAATGAAGTTAAGACCCAAATATCTTGGACCTTATAAAGTTATAAAGAAACATAAGAACGGAAGATACGAAGTGGTTAAGGTTGGAGAACATGAAGGCCAAAATAAAACAAACACAGTGGCAGAATACATGAAGAAGTGGAACCCATCATTCGGGGCGAATGATTAGTCAGGATAGCCGAATGTGGGAAGGTGGCCTGATCCATAAACACTACGACATGAGACAATAGAGAGTATATAGGTAGACAACGGGACAATAAGAACGGTACGACAAACGGGGCAAAAGAAAACCCAATGACTAGTTTTTAAACTTAAGGGAAGAAGGGAAGGGTCTTAAGATCAGCAGTCAAGCGATCAAGAAGTGAGTCGGCCGCTATGCCATAATATTAAAACACTAAGGCCATAAGCCACAATCTTTAGTTTTTAAGTGAAATAGTTTTAAGTCATAATAAAATAAAGTGTGAAGTCTAAAATGAAACGTTGTGTTGTGTTATCAATTCCCGGATTTCTTAGCATTCCACCCACAAATCGGGACATCATTCCCACACATATAAATTTATGTGTTCTTTAGGTATGCTACTCCCCTCACAAGTTACTGAGCGAAAAAAGTTCTAATATGCAATTGTATTGATTGACTTGGTGATCGCATCACATTTAATTTACTACTGAAATATACTTGGGCCCTACCTACCCAATAACCACAATTTAGAGACGACTTAAATATTTAAGTATTTAAAATTTACCCGTAGTAAAATTGACCGGACTATAAATAATAAACCATGCATGTTTCATATTTTAGATTCCATATATGTATACCATCTAATATTCATTATTTATGGTCGATTTAAATATTTAAGTCATAGCTTCGTTTGGTTTATTATAAACAATATCTACCATTATGGTCCATTTTACTTAAATATTTAAGTCATCTCTAAATTTGGTTATTGGTAGATATCGTTCTTTATGACGACAGGGTAATTTATTTCTTTATAATTTGATGTGAAGGTGGTTAGGAACGTAGCTACACGATCTAAACTTCGCTTCATCAGTTGACTAGTGAGAACTTTGTCAATTCGCAATATTTTGTATATTTTGTTTAAGTTCGGTTTATTTACATATATGAACTTCATCTACATAATTTTTTTTGAAGATTCAAGCCTAGTACGCAGATCGAGCTAAAATTTCGCTCCCATACAAAATTCTCTCGAAAATTTAGCCAAGCTAAAATTTAGCCAAGCATTTTAGCCGCGAGGTACGCAGCTCCAGCTAAAAAATCAAATTTTCGTTTCTTACTGTACAGCTCTTATCTGTCAAAATTTAGCGCGTGAAATAATTGTTCGGCACATTAATTCTCGAGCTAAATTGTGACAGGTTCTTTTATTTGTTAGATTTGTATGAATTTTACGTTGTGGAAATCAAAATTGAGAACGAGAAATATTCAAGAACAAACGATTTATCGATGCCAAAGGGAAAAATCTATTTTATTTGATTAGATTCACTTGAAATATTGAAATAAAATTCTATGAAATTATTGAATAAAATTTCTTTTCAGAGAACAGCTATTTTCTGTGATGTAATCTCCACAAAAATCTCATGTCAAAATTTAGCTTGGTTATTAGGTGGTGTTTGGAGAGAAATGTGGGAGCGAAATTTCTCGATCTGTGTAGGTACTAGGCTTCAACAAAGTTTTTTTCAGAGCAACATACTCGTATTTTAATGTTATTGTTAAAAAAAAAAAACGCCTAGGACTTTCCGTTTCGCTTCTTTTGAAATGATGCCTCCGTCATTAAATTGATATATTGCAATATTGCCACTTTATCTTTAGACGTGGGCTGACATAATAACACCTAATAATTACCTTTCGTCTACCCTACCCTATTATTCAACTAGAATCACTTTCCTATATGAAAGCATTGTATAGCATGTTATTAACGGTAAACGACACAAACAAGACACACGAGTAGAAGGTATATAGTGTGTGTAACGTTTTGTTTTCTTCTGTCACATCCATTCGCATAGTACATCAAATTTACCCATCATACTAGCTTTCACGGTTGCCAGTCGAGGGAAATATACTTTCTTTCATTAAGTTCTTGACAAAATCTTGAAAAAAGTTGGAAGTTAAGTGTTGAATAATGTGTTTTTGATACAAAAAATCATGTCAGAGACGAACATAAAAAAACGACTTTTATAATTGACTTCTATAGATTTCAAAGCATTGATTTCGAGTAAACTAATTTCAATGGTGGTTTAGTTTTGACAACTGATTTTGAACTTGTTTTTATTCCTTTTTCTTCTTGTTAAAAACTCCATCCATAAAAGAAGTGGTTACCGTGTTCGTTCATACCGCATGCTACATGCCTGACACTTTTTATATTTACATATCTATTATTGTTGTCTGCATATGGGCTTTTCTGCAGCAGAGCATGAAATTCTTTGCTTTGGCAGTTTTTTTCTGATTATGTCATTGATTGTTGGCAAAACAACAACTCATCATTGTTTTACTGGCATTGTTTTTGTTTTTTTTTTTGTATTTTTCTGGTTGTCACCGATTTTAATTTTCTTATATTTCATGTCTCAATCAGCAATTTTGCATTGAAAATTATGTTGTTTTATTCATCAATCGATCAATGTATAGAAACTTTCATATTACTCTTAAAAAAAAATATTATTATTTATAAACAATTTCTGTTTTATTTTTACGAAACTTATATTATTACCAACACATCTGACTTTATTTATTAACTCAGACTACAAATTTGAACAATGCATTTTGATATTATATTTGTTTTTTTTTGTTGTTGTTTTTGGTTTCCAAAAATGTATTTTAATTAAATAAACTGGGTGTGATAATAAAAATAAAAAAAAAAAAAAACAGATCTATACACACGGAAAGAATTGAAAAATCACCAATTGAAAAATTTTCAGTTGCAATTTACGAATCATGTTTAATTCGTAAATCAAGACATTTTAATCCCAAATTAGTACAAAAACTGGTAATTTAACAGTCAAAACCTAGCAATTTACAAAATTTGTTTCTTCGTGATTTGCAATTAAAATCCATGATTCAAGTTTGTACTTTTCATAGCAAAATACAACTGTTTTGGCGTAATTTACTCGCCAAAAGCATAATTTCACAAACAGCATTTAAAACTATTGATTTGCGATAAATATTTAGTAATTAACATTGCACAATCACTGAACTACGTTTTATTTTGTCGTAATTCGCAACTCTATGAGAATAGTTGCAAATCACCAACAAAAAATTCCTAAATCACGACTTTCTTGTCGCAATTTACTTCTCGAAGAAATAAAGCACCACAACATGGCAGCTATCTAATCATCAATGTGTGACACCAAGGATCTGTAATGCAAATTGGCCTGGTGGTTGCATGCTCGCTCCGCAACTGGATGGTTGCGAGTTCAAATCCAAGTAGAGTCAAGCGTAAAGTATTTATTTCAAATAAAAGAAATTAAATGCGTATACCTGCAAAATGAAGGGTGGTATAGCAGGATTGATTTTTCCAAGTGGCAATATCACGAAATAAAAGTGGTGATCACAAATCTTTTTTGCAAATTTACAAATTGTGCAATTGAGGAATATTTGGATCAAATTGCGATTTGTTGTTCGCAATTTTTGTTTTCTCTCGATAGCATAATTGATACTTAAAGAGGGTTGATTTACGATTTTTGAGTATCAATATCTTCATTTTGCTCAGTTTTGCAAATTGCAAACAAATAGTCGTAAATTATGAAATCCCGAGCCAAGGTATAAATCGGGATTCATTTTTCGTAATATGCAGCTCATTTTTCGTGATATGATCCAAGAATTCTTTCCGTGCATTTATATAATATTGCTTAGCACAGAGATGAAAGTATTTTAATTTATTCATCAATCGCATCCACGAAAATGTCACTCACAATCACTTGGAAATTCATTTTCCAAATGACAATGGAATAATTGGGAGAATCCTGCAACGGTCGTGGATAGACGACGAGGAACGTATTGGTTCCCTAAAAATCGACTTAAAATAAAAACAAAAACTACAAATCAAATTAAATTGCCTTGCCGTAGCTTTTTGTTTTTTTTTTTTTTGAGAAAAATTGTAGCGAGGACATTTTTTTTATTTGTTGACTGTTATCCGAAAAAATATTGAATGTATAAAGTGACTATTTCTTCCATTAATTAATTAATTATTATTTACTTAGAAATGTTAACATTTCCAGTTACAAGAATAGTTTCAAATTAAATATTTGTCTCGCTTAATTTGTAACACCCGGCTAATAAGCCCAGTTAAAATTGAAAAAAAAAAAAAAATGGAATAAATTCCATTTTCACTGTTAACGTCACTGTGAAGTTAGCTGCAAATTTGCAGTTTCAAGCACTTCAAGAAAAACCTAAGCTCAAATTTTTAAGTCCAAATTTGACAAAAAAAAAATCGAAAAATTCACTTTGCACTGTTAACGTTACTGTGAAGTCGGCAGTACATATCCTTTCCTCAGCAATTGAGCTAGTTTTTTCTTGAAGTACATGAAAAACTGCAAATTTGGGACCCAACTGCAATTTTGTAGTTGGCTCAGTTGCTGAGAAAAGGATATATGGGTGATTCTCCGCCAACTGTGAATAATTTTTTAAAAAATTTTCAAAAATTAAAACTTCTTGAAAACAATTTTTGTTTCGTTTTTCTGGCTTTATTTAGTCAGAGTATCAAATCAGTACAAGCATTTTGCTACAACTTTTAAAAAACATAAAATATGGTAAATGTACTTAAACTGGAAAAGACGATAATTACACTCTTTTCTTTTTTTTATTTTTTATTTGATCTCTATCTTTTTGACCATATTTTTGTTGAGATTCTTGATTGTCTTATATGTTTTAACCTCTTGACATTTCTACTGCCCTTTTTTTCCTTAAAAAATGTTCTCTTTTTCGTTTTTGAAGTCTGTTCTTCTGAATGGCAACTTTTCTTTGTGCTGGGTTATTACTTAGTTTTTATTGCACGGAATAATTTTTGTTTGGGTCGTCCGAGGTATTGCTACCGTTCTTATAAAGAGAATTGGTTAAAACAAATATTATTGCAAGGAATTATTTAATTATACTTAATTACAGTTCAAAAAGTATTTAAATGCCACGGTACTGACATCCACGGTACTGACATTTAGACAGTTTATGTAATCTCACTTCTCTAAGCTTATGACAAAAATAATTTCCAGGACAATTTTAACTTTTGTCGTTAAAAGGAATACACAATTCTGATAACCAACCAAAAACATGTCATAACATGCCTAATAAATACTACCACGGCACTGACAAATAAATTTGTGACGTTCTTTCATCGCATGGAAACATATCACTCTAAAAGTACAACAACATACACAAAATAAAATGACTGTTGTTTACTAAACATAAATAATGTATCTTTTAGAAAACAACGACACATACGTGTTAAAACTAAAACAAAATGGCGGTTGAGCGGGAAATCTTTTGAATTCAAAAATAAAACTTAAACCTCGGACAACATTCATTCATGATTATTTTATTCAGCAATAAGTATTTTAACTTAATTTTTGCATTATTTTGTCAAGCAAGTATAGCACTCAAACTTTTCTAAGGACAAAATTTCTATTCAATGAAGTATTTCATTAGAAAAAAGTAGATTTAATCGGAAAAACAAGGAACGGACATGCCACGGTAATGACATTTTTACTACACTTTTCCAAGCCATGTGAAAGAAGTAGCAAATTTAGTCATGACATCGAATGTAGATTGTAGTAAATAGCCGTTTACACAATTAAAACCAAAAATATATACGAACATTTTACATTAAATAACAAAAAAAGCACTGGACGCAAAGAATCACAGTTGGGACCGAATCACCCATATACTGCTAAATTCACAGTCACGTTGTTAAATTTGAGCTTAGTTTTTTATTAAAGTACATAAGAAATTTCAAATTTGGACACTAACTGCAATTTTCTTACTCGCTAAGTTCTTGAGAAAAGGACATGCACTGCTAACTTCACAGTGAAGCTAACATTGTAAAATGAATTTACTCGATTTTTTTTTTCAAATTAGGACTTCAAAATTTGGGCCTTAATTTTTCTTGAAATGTAAATTTGGAGCCTAACTGCAAATTTATAGGTATCACCGTTGCTGAGAAAAGGACTTTTATGCTAACTTCACAGTGAAGTTAGCAATACAGTATGAAATATTTTTTATGTAAGGACTTCAAAATTTGGGGTGATAGTTTTCTTGAAATGCAAATTAAACTGCAAATTGAGAGCCTCATTTCAGATTCATAGCTAGCCCGGTTGCTGAGAAAAGGACAGGCACTTTGGGGTTGGCTACGAAATCTCGCAAATCAAAATCTCGCATTCGAAATCTCGCATAACAAAATCTCGGAATTACAAAATCTCGCTTTTCATAATCTCGCAATTACAAAATCCCGCTTTTCATAATCTCGCAATAACGAAATCCCGCAAACTAAAATCTCGCATATCAAAATCTCGCAAAATTGAATTGCGAAATGTTTTTGTTGCAATGCAGTTCAATTTTTCGACATATGGCATATCCTACCTACTGCATAATATGTAATCCAGTGCCTGAGTACTTTTAGACCACACTGTTATTATTAATTTGAATATTATTGTTGTCAAAACAACAAAAAAGAGAGAGAACATAGAGATGGTATGTATATGCAGTTGTAAAGTGTCATGTGCAAATTTTATTAATCGTATTTGACCTTGAACTAGAAAATACTTTGAGTTTCATTATAAACGCGTAAAAGACAACCAAAATGATTATAGAGATTAATAACAGTAATAAAGGATGTACAAATTTTTTTATTGACGGGTATACTGCCGTGTTAAGAAGAAAAAAACGTAACTAACATTTTGGCTGTTTTGAGTTACGGCCAGTTTTGACATCTTTGATATGTCTGCTATTTTATTCTTTAAAAATAAAAGCCCTTAATTGCTTTTGTAATGGCTTAAAACGCTTAAGAAAAATAACGTTCGTTCAAAGAACCATGCTTTTTAAGTAAAAATTGACGTTTTAGCACTCAATTTAAGAAAAAAAAAGTGACTACCATACAAGCATTAGTCCATCTGATAAATAATCAAGGCAAACAAAAATTATTCACTTAGCGAGATCTTGTAATTGCGAGATTATGAAAAACAGGATTTTTAAATTTCGAGATTTCGTTATTCGAGATTTTTAAAAAAATGCGAGATTTCGTTATTCGAGATTTTGGTTTGCGGGATATTGTAGCGCTCCCGGCACTTTGAAGTTAGCAGTTCAGTCGGTTACACCCACTATTTGGTGAACTGCAAAATCCGGAATAGAAATGCATAAAATTGCAAAAAAAAATGCCATGATCCCAATGGTCTAGCTCAAAATTGTTATGCCAACTTCACACAAGTCAAATCCTCCAAGTGTTGTCATGGTTAAGTGCTTCTCATCAAGCCGTAAGGACTCAGCAAAAAATTGTGCTAAGAAATCCATTCCTGCCAACAATATCACGCACACAGGAATGGTTAAGAGTTATTAGTCACTAGGCCCTGGTTCTCCACGAGCTGTTGCGCTACAATTTTTTTTTTCTTTTTAAATTTTTTAATATGCATAATTCGGATTGGCTTCACCATTCAAGTCAAACAACATCAGCGGAAGTAAGATATGTTGAGATGTTTTCAGAATTTAACATACGTGATGTTGCAGGTCAAACCCTGAACACCCTCGACTCGTTCGTCACATCTCACCCCTAAAAATATAAATTGAGCGTCTTAACTCCCATTGGCACTTCTGACCATTGTTTAGTATCAGCTTCTTTTTCGTGTTCGAACACGAACGTGTGGAACTTAATGCATCAAAAACTAAAAGCTGTCTTCAGTCGTTAAAGCGGAATATACCCCCTTTCCCATTAGGTATATATGAATGTGACTTGCATCGACAAAATTGAAAAGTTTCTTGGTATCGGCGTTACTGATCAACTCTTCTGGAACGAAGACATTAAAGATATTGCTTAAAATGCTCCCAAATGCCTAGCTTTCCTTACACGATGTAAGAACTTTTTCCCCTTCTGATCTAGCTTCTATACATAAGGGTACGATTATGTTGGAACTTCGAAAAACGGTTCGAGCAGCGATGTGAGCAAAGCTGACAAAACTTTACATTGATTGTTGTTGTTCGAATCGCTGGTCCAACATACACACTAAAAGGAATTACAATATAAAGATTTCGTTGCTTCAATCAAATCGCTGCTCGAATCGTTTATCACCGTTCCAACATAAACACCCTAAAACCGGGTTTCCCAAAGTATGCTCCGCGGAGTACTTGGTGCTCCGCTAAGAATATGCAAGTGCTCCTCGGAAAGATAGAAAAAAATATCAAAATTCCATTTCACTAGTTCATTTTGCTCTTCTGAACTTAGCAATTTGAGATATCTGATAATTTTGCTTAGTAATTTGACCGCTGCAGTCTGAACATGCCTAATCATTTAAAAGAAATAAATACACAAGAAAATGGCAAATTTTATTTTACGACTGACTCATGACCTAAGAACACCAGGCTAATTAAAGTATTGTGCGATGACGAGGTATGGGCATGGGTAGTCTGTACCTATATGTACGTTCTTACTTCTTCACGTAGAAATAAGGTGGCTCTCCCGCGGAAAAACTGAATAAGCTTTTCGAAATGAGGGTTGAAGTCAGAACCTTCATAAGTGGCGACAATTTTGTTTTTAGGACAGGTTGTGTCGGACTTTCCCGACGATATTTTAAATGAGTTTCATATTCACTTGCTAGGTTTTCTCGACACCTTCCACTGATATTTTCCGTAAGAATACCACTCAAGTCTTAAGGAAAACCGGGTTTCAAACTCATATTCTGCTGCATTGGAAAAGCTACCTTCTCTAACATCGTTGCAGTTTGAGTATTTTTTTTTTTTTGATTTGACATCAGATTTTTTGATAAAGGAAAACTTTGGGTCGAAGAAGTCTTTCTTAGAATTCTGGTGTATGTTGAAGGACGAATCCAATTTGTTCAAGCTTAAATAATTCTTTTGCCGTTTGGAACAACATACACAACATGTGCGAATCAGAATTCCCTGCCTAAGTTGGAAGCAAAATAAATCATAATGCAGATGTAGATCCCTTCTAGTTGCAGAACCAGATATTCGATTGCAGAAGGTAGTTGTCAGAAATTCTACAAGATATATCAGCACTATGCAGAGCACAACAGACATATCCTCCTCACTAGAAGAAACTTTGTTGCAATTACTTCATGTCTGAGGTGTTTGGTAGAAACATGATAACTCCATTTTAAAATTATCCTTACGTCCACTTTATATCAAGTTAGAGCCTAAATGACTTTACCGAATCTTTTAAAATTTGACATATATATGTATGTATGAAGATAATCTTTGAAGAATTATGTCTCAAATTTGAAAAAAAAATCGGTTCACCCGTTTAGGCTCTACTTTGATGTAAGGCGGACGATTAAACGCAAATTTGAATTGAAGCTATCATGTTTCTACCAAACACAACAGATATAATTTGGAAAAATTATGCATACACGCAACGAAGTGGCTCCGCGATGAATTTATCGCCTTAAAGGTACTCCGCGACTAAAAAAGATTGGGAACCGCTGCCCTAAAGCATACGCACGCCCATAGCTAGAATATAACTCATATCTGGACAGGCGCTTTCAAAACATAACTGCACCTACAGGAAAGAATCTGAAAAAGAGCTTTAAAATTGATAGATGACAGATCAATTTCGGAAACTTTTGTTTCCTTGGAACAACGTCGAGATGGTGCGTGCTTATCACTGTTTAATTGCATTTTTTTTTAAAGGTTTCTCTCTTGAAATAGATAGCTGCATTCCTCACCTTGAACAATTTCAGCGTTATACCCGTTCTGCTAGGAATGCTCATCAGTATTATACCCCTGACCCTAACTTCGGTCATACCGTCAAGTATAGAGATTCTTTCTTTAGCCGTACCACACGAATGTGGAATTCCTTACCCAACTCTGTTTTGCCTTCCCGTTTCAATATGCAGATATTTAAGACGAATGCACATCGTTATTTTCTACTATATTCTCCCTCTATTTCACAAACGCTCACACTGAGTGAAAACATTTTAAGGGTCATCATAACCCCTTGAGTGTGCGTCAATTATAAAAAAAAATAAGGAACACTCATCGAAAAGTATTATTAGGCGTGTTTTATTATCATCGGGATCTGGATTAATTTTTAACGCATGTAAAAAAAACAATGTTGAAAATGTTCCATTTTTTTTTGTATTACGTGTAAATGTTAATCCAGACCCAGATCCCGACGATAATAAGACAAGCCTTTTTTTATACAGAACCGTCTACATACAAACAACAATATGCCTAAGAGCTGTTTTTTCAAAGATATCATTGGGGGCTTTGGTTGATAAAATATCCCAAGGAATTTCCGCCATTGGGAATGCCAACAATTTTCCACTGTTCCTTACAGGCTCAAATTTGGTCCATCAAAATGGTAACCAGTGGCCATGGAATATTCATTTTCGATGCCAATAAATTCCGAGAAAAACTTCGCCCACAATCCACGTTCCCAGCGACACGATGGGAAAAATTCCCTGGGAAATTTTATTTTAAAAATTTTGTCAAAAACAAAAGAATGTGGTATTTTTACTAATATGGTATTGTCTACCAAAAATGTTAAGACACTTTTTTCTTTAAGAGCAACATTGCTATTTCAAAAATGTGAAGTGGTGAAAATAGAGGCTTTTCGTTAAGAGTGTTCCGGACTGAAATGGTGATTTCATGAATAAGATTGCGAAGCGTGTACTTATCCGATCAAAACGATTAAGGTGTCTATGGATAGATAAACTTATTCTCTATGCCATCATTGGAAAAAAAAATTAATTTTGTGCTCTAGATTTTGGTAAAAGCCTCTAAGAAATCGAAAAAATGGCTAAAATGGCTGTTTTTCAAAGCAAATGTAGCCTACACTATAGCATTTTTTGCAAAAAAATGTTTAATAACATAAAATTCCATATTTTTATTATGCCACTATTGGAGAACATTTTTAATTTTGTACCTAATAAAAATTTTAATAATGCAAAATAAAAGTGCTTGTGAATTTTGAAAAAACCCATTTTTGACAGTCAATTTTTTATACCTAACGGTATTTTTTTTGACAATTTTTTTTGCAGTGGATATAAATTCAATATATTTTTCATGATGTTCATTAATTATGTAATCATACTTATATCATTTGTTATTGAAATTTTTAATTCTTAAAATGCACTTTTTGGCAGAAAATTTATGTAAATTTAGAAGTTAAAATCAGTTACTTTTAGAAATTTTTTTTTTAATACAATAATACGCCTACTAGTGACCAATTAGTAAAAATGCAAAGTTTTATAAAACAAAGTATCTGATGCAAGTGAAAAAAAACACTCTTATATATGCAAAAAAAAAAGTTAGCAAATGACTGGTTTTGTTCAGTTCGGAACACTCTTAACAACACTGAAACATTTATTTTTTGTCGAAAACTTTTGAATACAATTTTTAGGTCATGTGACCCTCTTTTTGAAAGCATTAACATATATTTTCTAATAGTTATCATTTTAAAGATAATTATTCTTTCCTCTAAAATTGACCGAAACTCAAAATACCGGTTTTTTTCTTATTGCTCCTAAGCGGTGAAGTTGCTAAATTAAAATGTATGTTAAATATGTATAATAATATTACTAACTGAAAGTAGTTTGATGACAGTTATTCCACAAGAGCACTCAGTTCAAAAATTAAAAATCTCGAAAATACTGGTTTTTCGGTGACATCACTGTGTACCGAGCATCCAGAAAGTGTGTTCTTTAATTTTAAACTCCAAAAAGTCATTTCTATCCTTTGTTTAAATAAATATTTCAAACTAAAAATTTTGGCAAAAAGTAACATCTTTATATCCCCGAAAACCCGATATTTTCGAAATTTAACCAGTTTAAAAGTATCAATATCTTGAAACTGAGTGCTTGTATGGAAATAGAATTGCATTTCTTCTAGAAAATATTATTTTCTATAAACATTAAGTAAAGTTATAATTTGACAACTTCGCTGCTTAGGAGCAAAGAGAAAAAACGCGGTATTTTTTTAGCTTTGTCCAATTTTAGAGTAAATATTACCTTTCTATTGATCTCTATTAGAAAATATATGTTAATACTTTCTTAAAGCGGGTCACATGAACTGAAAATTTTATTCAAAAGCTTTCGACAAAAAATACTGTTTCAGTGTTTCTAACGAAAAACCTATATTTTCACTACTACTTAACCTTTTCTTATGGAAAAAAGTGTCAATATTTTCTTATAAGAAATACTATAACCTATTTAATGAGCACAAATGAGTTTTTGAAAACTTCGTCATTTAAGAGTACAACGTAAGAATCTGTATTTTTTGGCTTCTCTTGGATTTATTCCGAAAATAGGTCTTTTTTGTTAATTTTTTCTGAGTCAAACTCATCAACTTCTTTAATTATATTTATTTTTTGGCGGTCGAAAAGCGAGTGTTTTCATTTTCACTCTTCCTTACTTCTCGTATGGAATATGTTCATAGGGTGGCCTATATTTTTTTTTTAAAGTTAAAAAAAATCCTTTTTAATGAAGCCTGTTTTTATATCAAATGAGTTCATCAACAAGTTCAAATTAAAAACAAATCGCTGCGCATAAACACGTCCCAAGTTCATTCATTAAAAAAACATTTGGAATTCGTTAAATGAAGGGGAGAAAAATACTACCTTAGGTCATCCCGTCTCGCCAGTCAGTGACTAAGCAAAAGTATCTCTCTATTGATTAGTTTCAATAACGAACCGATTACCACTGATTGGGTCTCCAAAGTGAAAGCAAAAACATTACTTAAATCATAGTGTCCGTGTATATCCTGTATGCAAATTAGTGTAGGTATAGGTACCTACCTACCTCAGACCTCAATCGAACATACCTTCCTACTAGCCAACGTTTGTGGTCGTTCGGTGAATTGCATTCGATTGGATTGCTGCAATTTTTGAAAGTAATCTCCTTAGGCACTTCGCCATCTGTCAATTGTCGTCCGCCATTGGAGTCTATACTTTTAGATTGATTTGAATTGCTTCAGCAGCCTACCCCCTGATGTTCTCTTGGGTTATGTTAATGTTGATTATTGGGGAATTGCACAAATAAAGTGACGAGGACACAAAAACTACCACTACGACGACGATGACCACGGCCGGTCATTGCTGTCGGTCGTTAGAAGAAACAAACAACGATTTGTACTCTTGTCTGATTAGATTTCTACCACAACAATATAATCTATATGTTTCTTTCTTTGGGTAAAAATACGCTTTTATATGGAGCAATAAAATTGCTGAAGTTTTAAGAAACATTGTCAAAAGCTTATCTGAGGGTTTGGAACATACAAACTTTTACATTCAACAAAAGAATCTTATACGACAAATATGTCCATCAAATTATCGAATGAGAGAGTGTAGTAGTCAGATGATTTTTATTGCAAACTTTAACCCAAGTGTCTAATATACAATCATTTTGTTGTTGTCCATTAATGTTGCTGTACAAAATATTGGTGGGTTATTGGATATTCTTAATCAAGAACAGTGATTGAATTTGAAAGGATTCTCAAAACGACCACGCACAGTGGTTCAAGTTGTATGACGAGGTGGTCTTAAATCTATAAAATCTGAAGCCATCAACCTATTTGGATAAAATTTTCAGACATGATAGAATTAAAGACATCATCAGAGAAAATTGCCGCCCACTGACACATAAGGGATGTGAGTTATAGATGATAAGTTGTGTGATAATTCTTCATTAAAATTTTTTTCTTCAAGCCCATCTTTGGGAGCGTTTTTGACAAATATGTGAGGGTGTTTTTGACTTAATTTCTTTCTTCAATTCAAAAACTGAATGATTGCAAATGAATGCATAGAATTGCATGAATTCACAAATGATTATGAAATTAATTATGAAATTAATTAGGAAAAAATGATTGCAATGATTTCAATAAAATCAATGAATGCAATCTTTTATTAGACGTCGTAAAAGATTGCATTCATAAAAGATAACATTTTTTTTCAACCCTGGCAGGTACATAATATTAATAAAAGTTCTTTTGTCGGGTGCCTCGTGTGCAATCTTCTTTGAAAGTCTTTCGTTAGTCATGCTAAGAATTTTAAGGATAGAATCTATGCAGCTTCAAGGTTCGTAGAAATAAAGGTGGCAGTCTTTATTCCAGAATGATTAAATAACTTGAAGTGTTGGATGGAAAATGAAAAATCCTATTTCTACAGAATCTTAACAATTTTTCCACAGCTTCCTGATGGTTTTTGAGACGTTTTCAAAAACTCAAAAGATGACGCTATGGCAAATATATTAATATTATGAAAATCTAAACTACGCGGGACTATACTTCTACGTGTAACACTACTACTTTTAAACCCACAATTACGAGTGACACGAATTATGGCATTCAGGAAATTAAATGGGAGAAACTGTAACAGTTCAAAATGGCGTTACAACGGAGAAGATATTGAAATTGTTGAATATAAATACCTTTGACTACTTATGACCAAGAATCTGGAAACTCACCTGAAGGATAAACTGGCAAAAGTTAAAACTGCAATTGCTGAATGCTGAAACAACTGAATCTATAACACAACTTCGAAAACCGAGGCTATGCGGGACTACCTATACAACGACGTACAACACTACTTAGTACAAAACTTTTAAGCTAACAATTACGAGTGACACGACTACGAAAATGGTGGACGCTAAATTGTTGTACAACCTTTTTTGTAGATAGGAAAAAAACTATGATTCAGCCATTTATTGCGGAATCATCCCATAATCCATAACTTTATAGTTAAAAGTATATTAATTATCTCCAGAGCGCCATATTTGTAGAATTCAGCAAGAATTCTATTCCCGCCGCTTTACCATCTTAATCGATTTCAAGCTATGACCTCTTGCTCTTCGTAACTGAAATTTGAGTCAAGGATGTGGTGTTATCAGTTTTAAATTTTATTTTATTTCATTTTCTTAAATTCTTAGGTTTTTTTTATTTCATTGCTTTTTATTTAATATTTTATTACTTGTATTGTATTGATTTGTATTGCCTCCCTTAAGGGTTAAAAGGCTTTCTTTTCATTACCCTGCTTCCTCTACTCCCCTCTCTCACGCTTTATCTCTTTCATCTCCTATAGTTTTTTTATCCACTCTCCCCCTCTCCCTTTTTCGTCCATTATTTCCTTAATTTTTTTCCCTTATTGATTTGCCTTCATCTCCGCCTGACCTGCATCTTTCTATTACATGTTTCCACGTCTCTTGATCACGCTCACATGTTTTGCACATTCTCTCTTCTTCTCGTTTGCAATACCATCTGTGTCTCTTCTCATTCCCTAGCCTGACTTTTGCTATTCTCCTTGTTTTTCTGTCTTCCATCCCGCTTTCAAATATTGCGGCATCCTTTCTGTGATTACTTTTTTATACCATCTGTTGTATCTGGTTCCCTCTGCCCTTCATATCTTCTCTCCCTTGTCCCCATCGTGATCCTCTCTTATGTCCATCTCTCTGTCTCTCTTTCATCTCTTCTAAACATTCCCTCGCTATTTCGCTTCCTTTTCCAACAGTTAATTTCTCTTCATAATTTCATGCTCTTTTCCCTGCTCTTATTATTATCTTTTCTCTTTTTGTTTCCGCTCTTACCATATATCCTGGATTTTGCCATTCTACACCTAGCGTCCATTTTTAGTATACTTCTCTTGTATTTTTCCATTTCTTGTCTCTCCTCCCATCCCCATACTTCCGCCCCATATCCCATCACCGTCCACACCAGAGTGTCGAAAAGCCACATCCTTCTCTCCCAATGCGTCTCGAATTTCCTATAGCAGCGGCCACGAAGAAGAAAGCATGGGGGATTGGCCCCATGCTTTCTTCTTCGTGGCCGCTGCTGCCTTTTTTATTGTCCCTTGTATGTGCCTTCTGCCCTCCATTCCTTTTGAATACATACCCCAGGTATTTAAATTCTTTTGCTTCTTCTATTTCCCTCCATCTCCAGTTTACTGTTGTGTTTCTCCCTCCTCTTTTCTTGGACCTCATCACTTTCGCCTTTTCCTAGTTTACTTCCAGTCTTTTCCTCTCGAAATACTTCTCCAGTCTTCTTATAATGCCTTGCATCTCTTTTTCATTTTTCGCCATTACCACAACATTATCTACATTTATGCTAGCCAGCAACTTCTTCTTCCTCTCACTTTTTCCCTTCCCCAGCTCCCTTTGTCCAGTTCATCTCCCGAAAACAAGTTGAACAGTATTGGGCTCATCGGGCACCCCTGCCTTACTCCATTTCCCGTCCAGAATGTTTCCCCTATCACTCCTGCCGTCAACTAGTTTCAGTAATTTGTCTATGACCAATGACAATGTATCCTTGGAGAATTTTAATCCACAAAGTTTGTATTAAAATATTGTTCATCGTCTGCCATTTTTAAGAATTAATTATTTGGACTTCCATTTCTTTCAAAGAAGGAACTTTTTTAAATCAATATATTATGAAGGAAAACACAAGCCCTGACCTTACATGCTTAAAAAATTGAAGGACAAATGAATATGTCTTTAATTAATACACACAAATTTGTACTCCAAATTTTCGTCCACAGCACTGTACGTCTAATTTCCATAAAATTGAATAATTATTTCCTGATCAATGCACCAAATCAATAATAATAAAACAACAAAAAAAGAGTCTATGGGAACTCCATTGCAACACCACTTACTTGGTGCAACTTTGTTGGTGCGCGCAAATAATGTGTAGCAAACAAATCCAAGAACACGCGCACACCAAACCGTTTCTATTAAGCTGCTACCAGCCTACTCGTCTTACCCAACGAAATTCCTTAAATTGGTTACAAGGTTTTTAGTTTGCTGATGGCAAGTTTTGGTTGAAATATTCCGAATTGATTCTTAGAGAATATTAATTGGCTTGAAAAATGTTTCAACTTGAGTACAAAATCATTCAATTAAGCTTTTCAGATCTGTCACAATCTCAATCCATTTGGGGGTAATTCCAGGTTTGATTCTTGGGCTAGCCAACGCCATGTTCAAAATGTTTGAATTAATTGAACAAAAGACCATATTTTTTGTGAGCAAATTGAATCAAACAGATATAATCTTGCAACCAATTGGAAATATTAACACTTTTTGGACACCAAATATTATTTCCTCTGCACACAAAGAGGTGGCTTGTGCGCTGCAAATAGGGGCAATAGACGATTTGGGTTTTGCGAAATCGAAATTGTTTCTACCGTAGTTATTTATTTATTGCACTATAAATGTTGTTCAGATCCACTGTACTCGTACATTCTTTAGTCTAGAGCAAACATGAACCACCGATGGTGTTATGCCAAATATGGTATAAGGCATCCAGTGCAGAACATATGCGTGACTGGCTGTAGTCTTTTTTGTATAGGTAATCTTTTCCAAGACAAGCTATTACAGTCATGTGAAAATTGTGCCTCATTTTTGAGTGTTGATAAACCCACTGGTGGAACCATCAAAGTTAATTTGCATATATATGCATGTTTTTTCCTCACTAATCCAATCGTGGTTTGTTGTATTTGGTAACGATACGGCAATAGCGATTATAGGTAAATTGTTCAAGCTTTAATAGAGATTTGACGATTTTGAAGAAATAAAAAAAAAAACATCAAATCAAATAGATTTCAAATGTAACTTAATGGTTCTTTTGAATATTTTAATTAAAAACTGTTGTTTGGTATTCTTTGCATGAATTATGATAAACTATCAATATTTTCTTGAAAACAAAGCTTTTTGAGCAGTTATTTATGTATGGGTTTATATTCGATCGACTGAAAATGAAGCTCTTCCTGCTCTTTTGTTTTTTGTTCTTTTTAAATATTAATTAACTGACCTTTCCCATATGAGATGCATGTCAGTTTAATAAATGAATGAATAGGTTTGTTTTAGACTTCAATCAGTTTTACCTATTGAGAGGTGGTGATAGGGGGATGTGAATGTAACTTGAAAATTAATTTTTCATTCAATAAAATCTAAAATCTCGCCGATCTTGATGGACTATCCAGAAATGATAGAAAGCAGTATAAAGCCTGACTTCAAAAATTCACATTCTTAAAGGAAGTTTATCTAAACTCCATTTGATAGTAATTAACTTCAAAAAAAAAAAAATATCGATTTTCTGCAAAACATTAGGAAACAGGAGACCAATATTGATTATCGCAAACTTATCGGGTCAATATTTGCATCTGTGCAAAACATTATCTGGGAAATAGTGATCAAGAATTCTTTAAGTTTTTATGAAAAACTATCACCTGGAAGATAGACATTTAATTGAAGCTAGTACCTACATATCTTGATTTTATGTGTCACGCGAGCTTGAGGTTTTAATAGCCGTTAGAAATCAATTCCCTTTTAATTTTTTAATACGACTTATTTGCATCAATATATCCCCTCCATTATGTATATGATCCGATCCCGTAACAGCGGCTAGTATTTTACATCCGTTGATACAAAGAGTTTGGGAAAACGAAAGCTATCCCAAGGACTGGAAGGATGGAGTGATTGTTAAGTTGCCAAAGAAAGGTGACCTTAAGAATTGCAACAATTGACGTTTCTCAAAACTAATGGCAACCATCATTCTCGAGCGCATACAGGATAGAATCGAGTCTACACTTAAGAGGCATCAAGCTGGCCTCCGCAGTGGTCGATCGTGTGTCGACCATATCAACACCCTGCGTATCGTCCTCGAGCAGTCGATGGAATTTCAATCACCGCTTTACCTCATGTTCGTGCATTTTGAGAAGGCCTTTGATCGAGTTAACCGAGAATGTATATGGAGATCGTTGCTTGGTAGAGGAATTCCGCCAAAAATTGTTGCCATTATTAAAGAGTCCTACAACAACGCAAGGTGTTTTGTTTTACACAATGTGCAGCTATCCGACTCCTTCGTAGTGCAACAGGGCATTGTATATATATTATTATAGTACTCTCATGGAACAAGAAAAAAAACTTCGTACTCGGCTCGTTTTCGGTGACATTTTTGGCGCTGTTAACCACGGCGAATTGCTCTTGTCAGGGGGATAAGGCAGAGAGGTTTATATTTTTTTATTCTGACAACAATAAGGGGTCATGGCAACGACAGAATGAGGTAGGGAAAATAAGTAAAATGTTTGAACACGTATATGAAATTATACAATGGTGTTGGTTTCTTTTATGAATTAATGCGTGTTCATTTAAATTTTCTATTTTATCACGTTTATGAGATATTGCCATTTGAAAACTGAAAAAAAGAAGTTTTTCGCTGCAAAATAACTTTTTTCAATTTTCCATACGGCGATATCTCACAAACGTGACGTAGTAGAATATTTCTGACTTCTGATTCTAGTTTAGCACCCTAAAAACTTTGGAAAAGTATATTTTAGTTTCTGTTTCAAAAAATTTTCTCCCGAGTTTAATAAGGGAATTTCAATGTAATTTACCACTGTAAAATCCATTTAAAAGCGACTAATTATTGTAATATAATTCTATTAATTGACATTAAGTAATATTGTTAGGCACAATTGGAAAGAAAAATTTTCCTCTACGAAAAAGGTCTTAAGTCATTTTTCAATAAGAGTGATATTAATAACCATAATATCTTCAATTACTAAAAAAATGCTTATTTTTCGTTAAATAAATGTATGGTAATTTTATGGAATGAGTTTTACTGACTGTAACTTTAAAACGGCTGGATTTATGATAAAATACATCAAAACCTTTTTTGTAGAACGTTCAATTTTCTACAAGAAAAACATATGCCGTTAGTTTAAATATTTGTCATTATTTAGTTATAAAATTCCAAATACAAACAGGTGTTTTCTCCCATACAAATCGTATGGAAAACCGAAATCTGCGATGAGGCATATCCAAACATGAATTTTAAGGGCTCAAATTTTCACAGACGTCTTTTTTTGCTTAACTGAAACTTTTGAGCTTGTTTGCAAGAAAACTTTTATTTTTTGAAACAGTCTAATATCTATTGATATACAGTGACGAGCAAAAATGGACAGATGTTTCCTTTTTTATGAAGAAGTTGGTGCGGATCCGCTAGGAAAAAATTGTAATTTTATAAATTTTTTTGTATTCAATCAAATCTTGTTTTCTTCTATTAAATTTTTTAAAAAATATAACAATACACAGACAAAAAAAATTAAATGAATTTTTGGACTTCACCACTTTTGCTCGTTTCGGGATTATAGCGTGGGGACGTTTTTCTTGAAGTTCTATCGGACATTTAATAAAGATCGAGTGAATAATGAATAAAGACAAATATTTTGACTTATTACGTTATAATTTGCCAACATTTTTGGCAAAAAGTGGCTACAGAGAGTCTGAACTCATTTACAAATAAGACGGTGACCCTGTAAATACCTCCAAAATTGTCAAGGAATGGTTCGAAAATCTGGAATTTCAGACGATGGCATGGCCCTGACGGCAATCCAACTGAGAATCTCTGGTCAATTGTGCAGTCAAGGTTATGACAGTAAGAAATTCATTCATCCCACACTAATGAGCTTAGCAGTGCATTTAACTGGAGGGGAGCCGAATTTCCGACCAATTGCTTTGCAATTTGGTAGAGAGCATGCCTACACGGTGTTTGCAAGTGATAAAGAACAAAGGTTTATGGAATAAATAATGTGAACAAAACTTTATCCTGAAACGGGCAAAAGTGGCCAATTCTAAAAATTAATTTAAGATTTGTTTCAGTGTATTGTAAGATTTTGTTTTTTAATTTAATTCAAGAAAATGATATTTGATTTAATACACAAAATTATAAAATTAAAATTTTTACAATACTAAGTTCGCACCAACTTTTAAAAATTAGTAAAAATATTTGTCCACTATTGCTCGTCACTGTAGGTACTATTATTTTCTTGCAAAAATTGAAATTCGAATTAAAATTTCCAATTTTTGTTTCAAAATCAATTTTCAAGTGTGTATCAATACAGATATTGATTAACTCACTCATCTTAAAATTTAATATATTTTATAGTACATGCATTTATGTATGTAGTTGTCCAATAAGGAGTTAGTTTTGTTAATTAAAATATTTTAAGGGGGAAAAAGGGGGTTAAACTAAGTGAAGGTCGAAAATCTATTTTCTAAACGGTTGGAGATAAATAGTTGATTTTTTCACCTTTAATAGAAAATAAAATTCTAAGAAGGTTGTTAGACCAACACTTAATTCTAAAAAATCCCGTTTAAAAGATATTAATTTTTGAAAAATGTAAATGTTAAAAAAGCTGTTTGACAAACATCTTGCTGTTGACTAGTGGAGCGTAGAATGAAAATAAAATGTATTCCCACGGAAAGCAGACAGACAACAAAATTATCCATGTTTAAGGAATTTTTGATAAAGATAAATTTCCGTGCTTGATGATTTTTTTTTTTTAAACAATGCTTTTTTTGGGTGAGTTTTTATAGGTTTTTAATTTTTAACTTTTTGAGGGGTGCAAAGAAAAACTTGAAATTTTACTGAGTGATAACTAATGTATATTCAAGTATCTGGTAAAAATTTCGATTTTATAAAACACCTCTAAAGGTCCATTCATATGAGAGCGACCAACGAACGACGAATAAACAAACAAAATGGAATTTAACACATTTATAAACAAAAATTGTTCGAAAAAACTAAACAAAATGGTAGATATTTAGCGTTAGGTAGAAATGTAGTATTACGATGATAGAGAACACCAAAAAAGTGGGTGGCACAATTCTATCTGTCTGTCCGTATCTAAACCTACAACCTAAACCACTGAAGCGATTTTCTTCAAATTTTGAACTTAAGGTTTTTTTGTAACTCTCCAGAGGGGAAATTGAAATTTTTTTTTAGCTCAAAAAATAACGGTACCTTGCCATACAACCGTTAAGGAAAAGCTTATTTATCTCAAAGACGGCTCCAACGATTTTGATAAAAAAATCAGTGTATTATTGTAGATATGATGTACCTTTTAGTAAGAAAAAAAATCACCAAAAACATCTAATAACGGTACCTGCCATATAACGATTTTTTGATTTTTGGTTTTCTCATTAACCGCTCATCCGATTTCAATAAAATTTCTTGCACAAAATCTTTGTTAGAATATAAATAATACTGCATGCCAAAACTTTTGAAAAAATAAATTTTGAACTTTTAAAAAAGATTCAATTTTTTTTTGAAAATTAATATTTCAAAAACGGGTTCATGAATTGTTTTGAAATTTCAGTTTTAAATGTATATTAATATATACTCAAAATTGGCATACCTAATTTAAAAAAAAAAATGTTACAAAAATTTGAAAAATTATTTTTTAAGAAAACGGCTCCAACGATTTTAATTTTTACTTGCGATTATAGGTACTATAAGGCAAGTTTTGGATCCGTGCAAAAAAAAATTTTGAGATAACAATCAAACATGATATTACGATGGTAGAGAGCATCAAAAAGTGGGTGGCACAATTCTGTCTGTCTGTCTGTCTGTTCGTCTACAGCCTAAACGGCTCGATCGATTTTCTTCAAACTTGGTACATAGTGGTTTTTGGTGATTCTGCCGACACGTTTTTTTCATTTTATTTTTAGAACCAAAAATAACGGTACCGGCCATACATTTTTTTGGCAAATTTACATAATCGTATTTTTCTCAAAAACGGCTCGACAACTTTTCTTAAAAAAAATTCAATAAATTTATTTTAGTAAATGCTTTCTTTGGGTGGAAAACCATTTTTCAAAAATGGTTATTAATGGTACCTCCCAAGGAACCATTTTTTTAATTTTAGATTTTCTTCAAAGTGGTATGACCGATTTCAATTATTTTTTTTTATACAGAAGCTTCCAAAAAATGTTAATAGTTTTGTGTACCAACATTTTTGAAAAAATATTTTTTGGATATTGCATATCATAGATTTTTTTGAAACTCGATATTTAAGACCTTTTTAGTACTCTCTAAAATATTTTTAGAAAAAATTTTACATTTATGAAAAAATAACGGTACCTTCCATACAAAAGTGAAAAAACCGCAGAGGAAAATATTTTTTTGCTTGAAAACGACTCCTACGATTTTGATTAAACTTTTTTCATATACTAAAATTAGTACGATCTACCATCAAAAATTATAAAATTTTACACATAGCAACTATTAGTAGTACCTGTCATAGAACGTATTTTTTTAATTTGAGTTTTCTCGTTATCGGCTGAACGGATTTAAATGAATTTTTTTATATACAAATTTCAAATAAGATTAAATAATATTGCATATCAAAATTTTCAAAAAAAAAGTTTTTGGATTTTTAAAAAAAGTTTCAGATTTTTTTTTTTGAAAATTCGATATCTCAAAAACGGGTTGACAATTTTTTTTTCAAATTTTGTTTTTATATACACATAAATATATAGTTTAAATCTGCATACCAAAATTTGTTCTTAAAAATGTTTTAAGAATTTTATATATAAAAAATTAATTTAAAAAAAAAACCGCTCCAACGATTTTAAATTTTTTTTTCCCATACAATCATATTCCATCATGAATTAAGATGGCATACTTTTTTTTCACCTCAAACTGTCAAAAGAGTTGTTTTAGCTAATTGAAATGTCGTATATCATGCTTCTCTACATTTTTCTCTCATAATTTCCATGTTTGTATATACAATTTTCTTAAACTCATAGTGTCTTGAACATAAGAGCAAGTACGTGCGACCCAGTCGTGCATTTTATTTTTAAGGTTTTTAAGGAAAATTTGACAGCCTTACCCCTCCAATCCCCTTTAATATTGATGTCAAACATGTAATTGTCTCCAAAACTCTCCATATCCACAGTGCGATTTGCATCAGAACTTTCCATATCCATTGTTTGCAGTAGGTTTGGTTTCAAAACTCTTCTTATCCATCATAGGCAATTGATTATGTCATTTAAGAAGGAACTAAAACGTTCATGGGTTCTTATTGTAAAAATCTTTAAATGGGCCATTAAAGATTGGAAACTAGTGTAGTGCTATTATATTAGAGGGTGGAATTGAGAGAGGGGGGATGGTGTGGAAACTGGCCGTATCCAATCATTTGGTTTTTCTACTTTTTCTATAATTACTTGAATATTTTTTAAAGTTCTTACCTTTTTTATAACGGTAAATAAAAAAAAAGTGTCCACTCGAGATTTTGTCGTGATGAGTCGATTCCCGTCGCATTAAAAATTGATGCATATTTACGGCGCTGCACAGTGGTCGGAAATCAACATTTAGCGCGAACTAAATCAAAAATTTAAGGTCCCAATCACCATGACTAATGTTATCTAGATGATGACCTTGGTTTTTTATTAAAGGTCGAAGATGATACTAAAAAACCCGTTAGTTGAACTTCATAATGATTTTCGCCTGAAATTGCAGAATTTTTTTGGCGTTCAACGAAATAATTTTCTGAATTGAATTTTCAGATTTTGTGTGTTGAACCCGGCTATTGTCTTTCAATCAACTCCAGACACAATCTTTATTTTTCATCTGAACCTCGAGAAACATTCAGCCCGTCCATTGTGAAATAATTATTTCCTACATAAATGTCTCCTTAGTGTAGACAGTTTAACAATTAAATAGACTTCTTATAGCCAGCCACTCCTAACACCGACCATGGCGATTACCAGAGTTAAATAATAATTGTCTCTAGCTACATATCCGACGTAAACAGTATTATTTGGCAACTTTCAAAAATGCAATTGTAAACATTTAGAGGCAATTATCTCAATTCAAATCGTTAAAAGTACCTAACTATTAAACTATGACATTTTCTCAACAAAATAAACCGAAAAAACCCAACCCCATCACAGACACACACAATTTACGAAAACCATTATTGGGAGTTGGCCCGAACTAGGAAGTCCATTTAAACAAACACTAGATCCAATTATATTTAAGTGTAGCTCACTCCCATGTCTAAGCCCGCAGCTCACTTTTCACATTTGCACCGGTAAAATATTTATGAAAAAAAAAAAGTTAAAAATCTGCCATATAAGTAAAAGTGTATCACAAGGTGTGCCCATGTCCATGTCCAGTGCACATCAAGATTAGCTATGGAAAATCCTCTATAATTAAACTCGTTCAACGAACTAGCAAAACAACTTGGGGCACTTTCCTGTCCAAGCAAACCACCATCGTCATCTTTCTTTGACAAACCAACCGTCATCAGCAGAGTGGTGGTTTGCCAACCCACAAACCAGGTGCTGAGACTTGAGAGAGTGAAAAGTGAAATCCTAACATTGATCTTGAAAATATTTCCAAACATTGTCAAGCCTCAGACAAGGCAATATAGCCTGGCTTAAGGCTAGCGAATGGCAACGGAACTAGTTTCAGCCTCGAGGAACACGATTAACTGTTATTTTCTAGGCTCATGGCGTTAGACCAGTTTCCTGCAAAAAAAAAGTCTTCTCCTTTTCTTCGAAAGGTGGTTACAGTGCGAGTAGAGACATGTGCCATGCCAGGCCGTCGAATCATCATCATTCAAGCGCGAAACTTTAAATTTACATAAATTTAAATCTACAGCTACTGCGCTGCCATCCAGCGACTGATTAAAAGTATCTTTTAGGCTTCTGAAGGTTGTTTTGGTGGCGAAAAATATTTGCGCCATGAGGAAGAAAGTTGTGTATGCCACCGAAAGTCAATGACACTTGTCGTCATCATCATCATAATCCAGATTGATGCCGTTTTTTTTTGTGTTCATTTATTATCATCAGAAAAATCGGAATGAAATCGAACAAAAAAAAAAATTAATGATTTCGACAAGAGTTTGAAACAAAACAAAAAAAAACAAGAAAGAGATTTATTCAGAAGTGAATTATTCAATTTTGAACTTTTACCATATATACCACATGTGATGGGCTATCAAACCTCATACGGACCGCAAAACTGAGTTGTAATAAGTAACTTATGAGCGAAATACGGTTCCTGGATTGGTAATAAAAAAAAAAAAAATATATAATCATAGAGTTTGCGCACGTCTGGCGAAAGGTGTTTTCTCAATGTTGTTTTCTCATTTTGATACATTTTATTGCACACGAATTTAATTTGATTGGAGTGATAAAACTTAAGACACAAGTTTTGAATAGCTTGAGGCATTTCTTTGTTAATGATCATGAAAAAAAAAAATTGAGATTGCTTGTATTTTTAAATTGATCACATAAAACAACTGTAGATACCTATTAACAAAACAAACACTTATTTCTTTTGAAGTTTTAAAATTAAACCTTAATTAAAAACAATTAACACTAAATTAAAAAATCCCGAAATATCTGAGCTGTGAAATGACACTTAGGGCCAGTTTTTCAGTGCGAGATCATCCTAGTCTCGGGGTTAACCTTGAGTAAACTCCAGAATCGTGTTTTTTTGTCAATTGAAAGTTAAATCCGAGTTAACTCACCTAACTTGATGTCTTTGTAAAATTCTAGTAGGTAGGTAATGTATCTCACATATTAAATTATTGGAGCAAGGTCATAAGTTCACAGTTCAAAAATTCACAATTATTTTATGAACCATCTGAGGGCTAAAAATAAAAAAAAAATCCACAATCCTTGTTGCGGGAAGGTTTAGAGCTCGACTTTCATATGAAAATAAACTACGAACCACCCTAAACTGTCTGCTGGCTTTAAACTGGCTCTCGGAAACCGGGAAGATAACCTTTTCACCGAAGCACATCAGGGAACAGAAGATTTTTTCAAGCAGTATTTCCAGCAGCTGCTAAATGGACATTAGGTTGCATGAGAAATAGGACAAAAAGAGAACCCAGTTCCAGTTAATGAAGCTGTAAGTAGCACCACCCAGAAGAGGTAGACTTAGCAAAAAAGAAGCTTAAGACCAAGGCCGCCCGGATTTGAGGGTTTACCAACGGAGCTCTTCAAGCACGGAGGGGATATGTTGAAAGGGTGCATGCGCATCAACTAACCAACCAGGTTTGTGTGAAAGAAATCATACCCGATGACAAGTCTATCAGCTCGATATGTCCAATATATAAAAAAAGCGATTCTATATCCTGCAAAGACTATCGAGGCGTATCCCTGATAATCGTTCTGCAAAACTATAATCGGCAAGTACCAGTGAAGGCTTGGCCAGGCAGATCGACCATAGACCAAATATAACCTTCGCGCGGGGGTCACCTTGTAGAGGTACATATGCTTAGTTTTCAAAGACTCATCTGACCTGCTGTTCCCCCTCCCCCCCTATCAACGGTGTTAAATGGACCTTGCCTTTTGGATGGTTTGCAGCCAGGGGTGGTTCCAGCTGTATTCTAGCATGCGGAGATCTGGCCATACCAGACCATATATTTCTCTATCTACTCATGGTACTCCAATGCCAAAAATTTTAAAAATAACAAAAATCACAACCAATTTGAAACGTTCCGTGGGTTGTCACCGCGAATGAATATGCGAATCGCATGGAGAAGACCATCCGAGACCGGGGGGCAAGGGATCGTACAGCACCGGGCAGCTCATGGAACCATTGACCATTTGCCAGAGGAGAAGAATTCTCAGGCAAATGGAAAATACAACTCCTAGCACATTAGCACATCGGCCGCTAGCAAAGGGAGAATACCTCCAATGCTAGCAAATGAAGACCGTAAAAGTAGAAGGTGCCATTAATGGAAAGACACCATCACGCCTGACCTCCGAACCGTCTAGCAAGAAGACATTACCCCTATGCTGGTGCACTACCTAAACTGCAGAAACCAAGTGGCCTGGACGACCCACTAAGAAAAGGACCGAGCGGTGCCCATATTCGGGATGGTATCTTTAATTTCTTTCTGATGGGATGTCCACGTAGGAAGAAATGAAAAAAAGTAAATGAAAGGAGGTCAGACTCTTCAACCGACGAACAGGGCAAGAGCCACAAGAAGAATGCTAAAAAACCCAGGACGACAACGGCAGTATTGATAGCGGGAACAAGCACCACCGATTTTGAAGCCGGGGACAAAGCTTCTCTTATACAAGTGTGACAATGAGTATGAGAATTGCGGTTATACCAAGGGAATGCCCTCAGGTAACTCTCAGTGTTGATGAACCGTGTCGGCAATGTATAAGGATCCATCATTGAGGAGGTTTCTCTTGAGTGGAGGCACAAGCTCAAATTCAACAGCTTGCATTTTAGAACTGAACTGCTTTCAGTCATTGTGCTTGCCAGAACACAGGGGATTGGTTAAAAGAGAAAGCCTCAAAACTGGCGACCTTGAAAGGCAATGATGGCATGCATATGGGGGACGACATCCCGAAAATGCAACAATCATGTTGTTCTTGTTTAGGAGCACGGGGCAAGACGATAAGAAATTATTGTGACTTATAGAGGCCCAATATGTTGGACTGACGGTGAAAGTGTGGAAGATCCCAAAGAGCAAGATCGATTATATGGGTCAGCTGCTTGTGATCGGCATTGACGGTCAGTCAGCAGAGGCAATAGCAAAGGCAGATCACGAGCTTCATTACAAGCTCAGGAAGTCACAGGTTTTCGTAAGGCAGCAGCTCCCAACCGAGAAGCTACAAGGAAGAAAAGCGCCATCAAACCCCCTCCAGCCCTTCGATGCCCCACCCCAAAATAACTGACTCAGCCCAAACCCCTGACTCACCACAAACATCCAACCCTCCCTTCTTGGAGGGCATTGACCTCTCTCTTAGCCGATCCGATGAGGAGGAAGATTTGCTACTCGAAGATGTCTTCTAAAGGAAACGAAATTACTGGACACGATGTCAGCACCAGCCTAGCCTATGTGAATATGCACCACGCCAAGGCAGGATCACTTGTGATTGTGCGGAAATTCACTGTTGATAACCGGTGCTACTTCGGTTTGGCGCAAGAAATGGGTTAAAAACTCCTGACACGTACGAAGAATTGCACGCTCTATAAAACCCTTGTACAACCGGTCCTGCTGTATGGCGTCGAGTGTTGCGCGATTAGCTGGAAGGGAATATTGGACTCTATCGAAACAAAAATCTTCAACGGAACGAATGGAGGAGAAGATACAACCGCGAACTCTTTGGTCTGTATCAAGATTTGGGATATAGTGCATCAAAACACGTCATAATCATTAGCTCGGCCACATCGAGCCAATAAACGATAGTGCTCCAACCAAGGGAGTCTTTGAATCCCAGCCCCAAGGCTCGAGAGAATGAAGAAGACTGAACCTTTGATGTGCTTTCCAGCCGAAATTATGCTCGGCGGTCACACCAGGGTCGTCCTGAAGAAAACATGAAAGTTCAGAGGAGCAGGTACAACGTCCCTCGTGGCACTAGTCAGCAGGAACTACCAAGTGGCACTATTCAGCAAGTACAACGCCCCTGGTGGCACTATTCAGTAAGTACAACGCCCTCGGTGACACTATTCAGCAAGTACAACCCCCTTGGTGGCACTAATCAGCAAGTACAACGCCCTTGGTGGCACTAATCGGCAAGTATAACGCCCTCCCCTCTGTGGCACTAGTCGACCTTGGTGGGACTAATCGGCAAGTAAAACGCCCTTGGTGGCACTAATCAGCAAGGACAACGCCCTTGGTGGCACTATTCAGCTTCAGCAGGTACTAAGCCCCTAGTGGCAATTAGGAAGTTTGTCTTCGAATTAAGGTCCCTTACCGCTGGTCTTGAAATACCTACCTAAATTGGTCTTTCAAACGAAACCCCTTACCACTGGTGGGGGCAAGCTCCGTGAAAAACCAAAAGTTAATTTGTTTAAAATGACTTGACTTGTCTGCGGCTGGGGTATAACTGATCATGTTACCCTAAATGCCGTTCAGCTGGGCAGGTTCACTTGTTATATTTCCGGTAAAGACTGAGTGGGAACTGTACCGAGTATAAATGACAAAATAATTATTATGTTGATTTTCCTGTGACGTCACATGCTTGTGGTGAATGTTAATTGTATTTTGATGAAATACAATTCTCGCTGAATATCAGCTGGCGCTGAATAATAATTGGCTATGAAGGGTTTGTCCATTGCCTTTTGCTGTAAAAGTAGAAAAAAAGAATGTAACGTGGAACACTTCGTTACAATCTACGGTTTAGAGATCAAGCCACCGCAGATGCAAGAAAGCTTGGTCTAGATGACTGAAAGCATCGATGATGGAGGGCTGTTGTGTCTCTGGCTGCGACCCTTCATGGATTGGGATAAGTAAATCCATATTATCATAGTAAAATTTTAATCAACACAATTATTACACCAACGAAATTTTTTGCTGTCTCAACGTAAAGATGGCTGATAGAGACTCAGTTCACAGATTTATGATGCTTTATCTCCCAACCCGAATATCATTGCTCAGAAACTTGACTGAACTGCTGAACATTTATTGAATTAATCAAAAATTCACTTTTATGCTTAAGTAAGATTGAGATTATTAAACTCAGCTTAACCAATTAGTTAAGTCTTGATTTAGTTAACGGTTAAATATGGCTATGGGAAATATTATTGTTTGTTTTATATCTTATTGATTTTATGTTTTATTTCTCTACAATGAATCGAAAGGAAAAAAAACTTGTTCAAATCACGAAGTCGTCTGGAATAATAAGTGCAAAAAAGTTGTTTGGCTTTCTTAACCCTGGCCTGGCATATTACATGGTTCATGGATTTCAATTTACATAACGGCAGCATTTTCATCGTTCGTGAGTTTTTAAGTATATAAATATTAATAATTTTATAGTTAGAAAGTATATTATTGGCAGACTTGTGCGATGAAGCCACCTTTCTCAAACAGTGTGAATGGCTTAATCATTCAGAAGAGATGAGCCACTAAACAATAGATTAATCATTTAAGAGAGCAATTGTTTGAGTAGAGTTTTCAAATAAATACTTTTCATCACAATAAAAGATTTAATAAGTCTTTTATTTACACATGAAAAAATTCACATAATAAAAACATAAATTAAATAAAAATAATAAAAAAAAACGTTACAAAAAAATAAAAACTGTATTGAAGAATTTGCAAAAAGTTGATTAAATTAAATTAATTCGAGATTATTGTATCAAAAACAAAAGCTGAAGTACCCTACATACATTATTTTTTTTTAAATAATAATTGTAATCGAATTAATTACTCAATATCGTTTATTTTATGTTTAAAAACTAAAGAAATTATTTTTTATAGTGAGGTGCATTTATATAAAAGTGATTACCTCTTGTGAGAAGAAAAAAATTAAATCGCTATACGATTTATTATTATTAATGCAAATTGAATGGAATGGATTTTAATTGTAAAAGGAAGAGTTGTTTTTTTGTTGTTTATAGGTAGATATATATTTTTGTATTATTTTTTTTTTTCAATATTATGTAGGTGCTTTATAAGAGTTGATGCTGAGAGTGTGAAAAAAAAATATTCAATGCGTCAGATATTGTGTACTTCAATATATATATAATATAATATAAAAATATTCAATGCGTCAGATATTGTGTACTTCAATAATATAAAAGTCTATAATTATGTATGTCGGTGATGGTGGTAGCGCGTATGGTACTCCGATCAAAGTGTCAACCATTAAGTGGTAGTTTCTGGATAATTATCCATTAATCAAGCTTATTTTTGCTGATTAAGTGCGGCTATATATATTTGTATGAATGAATTAATACATTCATTTATAATAGAGTGAGTATATCTTAAAAAAAAAATATTAAAAAGATACATTATGTATAGGGTACATTAATTAATTAGGTTTCCACTTAAAGCTAAAAGACAAGATGGTTTGGCAATATGTATATATTTTATTCTTTCAGCAATATAACATCTGAGGTCTTACAAAGTGATTATTATTTCTTCCTTATAACATAAAAGAAATATTCGAATAAGCAATTTTAATTTGTAATTTTTTTTCATTTTCCCAATTTTGCAGGTCGCCAAATAAGGGTGTAATTGAGTGACCTACTAACTTCACAGTGAAGTTAGCAGGTCACATGGTGTATCTCAGGAACCAGCGTGCTAGGAACTTGTAGTTAGGCTCCAAATTTTCAGGTTTTTTGCATTTTAACTGCAGGCTAGGCCCAAATTTTGAAGTCCTCAATTTGAAAAAAATTTCACACTGACTAATTGAGGACTTCAAATTTTGAGCCCCTAGCCTATAGTTGAAATGCAAAAAAACTGCAAATTTAGAGCCTTACTGCATGTTCCTAGCATGCTTTGTTCCTGAGATACACGATGTGTATCAAATTGAGGACTTTAAATTTTGATCCTTACTTATCGTCGAAATGCAAAACAACTGCAAATTTGGAGCCTTACTACAAGTTCTTAGCACGCTTGGTTCCTGAGATACACCATGTGACCTGCTAACCTCACTGTGCAGTTAGTAGGTCGCTCAATTACACCTTTATTTGGTGAACTGCAAAATCGAGAATAGAAATGAAAAAACTGCAAATTCCTGTCAAGGTCCCATTTGCGTGGGTGATAGTTGCCCTGCTAACTTTACAGACGTAAGTCCTGAATTCATTGTATTCTCTTAGCGCAGGCTTTTTACGCATTTATAAAAAAATTGTTAATAGTAGTTTAACGATTGAAAATGGTGAAAAAGGTTATAAGAAATGTTAAAAAATCTATTTTTTCCAGTAGCGGAGTTGAAGGAGGGATTTTTTGGGAAAATGTATTATTGCGTTTTCTGACTGAGGTTGATCCCAAAATGAAAAGTGTTCAATAGAAATGTTGTAGATCACGCAAAAATCAACAACTTTTATGCTTCTAATTTTTTAACATAACCTCACCTCACCCTGTTTTTGTTTTTTATTTTTCATTTTCCCAAAAAAAGTTCAATTTAAATGAAATTTTGTGAAAATATATCTTGTTCTGTCCTTAATAACCACAATTGTTTTCAAGCAAACCGATTGATCAGTTTTTGAGATAGGTATTCAATTGTTTTTGAAAAAAAATCCTTTTTTTTTCAAATGAAAAATGTACTTCAGAAAATCATCGTACAGAGTTCATTCAAGAATCATTAAAGGCTATTGATTATGTCCTAAAAAACAGGGCAATAAGGAAGTAAGACGTTCATGGAATTTTATTGTAAAAATCATCAAAAAGGTCATTGAAGATGAGAAAACCGAAGAGTGCTATTAAATTGGAGGGTGCATTTTTGAGAGGGGGGTGCAAAAGCACCCTTTTTGGTTTTTTGGTTTCGAAAACGAGGCAAAATTTCGATATAATTCTCAAAACCTTTTTTGTAGAGAATAAAATTTACCATCGAAATGGATTTTTGAAAAAAAAATTAAAAAATTTTGAGTTACCTAATTTTTAAAAAAATCATTGCAAAAAATGTGAAAAATCGCATTTTTTGTTTTTTTTTTACGTATTTGCTTATAACTTTCTTACCAGCAGAGATAGGTATATGCATTGCCGCATATAAAAGAAAGATAATTAAATTTTCTTTAAAATAAATTTTTAAAAAAATGGTTTGGATAAAAATCGACCGAGAAATAGTCGTTCAAACTATGCAGGCTGATGTAAGGTTTTTAAAGCTTTATAAATGGCATTTTTGGCTATTTTGTTGAACTTGTTAGATTATACACTCAAGCTGGGTGTATTAGGGAGTCATGACCAGTTGAGTCAAAAATAAATTCAATTTTCAAATTTTTCGCACTCTTAGGGTTGCCATCTAATTTTTTCAAAACTTAAAATAATTGTCAAAACCAACACACTTGCTTTTACAAAGCCGGATTTTGAACACATGTAAGCTTATACCTTCTCGAACATAAAAAAAAAAATAGTTCCAGACAAGTTTTGCGGCTCAACTCAACTTTTTCAATGTAGGTATTATAAGAAATAACTAATTTTTAAATTTCAAATTACTGTCAAACCTTGTTCTACAAAGCCAGGTTTTCAATATATGCTAGCTAATGTCTCCTTAAAAAGAGACAAAACTGTGTCAGACGACTTTGGCTGTCGAATATGCCAGCCAGACGGCCCTTAATGTTATCATGTTGGTGATTTCTTTTTCCTTTTGTCTTCTGATTTTTTAAATAATTATCAAAACTAGCAAATCTACTTTCACAAACCCGGGTATTTGGTAGTTTAAGCCTTTCGTTATATGGACAAAATAGTGCCAGACGAGTTAGGTATTCCAAAATAAAAAAAAAGTTATTTCTTTAATACTTACTTAGAAAATGTTTAGCTGGTCTGGCAAGGACCTTCAACCGTAAAACTGGTCTAACACAATTTTGTTTTTCATGTTCGAGAAGGTATACACGCTAACATGTGCTCAAAACCCGGCTTTGTAAAAGCAAGTGTGTTGGTTTTGACAATTATTTTAAATTTTGAAAAAATTAGATGGCAACCCTAAAAGTGCGAAAAATTTGAAACTTGACTTTTATTTTTGACTCAACTGGTCATGACTCCCTAATACACTCAGTTTGAATGTATAATCTAACAAGTCTATCAAAATAGCCAAAAATGCCATTTATAAAGCTTTAAAAACTTTACATCAGCCTAGTTTGAAGGACTATTTCTCGGTCGATTTTTATCCAAACGATTTTTTTTTAAATTTATTTTTAAGAAAATTTAATTATCTTTTTTTTATATGAAGCAATGCCTATACCTATCTCTGCTGATAAGAAAGTTATAAGCAAATACTTAAAAAAAAAACAAAAAATGCGATTTTTCACATTTTTTTGCAATGATTTTTTTAAAAATTAGCTAACTAAAAATGTTTTAATTTTTTTTTTCAAAACCCATTTCGTCGGTAAATTTTATTTTCTACAAAAAAGGTTTTGAGAATTATCTCGAAATTTTGCTTCGTTTTCGAGTTATATGCAAAAAACCAAAAAGGGTGCTTTTGCACCCCCCCTCTCAAAAATGCACCCTCTAATTTAATAGCACTCCGCGGTTTTCTCATCTTCAATGACCCCTTTGATGATTTTTACAATAAAATTCCGTGAACGTCTTACTTCCTTATTATATGACATAATCAATAGCCTATTAGTTTTGTTTGAGCGCTAAGCTATTTTACTAGTTGTTTATAAAATTTAAAGAACGATTTAAAAGCTTTTTTATATTTTTTTTATTTTTTTTATATTTTTTTTTTATAACTACATACTTGCATATTTTAAAAGTTCTTGAGGTCCAAGCAACTTGAACATAAGAGCAAGTACATGCGATCCAGTCGTGCATTTTACTACATATAACTATAATGATTTTCTTGTATTTAAAAATCTACCGATCACAAAAGAAAAACTTCATTTTTCATTTGGAAAATAGATTCTAGACATTTACCCTGCTGAAATTTCGAATTTCAAAAAATTACGTAGTTTATAATTTTCAAATAAAATTCTCTTTTTATGGTATTTTCTCTATATCTTTAAGGCTTACCATCTAAGCTGGGCAGATACCTAATTGAAAAACCCCAAAAATGGAGAATAATTGCCTGGTATTCCTATGCCTTGACCACATTTCGACAGGCAACCCATGTGCAAATTGTTTTTTTAGACACTACCTGCAAAGCTGTATCCGCTCATCTGGTTAGTCGCACAGTGGTTCAAGATGTATTAGTACAGTAAAATTATTAGAATTGTAAATGGAAAAAAATAGCGGCAGGCTGAAATTTTGCAGGTCGTTTCGGGGGTAGGTATACAACTTAAATCTAAGTTGGCGACCTCCTACCCCTTGCAGGGGTGGTGCCACGCCCACTTTTCTTAAATCCTGGTTTCTGAAGAAGCGGCTGTACCGATATGGATGAAATTTTCATAATTTGTTAATATAGTCGTAGACAAAATAAAAAAAAATGTTAAAGTAAATTCCGGCCACTGCCACGCCCACTTTTCTTCTTTCTTTGTTTCTCGAAAATAGCTCCTACGATTTGCATGAAATTTTCAGAGTTTATTCTTATGAACGAGAAAAAAATTTAAAACAAAATTTCATTTAAGTCCGCCACTACCACGCCCAATTTTTTATATCTTGATTTCTCAGAAACTGATTTGGATAAAACTGAGAGTTTTTCATACTAGTGATATAAAGATTTGCGAAGCACTTTTGGTTTTGTGAAACCCACAGGTAGTCACGTTCCTCTTTCATGTATATTTATTAATTTCTACGAACTGTATTAGGGTGTAACGATTTAGTTTTCAAATAAAAAATAAAACCCAAATCAGGCCTCGAAGTCTTCCGATTGATGAAAATCATTTATTTGAGTTCTTTCATAGCGTAAGGATTTGTTCTTAATTTCGCTGCTAAATGGACAATCATTGTACAAATTATATATCGATTAAGAAAAAACACTTTTAGTAAGATCCGCCAACTAGCACTCCGACTTTTCTTCAATATTGTCTCCATAAGACGGCTATTTGGAGTGTGTAAAATTTTCAAATCTTGTTTTTTCGAGCGAGACTTACAATTAGTATTATTCATCAGTGTTCATAGGGTTGTGGGAAATCCAATTGTGCTGATTAAGCACATCACTCGTTTCCAAACCACCCTGGAGGTAGAGTTAACAGCACAGTGGTGTCCACTGTAGGCCTAATCAACATAATACCTTATTAATATTTTTATATTTTTTTCGTTTTTGAGAAGGACCTGGGGGTTCATTCTCATTCTTAATCAAAGACCCAGCGTCACGTTTTTCAATTGAATTTTTATCGCCAAAACAATCGTCGCTTTCGTTTAGTAGAGAAATCTGACGACTATGGTCGCAGGTTTTCCCACTGCAATTCTTGCAAATTGGTACATTTCAGAACAGCTCTTCGGTAGCCACAAGCGTATCCACAATTTGTTGTACATTTAAATACTATTAGTCTAAGACGGGGATTTAAATAAAACAACTTTTTTAAATTTTTTTCTCGTACATAAGAATTAACTCTCAGAATTTCATACAAATCGTAGGAGGCGTTTCCGAGAAATAAAGACATGAGAAAAGTGGGCGTGACAGTGGGCGGATTTTACTAAAACAAAATTGGAAATTTTTTCTCATCCATAACAACAAACTCTTAAAATTTAATGCAAATCCTTGGAGCAGTTTATGAGAAACAAAGAAATAAGAAAAGTGGGAGTGGCAGTGGGTGGACTTTATTTTAACAATTTTCTTAATTTTTATTTGATCATATCAACAAGTTATGAAAATTCCATTCGTATCGGTCGAGCCGTTTCTTCATAAACCACTATTGCAGAAAAGTGGGCGTGGCAGCGCCCCTGCAAGGGGCAGGAGGTCGCCAACTTAGATTAATATAATAAAATGCAAAAAATGATGCAAAAACTCATTTTTTTGGAGTTTTTCACTAATGGCTCGATAACTTCCAATTATTCGAAAATTTCATCAGAGTATCATTGAAAGCATATACAAAAAAATTACCTCGAGAACAAATACTACCCCAAATTTGCTTGAAAAATGCATTTTTTTTAAATATTTAGATTCGAATATCTCAAAAACGTGACGTGACAGAGCGATTTCAAGGCCAGATTCGAACTCAGCGCATCAAAGATCATCAGAAAAGTATATCTTGGCTCATGTTACAGACAAAAATTCAAATTTTGTCACACAAAGAAGTTTCTTAGTGCTTTCAAGTGGATTTTCGAAAACAGTAAAAATACGTCAATTTTTCTTCTAGCGCTTGAGTCCAAAAGGGTTGTCGCAGAAAAAAACCTTAAACAGGGATTTTATGGAAATTGTGTATACTTTCAATGATACTTTGATGTAATTTTCGAATAATTGATAGTTTTCGAGCCATTAGTGAAAACTCCCAAAAAATGCATTTTTGCATTTTTTTTTCATGTTGCGTCACGAAATTTTGTTGGAAAACCTATGATTCGGATTCAGCACCCCCGAAAACATAAAGGAGGGAAAAAACAAAACTATCCCACAATTTGCTCGAAAAGAGCCTTTTTGAGCACAAATTGACTGGACTATTATAGGCCAGGAAAAATGGGTTCCGAGGTTGAAAAAATTAATTCATGAAATATTAAAATTGGAATCGACGCAGAATTGCAACCTCTATAACATATCCAAAGTCCCCCAAAATCCCCGCATTGGCTTTTTGTGTAGATGCATTTAAAGAGGTGCAGACGGGGAGAACTTGGAGGTCTATCAAATTAAAATATTTGTTTGGGTAAAACCTGATCATATGATACATTTCTTAAGGGTAATTTTTAACGCCGAATCTAATGAAACCAAATTCAAAATGATACAACCACCCAAAAAGAAGTTATAGTCCTTTTTATGTAATGATGACTTTTTTTCAGGTACAACAGGTAAAATATTACCGAAAACCCTTTGAAAATAACGGTATGTTAATGAAACTTGGAATGAATGTTTCATTTGTCATAGAAACTAAGAATCAAAAGAGTCCATAAAAATATCCATGGTGAAAGGGTGTTTTTTTTAAGGGGGAGGGGCAAGTGTAGAATGTAAACCATAGCACCCGCGAAAAAACTCTTACACTCATGAAACTCGCCAAAAATATATAATTTGTCATGGCAACCAAGAATCAAAATAGTCCTCATAAATATATTTGTTCTGAGGTTTTTTTTATTAAAGAGAGGGAAAATCTGGGAAGAAGTTGGAAGATTTGAGCCAAAATTCCGATTTGGTGTAATTGAGGTATATACACAAAGTATGGTATATGATTTAAGGGTATTTTTTAACGCTGAATCTAATAAAAGCAAAACTAAAATGATACAAGCACCTTTAACAAAGTTATGGGCCTTTTCAAACAAAAATTAATTTTTGAAATCGTATTTTCCGTAGAACAAGTCAAAAGTTAACAGTCACCAAAAACACTATTAGAACAAAGATATTTGTATGGACTATTTTGATTCTTGGTTGCCATGAAGAGTTTAATATTTTTGGCGAGTTTCATGAGTGTAAGAGTTTTTACGTGGGTGTTATGGTTAACATTCTTTGTTGCCCCACCCCCTCAAAAAAAAACACCCTTTCACCATGGATATTTTTAGGGAGTCTCTTGATTCTTAGTTACTATGACAAATGAAACATTCATTCCAAGTTTCATTAACATACCGTTATTTTCAAAGGGTTTTCGGTAATATTTTCATGAATAATAATAATAATATAATAAATAATAATGAATATTTCATGAATTAATTTTTTCAAGGTTCCCCATACGATTTGTGCTATTTTTCCTGGTCTATTAAGGATATCATAAGACATCATCAGAGAAAATTTCCGCCCACTGACACCCCCACTTTTTGAAATAGGTCATCTAATCGTCGAAAGTCTATGTACATAAATGAGGGGTGTGTTCTACAGAAAACTTGTAGATAATCTAATTTATAATAACTCTTCCATACAAAACTTTTTTTCCACTTTTAGGGGCATTTTTTTACAAACAAAAATCTTTTTTTTGGCTTATTTCTATGAAAACAAAACGAATTGCCTTAGTAACAGGTTAAGACCAAAAAATGATGCGAAATGTTTGCCCCGCCCACTTTAGAGGGCGTTTTTGACAATATTTCTTTTTTTTTTAATGTTCATAAGAATCTAGATTGAAAATGGTACTAATACAGAGATTTTGCTCATAAACTGATAAACTGAAACCGATTTCATTAAAAAAAAATCCTGATCCAAATGCTTCAACTATTACTTAATCAAACTTAATCAAAATATTTTACAGTCGAAAAACTGATTTTTGTCCACCCCTGAACCACAGTGGGTCGTATCCTATGCCGGGATCTTATCGCATCGTATCGGATCGTATTTTTTGAAAATTTATTTTGAAAGAACCAGGACATGATAATTGAAAACGGTTTTTGCTTTTTTTTAAGACATTTTAAGATTTTCAAAAGGTTGAAAACTAATAAACGCGACCTTGGACCGTCTTTGATATTTGATTTGTTTTGGCAGGACCAATGTATTTTTTTTTAAGTCTAGGAACAAGCTTTTGAAAAAAGTTTTTTTTTAGAAAGTATACCATTTTGCAAGTTTTCAAGTTTTCAAGGTTCTTTGTCAGATATTCATATTATTCATAAAATTTAACAAGATGTCATCATAAGTTAATTTTTTTTTCTAAGTTGACCTGACCTTAGCCGTTTTCCCCTAGACCTTCCTCAATTGAATTAGGTACCTTCTTAGAAAAATTTGCATATTTTAGTAAAAAATGTCTTTTGTGCCGATATCCTTGCAGAGGTTAGAATGTCCTTCAGATGTGCTATTAAGGATAAGGAACAAAAAGGGAATTCATAATAGCTATGCTTCAAATTTCACAACCCAAATTGATCCTCTAAATAGGCCAAAAAATTTGTTCGCAAAGTATTCGATGATGAAATTAATAAAGAAGCTTTTCAAACTCAAAACAAAATACAGTGGACTCTCGCTAACTTGAACACATAGGAAACCACGTCTGTTCAAGTTATTGGATCGTTCAAGTTATCGTATGTTCAAATTAGCGAGAGTCCACTGTAACACCAAAACAAGAAATTAACTTAAGACGAATTAAGTGCAAAACTTAATTATTAAACTGCAATTAATGTTGTTAATCAATTAAAAATGAAATGAATATTTACAAGACGAAGTTATTGTTAAATGAAATAAAAACCAAACCATCAAATAAAAATATTTTTAACAAAGTAGAAAAAATACAAGTTGTTTATTCACCAAAAAAATAACAATTCGAAATTATTGAGGCTATCTGACTTAATCCAGTGGAAAATGGAGAGGTAATGATAAATTATCAATAGTAACTTGAAATGTCTGCAAATTCTATTTTACATAATCGATCTCAATTCAATCAAATGTAACGAAAGACCTTGTAAATTAATTGAGTGAATGTAGTATTCATTGTTTCAAATATGATTGTTTTCTGTTTTGATTACTTTAATACAGTCTTCCGAAATATCAGGCCATTTATTCTTTATAATGATTGATTGTGTTCATTTTTTTAAACTGTAACAGCTGATATGTTGTGTGTCCATTAAAATCAACTTCAAGCTCTAATTTGAAGCTCGTTTACAATGTTAAATGTTTAAAAATTTTAAGTACTATTACATTTTTCTTCTATTTCACAACACAGCATCAATCTATATATTTCTCAACATTTTTAAACTGAAAAAAATAAATCATGGATAAAGATACATACTCATTGCCAGCCACAGGAATCCTACCACAAAAATCATGTCTTTGCGGTGAAGATAATTCACGACTTGTCTGCAAAACTAGTTCCTTTTTTTTCAAGTTCTTCAGTTAATCCAATTGAGAACGAATGACTTTCGGTGTAAAGTTAAGATTATTTTCTTCAAATCTAAAAACTTTTGGCTTAGCTTCTTTTTTACACTTGAAAGAAATTATATTCACACTTAATTGGAATTGCCATTAAATATTTAAATCGGATTCAAGTCCGAAAAAGAAAGATCGAATCACACAAATCAATTTCACAAATTAATATCAGAAATTCATGGATTAATTTCCAATTCATAGAATCTTCTGTTAAGATGGAAAAAAACCAACGACTATGATCTCGGACTGAATAAATAATATAGCGACGACGAAGACGACGACAATGGTCACGGACCAACAATATGCACAAGTTTAACTCAAGATGCGATCAAAACAAAACGCACGAATACGTTCTCGATCGACGACGGCTGAAACGACACTAAAGCTTTCATGTTCGTATCTTGGTAAATTTAATGGTAACGAAAGTGAATTCAATAAAAAAAATATCAAAAGACGAGATACCCAACAAACCGTTAACAGTTAATGCAGCTCTTGTTCGACGACGACAGCGGTGATGACGATGGTAAAAATCTTTGAAACTCCATCCATAGTTCATGCAAGCTTAAGACTGAACTGTATTACCGACAAATTTGCCGGCTTTTTTTCTTCAATGATCAACAGAGAGAAAGAGAATCAAAACAAAAAATGTTTGTTTACATTTTTCTCGCTCTCTTAAAAATTCCTCAAAGAGAGTTTGAAATTGGCAAAATAACAACAAAATACCGTTATCGAATTTCAAGCCATAATAAAAGAGATTCCGCCGTCTTCTAATTGAAATGGTTGTCGTAGGTCATGATGATGGATGCAGAAAGCAGCGCCAAAAGTCACCAATTGACTGTTGTATTTGTTGTTGTTGTTTTTGTTGTGATTGTTTGCTTTGCGATAGAAATCTTTTTAATGAAACTGCCTGAAACTACCTGGCGCACAGTGGAACGAAAAGCTGAAAAAGTGGACATCGTGCTGTAACTTTTGAATAAATGGATGGATTTTGATGATTTTTTCGCCATTGTGTTTGTTAAATACTATAGATTAATAAAACATTGAAAAATATTTCATAAAGCATACGATTCCATATCTAGTAAAGTGCATTTGAAAACAAAAACCAAACATAAGAAAAATGGAATTTTAAAGTGTACCATACCTATACTAATTTAAATTCTAAATACTAACATCTTTTTTTAAAAAATCGTTCCTCAAATAATCAAGTAAAAAATTTGTATTTGTTTTGTTGAGATCCGTACACCCATTACCAATAAATTTAAAAATCTTCAAAAATTGAATCTATAAAAGTAAATATTATAACAATTTTTCTATCTGTTTTAACTATAGTTAAGGTAGGTAGATACTTATGATTGTATCCAATACTATGATTACTTCTTCGAATTTAAGAAATTTTTATCAAAATGATGCACAGTTTTGAAAATCAGCTTTTCTTCAACTGTAAATAAGAGAAAATGATATTTTTTCTATTAAGAACATTTCAATAAGAATATTTATAAAAGTGGCATGTATGTATTACATAAATCTATGTTCATATGTACGTACAATAAACACTATATCGCTATTAAAAACCAATCAATTTCAAATATTGTTTCCCGATACAAATTGCTGGAAACTTACATAAATAATTTTAAATCCAAATAAAGAGCCTTAGAAATAAACATATAATAGCATTAATTTTATTTCACAAAATTCCCTTAAGAAAATTGTGGAAAATTAAGACATGTAATATATAAATGTAAAAAAGGTTCAAGTAAATTTAAAAACAAAAATAATAATAATCAAAATCAAAAATAAGTTTTAAATGCTATTTTCACTCTCGATATCCTCATTCGAATCTGATGGATTTCTCGGAGAAGAAAAGAGATACCGGAAAGATTTGAAAGGAATTTAAAAGAAAAAATGTTGTTCTTCTAGAAACCGTTACACATTTTGTTCAAACAAGTAACCTCACACTTTAACATAGGTTATGTTAAAGCGCTGTTACGAAAACAGCGAAAACAGGTATTTTCAATTTTCAAACGGTTATATCCCAGAAACGTGAGGTGATAGAATTTTTCTGACTTCGGATTCGAGTTCAGCACACCTAAAAATACTGTAAAAGTATATTTTGGTTTCTGTTACAAAAAAAAAGATGACGTATTGAGCAATGACCAGTATAAAAGGTAGAGATTTTTTAAAGCTCATAGGTTAGCGGGGTCGGATCCGGTCGGATCCAATTCTTGTAAAATATTACTCACCGATAGCATAAAATTCCTTAAAGGTAAATTAGAAAGCAGGCATATGCAAGCATTTTTTTAAAAGCTTGTTGGAAGTTCTAGATATTATTTTTTAAAAGCAACTGTAAAAACCGGTGTTTTTGAATGGACAAATCTTTAATTTGATTTTTTTTTTAATTTAATTTTTTTAAACTAATCTTCTTTAGTTGAACTCAATTTATTTCATTGAGTTATCTCAAAAATTGAATGAAAGGCTCGAAAAACCAAAAATATCTAGTATCACATTTTTTTTGGCTTAGAAAATAAGTGTCAACTTAAGCCATTATTTCATGAAAACCGTTATGTTTACAAACAAAAATTTTATAGCTTATGAAAGAGTGGACAATTTTCAAAATATCACATATAAGAACTATGTTCATATCACAACAAAAAAAAATCACCTCATGACCAGAAATTTGTACTGATCGTTCCACTGTGTGGCGGCACGATTCAAATGGATGCGCCAATCTTGCATCTTCATGGGGCTATACGAAGTTGGTTTGGTGCTTAGGTTAGAGGTATAGGAAAATGTTTATCTAATTGAATTGTTGTGGAGATGTGAAAATTATTGACGTTGTTATTATATGAAGAGAGATAAACATGTAAAAAGAGAAGCAGATAGATTGAACATAACAACATTGGAGATTGGGCTGCTGAGGAAGATGCAAAAGCTGATCTGCTCAATTAGATATGTATGTGTGTTCTTTTTTTTTTGTTAATGATTTGTATCGTTAAGATGTTTTTGTTTTTATTTTTGTTTTGACTTAATTGCTAACCTATGCTTAGATTTTTGAGGTACATAATTAAGTTGAGCGAATGGAGTGTTTTTATTTTTATTTAATAGCTTGTTACGCGTTGATTTATAGATGCAGTAGTTCTCAATAGTGTAACGATTGATTGATTGATTAATTGAAACGTAGTGTTGAAGAAGACATGACTTTAATTAATCCATCTAACGATTAAGCTAATTACAATAAAAGCTTTCTAAAAAATATGATTTTTTGTTTTATTCCGGTGCGACCCACACTATGGTAACTTCGAATTCCTGCTCCGGAAGCTAGAAACCCGATGTTATTTTGTTATTAAAAAATCGACAGTTCAAGATCTTCCAAAACGTCAAGAGGGCCAATTCTCGATCTATAAAACTGTAAAATGAAAACAAAGTAATCAATTCAGTTTTCACAGATTCTTATCAGTTCGCAAACGATAACATTTTCGATCTATAAAAATGTATAGTTCTCTCACGAACAAACTTAATGCTTTTTTGTCCTTATCTCTTGTTCGTGGGGCATTGGAAAAATAAAATTCTGGTAGAACGTACCTAGTTATTTCACAATATAGTCCAGTCATCAAAGCTTTTTGATTCGGAAAAAATGGAGGAAAGATAAATTTTGGTATATGTCATATGTTTGAGGAGGCTCCTCATAGCATTCTTAGGAACTGTAAAAAGTCCCCATCGGTTTGAGCACCGCTAACAATTAAACGGGGGGTCAAAGACCCCCAAACGGTTTTTAAGGAATATTTCCCGAGTGGTAACTTTTACAAAAAAATGTCAAGGACTAGGTTGTAGCCTAGAAAATTTCCTACAAAATATTAGGTAACTTTTTTTTCGTAAGATTAATGGGAAGGGGTTCAATTCTCCCCCGTTTAGCCAGGAGGGGAAGTTTTCTAAAAAATTGAGTTAAAACAGATTAAAAAACAATTGTAATGCATACTGGCATTTTATGTATTACAGTTGGGTAATTCCATGAAAAAGTGGACATGAAGATGGAAAAATGGAAAATTTATCTCGCCCCCTGTCTATTGTTTGCTAGTTTTAAAATTAGAATAACAAAATATCCTTCAAGTAACAAACATATGACTGAAAATAAAATGAATTTATAAAAAGCGTAGCCCTAAATTTTTAAGTTAAAAACGTGAAATAACGTGAGTTACCGACTTTTTGTAACGTGAGTTACCATGTATTTTATTAAATTTGTATAAAATATTTTCAATAATTTAAAATTTATGTACAAATATAAATAGGCTGACAAGTTCTTATATCTTATTCAACAATTCAGTTAAGCTTTATTGGGGTGTTTAATTTTTAGAAATTATGCATAGTACTGCTACAAAACCCGTGTCCGAATATGGTAACGTGAGTTACCAACATGTTTTAGTATTTTTTACTAAGAAGGAATTTATTTTCCCCAAACATTTTATTTTTTCCTAGCAGTCGAAATCATTACCATGTATAGACTTTAAATTTTGTTTTGTTAATTAATTAATAAAAGAGAACGTAAAACTCTCCCAAATGTAACGTGAGTTACCATGGAATTGCCCAGTTGTTAATTTTTTTTCTTGTAAAGCCTAGTATGCAGATCGAGCAAAGACAAATTTTATCTCTACATTTTTTTTCTCGAGACAAATTCTGAAGGCGTAGAGATAAAAACAAAAGTCAAATGAGAACAGTAGCGTAGTTATAAATTTGAAAAATTATAAAATTTCCTTAAATTAACATAAATTTGAAACTTTTTCATGTACATAAATCATATTCCTTCAAAGCATTTACAGAGCAAGAAAAATTGAACGCATGCGCTTGATGGGGAACAATATAATGTGGATGGATGAAAAAACCTTTAAAAGATCTGAAATTTTCAGCTTTTACTTCTCTGGAAAAGTCGATTTTAGGGCAATTTGGTTACATTTGAATCAAAATACACTTTCTCCGTCAAAATATAGTTTGTCTCCCAAATAAATATATTGAAGGATTGTCTCCTGTCAAAATATATTGAAGGATTGCCACGATGTCAATAGATTAAAAAACCACTTAAAATTCTGAAATTTTTGAAGGTTTTTTACTTCTCCGGGAAAAAGTGGATAAGGGCACTTTTTTGACATTTGGATCAAATTAACGTTTTCCGTCAAAATAATTTGTTCTTCATTTTTCAAGCCATCAACAACTGTCAAATTCCATTGATGGATGGATGTGCTGTCGATGGACTAAAAAAAGCCATGTCAAAATCAGAAATGTTCACATTTTTCCACTGCTCCCAAGATCCATTTAAAATTGCCAACTCGTTTTGGGAATCAATTTAAATTTTTTATTGAAACAAATATTTTCCGTATCTGAAATGTGGCCCTTTTCTACCCTTTCTCATTAGCTACGCCACTGACTGATTTAAAACAGCTGTTCAATTAATTCTATTCTCATTCCATGTCATCATTTTCTGTACGCATTTTATATTTATTTCAGTTTTGCGTCCTTACAACGTCTTATAAATGGAAAGAATGAAACAGGGAGATGATTTTAGTTTATAAAAAGCGAAATATATATAAAACGTCACAATTTGTCCGGAAAAATAATGCTTCGAGCATTCTTTTTCCGCGCAAAATTAAGTGGAGACTTTTTTTACCTTTTCTCGTACAGCGGTTTCAACTGTCAAATTTTGCGCTGGAGCTGCGTACCGCTTGGAAAAAAAACCGAGATAAAATTTGTCCTGGGAAAAATTTTATATGGGAGATAAATTTTGTCTCGATCTGCGTACTGGGCTTAAAGCGAAAAATCTCTTCTTTAATTTTAATTTTTCATAAAGTTTTTTTTTCATTCAAACAATGACAGTTTTTGAAAAATTAATTTTCAAACTCAAAATTTTGAAAAAAAAAATTGAAATAAAATTACAAACTTATTTTTACGCAATTAAATATTATTTTTGTTTTAAAAATTCAATGCTCTTATTAATTAATAGTCAAAAACAGAAAACCATTGAATTTTGAAACCAATAAGAGTTCTTAATAATTACATGCATACATTTTTGAAAAAAATTATATTGTTTTTTTTCTTCAAAATTATTCAATGAATTGCTGTTGTTTACTATAAATTAATAAGAGCATTGAATTTTTAAAACAAAATTAATACTTAATTGCGTAAAAATAAGTTTGTAATTTTATTTCAATTTTTTTTTTCAAAATTTTGAGTTTGAAAATTAATTTTTCAAAAACTGTTCACTCAAACAACTTTTTTAAAAACCCTAAAATCACCTTTTTTCGAGCAGTAAAAATGTAAAAATTTCATCTTGTCGCAGGTAGTCACTGATTGGCGTCGGACGTCCAGTGATACAACGAATTCTACACGTCAATTGTACTCATTTTACTTCCAGGTGGTAACCTCCAGGTGGATTCTGGTATTGTTCCTTCCGACTTGACGCTAGAAACAGCAACATTGTAATCTTCTGTCGGAAAAGACTGGCTGTATAATTCGGCTGTAGATCACCGCCATCCAAGAAGGGCGACGGAATGGATCGGGCAAAAGAGAACCGAAAGACTGCGATATCTACTGCAGTTACTGTTACCGACCTAAGGCAAATGGCCTTGAGTTTTAATTTAACGCATCAAGGCTAAATTCGCCAACATTAGCCTCATATGCGTGCATGCCCCACAGAGGAGAAAGATCACGACACCAAGGATGAGTTCTACGAGCTCCTGGACAAGACATATGAGCAATGCCCTAGCTATGACATTCAAATTGTTTTGGTTGATTTTAATGCCAAACTAGGAAGAGAACACGTTTTTGGTGCCACAATCGAAAGATATAGCCTGCACGACAGCACCTCCGAGACGTTGTGGTAGCTAGTACGCAGTTCCCGCATCTCAATATACATAAGGGGACATGGCGAATTCCCGGTCAATCAACCGCCAACCAGATTGACCACATTGCGATCGACGCAAGGCACTCCTCCAGTATTAAGGATGTCCGAACGTTCCGAGGAGCCAACTTTGACTCGGACCACTACCTGGTTGTAGCCAAGGTAATGCTATGGATACCCAGACCAAAGCCAAAGCAAAGAAATTCTGTGAGGAAATTCGACGTCGTCGGACGGCTACAGTCGCAAGAAATCGCCAGGTCCTTTTCCGATCGAGTCTCTCTCGCGCCCTCTTAGATAGCACTATGCCGCCAACTGCAAGTATCGAAAACCAGTGAAAGAATTGCCAGGAAGCCATCAGAGATGCCGCTTCTGACGTGCTGGGCCTAGCACGACCAACACTGCGAAACCACTGGTTGGATGAAGAATGCCGGCAAGAACAGGCAGCCAAACAATAGGCATAGAAAGGACCAGAGCAGCTCGCGAGCTCTACGAACAGAAGAGGAGAGAGAGGAACACAAGCTTCTTCGAAGAAAAAAAGAACAGAAGCGCGTGATCGAGGAAATAGAGGAATGAAGTTCGGAAGTTTTACCAGAAAATAAAAAGAACCTAGTAGCGTTACAGGGCCCGAACTGAAGCCTGCAAGGATGAGGAGGGGAACATCGTGGTAAAATCGCAGTTGGTGCTGATGATATGGAAAAATCATTTCTGCAAATTATAAACTGAATTCCGCTTCCATGCGGATTGCACCATTCAACCTGGACGAACGTTGGCCAACAATTCCGTCCACCCGATCTTTATCTAGTAAAGATAGCTATATCTTAACTTAAATCCAATAAAGCAGCTCGAGCTGATGGCCTTGCGGCTGAGCTATTCAAAGCGGCTGGCGATGAATTGGTTAGGAGTATGCACCAGCTCATCTGTAAAAATATGGTCGGAGGAAAGCATGCCCGATGAATGGAACCTCAGCATTGTTTGCCCGATCCTCAAGAAAGGTGATCCTCTAGACTGCACCAACTACAGAGGTATCAATCTTCTTAATATCGCCTAGAAGATCTTCTCTGTCGTACTTTGTGAATACCTGATGGCATTTGTCAACAACCTCACAGGTCCATATCAGTGTGGCCTTAGGCCAGGGATGTCTACCATCGATCAAATATTCGCACTTCAGCAGATCTTGGAAAAATCCCAGGAGTTTCAAATCGATACCCACCACCTTTTCATCGATTTCAAGGCCGCGTATGACAGCATCTATAGAGAAAAACTCATCCGTTTATGCAGGATGACGATGGAGAATGCACGCTGCTCCATCATGGTTGGCAAAGACCTCAGCGACACCTATGATGTCAAAAAAGGTGTTAGGCAAGGCGACACGCTGTCATGCGACTTCTTCAACATTGTCCTTGAAAGAATAGTGCAAAATTCTCAATTGAACTCTAGAGGCACAATCTTTCAAAAGTCCGTCCAATTACTCGCTTTCAAAGACAAAAGATTTTTTTTAGGCATCGACGTTGTTGCCATCCTTCAAAAGAATTTGACAATTAATGGCTTGACAAATAGGGGAAAAACTATATTTTGCCAATTCACCAGCTTTTTCATTTTCCCCCATTTCAACAAAAATTATTTCAATAAATTAATAGCTTCACAACCGTTGTGATTTGTATTAAAAATCTTTTCAGATCCTTATCGTTAAAGAACTATATTCTACCCAAATTTTATTTTTCTGATCTCTCATGACCGGAAAAAAAAGTGTTTAGTTTGTTCGTGAGAGAGCTATAAATTTGTATAGATCGAAAATTTTATCGTTCGCTAACTATATTTTTATGTTTCGTGAGAAGATCGGTAAAGAATGATAAAGATCCGTATTTAATGATTCGCGAACGATATTTTACGAAACCTGTATCAAAGATGCACGTTTTGTGGAAAAAGTTTACTAAATCCTTTTAGTTCTCATTTTGTAATAACTGGTGTCAGAAGTGGAATCCGTTTTCTAGTGCAACATTACATATAATGTGCTTCGACTCAACTGGGATTGATTTAATTTAATTTTATTTTTGTAAAAAGTCTTGCCAGATCTGTATATATAATTAAAATTTAAGAATTACGATTAAAAAAATACTAAAATATTATTTTACAAATAAAATACCGGGAACTTTTAAAATTTTAATATTCCATTTTTTTCTTTAAATATATTTTTTTTAAATTGCATGATTAATAATATTTTGTTTCTTTTTTTTTTCTTTTTAGGTAAGCTCAATTCATCTTTATTTTCTAAGAAGCAAAATGCGTAAGTAACTTCCTCTTCCTTTAACAAAACAGTTTTGTTTTTAAATAAACACAAGAAAAACATTTCCTCAGACCTAATTTATGTAACTTTTGTAATATGACCTCGTTATTTTTTCAATAACAAACATTATTTACTTTGCATTCGTATAGCTATACTCATATGTCATGTAATATTAAAGTATATATCTTTTATATCTGCTCTCTCTTACCCTATTCAATCCCGCAAAAATTGACCATCAACATGCTCGTTATTCCAAAGATCAAATGTTTCTTATTTAACCCTATCAAAACAACAACCGCATTCCTTAAAGTAGTCTTAAAAAATTGTGTAGGTATAATCTTCTTGACTTTCAACAAATATTTATATCCAAAACACTAATCTACTTGTTATGAATGACTTAAGCTTCAACGCGTGCTACCACCAAACCTAATTCCATCGACTTTTACACCTTCTCCCGTTACAAATTGCGCCCACACGATACGATAAAGTGTGAAGAAGACCCATGATGCCAACGGACGACGACAACGTCCATTGTTATCGACTCAAATCTTCACCTAAAGGTCATTAATGACATGATGGTGCGCCTCAGGCTGCCATGGAAACACACACCTAACTCCCATTCCCATCAACCTATAGGAAAAGAAGCAACTTTATCGCTGTTTATTTTGAGGCTATTATTTTGTGGGGAAGACGCGAGATGCCCCCCTTCTTTCCTCCGTCCATATCTTCCCATATCTTCATTGGATTCGTGCAGGCATGAAGATGAAAGTCGCGTGCCCAACTTCTTAGCCCGTAACAAGCCAACGTTTTCATTTTCAACCATCTTCTGGTATTTTTCCCCGATGAGGCAGCGACATCCCGTAAAAGCGATATAATTCCAAGGTTACTTCACTTATGGGCTTTTGAGGTATGACTAGTCGTAGTTACGGATGAAAATCAAAGGTATGGAAGACTGGTTGCTATCGACGACTACGATGATTGATGGTTTTCAGTCGTGTTGCTGATGATCTTCAGTGAATAATCAGAGCAGCAGTTTATGATATAATTAGGCTGCTTTTTGTTATGGTCATGTCAAGAGTTACTGTCTCGTATAAGCTTGTGGTCTCGTGATGGAAACCATTCGTCAAAAGAAAGTTGGAGGTTTGACGACGACAGGTTGACATGGTGTGTTTTATTGTTACAACTTAATTAAATGTCCATAAATAAAAATACTACGAATGAACTACAAACAAATAAAGTAAAAGCGTTGAATTAATTATGTACAGGTACATTGATTTAACATTCATTGACTCTGCCAATCTTGAATGACAAAAAAAAAGTTAAAAAAAAAAAAACACATTATAACGCCTGTTGCACTGCCAAACCCAGATTATAAATACTCGTAAGCAAAATGTAGATTTGGTTTATTATGAGTCCATTGGAGCAGAAAAAGAGCCGATCGGATTCTGTGGTTGAGATTAAGTGTGTCATTTAATAGCTTTTCGGGTGCTTAGCTATGGGAATCGTTTATATTTCCAAGGTGGCGGGTGGTGCGGCAACTGCGGGTGGTTTGGTTGGACCAACCTCTTTGCAATTCTAATGATGTCAAGTGTCAAGGTGTAGAACAAAATATCGCATATCTGTAAATGGATGCTGATGAATATGCAGCAAAGTTTTGGGGAGGGGTTTGTTTAGATTTGACTTGATTTCGCCAAATACATGCAAATGGGAAGGGCATGGTACTTGTGGTTTGAATTTATTTGTTATTCATTTTTGTTTTTTCATATTGTTGAACTTGTTTAATAAATGAGTTTAATTTGTCTGAAAAAATGGTGACTGTTTTTAACAATACACAGTGATTTGCATGAAATTTGGGAAAAATTCGAGCTTTTAAATTCCAATTGTCGTTCTAAATCAATAACTATCTACATACATTTTCGACACTTAAAACGTAAGTTTTCGGCATTACGATTCATCAAAGAATCTTTTCTTTAAAATTTTTCAATTAAAATGCCCCAGAAATGAAATAAAAAAGCACTAAATTAAGAAGCCAAAAAAACAGAAGTTTCAATAATGAATTCGAATAGATAAAGGGTATTTGACTACCCTTGAAATAATTAAAAACACTGAGGATGTTGGACGAATAGAACAAGAATTATAGAAAAGATACTGATGCATGTATTGGTTTTGGAGTACTGGATATCAAAAGACTTACTTACTTATCCGGCTCCCGAACCATGAAGGGTCTCTGCCTGGGATATTGCGGTCTTCCATCTGTTGCGGTTCCCCGCACGCTCCCTCTAGTCGTCGAGACCAAGCGCTCTTGCGTCTGTGACCGCCTGGTCCCTGTAGCGGAGGCTCGGTCTTCCTGGTCGTCTCGAACCTGGGGGCTGGAATTCGAAGATTTTTTTGGCTGGATCATTGTTGTCCATTCACTCGATGTGGACGCGCTAGTGTAGTCGACGTGTTTTGAACTACATCCACATCTTGGTATACAGCTCGTACAGTTCACGATTGAATCTTTTCCTCCAGTTGCCCTCTTCGCATATAGGACCAAACATCTGCCGAAGAATTTTTCTCTCGAAAGTGCCCCAGTATCAATTCCCCTTTTTTACTTATCGTCCAGCAATCGGCGCCGTAGAGAAGAACTGGTAGAATTAGCGTTTTGTATAGCGTGAACTTTGTCTTTCGAGAAAAGAGTTTTGAACCCATGAAACCGAAGTAGCAGCGGTTCGCTAGGGTAATTTTTCGTCGGATTTCCACTAAGGAGTCTTTCGTGGAATTGATGTTTGTTCCGAGGTAGGTGAACTCCTTGACTACCTCGAAATAACTGCTACCAACAGTGACGTTTTTTGTCCTAGTTTGTGGATAGCATGTACTTTGTTTTGTCCTCATTCACTTCAAGACCAACGCGTTTCGCCTTTTCATCAATAGCTGTGAATGCTTCAAGTACAGCTCTCTTGGAGCGGCCGATGATGTCGATGTCATCCGCATAGCCAAGCAGTTGAGAGGACCTGTTAAAGATAGTGCCTTCCATGTTAACACCACTCTTGCGCACTATCTGCTCCAGGACTAGGTTGAAGAAATCACATGCTAGCGCATCTCCTTGTCTGAACCGTGTACACGTCTGGAATAACTCGGATGGGCTGTTACCCATTTGCACGTTGCACCGCGTATTTTGTAACGTCATGCGGCATAGCTGGATCAGTTTTTTCGGGATCCCGAGTTCTGACATCGCCAATAGAAGCTCTTGGCGACTTATGCTATCATATGCGGCTTTAAAGTCGCTGAATAGGTGGTGGGTCTCGACTTGAAATTCGTTGGTCTTTTCCAGGATTTGCCTCAATGTGAAAATTTGGTCTATCGTTAATCGGCCAGGCCTGAAGCCACACTGGTACGTGCCGATCATAGTGTTACAGAAAGGTTTTAGACGCTCACATAGTACGGTGGATAGGATCTTGTAGGCAAAATTAAGCAGGGATATGCCTTTTTAGTTCTTGCAGGACAAAGGATCGCCTTTTTTGTAGATTGGTCATATGGAGCTTTTTGACCATCCGTTGGGCATACTTTACTCCTCCCACACTTAGTTGATGAGCTGCTGCATGCACCCTACCATGTTTGAAGAGTTCCGCAGGTAGGCCATCCGAGTCGGCGGATTTGTTGTTCTTAAGCTTGTGGATGGCTTTCTTAACCTCTTCAGTCCTGGGCGCTGGGACTGGATCTTCATTGACTGGTCTCATGCTTCTTTGTTTCCCTATCGCCTCCTCTACATAATGCCCACTAAGTAGCTGCTGGAAATGCTGCTTGAACACGTCTACAATTCCCTGTGCTTCGGTGACTAGGTTCACTTCGCTGTTTAGAAGAGCTTGCGTGCAAGTCCTATAACCAGATGCCAGTTGCTTGGCTGTTTTATAGAACCGGCGGGTGTTGGTGGCGGTGCTGGACTCTTCGAGATACTTGAGCTTAAATGCTGCCATTGCTCTTTTCTTTCTGCGCAGGTTTTTTTTCTCCTTCCTTCTCTTTTCACGGTACTCCTCTTTTGCTGCTCTTGTTTTCCGTTGCAGCATTTACATTCGTGCATTTTCCGTCTCCTGCTTCAATACCGCGCATTCATCATCATACCACGGGTTCTTTTTTCTGGGTGGTTGATAACCTATGGTGGTCTCGGCTGTCCCCTTAATGATGGTGCGATACTGGTTCCATTGGTTGTTGACGCTTGTGGCTGGGTTTACGGCAGAGAGTTTCCCGGTCTATTGCTCACTGTAGTCTCTGGCTTTCTCAGATGTGCTAAGGCATGCAATGTTGAATTTCTTCCTTTGGGCGGTCTTCGTTTTCTTTTCGTTGGACAGTCAGGCTCTGAACTTTGTCACAACAAGAAAGTGGTCAGAGTCCACGTTTGCACCTCGGAAAGTTTGCACGTCCAAGATGTTCGATGCGTACCTTGCGCCAATTAGCACGTGGTCGATTTGGTTGGCGGTTCGACCATCTGGAGATCGCCAGGTTGCTGTGTGTATCCTTCGCCTGGGGAACCTAGTGCTACTTATCACCGTATTACGATCTGCATCAAAGTCGATTAGTCGGAGGCCGAAATCTGTTGTCGTTTCGTGGAGGCTGTGCTTTCCAACTAATCCGCCAAAGATGTTTTCCTTTCCGACTTTAGCATTGAAGTCTCCGAGCACGACTTTGACATCATACTCCGGCAGGCTCCGTAGGCTCCGTCCAGGAGGTCGTAAAACTCCTGCTAGTTAGACTCCTCAGCTTCATAGGTAGCGGCGTGTGCACATATAGGCTAAGGTTTTGGAAGGAAGCTTTGATGCGGATCACAGCCAGGTCATCGCTAATCGGCTTAAAATCGATGACATTCGATCTGGGTCGATTTCCCACGACGAATCCGCATCCCAGCATGTGCAGTCTTTGATCACAGCTGTAAAAAAAGTCGCAATCTTTTCTTTTCGTTGTTCCTGATCCTATCCATCGTATCTCCTGGATCGCGGTAATATCTGCCTTGTACCGCGAGAGGACAGATTCAAGTTTTTGAGTAGCACCTGGCGTATAGAGTGTCCTTACATTCGAGGTGCATACTCGTAGGTTAGGTTAGGTTGAAGTGGCTGCCAGTCGTGGAGACTGACACACTTAGACCATGAGTTGGTCCATTGTGATACCACATGAATCTAGGAAACCCTTTTCCTTACTCGGTGAACCATTTGGAGCTTCTTATGAAGCGTAATAGACTGCCAATGTCTAAGTTTCTCAGATCACTAGGATCATTGAAGTAGAACTCACCAAGGTGAAGTCTTCGTCTATGAGATAGAGCAGGGCACGTGCATAGAAGGTGAGGGATCGATTCTATCTCTTCCTCATCCATACAGCTTCTGCAAAAATCGTTAGCGAATACGCCAAGACGCGTTGCGTGCTTGCCTATGAGGCAGTGTCCGGTTATAACACCAATCATGGAGCTGATGTGCAATCTGCTTAGAGAAATCAAACGCTTAGATCGTTTTAAATCCATTACTGGCCAGATTTGTTTTGTTGCCAAACAAGAGGTGATATCATTCCACCTAAGATTTGTTCTCTCTAAGGCATCTTGCTTCAGCAAAAGTTTACATGTAGCGATGGGTATACCTATTTCTGCCTTACTAGGTAGAAGAGGTAAAGTTGTACCATTTTTAGCGAGTTCATCGGCCTTACAATTACCTGGGATGTCCCTATGCCCCGGCACCCAACACAGGTGAATATTAAACTGTTGTGCCATCTCCAGCAGAGACGAACGGCAATTTAGGGCTGTTATAGAGTTAGTAGAGACCGATTCCAGGGATTTAATAGCTGCTTGACTATCCGAGAAGATGCGGATATCTGTAGTTGATATCACGTTTTCCTTCAGCCAAGATAAGGCTTCTTTAATCGCCATAAGTTCCGCCTGGAACACGCTACAATGATTAGGAAGACGGAATGAGAGACTTAATTTTAGTCTTTCTGAGTACACACCGCCACCCACCCCTTCATCAGTTTTCGATCCGTCCGTGTAGATATGAACCGATTCATCTTCCAAGAAGGCCATATCCTCCCAGAGGGTTCTAGAAGGAATGGTGACTTGAAAGTTTAAACCGAATTGTGGTTTTGGGATGGTGTAGTCAATGCGACTAGGTAGTGACCTGAATGAATTCAGAATGATGGAATGGCCAATATTATTGTTGTACCATTGTGAGGAAGCTTGTAGGCGTAAGGCTGTATTTGCAGCCACCTGTTTGCTAAATATATCGAGGGGAGTCAGATATAGCAGAACGTCTAGAGCGGCAGAGGGTGTCGTGCGAAGCGCACCACTTATGCATAAACAAGCCGAGCGTTGTACTTTGTTTAGTCTGTCGCAGTTTACCGCTTTATCTAGAGCAGTCCACCATACTGCAACACCATATGTGAGAATCGGTCTAATCACCGATGTGTATAGCCAATGAGTAATACGAGGTTGAAGGCCCCATTTGTTCCCAACGGCTTTTTTGCATGAGAAGAGTGCTACTGTGGCCTTCTTGACTCTTTCTTGTATATTAGGTTTCCAACTTAACTTTTTGTCTAAAATAAGACCCAAATATTTTGCCTGATCAGTGAATGTTAATGGAACACCTTTAATAGAGGGAGGATCTACATGAGGGATTTTATATTTCCTTGAGAATAGAACAAGTTCTGTTTTATGAGGGTTGACGCCCAGACCACACCGGTCTGCCCAATTGGTTAGCCTATTTAAAGCATTTTGTAAGAGTTCTTTTAAAGTGGTAGGATGCTTTCCTGATACGGCAATAGCAACATCGTCCGCATAGGCAATCACTCTGTAACCCTCCTCTTCCAGGCATATTAGCAGCTCATTTACCACCAAGTTCCATAGAAGGGGAGAAAGGACACCGCCTTGCGGCGTACCTCTACTAACAGACCTTCTAGCAGAATAGCTACCTAGCTTTGAGTTGATAACCCTGCTCGTCAGCATTTGGTTAATCAATTCTCCAAGCGAACCATCTACCTTCAGAGATGTCAGCGCAGATGCGATTGCAGATGCGTCGACATTATTAAAAGCGCCTTCTATATCTAAGAAAGCAACCATGGTGTACTCTTTGTGATGGAGGGAATATTCAATGGTTCTTACTAAACTATGTAAGGCAGTTTCTACAGATTTCCCTTTGCAGTAAGCATGTTGACTCGTAGACAAAAGTCGCGTGTCAATGCATGATCGTAAGTGGATATCAATCAATCGTTCAAAAGTTTTTAGAAGGAATGATGATAGACTAATAGGTCTGAGATCCTTTGGGTTTACTTGGGAGCACTTTCCAGCTTTGGGTATGAACACAACCTTAACCTCTCTCGAAGATAAGGGGATGTAGACGAGTGCTAAGCAGCTAGTAAAGATAGACTCCAGAATTGGCTGAGTTAAATCTTTATTCATCTGGAGTTCGGCTGGTATTATGCCATCTGGTCCCGCAGACTTGTAAGGCTGAAAGCTGTTGAGCGCCCATTGCAGTTTTTCCTTGTAATCTGACCTTGTGGATAGATTAGATTCATATCAAACCTATTACGGTCGAAGCTATTAATGTTTTGGGAGCTACCAGGGAAGTGAGTATCCAATAGCAAGTTAAGCGATTCTTCGCAGGAATTTGTCCATGAGCCATCAGCATTTTTTAAGCAGCTTGGCATTACTGGATTAGTAGAGAGAATTTTTCTTAGTCTAGATGCCTCTGAAGTTTCTTCGTACAGTTCACGATTGAATCTTTTTCTCCAGTTGCCCTCTTCGCATATAGGACCAAATATCCGCCGAAGAATTTTTCTCTCGAAAGTGCCCCAGTATCAATTCCCCTTTTTTACTTATCGTCCAGCACTCGGCGCCGTAGAGTAGAACTGGTAGAATTAGCGTTTTGTATAGCGTGAACTTTGTCTTTCGAGAAAAGAGTTTTGAACCCATTTGTTTGGCCAAACCGAAGTAGCAGCGGTTCGCTAGGGTAATTTTTCGTCGGATTTCCACTAAGGAGTCTTTCGTGGAATAGATGGTTGTGGTTGTTCCGAGGTAGGTGAACTCCTTGACTACCCCGAAATTACTGCTACCAACAGTGACGTTTTTTGTCCTAGTTTGTGGATAGCATATACTTTGTTTTGTCCTCATTCACTTCAAGACCAACGCGTTTCGCCTGTTCATCAATAGCTGTGAATGCTTCAAGTACAGCTCTCTTGGAGCGGCCGATGATGTCGATGTCGTCCGCATAGCCAAGCAGTTGAGAAGATCTGTTGAAGATAGTGCCTTCCATGCTAACACCACTCTTGCGCACTATCTGCTCCAGGAGTAAGTTGAAGAAATCACATGGTAGCGCATCTCCTTGTCTGAAACCTGTACACGTCTGGAATATCTCGGATGAGCTGTTACCCATTTGCACGTTGCACCGCGTATTTTGTAACGTCATGCGGCATAGCTGGATCAGTTTTTTCGGGATCCCGAGTTCCGACATCGCCAATAGAAGCTCTTGGCGACTTATGCTATCATATGCGGCTTTAAAGTCGATGAATAGGTGGTGGGTCTCGTTGGTCTTTTCCAGGATTTGCCTCAATGTGAAAATTTTGTCTATCGTTAATCTGCCTGGCCTGAAGCCACACTGGTACGTGCCGATCATAGTGTTACAGAAAGGTTTTAGACGCTCACATAGTACGTTGGATAGGATCTTGTAAACAAAATTAAGCAGGAATATGCCTTTGTAGTTCTTGCAGGACAAAGGATCGCCTTTTTTGTAGATTGGTCATATGGAGCTTTTTGACCATCCGTTGGGCATACTTTACTCCTCCCACACTTAGTTGATGAGCTGCTGCATGCACCCTACTTCGCTTGAAGAGTTCCGCAGGTAGGCCATCCGAGCCGGCGGATTTGTTGTTCTTAAGCTTGTGGATGGCTTTCTTAACCTGGGCGCTGGGACTGGATCTTCATTGACTGGTCTCATGCTTCTTTGTTCCCCTATCGCCTCCTCTACATAATGCCCACTTAGTAGTTGCTGGAAATGCTGCTTGAACACGTCTACAATTTCCTGTACTTCGGTGACTAGGTTCACTTCGCTGTTTAGAAGAGCTTGCGTGCAAGTCCTATAACCAGATGCCTGTTGCTTGGCTGTTTTGTAGAACCGGCGGGTGTTGGTGGCGGTGCTGAACTCTTCGAGATACTTGAGTTTAGAGGCTGCCAATGCTCTTTTCTTTCTGCGCAGGTTTTTTTTCTCCTTCCTTCTCATTTCACGGTACTCCTCTCTTGCGCCTCTTGTTTTCCTTTGCAGCATTTGCATTCGTGCATTTTCCGTCTCCTGCTTCAATACCGCGCATTCATCATCATACCACGGGTTCTTTTTTCTGGGTGGTCGATAGCCTATGGTGGTCTCGGCTGTCCCCTTGATGATGTCGCGATACTGGTTCCACTGGTTGTTGACGCTTGTGGCTGTGTACGGCAGAGAGTTTCCCGGTCGATTGCTCACTGTAGTCTCTGGCTTTCTCAGATATGCTAAGGCATGCAATGTTGAATTTCTTCCTTTGGGCGGTCTTCGTTTTCTTTTCGATGGACAGTCGGGCTCTGAACTTTGTCACAACAAGAAAGTGGTCAGAGTCCACGTTTGCACCTCGGAAAGTTCCGACGTCCAAGATTTTCGATGCGTACCTTGCGCCAATTAGCACGTGGTCGATTTGGTAGGCGGTTCGACCATCTGGAGATCGCCAGGTTGCTGTGTGTATCCTTCGCCTGGGTAACCTAGTGCTACTTATCACCGTATTACGAGCTGCAGCAAAGTCGATTAGTTGGAGGTCGTTGTCTGTTGTCGTTTCGTGGAGGCAGAGCTTTTCAAATAATCCCTCAAAGATGTTTTCCTTTCCGACTTCAGCATTGAAATCTCCGAGCATGACTTTGACATCGTACTCGGGACAGGCTCCGTCCAGGAGGTCGTAAAACTCCTGCTTGTTAGACTCCTCAGCTTCATAGGTAAGGGCGCGTGCACATATAGGCTAATGTTTTGGAAGGAAGCTTTGATGCGGATTACAGCCAGGCGATCGCTGATCGGCTTAAAATCGATGACATTCGATCTGGGTCGATTTCCCACGACGAATCCGCATCCCAGCATGTGCAGTCTTTGATCACAGCTGTAAAAAAAGTCGCAATCTTTTCTTTTCGTTGTTCCTGATCCTATCCATCGTATCTCCTGGATCGCGGTAATATCTGCCTTGTACCGCGAGAGGACAGATTCAAGTTTTTGAGTAGCACCTGGCGTATAGAGTGTCCTTACATTCGAGGTGCATACTCGTAGGTTAGGTTAGGTTGAAGTGGCTGCCAGTCGTGGAGACTGACACACTTAGACCATGAGTTGGTCCATTGTGATACCACATGAATCTAGGAAACCCTTTTCCTTACTCGGTGAACCATTTGGAGCTTCTTATGAAGCGTAATAGACTGCCAATGTCTAAGTTTCTCAGATCACTAGGATCATTGAAGTAGAACTCACCAAGGTGAAGTCTTCGTCTATGAGATAGAGCAGGGCACGTGCATAGAAGGTGAGGGATCGATTCTATCTCTTCCTCATCCATACAGCTTCTGCAAAAATCGTTAGCGAATACGCCAAGACGCGTTGCGTGCTTGCCTATGAGGCAGTGTCCGGTTATAACACCAATCATGGAGCTGATGTGCAATCTGCTTAGAGAAATCAAACGCTTAGATCGTTTTAAATCCATTACTGGCCAGATTTGTTTTGTTGCCAAACAAGAGGTGATATCATTCCACCTAAGATTTGTTCTCTCTAAGGCATCTTGCTTCAGCAAAAGTTTACATGTAGCGATGGGTATACCTATTTCTGCCTTACTAGGTAGAAGAGGTAAAGTTGTACCATTTTTAGCGAGTTCATCGGCCTTACAATTACCTGGGATGTCCCTATGCCCCGGCACCCAACACAGGTGAATATTAAACTGTTGTGCCATCTCCAGCAGAGACGAACGGCAATTTAGGGCTGTTATAGAGTTAGTAGAGACCGATTCCAGGGATTTAATAGCTGCTTGACTATCCGAGAAGATGCGGATATCTGTAGTTGATATCACGTTTTCCTTCAGCCAAGATAAGGCTTCTTTAATCGCCATAAGTTCCGCCTGGAACACGCTACAATGATTAGGAAGACGGAATGAGAGACTTAATTTTAGTCTTTCTGAGTACACACCGCCACCCACCCCTTCATCAGTTTTCGATCCGTCCGTGTAGATATGAACCGATTCATCTTCCAAGAAGGCCATATCCTCCCAGAGGGTTCTAGAAGGAATGGTGACTTGAAAGTTTAAACCGAATTGTGGTTTTGGGATGGTGTAGTCAATGCGACTAGGTAGTGACCTGAATGAATTCAGAATGATGGAATGGCCAATATTATTGTTGTACCATTGTGAGGAAGCTTGTAGGCGTAAGGCTGTATTTGCAGCCACCTGTTTGCTAAATATATCGAGGGGAGTCAGATATAGCAGAACGTCTAGAGCGGCAGAGGGTGTCGTGCGAAGCGCACCACTTATGCATAAACAAGCCGAGCGTTGTACTTTGTTTAGTCTGTCGCAGTTTACCGCTTTATCTAGAGCAGTCCACCATACTGCAACACCATATGTGAGAATCGGTCTAATCACCGATGTGTATAGCCAATGAGTAATACGAGGTTGAAGGCCCCATTTGTTCCCAACGGCTTTTTTGCATGAGAAGAGTGCTACTGTGGCCTTCTTGACTCTTTCTTGTATATTAGGTTTCCAACTTAACTTTTTGTCTAAAATAAGACCCAAATATTTTGCCTGATCAGTGAATGTTAATGGAACACCTTTAATAGAGGGAGGATCTACATGAGGGATTTTATATTTCCTTGAGAATAGAACAAGTTCTGTTTTATGAGGGTTGACGCCCAGACCACACCGGTCTGCCCAATTGGTTAGCCTATTTAAAGCATTTTGTAAGAGTTCTTTTAAAGTGGTAGGATGCTTTCCTGATACGGCAATAGCAACATCGTCCGCATAGGCAATCACTCTGTAACCCTCCTCTTCCAGGCATATTAGCAGCTCATTTACCACCAAGTTCCATAGAAGGGGAGAAAGGACACCGCCTTGCGGCGTACCTCTACTAACAGACCTTCTAGCAGAATAGCTACCTAGCTTTGAGTTGATAACCCTGCTCGTCAGCATTTGGTTAATCAATTCTCCAAGCGAACCATCTACCTTCAGAGATGTCAGCGCAGATGCGATTGCAGATGCGTCGACATTATTAAAAGCGCCTTCTATATCTAAGAAAGCAACCATGGTGTACTCTTTGTGATGGAGGGAATATTCAATGGTTCTTACTAAACTATGTAAGGCAGTTTCTACAGATTTCCCTTTGCAGTAAGCATGTTGACTCGTAGACAAAAGTCGCGTGTCAATGCATGATCGTAAGTGGATATCAATCAATCGTTCAAAAGTTTTTAGAAGGAATGATGATAGACTAATAGGTCTGAGATCCTTTGGGTTTACTTGGGAGCACTTTCCAGCTTTGGGTATGAACACAACCTTAACCTCTCTCGAAGATAAGGGGATGTAGACGAGTGCTAAGCAGCTAGTAAAGATAGACTCCAGAATTGGCTGAGTTAAATCTTTATTCATCTGGAGTTCGGCTGGTATTATGCCATCTGGTCCCGCAGACTTGTAAGGCTGAAAGCTGTTGAGCGCCCATTGCAGTTTTTCCTTGTAATCTGACCTTGTGGATAGATTAGATTCATATCAAACCTATTACGGTCGAAGCTATTAATGTTTTGGGAGCTACCAGGGAAGTGAGTATCCAATAGCAAGTTAAGCGATTCTTCGCAGGAATTTGTCCATGAGCCATCAGCATTTTTTAAGCAGCTTGGCATTACTGGATTAGTAGAGAGAATTTTTCTTAGTCTAGATGCCTCTGAAGTTTCTTCGTACAGTTCACGATTGAATCTTTTTCTCCAGTTGCCCTCTTCGCATATAGGACCAAATATCCGCCGAAGAATTTTTCTCTCGAAAGTGCCCCAGTATCAATTCCCCTTTTTTACTTATCGTCCAGCACTCGGCGCCGTAGAGTAGAACTGGTAGAATTAGCGTTTTGTATAGCGTGAACTTTGTCTTTCGAGAAAAGAGTTTTGAACCCATTTGTTTGGCCAAACCGAAGTAGCAGCGGTTCGCTAGGGTAATTTTTCGTCGGATTTCCACTAAGGAGTCTTTCGTGGAATAGATGGTTGTGGTTGTTCCGAGGTAGGTGAACTCCTTGACTACCCCGAAATTACTGCTACCAACAGTGACGTTTTTTGTCCTAGTTTGTGGATAGCATATACTTTGTTTTGTCCTCATTCACTTCAAGACCAACGCGTTTCGCCTGTTCATCAATAGCTGTGAATGCTTCAAGTACAGCTCTCTTGGAGCGGCCGATGATGTCGATGTCGTCCGCATAGCCAAGCAGTTGAGAAGATCTGTTGAAGATAGTGCCTTCCATGCTAACACCACTCTTGCGCACTATCTGCTCCAGGAGTAAGTTGAAGAAATCACATGGTAGCGCATCTCCTTGTCTGAAACCTGTACACGTCTGGAATATCTCGGATGAGCTGTTACCCATTTGCACGTTGCACCGCGTATTTTGTAACGTCATGCGGCATAGCTGGATCAGTTTTTTCGGGATCCCGAGTTCCGACATCGCCAATAGAAGCTCTTGGCGACTTATGCTATCATATGCGGCTTTAAAGTCGATGAATAGGTGGTGGGTCTCGTTGGTCTTTTCCAGGATTTGCCTCAATGTGAAAATTTTGTCTATCGTTAATCTGCCTGGCCTGAAGCCACACTGGTACGTGCCGATCATAGTGTTACAGAAAGGTTTTAGACGCTCACATAGTACGTTGGATAGGATCTTGTAAACAAAATTAAGCAGGAATATGCCTTTGTAGTTCTTGCAGGACAAAGGATCGCCTTTTTTGTAGATTGGTCATATGGAGCTTTTTGACCATCCGTTGGGCATACTTTACTCCTCCCACACTTAGTTGATGAGCTGCTGCATGCACCCTACTTCGCTTGAAGAGTTCCGCAGGTAGGCCATCCGAGCCGGCGGATTTGTTGTTCTTAAGCTTGTGGATGGCTTTCTTAACCTGGGCGCTGGGACTGGATCTTCATTGACTGGTCTCATGCTTCTTTGTTCCCCTATCGCCTCCTCTACATAATGCCCACTTAGTAGTTGCTGGAAATGCTGCTTGAACACGTCTACAATTTCCTGTACTTCGGTGACTAGGTTCACTTCGCTGTTTAGAAGAGCTTGCGTGCAAGTCCTATAACCAGATGCCTGTTGCTTGGCTGTTTTGTAGAACCGGCGGGTGTTGGTGGCGGTGCTGAACTCTTCGAGATACTTGAGTTTAGAGGCTGCCAATGCTCTTTTCTTTCTGCGCAGGTTTTTTTTCTCCTTCCTTCTCATTTCACGGTACTCCTCTCTTGCGCCTCTTGTTTTCCTTTGCAGCATTTGCATTCGTGCATTTTCCGTCTCCTGCTTCAATACCGCGCATTCATCATCATACCACGGGTTCTTTTTTCTGGGTGGTCGATAGCCTATGGTGGTCTCGGCTGTCCCCTTGATGATGTCGCGATACTGGTTCCACTGGTTGTTGACGCTTGTGGCTGTGTACGGCAGAGAGTTTCCCGGTCGATTGCTCACTGTAGTCTCTGGCTTTCTCAGATATGCTAAGGCATGCAATGTTGAATTTCTTCCTTTGGGCGGTCTTCGTTTTCTTTTCGATGGACAGTCGGGCTCTGAACTTTGTCACAACAAGAAAGTGGTCAGAGTCCACGTTTGCACCTCGGAAAGTTCCGACGTCCAAGATTTTCGATGCGTACCTTGCGCCAATTAGCACGTGGTCGATTTGGTAGGCGGTTCGACCATCTGGAGATCGCCAGGTTGCTGTGTGTATCCTTCGCCTGGGTAACCTAGTGCTACTTATCACCGTATTACGAGCTGCAGCAAAGTCGATTAGTTGGAGGTCGTTGTCTGTTGTCGTTTCGTGGAGGCAGAGCTTTTCAAATAATCCCTCAAAGATGTTTTCCTTTCCGACTTCAGCATTGAAATCTCCGAGCATGACTTTGACATCGTACTCGGGACAGGCTCCGTCCAGGAGGTCGTAAAACTCCTGCTTGTTAGACTCCTCAGCTTCATAGGTAAGGGCGCGTGCACATATAGGCTAATGTTTTGGAAGGAAGCTTTGATGCGGATTACAGCCAGGCGATCGCTGATCGGCTTAAAATCGATGACATTCGATCTGAGTTGATTTCCCACGACGAATCCGCATCCCAGCATTTGCAGTCTTTGATGACAGCTGTAATAAATGTCGCAATCTTTTCTTTTCGTTATTCCTGATCCTATCCATCGTATCTCCTGGATTGCGGTAAATCTGCCTTGTACCGCGAGATGACAGATTCAAGTTTTTGAGTAGCACCTGGCGTATAGAGTGTCCTTACATTCCAGGTGCATACTCGTAGGTCATAGTCCATTTTCATTCCGGATCTGGTTGCCATTTGAGGGGGGGGGGGGGGGGGCTTTGCGCTTCTTTCTCATGACAGTGGTTTTTTTTTTATTGTGCTCGGGTCGTTAGCCCAACGCACTAACCTCCAATCTATAGGGCCATGGGTTTAATTGATCAAGATTCGCACATCGTCATGTCATAAAGCCAAGACCAGTATCCAGGGGCTACCTACTTGGAGGTATTGTAAGCACTTGATGTGTAGGAAAAGATACAGCTCAAGGCCACCTGTTCCTACAACATCCAGCCATCATTTCTTGCGGCTAAAAAATCCAACGATTGAAAATCACATGTGCGTGCATGATTTTTTCTAGTTGCGATTACGATTTTCTAGTCGCGCTATGTTAAATCGCAAGTGTGAGCAAAAGCATCTTAGTCCGTTTTTTTTCATTTAAACTTTCGACAATCGCATCGCTAGAAAGATGGAACAAATTTTCGACTTTTAATCGTCGCGATTTCTCGGTGCATTCATTCTTATTCAAATTCATGTATTATATTTCTGGCGACTAAACAGTCGCGCGATTGAAATCGCAAGTACGGTCCTTGCCTTATTCGTGCATTTTTCTACTATGCTCTTAAGCTCACCAAACATTGCCAATGCGGAAATCATAATTGGAGGTGGTTAAAAAATGTTCTATAACTTTTAAGACTTCATTTTGAATGAACCTAAACAAAAATATAAGAAAAAAATGTTTCCTCATTGTCACAATAGAAAGTCAAAACATATCAAATTTTATTTGTGTTTAGTTATTGGCTAGAGATTGAAGTGGAAATACAAATTATTTTTGTTTCATATTTCTCTGGTATTTTCAATGAAAAATAGCTCTTCAAAATATATTTTTACTTGTGGTTCTTCTGGTATAAACACAGTACCTACTATACATACATTGTTGCTTAAATTTAATTCAACTCATTGAACACAAAAATTTTAATACGAATAGTTTCAAATATTGCATCTACCTACATTCCATTATAAATAAATCAAAATTTGCTATGATTTGTCACATAACCAATCTTTCTGATGTAAACACCAAAACCTCAAATAACAACTTAAAAGATTATCACCACAAAAATAATATTAATAAATATATAATAAAATGGCTATAGGTAAGGTAGGTAGATAGGCAGGCACAGGTAGTCTAGATAGATGTCTACAGTATGAACACAAAATTTCAACCGTTGATATGTGTACCTACCTATAGAATATCGAACTTTGTGTATTTGTTTTTGGCCCAAAAATCACACACAAAATCCCATAACATCAAATATACCATTAAAATTAATTCATCATCGCTCAAGCTCAACACAAAACACAACATTCATGAACTGTGCAGAGAAATGTTTGGTGAATTTGCGTTTGTTGTCGTTTATTTTCGTTCGAAACAAGAAGTGTCAACATAAATGCAAATAAAATTAATTGAAACATTTTGCCACCATGCATCCGAGGTTCATGCATTCGAATAAATTAATTTGCTCTAAATATACAAATACTTTTGTGAGCCTACAGTGCAGTGATGGAATGGAGACATATCATGAAAATGATCATAATACCTACCTAGCTGGTAGGTGTGTATCCTTTTTTTTTTGTCATCGAAAAAAACAATTAACAAAAAGGCTCAGTTTATCCTTCCGTGACATGCAATGACACCGACATCATCAGACAAGTATACCTACACCTATAGACATTCGGCATAGAGGCGGCATTACCACTTAATCCATCCAACTATCAAAAGTACATACACATTGCATGGCATATAATTTCACAAACATTTTGTTCAAATTTAACACAACCTATTCCAACAGACTATTATGCAAATTGTTTATATAAAAATTAGATATCATCGTTTTTATTGCTTCAGTTAGATCCTGCCTTCGTCATCTTATGAATTGAGGGCGAAATCTTCGAATTCCAATTTGTGTTTTTTGGAAAAATCAACCGAAATATTCCATCGCATCACAATTTTGAGATTTTTCCGTGAGAAATTCAAAAACCTTTTTTCTCTGTTTTCCAGGTTATGTCATAACGTGAGGTAATTTGCTTCAAAAAAAATTTTTATGGTTTCTAAAAGAACTAATAAATCTAAGCAAACACTGATTTTTTTCGCGAAGCCATATTTGAGGCGGGTGGTTAGTATTCTACATCAATCTTAATTAAGGTGTCATTTGTAAAATTAATGTCTACTCCGAGACCGATGAACTCCTTAACCTCTCCAAATTTCGGCGTTTCGCCCTAGTTAACGCCTTGGACAAAACGTCTCAAATTCTATAAGTTATCCTTTATTTCAGGATTTGTATTTCTTTGTTGAAAGCCCTTTGGTCTTATGCTCGTTTACTTAAAGAGTAATAAATTTCACCATCTTCTTCAACGGAGCTCGGAGCGGAGTTGACATGACAGCGCATTGCCTTGCTAACACCCCAAGTGCCTATCAGTTGATTAGTGTGCTTAGCGATGTTTCTAACTAGCAGATAGCAATAAGTACTTGTCCAGGAGGGCTACCTTAGCCTCAGAGAAGAGTAGTTCGTTCTCGAAATGCTTCCGCCGCTGACGATCGAAGTTAAGCCTAGTGCAGATCTTCAGGATTTTCCGCTCGGCTATTTGAAGTTCCTTTAGGCGTTTTTCTTTTTTAGTTCAGAGCAGAGCCTGAACTGTCAAACAAAAAATTGTGTTTCTTTTTTAGCTCTCAGAGCTATATAAATTTGTGTTTCTTTTTTTTTGTTCTGAGCGTGTTCGGAGCTTGTTCAGAGCACGCTCTATAAGCTCAGAATAAAATAACTGAGCAGACAGAGTTCAATGCTGAACACATTGGCCCTGAGTAATAGATGCGAATCTAGCTAAATTCGACTTTAACAAATACATCCGTAGAAATAAAACACAAATTTTACTTCTAAAAGCTTAGATTAGATCATTTTAAACTTAGCTTGAGGTGCTTTCTAAGCATTTAGTGGTGAAATTTGTGTTTTATTTCTGCGGATGTCTTTGTTAAAGTCGACTTTAGGAATTTGTGTTTTATTTCAACGGATGTCATTGTTAAAGTCGACTTTAGGCTAGATTCGGATCTATTACTCATTTGACAGCTATTGTTCAGATGTGTTTCAAAAATAGTTCAGAGCGCTCAGAACACACTTGTTGAGATGAAGTTCAGAACATGCTCGACATGCTCGACATGCTCGGACTCTGTTCAGAACTCTACTTACTTACTTACTTAAGGTGGCGCTACAGTCCGGGGTGGACCAGGGCCTCAACCAACAAGCTTCTTCCAGCCGGCTCGGTTTCTAGCTAGATGTCTCCAGTTTCGCACGCCAAGTTGGTTAAGGTCCTCTTCCACTTGCGTGCGCCACCTTTTACGCTGTCCACCTCTACTGCGTTGTCCCACGGGGTTGGATTCAAAGACTTTCCGGGCCGCAGCATTGGTGTCCATTCGCTCTAAGTGACCCAGCCATCTCACTCGTTGGCTTTTCACTTTTGTGGCTAGGTCGGTCGTTGTACAGCCCATACAGTTCGTTGTTGTATCTTTACCTCCATTCCCCATCTATGCAGACGGGACCAAAAATCACATGGAGAATTTTCCTCTCGAAACAGCCTAACGCGTTCTCATCCACTGTTAGCAGTGTCCATGCCTCTGCACCATACATCAGGACCGGGATGATAAGCGTCTTATACAGGGACAGTTTAGTTGCTCGAGAGAGGGCTTTGCTTCTCAATTGCCTTCTTAGCCCAAAGAAACAGCGATTGGCAAGAGTAATTCTTCGTTTGATCTCAGCGCTGGTGTCGTTCGCTGAGTTTATAGTGGATCCTAGGTAGACAAAGTCTCTGACTACCTCAAAATTATAGCTGTCTATAGTTACGTTCTGTCCTAGACGTCGGTGTTGGGTGTCCCTTCTTGTTTTCGTTTTGCTTTCATTCACAGTTAATCCCATCTTCTTGGCTTCCTCCTCAATGCTCACGAAAGCACCACTGACATCACGCTTTGTTCGTCCGATTATGTCAATGTCATCAGCGTAAGCGAGTAATTGGACGGACTTTTGAAAGATTGTATGCCTCTAGTGTTGACGTGAGAGTCTTACACTATTCTTTCAAGAACGATGTTGAAGAAGTCGCATGACAGCGCGTCGCCTTGCCTAAAACCTTTTTTGACATCAAAGGTGTCGGTGAGGTCTTTGCCGACCTTGATGGAGCAACGTGCATTCTCCATCGTCATCCTGCACAAACGGACGAGTTTGGCAGGGATGCCAAAACTAGACATTGCTCTATATAGCTCGTCTCTATAGATGCTGTCATACGCGGCCTTGAAATCCATAAAAAGGTGGTGGGTATCGATTTGAAACTCCTGGGTTTTCTCTAAGATCTGCCGTAGTGCGAATATTTGGTCGATGGTGGACTTTCCTGGTCTAAAGCCACACTGATATGGACCTATCAGGTTGTTGACGAATGGCTTCAGGCGTTCACAAAGTACGGCAAAGAAGATCTTGTAGGCGATATTAAGAAGACTGATGCCTCTGTAGTTGGTGCAGTCCAGAGGATCGCCTTTCTTGAGGATCGGGCAAACAATGCTGAGGTTCCATTCATCGGGCATGCTTTCCTCCGACCATATTTTACAGATGAGCTGGTGCATACTCCTAACCAATTCATCGCCAGCCGCTTTGAATAGTTCAGCCGCAAGGCCATCAACTCCAGCAGCTTTATTGGACTTAAGTTTAGATATGGCTATCCTCACTTCGTCAAGATCGGGTGGACGGAATTGTTGGCCTACGTCGTCCAAGTTGAATGGTGCAATTTGCGTGTTAGCGGAATTCGGTTCGTCATCGTCGTTATACAATTTGTAGAAATGATTTTTCCATATCCCCAGCACCGACTGCGATTCCACCACGATGTTCCCCTGATCGTCTTTACAGGCTTCGGTTCGGGCCTTGTAACCTTGGGAGGTTCTTTTTACTTTTTGTAAAACTTCCGAACTTCATTCCTGCAGTGGCATCCCTCTAACTCCTCGATCGCGCACTTCTCATGCTCTTTCTTCTTCCTTCTAAGAAGCTTGTGTTCCTCTCTCCTCTTCTGCTCGTAGAGCTCGCGAGCAGCTCTGGTCCTTCTATGCAGCGCCGCTTTGTATGCCTGTTGTTTGGCTGCATGTATTTGCCGGCATTCTTCGTTGAACCAGGGGTTTCGCTGTGGTGGTCGTGCAAAGCCCAGCACGTCAGAGGCGGCATCTCTGATGGCTTCCTGGAAGGTTTTTCAATTGGTTCTCGATGTTTGCAGTTGGCGGCAAAGGACTAGTTAAGAGGGCGCGAGAGACTCGATCGGAAAAGGACCTGGCGATTTCTTGCGACTGTAGCCGTCCGACGTCGAACTTCCTCACAGTATTTCCATGTTTTGGCTTTGGTCTGGATATCCGTAGCATTACCTTTGCTACAACGAGGTAGTGGTCCGAGTCAACGTTGGCTCCTCGGAACGTTCGGACATCCTTGATACTGGAGGAGTGCCTTGCGTCGATCGCAATGTGGTCAATTTGGTTGGCGGTTGATTGACCAGGAATTCGCCATGTCCCCTTATGTATATCGAGATGCGGGAACTGCGTACTAGCTACCACAACGTTTCGCCCCGCAGCAAAGTCGATTAGCCTGAGTCCGTTATCGGAGGTGGTGTCGTGCAGGCTGTATCTTCCAATTGTGCCACCAAAGACGTCTTCTCTTCCTAGTTTGGCATTAAAATCACCCAAGACCATTTTAATGTCATAGCTAGGGTATTGTTCACATGTCTTGTCCAGGAGCTCGTAGAACTCGTCCTTGGTGTCATCATCTTTCTCCTCTGTGGGGGCATGCGCGCATATCAGGCTGATGTTGGCGAATTTAGCCTTGATGCGAATTGTCGTGAGGCGCTCGTTCACATAATTGAAACTCAAGACCTCTTGCCTCAGTCTGCCTCTAACAACAAATCCACATCCAAAAAGACGCTGCCCTTGTGGTCGGTAACAGTCACCGTAGTATACATCGCAGTCTTTCAGTTTTCTTTTGCCCGGCCCATCCCATCGCACTTCTTGGATGGCGGTGATGTCTGCTTTGTAGCAGTCTAGGGCTTCCGCTAAATGTTCGGCTGCACGTGGTCTATAGAGAGACAAAACATTCCACGTGCTACGTGCAGATCCGAAGTTCGTTGTCCTTATTTCGTTTGCTTGGTTCGTCAACAGTAAATCCGTCCGTATCCGAGGCTTGTTGTTGCTTCGCAACCAAGATAGCTTTACGTGGCCGGGAAGTCACCCCGACGGCACGACCCCCAACCTGGAGGACCAGACCCTTAGAATATAACTCCAAGGGCGGGGAGCCGGATTAACCGCTTCTTATAGGCCTGAGCTCCGAATATGTCGTAGTAGCACGTATAAGGTGTTCACTAAGTAGTTCAGCCTAACTGGAACTGTAGATGCCACCGTTGATTCCTTCTTGAGAATTCTTCCGCTGCCGCCTGGATGAAGGAGAAGTGCCTTAATGGGAACACTCCTCCCTACCTCTTTTCCCAAAAGAGAAGAGTGGAAAAACAACCAACCTTTCAGTAATGAATCTACGATAACTGTCTTCACTGATGGTTCGACGATAGACACTGGAGTTGGTGCAGAAACTTTCTCGGAAACTCTGGAACTAGCTAGCTCCTTCAGACTTCCGGACTTTTGCAGCATCTTCCAAGCCGAGGTCTTGGCAGTGGCAAAAGCAGCTACACAAATATCAATGATGGCGATACCACGAGCTGATATCACCCTCTTTATCGATAGCCAAGCAGCAATAAAAGCTATTTCTGCCACCGAGATACATTCGAAGCTTGTAACTTGCTGTCGCGAAGAGCTAATGGTTCTTGGCATGCACTATGCAGCATAACCGGTCACAGTGATGTACAGGGAAACGAGAGAGCTGATGAGCTGGCGAGAACGGGTTCGTCGCTTGATTCAAGTCAAGCCAAACAATATATCAAAGTACCAACCTGTAGCATCAAACAGGATATTGGTAACAAACTATCAGAAAAAACCAATGAAAGATGGAATCTGCTTGAAACATGCGGCACAACTAGAAGTTATGGCCAAATTTCAATAAACAGAGAACAGACAAAATTATGCAAATGAACAAGAAACATCTCCGTTCCCTTGTCAGCATAATCACCGGACACAACCTACTGAGATACCATAAAAAGAAAATGAGGCTCAGTACTGGCGTTCTTTGCAGAGGGTACAGCGACGAAGAAGCACATGAGGATACCTTACACTTCCTTTGCCACTACCCAGCACTCTGTCATTTTAGAAAGAAACACCTAGGTAATCATTTCTATGACGACCTAGAGGAACTTTCTGGAACTTCGGCTAATAGCCTTCTGAACTTCATCAATGCCTCTAAATGGCTTGACTGTTAAGAGAACACATAGGTTTTTTTTACATTAAGTGGAATACTATTTCCTAGGAGATCACAACGGATCTACATAGATCTAAGTGTGACGGTAACAGAATCAACTGTCAGCCCTTCTACCTATTCTAACCTAACTTAAAAATAAAAATTCACAATTTTTTCAAAGTTTTGACTTTGAAATTACATTTCTCAAAAACTATTCACTACAATAACCTGATTTAGAAAACAAATAAAAGTAGGGAGTATAAGCTTTCAAAAAAGATATTGCACAATATTGATTTTTACTATTTAATAATTTTTGTATTTAAAGTCAATTTTTCAGAAATTACTCCCTCTGCCTCGGTATAGATAATTCCCCTAAGATTTTATGCAGACAATTTTCATTAGCATTTACATTTTTTTATTGAATTTTTGTATGCAATTCTCAATTTTCGAGTTCGTAGAAAATTTGTTTTTTAATGCAAAATATTTTCACATTGCATTTGAATTTTATTTGAAATAATAATATTAATGCAAACAAAAATGCGTTTTTACATCTCTGGTGTTGACGCTTCTTAAGACTTACATCCTCTTGTTCGACATTGTGTCGGTATGCAAATTACTTTTGGCCTTTTAAGAGAGTTTCCAAAATTTCTCCTCCAGTGCCTGCCTTTGTAGCAGAAATGTTAATCAAGGCGTTAACCAACTCTCATGGCAACACATTTTAAAGAGCTAATCACTTTAATACATTGATGTCCATATCGACATATTGGTATCCATGGAAATCCAATCACATACCTACAACAATAAAGATGAATCCTATTTAGCACCTCTATGTTAAATAAAAACATGATTTTACGTTGATTTTGGAAAACGACAGTAAGTAATTTTGGTGCAGAATCTTTTATGGATTATTGAAAAAAGGGGATGTTTTTAACCACTAAGTTATTTCGACAAATTGTCTGATAAACAGGACACGCAGTCTTCCATCAAAATTGAAAGTCATTTTCCTTTTCAAAGTTCTTTTTTTTTTTACTGACGTAGAATCCTCTTTTGAAGGGACTGGTTCACCGTGACAAACTTGAATCAAATTTAGCTCTGTGTTATATCTTCCGAAGGCGGAAATCAAACAACACGTTACCAACCTCCTCAACAAAATCATTGGGTACTTCTTCACTGCTATGGGGAAGCTCTTTTAAAGTGCAAACTAAACCTGATTGTAGATATAAACAAAGATTTCGAATTTATTCTAATAAACAGAAGCAACAAAATACCATAATAATAATAATAATAATAATAATAATAACGAATTTTTGATACCTCTTGGCTTAAAACTATACACTCTACCTGGTCATTGTAACATTCCTCGCGTGAGTGAATGAATACTAACGGAATGATGAATGAGCACATATAAGGTTTCAATATCTAACCGAGTTATATGTTTTAAAACTCTTGCATAACTTTCTCTTCCTCTTCGTCATCGTCTCAATTGCAAACAGTGTAACTTGGGTGTAAAGTGAATGCACTCTATAAGAATGTGGTGCACTATGTTAGCGTGTTTGCGCCACATTTTTATTTGGCTTTTAATTTAATATTTTATTGATACACTTAACGTCATGTTTCAAAAGGTAAAACATATTTGAAATGATATTCTGCTTGGTTGATTTGTGGATGGTTATGGTTAACATAACTGTTTGGGTGCTGTGAAAAGATTTATGGTATTTCTTTAAAAATAAACAAAAATGATATCTGATATTTTTAGCCAACGAAATTTCTGGCCCATAAACTGTGCCCAAAGTGTGTCTGGGACCATTAGGTTGGTTATCTAAGTTCCAAATATAAAAACAAAAGCAAAACAAAACTGGAAGTGAAAAGATTTTTTACTGCCTAATAAATGTTTATTATCATTAGAGAATAAAGCGTTACGTGCGGTGCCATAAATTATGTAACAACAAAGTGGTTGGTCGTGAATTTAACGGAATATATGGAATTTTTCGGATCAGAGTAGAACCCATTTACAGAACGGGCGTAGTTGAATCTATTCTTTTCCACATGTGATTACTGGTAGGACTCGATTTTACTGATAATTCTGTTGGCTTTTATTTACAAACCTAAACGCGTTCGCAATACAAATGTGAAAACAAAATTTATTTTATTTTTTTTTTAAGATTGTGAGATTTTAAGAAAAAAATGTGATCTTTGATCCTTTAATTTTTTTTCAAAAAAAATCAATCGAATAAAACAAACCTATGCCTGGCTGTGTAATATTGAAACTCTGTAGGGTTTTTGTGAGTCTATTGCACTGTAGAAATCACACTTTACATTGGTGTTTTCTTCAATTTATTTGATGAATCGTTTGATTTTTCAATAATCCACCAAAAGCCATGGGAGTTCCTTACGAAATCTCGCAAATAAAAATCTCGCAAATAAAAATCTCGCATTCAAAATCTCGAATAATGAAATCTCAAAATTACAAAATACCGCTTTTCATAATCACGCAATTACAAAATCACGCTTTTTATAATCTCGCAATAACAAAATCCCGCAAACTTAAATCTCGCAAAATTTAATTGCATTGCAACGAATCAACTTTTAAAATCAAAATCTCCAAAATTAAAATTTCGCGCGGGATTTTAATTCTCGAGATTTTTGCGAGATTTATGGGTTGGACATGTGAATGCGAAATTGTTAAAACCGAGCTTTTGTATTTGCGAGATTATGAAAAACATGATTTTTAATTTGCGAGTTCTCGTTCTTCGACATTTAAGAAAAAATGCGTGATTTCGTTATTCGAGATTTTGGTTTTATGGATATCTTACCGCTCCCAAGCCAGGGTGCGGAAATGGTGACTCATTGGTGAGCAAGACTTTATGAGACTTCATGACAAGCTCTTGCTCATGAGCAATTAATTACTCAATAGCTATGAGCATTTTTATTTTTGCTCATGCTCGCGAGTGTTCGAATATGCTCATGCTCACCCCATGGACACTCTCATAATGCTCATTAACGGATATGCTCACTTCATGTGCTTAGTCGAGAGTGAGCAATTGAGTGCTCGTGAGCAGTTATTATTTTAATATTAAGAATTAAAACAAATTTTTCGTAAAATTTATGTTTTGAGCAATGATAAGCCGTTCAGAACTGCTCATTTTCTTGAAAAGACTATTTAATTATTCTCTCGACTCATAAGTGAAAATTTCCTTTTTTACTTCTGCCCAAACATGGTCATGAGCAGGGGTAGAATTTCTATGTTAATTCATATTGAAGTAAACGATGAATTTAGTTTTTCAAATCAGGAAATTTCCTTTTACTATTGATGTATTTAAATGCATTTTTTGGCATATTTTATTAATAAATGCATATTTTTAAATTAAAATATTACTTTGATGAAAAATATGAAATAGATTTTAACTCTTCCCAAACGTAAGAATTTATTTCAGGAAGTACATATTAATTTACTTCTAATAAGATCATTAATTCTCTGATAAAATGCGGAATGTTATGACATCTTTTGTGGCTGCTTACTTTCAAAAATATTTCTCAGACAATCTAGATGTTTTCAAAATTAATGGAAATGATCCTTTTAGTAAAGTGTGCTTAAAGGTATTACTTACGAAAATAAAAATACCAGGTAGATCAATGTAACCAATAGCTCTGTTCCATAGAGTTTTATGGGGTAGGTAAATTGTACATTTTAATAATACTCTATCAGAGAAAAGTAAATTGCCGAAAAAGTATGCAATGTTTTTTTATTTGTTCTTCGAAAATTGATCATCTGCTGTTGCCATTTCTTGTCACCATTCTGACCATTGACGACGCTTGAAATGGTCCATGGTTCAAATTGAGTTAGTCTGAAATTGAGAAATGTCAAATTAAATGCAGAAAAAAACTTGACGTTTAGGTGTCGGCCCTTAAAATTTAACCATCCTATTTATCTTAAATCTAAGCTTTGTTAAATTGGTTATTAATACAGTGAGCGTCAAAAAAAAGTGTACAGCTGTGAACTGGGTTTTTGTAACTCTGTTGAATAAACTTCATTCGATCTTTTAGGAAAATACTTATCTTATTTTTTTAAAGCGGTTAATCTTCAATGAATTGGCTTATAAAACTTAACAATAAATATAATAGTAAAAATTCAATAAAAAAATAACAAAAAATACTTCATTTTTATGGCGTCAAAAGAAAGTGTACACTATTCAATTAAAGCGAAAAACTTAAAACCAATACTTCGTCTGCTTCCCTTTCGCCCTTAGGACAGCTTCTATGCGTCTGGAGGTTGACTTTACTAGCTTCCCTGTCAATTCAGCTGGGATTTTTTGCCACTCTTCAAACAAAATTGACATCTTCTGGAGTTAGAAACCTTGTCTTTATTGATAATACAATGAGGACTGAAGATTGCCTTAATATTTTAAGAGACAATTTGCCGTTTAGTGTTGCAAAACTGGGGTTAACTGATTCATGGGTCTTCCAACAAGACAACAACCTCAAGCATACATCGAAATTGGTCAATGAATGGTTACCCCATGGTATTTCTAAGCAACTAGAAGACCTTCCGCGATCCCCAGGCCTTGACCTCATTGAGCATTTGTGAGATTATCTGTACAAACAGATCCAAAAGAGGAAATAATTTAGCAAAAAGGCACAAAATTCAATTTTGTTTGAAGAGTGGCAAGAAATCCCAGCTGAATTCACAGGGAAGCTAGTAGAGTCAATCCCCAGACGCATAGAAGCTGTCCTCAGGGCGAAAGGGAAGCAGACGAAGTATTGGTTTTAAGTTTTTCGATTTAATTGAAAAGTGTACACTTTCTTTTGACGCCATAAAAATGAAGTATTTTTTGTTATTTTTTTATTGAATTTTTACTATAATATTCTTTGTTAAGTTTTATATGCCAATTTGAAGATTAACCGCTTCAAAAAATAAGTTGAGTATTTTCCTAAAAGATCGAATCTATATTCTTCAACAGAGTTACAAAAACGCAGTTCACAGATGTAAACTTTTTTTTGACGCTCACTGTATAACCGGCCAAAAAATTTCTGCCCACAAAGATTTCTTGGGCCGAATTTTTCAGGAAGTGGAATTTCTTTAAAATAGTAATGAGGCAACAATTGGTGACAAATAGTAACAATTGGCCGTTTTGGTCAATATTTGGAACAATGTTTATATCTGCGGTTGCGTCTCAAGAGCTGGGTTTTTATTTCACCACAAAGACTCATATTCCCTTCGAATGTCAGCAAAATGGTGATTAGTGCATATTTCAATAGATAGCGAGAAGTGGTCGAATCAAAGTCCTACACAAAAAAAATTAAGCTGAATGTACAAGTTATTCAGCCCAGATGGAGGTTAAGTTGAAAAAATGGTGTTGCGACATCAAAGGGCACGGTAATGCCCGGCCAATTTCACAGCACTTAACCCTTTTTACAGAACAAACTCCGGTGATTTTCGACCTCCTCTAATTTCAGTAGGTACCAATAAAGTTAGAAACTTCAGATCAGTCAATGACGGGAAAAAATGCCATCACCTCAAAATAAATTCAATAGTTTTGAAACTTGGCACATTTATTGAGAACGGTCTAATGATGAAGTGTAAAAATGACCCCATGAATCCGAGGCGAGCTCTAGCGGCAGTAATGCCAATTCGATAGTTTTTTAAAACACCACAATTCGCAAGTATTGAAAACGTAATAAAATTTGGAACACCTCCTTTTCAAAAACGAAAGTATTGCTTTTGTAAACGAAAATCAGAACAGGGATGATAATCTTTTTTTTATACATATGTATATGTATAATTAATTTATACATATATTAAAATTAGAATAGTGCTTACCCAAACTGCAAAATCTTTCGATAACTTCATCGGGTTCTACCTCAATTTATGTTGAAGTTTAATCGGTCTTAAAGTATTGTTTTGATTCGACGCAAAGAAGAAAACGATCTTTCAGCGCTGGTGGCTGGCAATGTGCAAAAAAACACAAAGTAAGGTATTTATAGTCGGATATATATGTACATAATATATCCTTGTCGCACTATTTTAGTGCTTCGATGGCAAATATCATCCGAGACTCGGATTTTGTTTGCAGTCTCCACGTTTTTTACCAGCGTCGCAGCTTCAATTTCAATTGTTTTTCATCCTCCTGCAAAATGTTCGAGACAGTTGATTAGTAGGCTGAGATTGAAAGCTTTCAAGACTTTCTTGGAGTACCGTATCGTCAAATCCTCTGTGACCATTTCAATTAATAGAATGTATGCCGAAACTGTACCTATAAGTATCTTCACAGCTTTGAGGTTGGATGATTGTTTCGATGACTTTGGCGACAGCAATGTTTTCTCACTTTAACGTGGAACGAAGCAGAATCGTGAAAGCTGCAGCAGCCATAATAAAATAAATTTTCAATACCCAAACATGCAATACTGTTGATGATTTTTTTCAAAAACATTGAGTAGTTATAGATGGGATATAAAATATGCAAAGGTGTTGCAAAGATCCTAAAATACTTGCGTACAAGAAACCTTAAAACGCATCATTAGAGCTATATTTCATACTTAAGCATATAAAATTAAGGGTTTTTTAGGCAATTTAAGAAAAGTTTCAATTTTTGCCGCCAAATAACTTTTTGATTATAAAAGATATGGAAATTTTGGTTGTAATCAATATTGTAGAGAATTTCATTCATCATCATCGTGTCCTGTAACCCCGGCTGGGGCATAGGGCGTCAACAAAACGTCTCCATCCTTCACGGTCTGCTGCAAGGTACTTTAGCTGTGGCCAAGTCTTTCTCTGGGATTCTGCTGACGCTAAGACAGTTGATTTCCATGTTGTTCTTTGTCTTCCAACCCGCCGTGCACCCTGAGGATTCCATTCAAAGGACTGCTTTGCAATTTCATCGTTTGGTTTCCTCAGTGTGTGACCAATCCAACGCCATTTACGATTTCTTATGTCGACGTCCAGCCGCTCTTGACTTGTCCTGCGCCACAATTCCTCATTTGATATTATTTGTGGCCAGCGGATCTTTAGGACGTGGCGAAGACAGCGATTCACAAAAGCCTGCAATTTCTTCGAAATGATAGATGTGACTTTCCAGGTTTTCACAAGCATATAACAGCACGGATTTGACATTGGATTCGAAGAATCTCAACTTAGTGCGTAAGGATTTGACTGGATTTCCAAATTGGGGACAGGGTACCGAAGGCAGCACGAGCTTTATTCATTCTACTTTTAACGTCCAGATCCGTACCACCGTTTGCAGAAACAATACTGCCAAGGTAGTTGAACTGTTCCACTACTTCAACTGGTGTCTCCTGTAGAATAATACGCTGCTGTGTGGAACGGCCTGAGCATTATTTCTGTCTTTTTGCTGTTTATTCTTAGACCACTCGACTCTCCCTTCACTTGCAGCGTTTGGCACATCCCGTTCAGCCCACTGATGTCATTTGCCAGTAGACATATGTCATCGGCATAGTCTAAATGACTGAGCCTTTCGACACGGTCTCCACTGCCCTGTCGCTCAGCTGTACCCAACACTGGCCGTCAATACGTCGTCCATCGCCAGCAGGAAGAGAATTGGCGATAAAACATCCCCTTGTCTCACACCCTGTTGCACTACGAAGGAGTCGGAAAGCTGCCCATTGTGCAAAACAAAACACCTTGCGTTGTTGTAGGACTCTTTAATAATGGCAACAATTTTTGGTGGAATTCCTCTACAAGCAACGATCTCCATATACATTCTCGGTTAACTCGATCAAAGGCCTTCTCAAAATCCACGAACATGAGGTAAAGCGGTGATTGAAATTCCATCGACTGCTCGAGGACCATACGCAGGGTTGTGATTTGGTCGACACACGATCGACCACGGCGGAAGCCAGCTTGATGCCTCTTGAGTGTAGACTCGATTCTATCCTTTATTCGCTCGAGAATGATGGCTGCCATTAGTTTTGGGGAAAACGGACAAAACGGTGATACCACGCCAATTGTTGCAATTCTTTAAGTCACCTTTCTTTGGCAACTTATCAATCACACCATCCTTACAATCCCTGGATAGCATTCGTTTTCCACAAATGATTTGTATCAACGGATGTAAAATACTAGCCGCTGTTACGGGTATCGCCTTTCAGGAATTCAGCGTCCAGTCCAGCTGCCTTGTTGTTTTTGAGGAGATTTATTGATGTACGGATTTCCGATTCTGACTGGGGGTTCGATGTCAATACCCCTATAGGAACCTGCGCATCTCCGTTTAGTTGGGGCACTTCAGCACTCTGCTCAACTGAATCCTCATTTAGCAGGGCACAAAAATGGTCCTTCAACCTACGAAGCTGATCCTCAATTGATACACAAAAGTGTTGCCATCCACATCCATTACAGGATGATTGGTGTTGCCTTTTTTTCCCGATAACATCTTTGGCTATTTGGTACAATTTCGGATATCTCCTCTTCTGGCAGTGCTTTCCGCATTATCTGCGAGCCCATCTAACTTCACCCTCTTGTCACGTCTCACACAACGATAGACCATCTTATGTGCAATGCGGTACTCTCTTCGCAAGTCAGCCTTTCGTTGAATATCTGCTTCGGCATTTATTTGGATTTCAACGATTTGCGAAGTTCGATCTTATCCCAGGTGTCTTGGGATATCCAAGAGTCTCTACGTCTGGTTCGCTTGGGTACAGTTTCGGATCCAGCCTCCATAAAAACACTTTTAATTTCACCCCACATCTCAATCAATTGTTGAATGCTGGATTCGTTTAATGACGAGGCTCTGTCGTTAAGGGTGGTGACATAGTTTCGACATATGTTGAGCTCCTTGCTGCATCCTGCGCTGGTTTTTGTACGGCAGCGGTTCGTAGTTTGAGACTCATCACAACCAAAATGGTGGTCGCTTCCCACATCGGCATTTCTTATACTCCGGACATCAACACATAGACTTCCTCCATCGCTGCTGAATCATGATATGATCAATTTGGTTTTCGGTTTGACCATCTGGATGCACCCAGGTAATTTTGTTGCACGTCTATGCTTAAATACAGTCCCACCAATCACAAGACGATTCGCGTTACGAAAATCGACAAGCAAGTCACCATTTTCATTCGTGACCCCAAGCCATTTCTTCCCATCACGCGTTCCAGTCCGTAATTGTCTGAACCTACTTGGGCATTAAGGTCTCCCATAACGACTATGATGTCAGCTCTCGGAACACTACTGTAAACCGAGTTAAGATGAGTGTAGAACACGGTTTTGTCTTCCTCTGTCGCTTAATTTGTGGGGGGCGTAGCACTGAATTATTGTGACGTTACGAATTTTGAACGAAACCTTGCTGTCATTAGGATACTGATCTTTAGGCGAAGCATTTCACGCTCAACCTGCTCGTATCTACCATCGCTGTACAAGGATCGAACGTTCCATCCTCCGATTTTCGTACGTATGCGGTAGCCAAAAGTAACATTTGCGCTTCTTGAAAGATTTCTTCTATTTGTCAACGATTCATTTATTGTTATGGTGTCTTGATTGACGCTCGTACATGAAAGATGCCGCACCCCCAAATCCGATGTGCGGTTTACTGCAACCAAAGCTGCAGAAGGATTTTCCATAAAAAGATAACCTCTTGGGGACTCATTTCCATTTGTTGTCATAGTTCATGTATTTGCAAATATCCTTCCACCATGGTGTTTTCCGAGATATGATTAATAACATACATAAGCTCAGATTTGACAGGCACACCCGCCTTTTGTATGGTCAAACACATAACTGCTCGAGGCCGCCCAATATGGGTTACAGACGCTATCTGCTGCTGCCGTTGGCCTTTTAACAAACAAAAAGCTCCTCCGCCACCAGACTATCATGCCGTTGACCGCCACCTGCAGTTCATCCGACTTAAGGGGATTGTCCATCCCAAGGACAAGTTTGTGCCCTGACCAGCAACGCTGGGTTGTCTGCTTATCCCGGTATCCATTCGGTCCCCCTGCACGTTAGCGTTACCCGCCCTCTACCACGTGGAGGTGTGCCTAGGGATTTTCCTTTCATTGAGCCTAGGGCCATGTGGCGTCCTAGCACTCTCCAGTAGAGAGCTTTTACATCATTAGACCATTCTTAATAAGTGTGCCAAGTTTCAAAACTGATGAATTTTTTTTATAGGTGAAAACCTTTATTGACTGGACTAGTAGATATTTCCTGAGCAAACACAGTCGGCTCACAAAATTTCATCTCCTTAGAATTAGTAATTCTTGAGATAAGGAACTTCAAACATCGCTAAAACCGAAACTGACTGACTGACAGATTATGAAAATTATGAAGCACTTCCCAACACCCGTAGTAAATCCACAACTTTCCAATCAGGGGGCGTGGCACCCACCCACTTTCTTAAAAATTTCATATACATTATATGAGAGCGCTTCCGATGTTGTAGAGCGGTAGAGATTGAAGCATATAAGTACAAGGATAAAAGTCAAACATTTAAAATTTTTCGGTCAGGGGCGGGGCGTAGAATTCACCCCAAATTCTTAAAATTGCAATCAACTTCATGTTTGCAATTGCGGTTGTCGTAGAATGATGAGAATTGGTTAGAGAGGTAGGGCTTCAGGTGCATACAAAAAGGAAAAAGAAAACCATTTGGGATTTTCTGCTCAGGGGGCGTGGCATCACCCATTTTTTTTTTTTTATTTTTATCAATTATATAGTGCACTTTAATTTTTGTAGAGCGATTAAAATTGGTAGAACTATAGATCTTGAAGAGCATATAAAGGGAAAAATAAATTTCTCAGAATTGCTACTACAGTTTGTCAGGAAGCCGACCGTAAGATGACCTATCTCATCGCGGCACGCGAAAATTGGATGCCAACCGATAGCTTCAGTTCAAACATTCACAAAACTGCTGGTCGGACAAGCTTATCTGGTCGCAATGGTAAGAAAATGCACTTTTCAGGTTAAATTTCCCTTAAATGTACCTAGAATACAAGCAACTTATATAAATGGGGTAGAAAATGAAAGGTAAGCTGTCCTCTTCTACACGATACTATTGGTCGGACAGACTTTTTTTGGCTGTTGCGACGTGTTTTTGCTGACTTTTTACGCTTTTTACTTAACATTATGTTTTTGTTGTGATTATATTAACAGGCATTAATCAAAAGATGAAACCATAAATTCAATTTATATTAAAAAAGAAAGCTTCAAACGCATCTGTTTATACAAAATACTAAACGACTTTCACTTGTCAAAAAATGAATGTAACAAACCAACGAATTTCCTTTACCACGGTTCACCACAATGCGCACCATGACCATATAATATTTGTGTCTACATACACATGTCTTTACATTGCATAGGTATGTACATTATGTAGATCCTAATGTCATTTCAGATGTTGTATACAAAAACAGAACTTGCTGTAGTCGCTTGCGAAGCCCGAGTATTTCAAAAATCAATTTATAAATTATTTACCAACAAAATAGACTGAACATTCTCTTTCATTATTCCACATGTCCATCTTCTATAAGCAAAATCACTTCTCCTAGGAGAAGTTCGAATCTGTAACTGGTTATAAAATGTGTATGGATGGACTTTCATGACAATACTACTTACTTTCATGACAATACTACTTTTCCTGCCGTATATCTCACACGGCTTAGTTAATTTTAATTATTTACCATCTAATAGACTAGCTTGCAGTTGCCGCAGCTCTGGATTGAAATCTTTTGTATAGCACACACTGCGTTTCCCGAAGTCCCCAGCAAAGTCGATGACGCGCGCTAACGTAGTGCCGTCAGTGACTCTTCTGTCCAGGTGCATAATTTAATTATTGCAGTCGGACGCGAAAATTATTGCTTTTCGATATTAGATCGGATAATAATCAAACTTGTCACGGTATGGATTTTGTGGAACTGCTTTTTATGAGGAAATTGTATTGTGTATGTGTTGGGGGAATTTTGCAAGATTACTGGAATTTTTTGTATTAAGAAAGGAGACGCGAATGTAATTTTTAATTGTCGACAAAATAAAGGAATTTTTCTTATCTGGGAAATTTTGTACGCAAATCAAAAAATCCGTATAAAATTTGTATGAAAATATGCTTTAAGACCTTTTAGACTAAGACCAAAAGAAGTGCAACAATTTATTATTGCCATCACTTCAGACAGTAACGTCGCACATGATATCTGAGAATAAATCAAACACTTTGTTGTCGCGTGTAAACGTGTTTGCGTGCATTTGATAAATCGCCACCGACTCAAACAGTTTTGCATTCAAATTTTTATAATTTTCGATTGAATATTTTATTCCTCTTTTTTCTGAGTTGCGCTTATGTAGGTCTTAATACAAAAGTACAAATAGATTCTACAACACTTGCATAAGAATTTAATGTTTCCATTAAAGGACTTTTTTTTATGTTTAAATGGGAAATTTTATTTAATTTCTTTGGTTTAATGGTTGTTTTACATTTTTGCATTTCGACCTGCTCCGGTGGCACGAGGAAGCTCTGTTGCCAGCAGGCAGTGCCACCCCCCCCCCCCCCCCCCCCTCATCACCACCACCAGCCATCCATTTGTGCTTTATGTTGTGAGGATTTAATTTGTTTCTCTAGTTGTGGGTCTGAACCTGAGTGTGATGGTCACAGTGCAATTGTTTGTATTTTTCTACATTTACCAAGCATTTAATACACAGGGGCGGCGCGGCGCGTGTAGGCGGGTTGCACTTTCTGTGTTTTGAATCCTATGAATTGCTGCCGGATAATGGCTATTTGCACGTGTATACCAGCACCAGGCGCGTCGTCGTGTCGTCCTGACAGTTACCACAAAGCGTTCTGGTAAAGTCGGTTGTTGTTGGTGGTTTTTCTGCTGAACCCAATGTTTATACCCGACACCACCACCACCGGTGCTGTGGCAGGACGACGACGATGACGACGAGGAATACAAAAAAATATGTATCGCGTGCGTAATTGAAAACAAACCCCTTATCCAAGTGGAAAATATAGAAAAAGGATTTTGTTAGTTTTATTTTTTTTTTTTCAATTTATTTTTTTTTTGTTTTTATTTTCTTCCTAGAATCGTTTGCCTGATTCCCTTTGGATTCACTTTTTGTTTTTCTCAGCTTGTGTGATCTGTTTGTGATTGCTATGTTCGATGCTGAACTAGGAGGAGGAGAGATAAATAAATTAAGAAAATAAAAATTCAGTACAAATGGAATTAAAAAGAAAAGGTGGGTAAACAGGGGCTGGGAAAGTGCAATAAATGTTTGAACTTCTGGGAAGGGGTTTATTGCACAAAGTAGCCATTGACGTTGTGTCCGCTTGCATCCGAGTTTTTAGTTGGCCTTTTCAAAAAAAAAAAAAAATTGAAAAAAATATGCACCAATGCATCGTTTGTCTATTATTTTGTTTTTATGCAATTTTGGATGCGCTCGCGGTAGAATGTTAGAACCTTTTTTTGTTTACTTCTGGATATGTTCTTTAGTCCTCCTCGTTTATATGTTCCATTGGTGGAACTCGGAATTTCAAAATCAAGCTTAGATTGATCAACAGACGAGCATACGATATTTTTGCAGATATACATACAGTGAGCGTCAAAAAAAAGTGTACATCTGTGAACTGCGTTTTTGTAACTCTGTTGAAGAATATAGATTCGATCTTTTAGGAAAATACTCAACTTATTTTTTGAAGCGGTTAATCTTCAATGAATTGGCATATAAAGCTTAACAAAAAATATTATAGTAAAAATTCAATAAAAAAATAACAAAAAATAACAAAAAATACTTCATTTTTATGGCGGTAAAAGAAAATGTACACTATTCAATTAAAGCGAAAAACTTAAAACCAATACTTCGTCTGCTTCCCTTTCGTCCTTAGGACGGCTTCTATGCGTCTGGGTATTGACTCTACTAGCTTCCTGTCAATTCAGCTGGAATTTTTTGCCACTCTTCAAACAAAATTGAAATTTGTGCCTTTTTGCTAAATAATTTCCTCCTTTGGATCTGTTTGTACAGATAATCTCACAAATTCTCAATGAGGTCAAGGCCTGGGGATCGCGGAAGGTCTGCTAGTTGCTTTGAAGTACCATGGAGTAACCATTGCTTGACCAATTTCGATGTATGTTTGAGGTCGTTGTCTAGTTGGAAGTTTACCCTAGTTTTACAACACTAAACGGCAAATTGTCTCTTAAAATATTAAGGCAATCTTCAGTCCTCATCGTACTGTCAATAAATACAAGGAACAAAATCCAATTTTGTTAGAAGAGTGGCAAAAAATTCCAGCTGAATTGACAGGGAAGCTAGTAGAGTCAATACCTAGACGCATAGAAGCTGTCCTAAAGGTGAAAGGGAAGCAGACAAAGTATTGGTTTTAAGTTTTTCGCTTTAATTGAATAGTGTACATTTTCTTTTACCGCCATAAAAATGAAGTATTTTTTGTTATTTTTTTTTATTGAATTTTTACTATAATATTTTTTGTTAAGCTTTATATGCCAATTCATTGAAGATTAACCGCTTCAAAAAATAAGTTGAGTATTTTCCTAAAAGTTCGAATCTATTTTCTTCAACAGAGTACAAAAAACGCAGTTCACAGCTGTACACATTTTTTTAACCCTCACTGTATGTCTACTCACCGATAGATGGCCCTGGTACCTGAACCCACTGCATTTACACAATAATTAAAAATAAAATAATCACAGCTACATCTGTTCGTGAGAAACGTTTTAAACGAAAATTGCAGGTATGCCAACTATGCCATAACGCACTAAGCCATGTTCCAGATATCTTTCAGGAAATCCAATGATGTAGAAATATGCAATCAAGTTTATTTAGTACATATGGGTGATTCTATAAAAAGTGGAAGAAAATGATGATAATTTCGGCAAAACATTTTTGAAGGCAACTAAACGTAAAAACTAACTACAGTTGAACTTTGGAACGTCCTTTCACATAATTGAAAGCGGCCAGTCAAAAATATTAAAAATAACGATTTTATGGAAATTTTTTGAAAACAGGTGTTCCGGGGAACTGAAAATTTTTAAAAATATTTTCCTTTTCAAGGTAAATTTTCCAGAAAATTGTACCCCTCATCTAAGCAGAGAGACTACACCCCCTCCCACACAATTTTTTTTTGTTTCGATCCAACCAGCGCCCTCTAGCGTTTTTATGCGTTTTATGCAAAAAACCCCGTATAGCTTATCAATTAGTTTCCAAACGACTTGAAAATAAGAGCAAGTTAGTGCCACCGAGTCGTGATTTTTATTTTATAATTATTTTAAAAGAAAAGCAGCATTTACTGAACATTTCTGAGACCTCTAGATAGAAAATCAGTCATTAAAATTCAAGGGGACTGAGGCCAGAGGACTGAGTGTTTTCATAGTTTTTGCGCCAAAAACATAGTAAGGCATTGTACGAAAAAATAAAAAAAAATATGTTATTACGGTTTTACCTAGCCTGTAATATAATGTAAAAAAATATGCCTACTTACATAGAAACTTTTCCTGTAAATACTCATCAGGGTACTGAGAAACTGAACGGACATTCCATGATCTCGCACAAATGCCTTCTTCACAAATGAAATAAGAAACGGATCTAAGATATGAATATGATTTTATTTTCACGAGACTTAATACTTCCCGCTGCTAGATCCGTAACTTCAATAGTTTTCAAAGTTAACGATATTTTTGCCTGTTTCAATCTGTCAGGGGACTGATAAGAAATCCGTTGGACAAAGTTCAATGACATTTTTTTTCTTAAGAAAACAAAATACTACTAAAAATGCATTTATATCATAAAAAGGTATATTATTTAACGTCAATAATTGAAGGTTCATTTTGGTTTTGGAACTAAAATAAGATCACTGTAAGAATTTCGCTCTTCGAAAACGGGCAAGGGACACGTCAGGGTACTGAGAACTAGACACTTTGAAGAATTTTTTGAGTAATGAAAGTATATCAGACCTAAATAATTTTGTCTGCCCATATAGATATCAATCAGATTTAAAGTTATAAAAAATATCAGATAGAATACTTGAACGGTTTTTAAAATATCTGCTGAGCCGCCGAAAATTCCATTATTTGTAGAATCACCCATATACACATGCGCAAATCTCAAAAACGACAATTTGCGAGTTACGCCAATTCGTGAGAAGGGATAAAATGTGTCATTCACATCCATATCATCCAATTTAGGCAAAAAGAAATTGATTCTCATCGATCAGTAGTGCTCTCCGCTGATGGCAATGCCTTTCTTCATTTTCCAAAAAATAAGGACCAATAATTCCGCTCACGACTATAATCCAAACGAAACAGTGACTTTCTGCGGACTCTTTGCCACTTTTTGGTGTATGTCATGTGGATTGGCATCGCCCCAAATCTGGCAATTTCGTTTGCTGTTGTAATTGTTCTTGCAAAAATGGGTTTCGTCACTGAAGATGATTTTAATTTGCTGAAATTGGGGCACGCTTGGAACTGCTCAAGAACCCAGTCTACAAACACACTTTGTTGTCTCTGGTCGTTTTCCTTCAACCCATTGGCAGTTGGACAGATGCAAGCACATGTCCTGACGTGAAATTCGTCGAATAAATGTCTAAGAAAAGCCGAGTTCTTGTGATAGGTGTGGAGTCCTCTACACAACTTCACGGACAGTGTGTTATTTTGCACATCTAGCGGAACTTTATTCCCTATGCACTTGAATACATTTTGATAGCTACATATTTAACTGTTCAATGATGTTATATTATGCAAAAAATGAAGATATTTAAAAAAAAAAATTGTTTGCTTCCCCACCTTGCTCCCATCTATTACCCAGTACCTTCTTTTATTCAAATGTCCCTAACTCAAAGACTAATGGACCGATTTTGATAAAACTTTTCTTTTACCGACATCTTCATGCAAATCTCTAAACTGTCGTTTTATCTCTTCCTAAAAACTTCTCAAGAAATTAAGATGAATTTGAAAATGGACGAAATTTGTAATTTAATTAAGATTGCACAAAACAAAAAAGATAATTGTTTGGGGTGCGCACCTATGCGCAAAGAGTATAAATGGATTTTGACAAATAACATGCAGGATACATTTTTTAACATCTTAACAAAATCAGGAAACTCGAATCAAGCCTAAGGCCCTCACTTGAAACGAAGATTTCTTCCATATTTTAAGCTGACAGAAATGTTGGTTCTCATCAGGCGGGCGATAGTATTGAAACTATAATAAATGACTGCTAAAAGCTTTTGGAATAACTCCCATTCTTAAAAAGGCTCTGATGCACCTGCATTTATAAGTAAAATAAAAAAGTTCACTATGGCGTATACGTACTTTTTGACTAAGCATATCTAATCTCCTTCCAAACGAAACAGAATTTTGTTTATAGTTTTTATAATAAAAAGCAGTTTTGAAACCAAATGCAGTCATTTACTTCTTCCTTCAATTATTATATTCCAACAAAAAAGATAATTCACATAACTCAATTTCCAAACAGTCTACAAATTGCATCACCAACCTGAAAGTCTTCTTAACTCTACTTCTATATGTAAATCTAATTTGTATCCTTCAAACCTTGAGCAATATTATTCCAAAGTCCAGTGACAAAAAAGAAAAGAATACCTCTATCACAAACACATCATCATCATCATCAGTAGCACTCCTAATGAAGGTACTTTCTGTTTCTGCCACACAGAATCAGAGCGTAGCTTCACCTGGCGGAACAGTAGGTACCTCCCTACCTGCCTAGTTGGGAAAAGTATCTTTTACAACCTAACAACGTGTTCCGAACACTCTCGCATCAAGCACTTTACCCAATTTCGTATTGGACTTGATATCTGTATCGGGAAATGGACGTGCAGCCCGAGTGGACATCTTCTCTTGATTATCTCGTTAGGCCCGACAATGGCCAACGACAGAATATTAAATCACCATGTAAACATTGACATTCATTACCAACCCATAGCTTGTGGACTTTTTATTATTTTCAATTTCGTTCTTTGTCTTGTACAAATTATCTGATCTTTTTTTTCTGTATGTGTCCATCCAACGGATTGTGTCCTTGTCTGCCTACTCCGGCTGTCATAGTGCAGCAGAACAACACTCTTCTGTGTGATGCCGCACTAACGAAATTACTTTCGAAACATATTTCTTTTGGTTGGTTTCTGTTCATGGGGACGAATAGTGATAGAAAAAAGTCAGCTCACCTGGATTGCCATTGTTTTGACGCTGCTACCAAGCTAGCCCTTTACTTTGACATCCATTATCAACAGAAACCACGGTCATTTCCACTTCCACGACGACGACAACCGGCGATATGAAAGGCGCTGTTGCAGGACTAATATCTCCTCTTTCAGTGTTTGTCTTTGCTTAATGTCTCGTGGCGACTCCGTCCGGTACTCTGGTTGGTAGGTAGTCCGTTCGGTGTTGTGTTCATTACTTTCGTTTCAATTTGCTGAGTTGTGTCGTTTTACTCTTGGCTGCCAGATTGTTTCATATTATTGTAGCCCAGCTCCATTTCCAGCAAACGGTGCTATGCTTTGCTTGTTTGCAGATTTACGGTCATAACTTTGTGTTGATTTTAGCTTTTGTAAGCATTTTTTTTTTGTTTTTTGTTCGCAACTTCTTTCGTGGAAGCCACCAAAATCCGGTGTGTTGGTCTACTGTAATCCCAGACAAATTGGCAAAATTAAATTTTGTTTGCGAATGGCAATTTGAGAATTTCAAAATAATAAAAAAAAAATAAAAATAAAATTCTTCAAAAAAGTTATTTCGGGCTCAACCGGGATTTGAACCCGGGACCTCTCGCACCCAAAGCGAGAATCATACCCCTAGACCATTGAGCCACCTGAAGATTGTTTTTGCCATTTTGTTGCACATTTCTGGTTTTAGCTATTAATAAAACATGGCCAGCAGTAAAGGCAGACATTTGAGGGTTTTTTTTTTGCTGCATACTTTTGGTTGGGTGAATTGTTGGTGTTTTCTGAGAGGTTCTCATAATGAAGGAGGCTTTTAGGAGAACCAATGTAAATGATTTTGGTTAATTAGTGCAATTTGAATGTTTAAAATGTTTATTTTTTTATTTTGGCAACTTCTTATACATATGTAGATGTTTTATTGGGCTTTGAATGCTTGATCTAAAAATAATATCATATGATCTGATGTGTGGCACTAAGAGTGTTCCGGACTGAAATGCTGATTTCATGAAAAAGATTGCGAAGCGTGTACTTGTCCGATCAAAATAATTAAGGTGTCTATGGACAGATAAACTTATTCTCTAGGACAGTGTTTTTCAAACTTTTTGAGTACGCGACCCCTTTGTTAGTAAAATCATTCTGGTGACCACCACATTCATAATAATACTTTGTCAGTTATTTGAAAAGCGATATGAATCGAGCCCATCAAAATCTTTGTCAAACAGAGCTCAGATGGTTGTCAAAAGGTAAGGTATTTTTAGATTTATAGCCCACAGAAAATTTTGGGTGTGATTGATAATATAAAAAAGTATAGGCATCGAAAGCTTCATTAAAGGTTATTCAAAAAACCGAAGTCTTGTGAATCGAAAAAAAAGTATGAATGAACCTCGAGGGTAATCGTGTAAGCCGAAATTGAATTTCATCCCTCCCTATATAAGCTCCGCGGATCCCATATCATGGAATCTGAGATCATTTCAGTATATGGTTCAACCTGCCAGACTGTTAAAAAAAAAAACGTTTTTCACTTAGAATTTTAAATTTTAGTTGACATGAGTTCTGAAATTAAAAGCTGACTTATTGATGTTTGTACAAGATTCAAAATCGGGATAGTCAAATCATTTTTCTGTCCCCACTCAGCTTTTAAAATTATCATTTCTCGCTGACCTTTTTGCCCACTTAAACATCTTGATAGAACTCCAAGGGAGACAAGAAAACATTTTGACTGCAAAATACAAAATCAGAGAACTCCTCGCAAAACTTCGTTTGCAAAAAAAATGTATGATTTTTTTCCCTGGGTTCAGAAAATTCTCGACGAATTTTCATCAGATGAATCTCTGCCATGACATTAAGCGCTTACAGTTCTCTCATGAGAGTTTGCATAATTAGGAGAAAAAACTATTAAGTGACTTTCCAGAACTCTTTTCTGAAGGTGGAAATGGACAGAGATAGATACTCAATCCTTTTGTGAATATATCATTTCATCTGACCGGTTTTCAATCTGTAAAAAATCTTATTTATTTAGCTGCAGATGGTATGCTCTGAATTCAATGTAAAAACCATTGATAATTTCTGGATAAAGAGAAGAGAAGAGGAAAATATCTAGAGCTGGCAAAAGAGGCTTGAACATTGTTAGTGCCATTCACCACTTCATACCTATATGTGAACTCATGTTATCTTCCTTCAATAGGAAAATGCTTTAATTGTTAACACCTCAAAGATACAACCAAGTTTTGAACATTTAATAAAAGACAATCTTTATCTTTTTTAGTACATTGTATCTAATGGCTTGCGACCGCGACCCACCTAATTATTCTTGGCGACCCCCTAGGGCGTCGCGACCCACAGTTTGAAAAACACTGCTCTAGGACATCATTGGAAAAAAAATTTAATTTTGTGCTCTAGATTTTGGTAAAACCCTCTAAGAAATCGAGAAAATGGCTAAAATTGCCGTTTTTCAAAGCAAATGTAGCCTACACTATAGCAATTTTTGCAAAAAAATGTTTAATAACATAAAATTCCTTATTTTTAAAATGCCACTATTGGAGAAAATTTTTAATTTTGTACCTAATAAAAATTTTAGTAGTGCAAAATAAAAATGCTTGTGAATTTTGAAAAAACGCATTTTTGACAGTCAATTTTTTATACCTAACGGTATTTTTTTGACATTTTTTTTTTGCAGTGGATATAAATTCAATATATTTTTCACGATTTTCATTAATTATATAATCGTAATTTTAGCATTTGATATTGAAATTTTTAATTCTTAAAAGGCACTTTTTCACAGAAAATGTATGTAAATCTGGAATTTTAAATCAGTAACTTTTAGATTTTTTTTTTTGTACAATGATACCCCTATTAGTGACCAATAAGTAAAAATGCAAAGTTTTATAAAACAAAGTATCTGATGAAAGTGAAAAAAAACCGGTCTTGTGCAAAAAAAAGTTAGCAAATGACTGGTTTTGTTCAGTTCGGAACACTCTTAAAGGTTATGATTTAGTTAAAATACACTTCTCAACGAAATTAAAGGAACAATTTTTTTTTCAACCTAGTTAGTGTTTTTTTGAAGAGTTGTATCTCTGTGGCGAGTGGTCGCATTGTGTTGAAACAAAAAGCATTTTACAGCTTTATGTTTTTTGTTCTGAGATTTGTTTGCAAAAATTTTTTTTTGAAGTACCGTTATTGTAATGAATGAGACGAGACAAAAAAAATTATTTTCAAATTTTTTTTTTTGAAGGTCCTCATTTCTATGGATAACTTTTTTTGAGTCAATCAAATGTAATGAACAATACATTTTTTCCTTTACCTGGTTTGTAAGCCTTTGAAGTTTTGGTGAGAAAAAACGGTTCGATAGATCAATATGAAAATTTACAAGTATATTGATGTTTTAAAAGTCTAAAATTTGCACACCAACGCAAGCCATGCAATCACTATTTGCAAAGAAAAAAAAAAGATTTACGAAAAAACCACAAAAAGTCAGTTTTTAGTACTTTTTTTAAACTAACGGTGAACGGTAAAAAAAATAATTTCTTCAAAATCTTAAAAAAATCTTGTAAAACGCTTTTTCAAATTCCCAAAACTGTCTTTGAATTTTTTATAACGTCATTATTTGCTGAGATATTGGTAATCAAGGCGAAAAGTATCTTTTTTCATTCAAAGTCAGATTACCATGGAAAACAAATTGTACGATAAAAAAAAAAAAGTGAATTGAAGCTGAATAAACAAGGTATCTGGCCATTACATTTGATTGCCTCAAAAAAAAATTATCCATAAAACACAGTACAACCACTCATCACAAAGATACACTAACACAACAAAAATAGGAAAAAAATATTGTTCCTTTAATTTTCTTGTTGTGTGTACTTTAATTTAAAGTATACGGATATTTTGGATAACCGTGTCGGATATACAGAAAGTTAAATCAGATAACTGACATTCGAAACTATCTGGATTGTGTCCTAATGCTGTACGCAATGAACGCTGACGTGCGTCTTTTTCAAACTTCGAAAACTTTGAAGTGAATGAATGTATGGAGTCTTAAATGGGTTACCATATCGTTTCTGCTCAAGTAGAAAGGCGCTTTAGCCCCTTGAAGGTGCTTTCAAGAGACAATCGTAAAAATCTCTTACCTCTGAACTTCAAAAAGCTGTTGGTAGTTTAATAATAATTGAACTTAAAATTGTTTAATATTCTCTTTATTTAATAAATACTTTTTTTTTGGGCTTTTTAAAAATTTTGTCGGTCCTTTCAAGAGTGTTAGGTATGCTCATGCTCAACCCATGATGCTCATTAAAACAGATATGATTGCTTCGAGATCATGAGTCGAGAGTGAGCAATTAAGTACATGTTTTGCTGCGAACTGCTCAAGCTCGTGAAGTGCACAATAAATAAGTCCACTCTTTGAGTAGGTATGTAGTACCTCGTGGCATAAAGGTTAGTGCGTTGGACTGCAATGTCGAAGGTGTGGGTTCGATTCCCAGCCGTGCCACCTAAAAACAAAAATGTTTTATCCGAAGTACTGCCTCATGCAAGGAACTGACAAATTCTCCAAAAGTATTTTTTTCATGAATAAGTGCTCTCATCTAGCCGTTCCGACTCGGCAAAAAACTGTAGGTCCTCTCTATTCCTACCAACACACGCACACAGGAATGGTTGAGATTTGTACGTCACTAGGCCCTCCACCAGCTGTTGCGCCACCAAATTTATTTTAGTATGTATTTGGAAACTGTTCCTGCTCATGTGCACGGCTCTGGACCTTTGGCACCTCACATGAGGGAAATTTGATAGAAAAATGTCATCTAATTGGTCAGTAATTGGTCAGAAAAGGTCAACTGGTCCCAGAAATTGGTCAGCCCTAGATAACTTTTAATCAAGGCTAAAACTGTCTTAAGGTCGCTCAAGGTCACGCGCGATTTTAGCACCTCATTCAATTTGCCAAAAAAGTGTAACGTCTGAAAGATCTCTAGATCTATATAAAAGGTCAGCTAGATTCAGTAATTGGTCAGGCATAGATTTTTCTTTAAAAATTCATTAAAAAAAACTATGGTCGACCAATTACTAAAACTAGCTGATCTTTTAAATAAATAGTTCTCAGGGCCTTTCTGATGGTATTAAATTTTTGCAAATTTCCCATAAATGAGGTGCCAAAAATCGCTATGACCTTGAAATTTTTAAAAATTCATTAAAAAAACTATACCTGTCCAATTACTGAATCTAGCTGACCTTTTATATAGATCTAGAGATCTTTTAGATGGTACACATTTTTTGCAAATTTCCTTAAAATGAGGTGCCAAGAATCGTTTTGACCTTGAATTCTTTTTTTTAAATTCATTAAATATTCATACAAAAAAATCTATGGCTGACCAATTATTGAAAATAGCTGACTTTTTACAATTGTGAAGAGACCTTTCAAATTGCATACTTTCTTTTTTTAAATGACCCAAATGAGGTGCCAAAAGTTTTTTTTTTGACCTTGAAACGAACGGAAAATTCATAGAAAAAATCTATGGCTGACCAATTACAAAAAATAGTTGAAATCTTATCACGATCTAGAAATCTTTCAGATAGTATAAAATTTTGGCAAATTTCCCTAAAATGAGGTGTCAAAAATCGCGCGTGACCTTGATCGGCCTTGAGAAAGCTTGAGCCTTGATTAAAAATTATATAGGGTTGACCAATTTCTGGGACCACTTGACCTTTTCTGACCAATTACTGACCAATTAGATGTCATCTTTTTTATCAAATTTCCCTCATATAAGGTGCCAAAGGTCCAGCGCCCATGTGCACAATATGAGAAGAGAGAAAAAACTGGGTACTCATGAGTGGGTAATTCTGTACCTACATAGGACATAAACAAAGAAAAATCTTACACTCGTGAAACTAAGCAAAGTTAGTTTATTGAAGAATAAATTGATTTTTCAAATTAGTTATGTCTTGAAGTTTTAGGAAACTTAGATTAATATAGTTTCGAATAAATTATATAAAGTAGTTTATACAAAGTGAAATTGGTTAATTTTTTCTGAAGCGTGGTCCGTTGAGAAAGTATTAGCCGTGTGTTTTATCGAGACAATACCTTTTTATAGATTGAAAGCGTAAGAAAAACAAATTTTAATTGAAACGGCCGGCCTTCTCATTTGAAATCAGGTTTCTTTTAGTGATTTCAAAAAAGGAATATCCCAAAAATAAATTTCAGTAAAGTATTAAATACATCAATCGACCATTTGCCGGATAATCAAGAGTGGAAAATTGGTGTCTCATCATAGAGGAGGTAGACCACGTAGAACCACAGCCAAAGAAGACAGAAAAATTATTATTTTCTACCGAAAAAAAACCAACAGCATCTTCTAAAGAAGCCAAAATTGAACAACAGTTACCCATGGAATCGGCAACAATAAGACGCCATAAGCACCTACAGGCCGGATTGCGTGTTTCAAAATAGTGAAAAAGAAAAAAAAAAATTAAAAGCTCGTTTGGATTTCGCACGAACTCATCTCAATAATTGGGATTTGCACATCAAAATATCCCCTATTTGTAAGTCTTTCTCAATTTATTTTTGCTTAAGTCAATAATATTGTATTATGTACGGAAAGATCTGCTAGTTTAAGTTGCAAATATTTTGCACAGCACTGCATGAAAACAAATAAAATTTTAGAAAAATATAATTATGGTATGGTAGCTAGTTAGAATTTTTTTTAAATTGGTACCTTTTTTTCAGTTTAATTCAAAATTCATCTAAGAAAAAGTTAATGTACCCTGGTTTTCCCTGGTACATATTTCACACTGAGCCATCGTGTATCGAATACAAAAATCAATTTTCAATCCATCGTTTGGATACAAATATTCAGATACAAATATTCAGGGACCATACAAAGTCCAATTTATCACTTCCTTAACGCTCTAGATCGCTTAAGAAATAGGGTCTGACATTTATTTTAGTTTAAGTGGGTACTATTAATCTCCAACGCAACTCTGAAGAGTATTCGTTGTAAAAAATCCTCAAAAGAGGTCAGGGCAAACATTTTACATATGTTTTTTTGATCTATCCTAAAATTAGTCAAAAAACAAAATTTTTGTCAAAACCATCCCGTGGAAAAAAGTTGTATATGCAAAAATTATTACAAAATAACACTATCAACAACTTTTCTAAAAAACACACCCCTCATTTACATAACGTTTCGACAGTTACATGCCCACTTTTAAAATATGGGCGTGTCAGTAGGCGGAAATTTTCTTTGATGATGTCTTATGATATCCTTTATCATTCCTGATAATTTCATTTAAATCTGTTGACTGCTTCAGATTTTAAAGATTTAAGACTGCCTGGCCATAAAACTTGAACCACTGTGCCCCGCGCACCGAGTAAATTCCTAAGTTTTTGGTCGAAAATCCTTAAAATGGAAAACAATTTTTTGTTTATGTAAATATACTATTTTTAGATCCAAAAATAATAGTTTTCCATTTCTAGGCTTATGGTTAGGTACAAAAATATGCACAGAATAGGTGGAAATTTACTTTGAAAATTTAGAATTTTTTTCTTGTGGAACAGTTCAGTATGCTTATGCTTGTACCACCGCGCATTGAAATTAAATTTTGAACTAATTTTTCGCCGAAAAACACATCTACCTGTAACTCTCCTAACTTAAATTCTGTGTTTTATTGACTACATTTGTACCAATTTTTTGATTTTTTTCTATAAATAACACAAGTGTTTCTAAGCATACTATTTTGTACTCAACTTAAATCCGTTTTCCGCCATCAGCGCTGCAAAAATAATCGCGCTTGGCTTCTTCCTCGAAAAATGCGAAAAACGGTGTTTTCTCATTTTCTAACGTGAATATTTCGAAAACCCGAGCAGATAGCTGAAACGGTTTATGGATTTTAATTCAGCATCAAAAATTACCCTTATATTATTATTTATATGATTTTAATTTTCCCTTGTCCGAAACCGTGTAGCTTTATTATTACCAAAGTTCTAAAAATTCAAATTTTAATGAAACATTTTTCATATGTTTTCCGATATCAGGGTTGTAAAAGAATGCAATCAGTTGTGAACACAATCTTTTATGACTTTAATTAAAATATTGCATTTATTGACTTCACTTTGAGACTGCGAATTCAAATTGAATTGGAAATTCTTTGCATTCATTTGAATTCGTCAGCATTCTTTGTAATCGTTAAATCGCATTAAATTTTTCGCTGAAAAATTCAAATGAAAGCAAAAAATCCAAATGCATGCAAGTGAATAAAAAGAATGCAAATGAATGCAAAGATTGTAAAATGAATGCAAAGAATGCAAAAGAATACAAAAAATGCATGCATTCTCAAATGATTGCATTTAATATATTGGGGGAAAAATTATTGCATTCGTTTAAAGGCAAATGAATGGTGATTGTAAAATTTGAAGTCGCAGTCTCAAAGTGAAGTCAATGAATGCAATCTTTTAATTGAATTCAATTAATGATTGTATATGATTGCATTCCCAAAAGATCGCATTCTTTTACAACCCTGTCCGATATAAAACTTCTTTCGTCTTGTTAGCCGGGTTAACGGTAGAATAATGAGCTTAAACTTTGAAGCAATTTTTCTTTGTTCATCGTTTTATTTTAAATTAAGAGGATGCGACATTCAAAATAAAACATGATCTTTTTAATTATACATGATTCAAAACCTAAGTTATTATTAAACGTTTTTCCTAACAGCTGAAAAAAGATGTATTTTATTCCTTGAACAAAATTAAAAACGAAAGGCTATGTACGTGTCGAGTGCTTCAAGAACCAGGTATTTGTCGCTATAGCATATTCCTTTACTTAAATTCCAATTGTTCGGAGAAAAAAAAGGGATGCAAAAATTAAAACAATAATATTCTCTAGGAGTATGATAATTTATTTCTCTTAAATAAAATGCAAATATAGGTACAGGAGATTAACTCATACTATTGTTTCCTTAAAAAATTTATTTTTAAATTTCATATATGCATTCATATGTATGTTCGTTTTTCTGTTTTATTTATTAAATTAAATTTTCTATGTAAATGTTAAAAAAAATGTAAAATTTTCCAAGTTGACCGCGATAAAGAGCAAAGAAAATATTAAAGTTCTCGGTGTGTGTATCGTGTTTCTGTGTGAGTTCATTTCTTAAATTAGTTTGCTTTGAATGTCAAAGCATCGCTTTTTCTTAAAATATTTTTTTAATATAAACAAAAATTACACAAAATTTCGATAGCACGCTGCAAAAAAAAAGTAATTTTAGTTTTTGTCTATATGTATCTCGTATGTATAAAGGAATGTTTTTTTTTTCATATCTCATTTATTTTTATACAATTTCATTTTTAACGCACTGTTCTATCACTTAAATCTTCATTTATATTGAATTTATTTATTAAAAATATCATCGACCAGTTGCTTCGTGATGATTCGATGGGGCCGAGTGGGATTCACTTTTGGCCGCTGATAGAGTCTGGCATTGATGGCATAGAGCCTTGGCGATAGATCACAACGTACATTGAACCACCAATCACACACGAACACTGCTTGCGAGAATTGTGTTCCATTGGGACAGAGGAAGCTCGCCTGTCGTCCATCTATGTCACAGTAGTGCCAACCTATGGAAATGACAAAATACAAACAAAAAAAAATAGAAAATCGAAAAAAAATCATTTATTCGAAATGGAAACCCATTTGTATGTTTAAGACCGCACCTTGACATCTTGTTTCCATATCGGCAAAAAAGCCCGGATACGCCTGTTCATCACAATAGAAATTCGTATAGGGTATCGCCGAAAGGATTGGGTAATCTGTTCCCGGTCGACCTGCAAGGAAATGGAATACAATGAATATTTCGGATATTCAGCTGAAATGCAATTATTTTGTGTTAAGAACAGATGCACCACCCTTTTAAACTCAACCCCCTGCCCAAATAACCTCAGCCCAACGTGATCGAAAAAAATGTTTACCCTCGATATACCCAAACAAGCTAAATCTCGTCGTTTGTCTCAATCAAAATATTAACAAAAACAAATTCGAAAGCACCCGTTTGGACAAAGAGAGAGAGAGGGGGAGAGTTGGGAATGGCTGCTCCTAATTTACTGCATGGGGGGAATCGCAAATGGAATTGAACCCATTTTACGATTTTTATAAGTGCACTAACAGGATAGCGAGTGTATTCTATTATTTTGTCCAATTGGACACGATGGTTTGCCCAAAGGTGAAATTGGAATTAAAAAAAAAAAAAAAAAAAAATAACGGTAAAGAACTCGCGATACTAATTTTCCCACAAAGTGGAATGGCTCCAGGGCGCATTTGCTTGGTTATAACAACTAGTCAAAAGCACACTCACAGTCACAGTGCACATGCATAACCTTTATGGTTGTTGATTGGGAAAAACCATTTAATGCGGACATAAATTCACTTTTGCTAATATTTCTCAGGGTTATGCATAATAGTATCTGTCCTTCTGCTGCCAGTTAATGAGTTTTTATTTGATTTTTTCTTTTCACTGTTAACAATAGTTTCGGGAGATAGAAAAATTGTTCCTTTAAAAATTAAACCTTGATTTTTCTTTTTGTTTCCGTTTAGTTTTTAAACAATTTTCAAAATGAATCCTTCGAGACATAGCTCTCTAATGGAAATCAAGACTCATGAGCCACATTTTGAGACATATTCTTACTATCTTAAACTGTCATGAGAGACAAATATCGAAGCCTTTAATTTGTCCAGTGGCGAGTGTCTATCTAAGAAAATATGGAGTTTGGGTCAAAAGTCCCAACACTTTTTTTTGAGACATATGTTACGATGAGAACACACAAGTATTTTCGGGACTTATTTCATAGATTTATGTATCTTCGACTCAATAGATCATATTCTGGAGAAAATTTTGATTATGGAAAATGTTACTCAAAATTTTACTCCCGGGAGTAAGCTACTTTTTCACATTTGTCTGATGACTTCTTGTAAACCAAATGATTTTCTTTTTTCGATCCACAACACTTTTGAAGCTGATCAAAATGTAAAAAGAAAATATTTGTACTAAGTATGGTTTTTGGATTCTCAAAAAAGTGAGTCTGACTCCCGCCGACGCACGACGGATTTGGTAATCGAAAATTATTTTCTTCAAATTGATTTTGTATTCATTTGGACTAATTGCTTTCATAAACTGAATATTACCAGGTATTGATTTTCCCAATTCCAAATACTCCCTGACAGAAGGACTTAGAAAATTTGTTGGTATCGTTGGTACGTCCTTCTCTTGTGATCCACTATCTTCATTTTCCAAATCTTGTTGTGGTTCAGGTTCGAAATTCACTGGTTCCGGAGCACGTGGCCTTTTTGCACGTTTTGATCGTACTTGTTCACGGCAATCTGAAAATAAGAAATTTAAGTTAGCTTTTTATTTTATCATTTCTTATTTATTTAAATACAAAAAGAAATCTCGCAACATATTTTAATTATAAAACAGCTTACTAAATATTTATTCGGGGAAATTGTTTTAAGCAAACTTATCTATATATAATAAATTACTGAGTTTGGAAAAAATGATTTTATATAATTTATTTCAAATTTCATCACATGGAAAGAAAAGATTATTTGCTATTATATGGAAAATGAAGTCCCGAAAAACTAAAAAAAAAAAGGTTTTTGTTTTATTTTAACATATGTATTTGAACTAAAAATATACATATTACCATAAAATAGAATTGTTTTTAGGAAAACGTAATATAGAAAAACTATATTATAGTCAAAGACTATGAATAATGAGCAAATATTTCTTAATTTTGTGAAGTTTATGAATATAGTTCAATTTAAAGGTAATTTGCGGCCAGTTATTCCAGAATGCGTTTCGGCTAGGCATGGTGGTGGGCTCAACTGTTAGATGCCACCATACCCTAAGACGCATTATTTAAGTCGATGGTTACTGACGTGTGCAATGTGCATGTAACTTATGCATATTATCTTCATTACATGTCACTACCAGGTGTCTACCATGGAGTTTGCACTGATGCAAACAGTACGTCCACAAGATTTGAAGCCGTATAAAGCACTGAGCAAAATGTTCACCAGCTCTCTGGTCTGTAAGCGTGAAAATGCCGACTTTAGGGAACAATAACTTTTGAACCATAATTCGTACAATTAAAATGTACATAAAAACATTTTGGAAATAACATGTTCTACTACTTTGTAAAACTTTTTTTTTATATAACAGCAACCGTCAAGCAGATATGAGTCGAAAACTAAAAAAGCATACTTTAAGGCGCTTTAACTCTGACAGTATGAATACTCAAAAAAAAAATTGTATACAGGAACAGCGTGCCAGAACGGGCTTTTTATCGCCAATTGGGCTACTTGAACTTTCACTCGCTCCTTCAATTTTGTGATTTGCGATAAGTCCCAATTTGGGCTATTTAGTTTTGAAATTGGGGGATTTTAGACTCCCTGAAAATTGAGACAGACAAATAATTTTGTTTGTATTTTCCGTTTGCTTAGGTGAGAACTTTTGAAAAATCTTTTGTGCATTTATGTATTTACGAAACAAATTGATAATTTGGGACCAATAAATGAATCGATTGTCTCTGATTGGGACCCTTGAAGCAATGTTTCGAGCGCAAACCAGTTGACTAGAAAACGCTGTAAGAGCTTTGAAGAGATTAAAAATCACAACAAAAACATAAATGTTAAAAAAAGAGCCAAGTTCTTATATGTACAAGAAACCTGTGCGTAAAAAGTCAACCAAAAAAAGTAATGAGATCTAAAATATATGCCAAGTTTTAAGTTCAGGAAGTTTAATATCAAATATCTGAATCAGAGTAATATTGAAACAATTCCAAATCATGGCAGAAATTTGGTATTTAATGATTACTGATTAAAATTTGGTGGGCTCACTGGTCAAGTTTTCATACATTTTAAACAAGTAAGTAATTAAGAGAAAACTTGCCAAGTAAATCCACCAAATTTTAATCAGTAATCATTAAATACCAAATTTCTGTTATGATTTGGAATTGTTTCGATATTACTCTGATTCAGATATTTGATATTAAACTTCATGAACTTAAAACTTGGCATATATTTTAGATCTCATTACTTTTTTTGGTTGACTTTTTACGCACAGGTTTCTTGTACATATAAGAACTTGGCTCTTTTTTTAACATTTATGTTTTTGTTGTGATTTCACTCCTTTTTGCAAAGATTTATTTTGCCAGGTAAAAATCAAGCCCTACCACTCTTCAAAGTTTCATAATTCTACGACAACCGAAAGTGCTCCATACAAATAATAGCAATTCTGATAAAGTGGGTAGATGGCACGCCTCTGAATGGAAAATTCCAATTTTTCGATTTTTTTCTTTCTAAGTACTTCAACCCTACCGACCTGCCAATTTTCATCGTTCTACAGCAATCGGAAGTGCTCCATATAATTTATAAGAATTTAAAAGCATGTGGGTGGATGCCACGCCCCCTGAGTGGAAAATTACAATTTTTCAATTTTTTTCTTTCTTAGTATTTCAAGCCCTACCGACCTGCCAATTTTCATCGTTCTACAACATACGGAAGTGCTCCATATAATTTATAAAAAATTTTAAGAAAGTGACTGCTAAACGGCGAAAATGACCAAAATTCCGCTGTTAGACAGAATAATCCATTCAACCTGGACGATGATGGTCAAAATTTCCGTCCACCCGACCTAAATGAAGTGCGGTTAGCGATAACCAAGCTTAAAGCGTACAAGGCTGCTGGCGCAGATGGCCTTCCAGCCGAGCTATTCAAAGCAGGAGGAGATGATTTGGTAGGGAGTATACACCAACTTATCTCCAAAATTTGGTCGGATGAAAGTATGCCCGATGAATGGAACCTCGGTATAGTGTGCCCCATCCACAAGAAAGGAGATGCTCTGACTTGCGCCAACTACAGAGGTATAAGTCTCCTCAACGTCGCATACAAAATCCTGTCATCTGTGCTGTGTGATCGCTTAAAACCGTTTGTCAACGATCTGATCGGCCCTTATCAGTGTGGTTTTAGGCCCGGCAAATCAACCGTCGATCAAATGTTCACACTTCGACAGATTCTGGAAAAAACCCAGGAGTTCCAAATCGATACACACCATCTCTTTATCGATTTCAAAGTCGCGTATGATAGCGTAGACAGAGACGAGCTATACAGAGCCATGTCGCATCTTGGCATCCCTGCCAAACTCGTCCGCTTGTGCAGGATGACGATGGAGAAATCTCGCTGCTCCGTCAAAGTCGGCAAGAACACCACCGAACCATTTGATGTCAAGAAAGGTTTGAGGCAAGGCGATGCGTTATCATGCAACCTGTTTAACATCGTACTTGAAGCAATTGTACGCAACTCGCAAGTCAACAACAGAGGTACAATTTATCAAAAGTCAGTTCAACTACTTGCTTATGCAGATGATATTGACATCATTGGGAGAACGAAGCGAGCTGTTACCGGCGCATTTGCAAGTATTGAATCGGAAGCGGCGAAAATGGGTTTAGCTGTTAATGAGGACAAGACGAAGTATATGCTATCATCGAGAAAAGAATCTCAACATCGTCGACTTGGCCAAAACGTTACGATGGATAGGTACAACTTCGAAGTCGTCAAGGACTTTGTCTACCTGGGCTCCACTATTACATCGCAAAATGACATCAGTGCAGAGATCAAACGAAGAATTACTCTTGCCAACCGCTGTTTCTTCGGGCTAAGAAGGCATTTGAGTAGTAAAGCCCTCTCTCAAAGAACCAAGGAGACCTTATATAAGACCCTCATCATCCCGGTTCTGCTATATGGGGCAGAAGCATGGACCCTGTCAAAAACGGATGAGAATCTGCTTGGGTGCTTTGAAAGGAAAATTCTTCGGGTGATCTTCGGTCCAGTATGTATCGATGGAGTATGGAGGAGAAGATTTAACAACGAGCTTTATGGGCTTTTCAGCGACGTCGACCTAGTCAAAAAGCTGAAAATACAGCGGCTGAGATGGCTGGGACACGTGGAGCGTATGGACACCGACGCACCAGCCCGACGAGTCTTCGAATCTACCCCTGATGGTCTACGCAGCAGAGGAAGACCCCACCTTAGGTGGCGCACACAAGTGGAGAACGACCTCAACCAACTTGGAGTGCGTAACTGGAGGCAGCTAGCTAGGGACCGAGCTGGCTGGAGAGGCTTGTTGGTTGAGGCCGTAGTCCACCCTGGACTGTAAGCGCCATCTAAAGTAAAGTAAAAGTAAGGGTGGATGCCACGCCCCCTGAATAGAAAATTGCAGAATTTTGATTTTTTCCTTTGTATGCACTACAAGGCCTATCGTTGTGGAAAATTTCAAGTTTCTACGATGTCGGGAAGTGCTCCATAATTTTGATGATCTGTCAGTGAGTCAGTGAATCAGTCAGTCAGTTACGGTTTTTGCGCTTTTTGAAGTCCTATATCTCCGGAATCGCTAATGCTAAAGAGTTGAAATTTGGTGAGCCTCCTGTGTTTGATCAGCTCAGCAAATACTGCGAATTTGAAGTTTCTGACTTTATTGGTACTGAAGTTAGAGGGGGGTTGAAAATCGCCTGAGTTTGTTCCTGTAAAAAGGGTGTAGTGCCGCGAACTTGGCTGGGCACTACCGTGCCCTTTGATGCTACCAATTATACATCAGTTTATTTTGAATAATTTTGAATGAACAACAACAACTTGTGTCTGTTACCACACACTTATGTGCGAGTGACTTGTTTAATGAAAACATTTATTCAAATTGGAACTCGAAAATGACAGAAGCATCATCTGCTAATATGGAAGACAATTTTGAAAATTACGTACATTAGGGTGGTCCTTAAGATGGTCATTGATTTATTTGAACAGAAAAACCCCCCTAATTTGATACAAATAAATATTATTTTACCGTTAGCCTGGCCCCAAGACGAAACATAATTTTATATGGGAAAACACATGTAACATGCTGAGTAAAATTTTGAATTTTTAGAACTTTGGTAATAATTGATACAAAAATATAAATTTAAAACGAATAATTTTAATTTACTTTATTTTTGTGCATCATTTTTGAGAAGGGCTATTTTCGGCTCCAAGATTTTTCAAATTGGGCTCCACTCGTCTTGAAAAATTTGGCAACACTGTACAGGAATAAAGATAGTTAAATGAACCGTTGTCGAGATATTGGCTAAAACGCGTTTTTCAAAATAGCGGCTGACGCACAACACATACAAACTCGCCATTTTTTCTTTCCAATCTATCATTTCCAATCAAAAATTTGATCCTTTTCGAAACCACTCCACCATGCTATATCCACCAAGTTCGAAGTTTGCATAATTTAAGAACTAGAGCATGGAAAGATTACTTAGCATCAGGATTCGGATGATTACAACACGTTGTATGACTAGTTCCAATAATTTATGGTTCTTCTTGTTGATCCTAAACTTTTTTGGAAATTTGTGAATAGCAAGAGAAAATCTGACTGAGAAAATCTGAGAAAATAGCCTCTTGCTATTTGCAACATGTTTTCATCCTTCTTTAAACTTTACTTTTGTGATCATGATTTTACTAATTTGAATAGCTTTTCTCAAAGCTCTATGAGTAATACTCGTACTGTAATAACAGTTGAAGACGTTAGAGTACATCTGGAGGGTCTCAACAACGATTCTTTCAGTAGACCTGACAGAATTCCTGCATTAATTTTGAAAAAAAAAAAACTGTTCCATTAGCGGGACCGTTAGCAGTTTTATTTCGGAATTCTTTAGAAAAATCAATTTTTCCTTACATCTGGAAAAATTCATTCATTATTCCTCTTCATAAGAAGGGAAATCATGGTGCTATTTCAAATTATAGTCCAATAGCCAAAGCTTTCACGTTTAACTTTACTAGTTGAAGCTATTGTATTTAAGAGTTTTTATATAACTGCAAACTTTTTTTTTTTGCGAACGAGCAACATGGGTGCATGAAATGGAAATCTAGTGTGACTAATCTTTTTGAATTCATATCTTTTACTAATAAAACTATTGAGAATGACCATCAAGTTGACTGCGTCTATACAGATTTCAGTAAGGCCTTCGACCAGTTGTCTCATATTCTTATTTGATTATGGGTTTCCCTGATGTATGGGTTTCCCTTCCTTCCCTTCGTATCTGAAGGGTAAGACATACCAAGTTCTTTTCAGAAGAATAGTTTCTGATCCTAGAAACGCAGACTCTGGTGTACCGCGAGGTAGTCGCCTTGGTCCATTACTCTTTATTATATCTATCAATGACGTTGTTTCTATAATAAGGTCCTGTAAAGTTCTTATCTACGCTGATGATAAAAGTTGTAGAAGATATTTTAACCTATAAAATATAACAAAAATGTTACTCTAAGTATATAGGAGCCGAGAAAATCGAATTCACGCTTTTCAAAGCCTTTTTTTTACAAAACGCATGGGCGCTTTTCGTTCGAACTTAATGGATTTACACTCTCCAATAAGGATTCTTTGAGAAACAAGAAAAAAATTCGACGCAGTATTTTTTGTAGATATAAAATATTAATTTGACTGGACCCGCGAGTATTAATACTTTTTCAGATTGGGGTTCACATAATATCTTGAATGTGTCAAAGTGCCAATCAATGATTTTTTTTAGAAGAAGAAATCCAATATTTTGTAATTACAGCATAAATAAATCTGCACTTAGTAGAGTAAACACAACATGTGACCTGGGCGTATACTTCTCACAAAATCTAGACTTTTCACTTCACATTGAAACTAACTAAATAAGCGTTGGAGTAGGAATTTTCGTGTTATCTCATAACATCTTCGTTGTTCAACTCTTTTGTTCGTCCCCACTTGAATAAGCGAGCACTCTTTGGTCACCTCACTACTCTTAACACGTTGATGGCATCGAATCCGTTCAGCGAAAATATGTACCTTTCGCACTAAGCCATTTGAACTAGATTGATCAAAATTATCTCCCTCCATATTACCATCGCATCCTTATGTCTGGAAGAACCTCAAAATAGTTACCGATCAACTCCTGACTGGTTCTATTGATTCCTGCGGTTCTCTTAGGCCAAATTTATTTAATAATTAAAAGCCACAGATCTCGTAAGACATATTGACTTCCAACTTACCAATTATGATCTCTACGAGAAACTGACTCCTATGAAGCATGGGGCGAATAAAAGCTACATTGTTTTTGACTTGAGTTACTCTAAGCTTACACTTAAGCGCATCATGAGCATTCTTAATTATTTGGTGTTGCCACTCACCAAATTTTTTTCTGTTTTTTTTAAATTAAAATTCTTTTAGTTCAATGTACAATTTTTGACGCGTGTAATTTTTCTTGTAATATTCTATATTATTTGTCGTCCTTAGTAACTTTATTAATATTTTGAGTGCTAACAACTAATACCTCGCTAGATGATGACTGTGACATGTTAATATTTCCAAGTATCTAAAGGTGAAAAAAAAAACCGAAGAGAACAAAAATAGTGTTACAAATGCAAATAATTTGTTTTCGACAATCTAGGTCGACAGATGAAATTTATTCAAGAACTGAAGCCCCTTGTTATCCTAAGCTTATTCGCAAAGGATCAAAAAAATATGACATTTAAAAATCTAATAATGCCACACTTACTACAGATACCGTCGCAGTCTATAATAATGTTGGAGTTTTTGATATTTTTCGTCAGAGAATTTTAAAAACCAATGGCCACTTGCCTACATCCAAACTTGCTTTCAATTTCCTACTTCCGTTCAAGTTTTATATTGGTCAGGTGCGTGCTGAAAATTGTCTGAATGGTGGCTACCATTTAACAGAACGTTCTGAGATCAATGCCAGTATAAAGGAAGCAAAAATTTTTGGGCTCAATTAGCATAGACAAAAACAAAAAGAATTAAGTTGGACTCTTGGAGTTTAAAATGACCATAATCTGATGTTCGTTGTTACAACCTGTTCATTATAAAATGACAAACTTTAATTGATTATTCTTGGCAAGCTTAATGGCTTGAAAACTTTAAACACCTCCATGTATGGTGCGAACACATTAAATACCTTATCTTCACTCTTAGTTGCGAGAAGTAATACAAAAGCAAAGCACTCTCGCTTTGTTTGAAAATCTAAAACAATTTCACACATGATTTAGCAACAAGTTCATAACTCTTAGCATTACATCGCTTTCATCCTACAACATTGCAACCGGATGCAATTTAAAAATTTATATTTATATCCTGCAACCTAAACCTTTGAATTAGATGGAGAAGAAGCATTAGTAGTTCCTATATATAGCAACTAGTTGCGGCAAAGTTCTTCCTATCTTCTGCCATGCATGCTGGGCCACAAAGTCATGTCATCGTCTTTTTCCTTTTGCTTTGCCTCAATGTAGTTATGTATATAGTAAAGCATAGGGTGCCCTTCGATCTACACGAACATTAAGGAGTCCACTGTCTCCACCGCCATCACCACAAAATAGTTACATGGGTAACACAAATTTCACGTGGAAATTTTCTCCACGGATACGGAAGTCATCCTTCCGCCATCGTCGTCGTCGTCATTGTATTTCGAAGAGTCGTTTGCGATGCTATACTTGCTGCTTGGTTGTTATCCCGGTCGTGCTATAGTCGGTGGCTGTGCAAACATCATCAATAATACAATAATAGGGATAGCGAAAGACCTTATTTGTTGCATAACAAATGACAAATGAATTCCTTCTCATCTTCGATGGCACCATACGAGGCAGGTAAGAAGTCTAAAGGTTACATAATTTTTGGTTTGCTTCAGGACGGCACTTAAATGATTTAATCCCCTGCCAAACCATAAAGTTAACGAAGTCAATCCTTGAGATCGGCAGACGGTTTGGAGTCAACGCGTCTTTTGTGGAAATAATTGATAAATGGTTTTTGGGTTTTAGGCGATTTTCTGAACTTCTGAAATGACTATCAAAAGTCTTAAATGATAAGTGAAACGAAATTGATTGAAACGAATGAGAGTCTGGATTAATTAAAACAAACAGTGTTCTTTTTATTAAAGTTTTTTTTGCCGCACAGTTTGATACCTTTTTTAGAAATTGAGCAAAATTACTGTTCAGATAATAATTGTGTTTGAAAATTTGACCCCCGCTTTTCAATATGTACGGTTTGACATAGTGGAAGTCGGTTAAGCATAGTTTTAAACAAGAGTTCAAATAGGAAAAAATTTAGTTTTTTTATTATAAAGAATTTTCAGTAATTCTGCTCAAAAAAGGGGTTCTCCAATAAGGGTGGGTCCACGTTGAGATGGAATAAAACAAGCTGTGGGATAGGGATTACCGAAATTTTCCTTCTTTTTTTTTGTTGAAAGCTCTTGTAGGCCCATTTGTTCGAACAGTCGCCTTGATCTGAAACGTGGTTTCTAATGACTACCGAATAGATATCGCTGAATTTAATCAATGGCCTGGTTTATGTTGACTTTGAAGGCATCACCACCGGTAGCGACTTCAGAAAACCCCAAAAGATAAAGTCTTACGGGGTTAAATTGACGATCTTGACGGCTAATTCACTACCCTCAATTTGTGCATGCAGAATGTTCTTTGTGGAATGTCTTTTTGACAGATCCTGCATTTCGTTGACTTAGGGATAATGGCTGATTGTACACTGAATCAGTCGACTTGAATTTGGTCACCAAACATTGAATAATCGAATGGGAAGGACAACCATGTTATCCGCCAAACGATGCGTACCCACATCGTCGCCACAATTCGATTTATTTAACAAAAATTGCCGCCACGAACAGTCAACATCGACTTGAACAATCATCAATAGGACGGCTTTGTAAATTAAGGGTTCACTCAGGCGTATACGTACTATTTTGTTTACGTTTTTGCAAAATAAAATAATAATTGAAACAGATAATCAATTAAGATGAAATTTTCAGGAATGATAAAGAATATCATAAGACATCATCAAAGAACATTTCCGCCTACTGACACGCCCACTTTTTAAAAAAGGTCACCTAATCGTCGAAAGTTGATTCAGATGAGGGGTGTATTTCTTAGAAAAGTTGTAGACGATGTCATTTATAACAGCTCTCCCATACAAAAATTTGGCCCACGCCCACTTTTGGGGGTGTTTCTGACAAAATATTTCTTTTTTGGGTAGTTGAAAACGAATCGAATTGCTTAATAACAGGTTAAGAACAAAAAATGATGCAAAATGTTTGCCCCGCCCACTTTTAAAGGCGTTTTTAACAAAATTAGTTTTTTAATCACTTTAAAAAAATGTGACAAAAAACTACATAGGATAAAATGTGTAGGAATTGCCTTATTTAAAAATTAGGTCATACAAAGTTTTTTACCACGCCCACTTTTAAGAAGTGTATTAAAGAGAATCAATACCTTCTAAAACCAAACAAATTAAACACTCTTTTTCGTAAGCGATGGTATAGGGCGCTAAGGAAGTCATAAATTGGATGATCCCTTAAAAATTTTCAGAAGAAGGTGGATTGTAAATGGTATATGCAAAGATTTAGCTCCACAAATAACATACATAAACATTTGTCCATAATATATGCAAAGAACGTGAAATCCAAATCTAAATATTTAATAGTCGATAAAATTATTTTTGTCCGCCCCTGAACCACAGTGCCCCGTCCCTCCAACTTGGATTTACATTTGGGGGCCACCCCTAAACATATTTCATCACGAAAATCAGTTCAGTAATTATTTGCAGAAAAAAAGTACTCGGCTCTTGGCCTTTTACCATCAGAGATCTTACAATATGATTGTATTTTTTAGTATTCGTGCAGTCATTAAAGCTTTTTGATTCGGAAAATTTTCGCGGAAAAATATTTTAAAGTAATTTTTTTCATCAGAGTAACCGTTTTCGATATAATTCAATCGGTAGAGTTAGGGATTTTATGTTTCTTTTAAAAATATTACTCTTTTACAACACCTTTAAGGTTGAGTGCAAGGTGAATTTTTTGCGTGGTGCAATTTTCTAGAAAATTTACTTAAAACAGAAAAAAAGTTATTAAAAAACAACGGTTACAATTAAAAAACCTTTCTTTACTTTAAAAAGCTAAAAACCTCTTGTTTGAGTTTTTGAAAAATAAATTTGCAAACTCAAATTTTGAAAAAAAAATTCTAACTTATGTAGTTTTACGTAATTAATTACTATTTTTGTTTTCAAAATTCGATTATATTCAATATTGTTATGAATTTATAGTTAAAAACCGAAAACCAGTGGATTTTGAAAACAAGTACTTAATTACACAAATTTTGAAAACAATTAGCTTAAAATTTGTTTCTTTTTTTTTTAGTTTGAGTTTGAAAATTATTTTTTTTTTAAACTGTTAACTCAAACAAATTCATTTAAAATTAAAATAAAAGAAGAGATTTTTGGCTTTACAAAAAGGTATGGCATTGTAAGTGTTACCGTTGTTTTTAAATAACTTTTTTTTCTAATTTAATTAAATTTTTTTGAAAATTGAATTTTTCAACCTACCCTACACGCTCTAGCTTTTTATTTTATTTTATGCGAATAATAGAAACACAATGTTTCGGGACTTTCGACCCCGTAATTGATGTAAAACCTTTAAATAAATCCCCGTATATATTTTTAAGAACTGAAGGGTCCAGGATAAAAACGGCTTAACACGTTGACTATCCACGTGCAAGTCAAAAACATTACCAAAGTGCAAAGTGTTTTCTTTAGTGTGAAAGTATGTTTTATTTTATGTTAACAGTGTTTTATATACTAAAATCGTGCTATACATATTTTAGTATTTTAGAGACATGACCACCGGTGGGTCATGTGGCACTTTGATAACCCAAAGATGACACATGACCCCTAGTAGTCAGGTTTCCAAAAAGGTACTGTAATGAAGCATTACAATTCCCCACCCTCCTACCTACGCACCTGTCCCAATCCTAGCAACCATTCCCTATACCACCAACTCCCATGACAAATCCTTAATACCTACCCCATATATTTAACTACGTACCCGCCCCCACCTAAGTACGCACCTGAAATATAGACATACTTACCCATCCGACCGCATGTATACACCGCGAGCTGCAACCAACAACTGTGCTGATTAGAGAAGGTCACCAAATTGATTTCCAGCATCTTAACAGAAATTCCCCAAACTAACCGCATAAGACTAATAACAACAAGAACTAGGTGTTGTGAAATGAAAGCAACAAACGGGTGACGATCAAGCACATTGATGGTGAGTTTTACCCAATAAGCAAATAAAAGAGCGGTCGTTTCTTGCCGCCTCAACGTCTCTATTATCAATGATGGTCTAGGACCTGGATGGTGAATTAGGCCGGATGATATCAGCCAACCAACCTCCTGCCGTTCACAGATGGCAACGATAGTAATACGATACATAAATAGGACAAAGCCCGTCCCCCGCACCCCACCTTTCTTGGCCTATGTAGACAAAAATAATAATCAATAAAAGGTGATGAAGAAGAAGTAAGCAAAAGAAGTCCGTGATTTGCCAGTTTCGACTGTGATTTGCCGGATTCGTCCGTGATTTCCCAGATTCGTCTGTGATTTGCCGGTCCATCCATGATTTGCCAGATTCGTCTGTGATTTGCTGGATTCGTCCGTGATTTACCAGTTTCGACTGTGATTTGCCGGACTCGTCCCTGATTTTCCAGAATGGTCTGTGATTTGCCGGTGCGTTCATAATTTGCCAGATTGGTCAGTGATTTGCCGGATTCATCCGTGATTTACCAGTTTCGACTGTGATTTGCCGGACTCGTCCCTGATTTGCCAGATTCGTCTGTGATTTGCCGGATTCGTCCGTAATTTACCAGTTTCGACTGTGATTTTCCGGACTCATCCGTGATTTCCCAGATTCGTCTGTGATTTGCCGGATTCGTCCGTGATTTGCCAGATTCGTCTGTGATTTGCCGGATTCGTCCGTGATTTGCCAGATTCGTCTGTGATTTGCCGGACTCGTCCGTGATTTGCCAGTTTCGACTGTGAATTGCCGGATTCGTCCGTGATTTGCCAGATCGTCTGTGATTTGGCAGATGCGTCCGTGATTTGCCAGATTCATCTATGATTTATTCGTTCGTGATCTACCATATTCGTCTGTGATTTGCCGGATTCATCCGTGATTTGCTAGTTTCGACAGTAAATTGCCGAATGCGTCCGTGATTTGCCAGTTTCGACGGTGAATTGCCGGATTCGTCCGTGATTTCCCAGATTCGTCTGTGATTTGCCAGATGCGTCTGTGAATTGCTAGATTCAACTGTGATTGCCGGATTTGCCGTAATTACCAGAATCGTATGTATGTGATTTGCCGAACCTGTTTTCATCTATTCATTCCTCTGGACCTCGACCATGATACACGCCATGGTACAGCCCCCAATATAAACAACCTAATCATCCGTGGATAAAGACGAAGCTTGGAGGGTAACCATAGTTATACTATAGCAAATAATCAGCCGAGGCAGCAAGACTAAGCAGTACCAAAAACTATGTTTTAATATATGCAATATATATAGATGTTAAATATAAAGAGAAATCTGGTTTATAGATTAATAAAGAATCGACTTAAATTAAAGTTTCGTACTTTTTTTGAAAGAACTCCGGAAAGCCGGTGAGCTATTCCAGACTTAGATAAAAAGATACATCGCAGTACAACCCTGAAAAGTTCCAAAGATACGGATGAAAAAAGATCCTACTGGTTATTCATAATTGACAAAGTTGTGTTTATGTCGGAAAAATCAACTGTTTCAATCAAAGAGGTATACCAACGGACTCAGCAGCACATATCACCCACACAGTGAAAAACTCAGCGAAGTACTATCTTGACAAAGGTAGACTTATGGCGACTGGCAATGTTTACATATCAGATGCCTTAGCAAAGACTTTCCTTGCTCGCAATACGCATTTAATAGGAACGGTACTCTATTTTGTAGAATTCAAATAAAAGTGCTTATAACTTCAAAAATATTCCCGATATTGTGTTCTTTATTCTGTTGATCAAAGAGAGGACTTTTAAATATTAGGTGCCAAGTAAGAAATAACAACATTTTACCAACAGGCCACGGAACAAACGCACGTCTAGAAACATATAGCGCCTGACCCAACGGCGCACAGTGGGGCCGAGGTGGAAAAAATCTCATATATAAAAGTGTGTAAAATGGTAATGTGATACATTTTTCTTTCAGTATCACGGAATCCGGTTATTATAATGATTTTATGGTAAAAATTAACTTTCAGCCCAAATAAAAGGTTAAAACGAACCATTGAAATTTTGAGCCCTTTACACTGATGTTTTCTATAATTTCTCCATCTCATGGGTTATCATTTAAAATTTTTCCTTTAATGTTCTATTTGAATATATACCTCAAGGTTTCTGATGAGAAAGTAATTTACCCCATTTCTTCGATAACACAGATAAATCTAGCCAAAATTTGGACTTCGGGTCTACTTCCAGGCTTGAGTAGCCATACAAAAAAGCTCCGCCTTCCTAGGGGCTTTTTTCTGGTAGTCCTGGTGGCAATAAAGATCCTGTTAAAATTTAATCCCCAGATTCTACTAGTTTTGGGATCAGTGAATAAAAATTAAATTTAAGAAATAAGATAATTTCTTATTGAATATAACTGGTTCAATATAGACGTGATTTTTTTAAGTCATTCAAATCCGTTTGTTCTTGTTTGAGAAATCGTTACTTAATTTTTAGTTTCACCCTTACTATTCCTGATACAAAATACATATCCCACTATTTTGAATATTCAAAAACTTCGCCTTAACTCTGATCATAAAACGGATGACACCATTCAATTATACGAAATGATACCACTTTTAGGTTTTATCCCTAAATTGTAGGTTTGGCCTAACTGTGCGGCGATACATGTGACCTCCTGAGAAAAAACTACGTCACCCAGCGGCGGGTCAGGTGGCAGTCAACGTGTTAAGTCCACTTAAAAAAAAAACGAACCTAATGATGACATCTTGTAGATTTGTATGAATACTATCTGATGTAGTATAGCTCTTTCCACAAAGGACTTTGAAAACTTACAAAATGATACACTTTCAAACAAATCTTTTTTCCAAAACTGGTTTCTTTTGCTCTGAAAATTGAACAAAATCATATTTAAGAAAGAAAAACTTGTCTAGACCTAAAAAATAGTTTCCTAAACAATTTATAAAAATATATTCGATTTTCTAAACATTTCCGGTCAAAGTCCTGTCAAAATAAATTAAATCTCAAAAACGGTCCAATGTCACGCTTGTGAAAATTATTTTATTTTCAAACTAATATTTTGAAAATCTTAAGATGTCTGAATAAAAAACCAAAAACTGTCTCCAATTATCACGTTAGGTTCTTTTAAAAGAAATATTTAAAAAAACACTCGAAGTTTTTTTATCCAACGTCAAAGGTCCTTTTGAATCATATCAGCTTATCATTGGGTCTTTTGACAGTTCACGTAGAGTGCCATGAGGAGGCTATATACCAAAATTCAGCTTTCCACCATTTATTCCAAAGCAAAAAGCTTAAGTGACCTATAAGTGTATCAACGGTTTTGCATTATTTAATTATAAACGTAATACAAAGTTCATGTATGTTCGTATTTATATTGACAGCTTAAAGAAATCAATATCCCATAATCTAATTAGTTTTTATCCATCTTACATGGCAATGTTTGTTACAAATTCCGGGGTGTAATATCTTATTCAGTGGCATTTATAAAACATAATTATTAAACCAATCTTATTTCTTTGTATAGCTGCTTTCTCTTAATGACAAATTTGTAAAATCGTGTTTAAAACAAAACGCAAAGCCAAACGCAAACTGAAAACTATCCGACTCGTATTTGCACCTTGCCATAAGGTGAAGCCTCCATAAGTACGACATATTTACAAATTGAGTGCGGTTTAAAGTGATACCCAAGTATCGAAATCCATCAAAACATTATAAATAATATGTTAACATTGACATTTAGTTTTGTTGTCAAACTAAGCTACTGATAGAGTTTTTTTTATGAGTTATTTTGCGGTTTATATAATAAAGAGCTGTATTTTATGTCTTGGTCTTTCATGCATAGTTAAGGCTATTTGTCAACTTTTGACTTGTAATGCCATTTTATATTATTTTGGCTTTGGCATTAATTTTATAACCTTAAAAATATTCTTAAGACTGTTTTTTTAAATTTGAAAAAAAAGCATTGCCTGCACATTTGTTTCAATGAAGATGATCTTCAGTAAGTGTAGGAGGAAGGTTTAGCATTTTTTAGGTGCAGAAGGGATCATGTTATGATCCTTATGTCGTTTTTTCGAAAAACTTTTGTAAAAAGAAAATAAAACATTTAACATGTATGCTGTCTCAGTGGTTTCAAAATAATTTGCACATGGCTGGTGACATTCGCAGGTACTTGTCCAGTTTGTTGTAACGACTACCATCACGACCGACGACGCGACACCCCAAAGCACAAAACAAGATATAGTGATGCAATAACGAGGCTATTGACCTTCAAGCTTCAACATGAAGTCGACTTGCAAGAGCTTCCTCCAATTGTTGGTTCATAAAAAACAACTTACAACTTACAATAATTTTTCATTTGCAAAAAGCTTTCTTTCTTTTTTTTTTTGCAAAATAAAAAAACATATTTACCTGCAAAAAAATTTAACCCAGTCAGTACAAGGTGGTCAGCCGAGTTGTTATTTTTTTTTATTTGTATTCGATAAATAAACAAAACAAAAAATATTACACTACACCACCTGTATGTTCGAGTTGCAGTACAGCCCTGACCTTCGCCTTGTTCCTCGATTCGCTAAGCAGGAATATTAAAATAAAAAAAAAGATTGCGAGACTTTCATAATAATTCTATATTTAATTAAATTGATCGCATGATACATATTTAATGCGAAAGGCGAATACAATTTGGGTTGGTTAATGAAAATCTAAAGACTCAAACGCTACGCATATTTATAATTATGGGGAAGCAGTGTTGAATTAATTATTTTTATTTTTGTATTTTACTGACGTTAAAATTACACTGAATCATTAGTTTTTTTTAATTAAGTCCACCAATAGCAACAGAACTTTAAATCTAAAATCACAAGGTCGATTTGGAACATTGTATTGGCTTCTGTAAAGCTATTCGAATTATAGTTGTTACTTACTTACACTGGTTGGAACAGTTTTTCTCTTTTGAACCGATCTATATTTTTTCGGAGGTTAATGATGCTCTGGACTCAAATCGAGATATTCCCAATTCTTAATACAATTTTTTGAGGTTATGTTGTAACAACGTAATGTAAAGTATTATATTTCTCTTCAAAATTACTTCCCTTCATTAAAATGTCTTTATAAATGCTGAGTACCTGGCAGCAAGGTGGATCAGCCCGAATCCAATTGTGCCACCAAAGATGTTTTGTCTTCCTAGTTTGCCGCTAAAATCGCCCAAGACAGCTTTAATGTTATAGCTAGGGCACTGCTAATATTTTTTGTCCAGGAGCTCATAGGGTTTTCTAATAATGGTGGATCGATATTGACAGTCTATGGTGCCCATATTGTTTTGTTGGGGCATGGCAAATCTGTCACTGTCACTGATGTAAAATCATTATGGCAAGATACACGACTGAGCAAAACGTGCCACTGACAGAGCTGTATTATCAAAAATGGTGTTTTATTGTGGCAACGATGTGCAACCATTTGACAAATTACTTGGCTGTCCTCAATAGACTATTCAACGTTTGGTGGCTAAATTCAAATCGAATGGTTCTGGGAACGAAGTGCAGGATCTGCAGATAACAACGCTGCCCATGAGAGTTTTACGAGAGCCCAAGACAACCAGTTCCGCCAATTCAGTCAACTGAGACCTCAACTGATCGATGATAAACAATTTCTGTATGCGAAAATCGGATGATATGGATGTGAACAATATATAGTTCCAACAGGACAGCACTACCTCGCACACAGTTGATGCAACAAAAACCATCCTGCATGCACGGTTTGATGGCAGCGTTATCTCTCGAGAAAGTGACGTGAATCGACCAACACATGGTGCGGTTGGCCCCGCCAGACTTTTTCTTGTGGGGTTTTCTGAAGTCTTAGCTATATGCCCATAAGCCGCAATCGACAGATTTTCTAAAGGTCAAAATAACCCAGGCCATCACTTAAATTCAGTCAGATCAGCTTTCACTAGAGCACTGTTTAGAGACATTCCGTCGATGGTGGAGTGATAAAAATGTTTTCAAAATCCAGGATAGAGCCTCAAAAATGATCGGTGATAGAATCATTTTTGAGGCTATATCCTTGATTATATGAAGCAGGTGCAAAGATGTTTTGTACGCACCAGCCTAGATATGACAATTGTACACTAACTATGGGCGAAGGTATGGGAAAAAGGGGAAAACAGTTCTTACATCGTCTTAGGAAACATAGATATTTTGGTGAATTTCTGAAAGAGAAAAAATAGAGAAGGAGTAAGAGACAAAAACAGAGCCTTGTGGGACACCAGCATTTTTGCGAACTTCAGACTTGAAACAATCCAAAACAACTTGGATTTAACGGTCAGAGAGATATGTGGTTCTGGTAGCTAGTACGCAGCTAGTTATAACATCTCGATATCCCCAAGGAGACATGGTGATATCCGTGGCACTTCTCCAGTATCAAGGATGTCCGAGCATTCCGAGGAGCCAAAGTTGACTCGGACCACTACCTCGTTGTAGTCAAGGTTATGTTATGGATATCCAGACCAAATCCAAAACAGGGAAATACTGTGAGGAAATTCGACGGCTACAGTTGTAAGAAATCGTCAGGGCCTTTTCTGATCGAATCTCTCGTACCCTTTTAAATAGTCATATGCCACCACCAAATGATAACCATAGTGGAAAAATTGCCCGAAAGCCATTAGAGACAACACAGTGAAAGAATACAGGCAAGTACATGCAGCCAAACAACAGGCATACAAAGCGGCATTTGCATAATGACGAACCAAAGCTGCTCACAAGCTCTACGAGCAGAGAGGAACACCGGCTTCTCAGAAACAAAAAGAAGGAGTATGAGAAGCGCGCGATCTGAAAATAGAGTGATGCTATTGCAGGAATGAAGTTCGGAAGTTTTACCAAAATGTTAAAAGAACCTCCCTAAATAACAAGCCTACAAGGACAAACGTGGTAGAATACTAGTCGATACTAAGAATGTGGAAAATCATTTCTGCAAATTGTATACCGACGATGAAGAATCAAATTCCACCACCATGCAGATTGCACCATTCAACCTGGACGATATAGACCAACAATGCCGTCCATCCGATCTCGACAAAGTGAGGAAAGTTTTACCTAAATTTAAGTCTATTAAAGTTGCAGGAGCCGGTGGCCTTCTGGCCGAGCTGTCCAAAGCAGCTGGTGTTAAACGTGCTCGGAGTATGCCACCAGCTCATTTGCAAAATATGGCCCAGTAGCGGTATTATGTATTTTTTGCAACAAAAGAATCGCACGACAGATAACCGCAAGTATGAAAGTTCTGTTATCTAGGGCCAGTTTTTCAGTGCGAGAGCATCCCTCAGTTGCTGACCCACCCCTTTGCATTACGTTAGAGGGACTGTAATCATACATAGCTTCAAGCTCACTCTGTTTCGCGGTATACGTTTTCTTCACTTATTTTCTGAGAATTCATTTTGCATTAAAGCAGTCATGGCTCCAGCTTTGCTCGCTGGCCAGAATCTTTTCGATTATGCTCTCTGGCGTGATGCTTCCGATACTTCGCTCGACATCTCGTCTATCTGGGCTCCATCTGCTGCAGGTGAAGAAAGTATGCTCCACATCTTCAACTGGACTATTTGTCTTTCCTATCTGCTTGAGGAAGCCGTTGAAATATCCGTGTCCCGTAACTGGGTGACGTTTCCGATTATTGCAATCAGCCACGTTCCTGATCAGCCACGCTGTCGATCTTCCTCGGCTTTCTGAGCTCCAACGCTCTTGTCACTTCTACTTCATGAGTTCTTTCGCCTAATCGATTGCCGTTTCTACTCCAATTTCCGTCTTTTTGACGAAGACGTACTTCGTTTCTGCCGCTGGGAAATCGATGGGTGTTACTCCTACGACTACAAGAACAGCTGGTTTGAACAGTCCTAATCAGCCTCGCTATCGATCTTCTTCGGCTTTCTGAGCTCCAAAGCTCTTGTCACTTCTCCTTCGTGAGCTCCTTTGCCTTATCGATGGCCGTTTCTACTCCAATTTCCGTCTTTTTGACGAAGACGTACTTCGTTTCTTCCGCTGGGAAATCGATGGGTGTTACTCCTACGACTACAAGAACAGCTGGTTTGAACATTCCTAATCAGCCTCACTATCGATCTTCTTCTGCTTTCTGAGCTCCGACGCTCTTGTCACTTCTACTTCGTGAGCTCCTTTGCCTTATCGATGGCCGTTTCTACTCCAAGTTCCGTCTTTTTGACGAAGACGTACTTCCTTTCTGCTGCTAGGAGATCGATGGGAGTTATTCCAGCGACTACAAAGTCAGCTGGTTTGAACAGCGTTCGGTAAGTACTAGCTACATGTAGAGTCCCACGTCTTTGCACTGCGCCATATTTTTCCAGTACTTCAAACATCAACCTACTCAGAGAAGAAGTAGTTTTTGAAGCTTGTTTTACTGCTACTTTTATTTGTTGCCGGAAGGTTAGCTCGGTGTCTGCCCGAAGATATTTCACCGCATCCTTCCTTTGTATGACTTAGGGGCCGATCAAGAAGTCGATTTGTGTAGGAATCCACTTCTTCGTCAGTAGCATTATCTCAGGTTTCTTAGTTGCCAAGTGAAGATCGCTAACCCAGACCTTTGATCATCATATGACCTAATTAAAAGTCCATTACGCGCTTACGGTGCCTTTTGCCAATTTCACCGCGGCAAAGTCATCAGCGTATCCTGCCAGGAAGGTTTTTGAAGGATGTCATTGTAAGAGGTATTCCAAAGATCTGTTCCTTTAAATCGAGCCTTGTGCTGCTCGAGAAGTTATTTCTTGCCTTAGTGGATCTTCTGCGGTTTCGTAAAACAGTTTCCGATCCCTGAGATAGTCATTCACCCACTATCAAGAGATAGACTGAAATGTTGAATCTTGTGTCGAAGGTGTTCAGCATGTAACTAAACCTCACTGAGTTGTTGAAAGCGTTTCGTACGTCCAGAGTTGCGAGTAAAACAATCTATCTTTGTTTCCCTGTTGGGCTATTTGGGTGACCTTCACTACGTCTTCGATAGCTTTGATCGTAGAGCGACTTTTCCTGAATCCGTATTGCTTTCCCAGCAGGTTACCTGCCCTTTGTACTGCTACTGTGAGTCCTGATTTAAGCATCTTCTAAATGCACAGAGACCTGTATGCAGATGGAGAACCTTGGTCTCTTTTGCCTTCGATGATCAACACCAGCCGTTGTTTCTTCCATTTCTAGGGGAAGGCACCTTCCCCGATCAGCAATAGACAATAACAATTAATTTTTGGCAGTGACTTTCAACACTTCTGTGAAGATCCCGTCAGGGCCGGAGACTCTTCTATTCTGCAATGTCCTCAACTCTTCTTCGCTAAAAGTTGGTGATTTTTTTTTATTCAAAATATCGAATATTTTCGCAAATGACATGTTCGAGCAAATGTATTAAACCAGGCACTCGAATAAATTCAAATCTGGTGGCGCAACAGCTCGTGGAGAACCATGGCCTAGTGACTTACAACTCTCAACCATTCCTGGGTGCGTGTTGTTGGCAGGAATGGAGGGGACTTACAGTTTTTTGCCGAGTCCGAACGGCTTTATGAGAAGCACTGATTCATGACAAGTATACTCTTGGAAGATTGTCAGTTCCTCGCAAGAGGCAGTACCTTGGATAAAACATTTCGGTTTTTAGGTGACACGGCTGGGAATCGAACCCACACCTTCGCCATGACAGTCCAACGCATTAACCCTTATGCCACGACAAGTAAAATCAACACGAACATATATGTAGTACTCGAACCAAGTCTACCATGTTCGAGATTTTACAGAGCCCTTAAAGGCTTTTATAATATTAAGGGCCAAATTCTCCGTGCTAAGTTAATCCCAATAAATATGTTAAAAACTCGAGTTAACTCTGAAGCAGTTTTTCTAACTTTTGTGAAAAATCTATCTCTGGCAATCCTTATCCATATCAATATGGCACCAGAAGCTCACAATAATTGCAATTACCATTTCAACAGATTTCGGAAACACATCTGTCCGAAATATTTGTTCAGTTATTCTAGATTCTCATCACTCATCAAGACTTGGCATCTTAATTGACAGAAAATGTTTGCAAACAGAAAAGCAAACAGAAACTATACAGCACCGCATTACTCACTTAATAATATTTAACGGCTCATTTAATTTCAAAATAAATTGCATCGCTTGACGGTGGTAATCGATCCTTTTTTTGGTTCAAATGTCAATCAATAAATGTGATAATTTAAAACTCCCAGTGTGCTGGTTTGTGGTTTCCAAACACTTTTGCTGGCGATCCCTAGTGAGATAAAGTGATATTATGAAAAAAAAAATGAAAAACGTCACAACGTCAACCAATTGACCAATTTCTCGCCTTTTTTCTTGTCTTTGTTGCTTTATTTTAACGTATAAATATTCACATAAATCACTTGTGTACATTCAATGAAAGCCTTTAACGGTAGACAAGTACTTGTAAGTTGTTCAGTATCAATACTCTGATATCTGATCCCTAAACCATTTTAAAAAAAATGTCTTGGGTCCACTCGCAATTATTGATCATATTGAATCAGATAAAAACCGGTAGCTGCTGGACACAAGTTATTCGAAATTAAATATTGTCAGCCAATAAAGGCATACTCCTTTAGGTTTTTTTTTAACTTGATTTTTATTTTAACAAAGACTCGAATTCAGGTTGAGTTTTGGCCGCATAAACTCAGAAATGGATATTGTCAGAACCTTTAAGTTAAGGGTGAAGTTGATTGAAGTTATCACAGACTTTAATTTTTGTTTTTGCTTGTACAAGTCTAAAGTAGCTCAAGGTTCTATTTGGCAAGATTCCCATTGTTCAAATTCAAAATTAAGAAGTTTGCTTTTGTAGGCAAAATCAACACAAATATCTACAATCAAGGTCATCTCAACATAACTCGTCACAGAAGTTTTCTCAGACGCGAATATAAGTTAAATGTCAAAAGCATTCATCATAGCCGTTAAGGCGACCATCATCGTCATCGTCATCATCATCATCACTGTTTCCCAATCACATGAAGTAGTCAAGCAGTCTCATCAGCTTCAACATCAGCTCTGATTTATGTTCCATACTAACGACATCAGTGTCTTGAAAAGTGTCATTCAGTGACACGATTCCATGATTATTTTTTTTTATTATTATTGTTTTTTTTTTTTTTTTTACAATTAAAGCAGCTGTAAGTGAAGTTAGGAAACGCAATGACATATTTTTATAATTTTTTTTGTTTTGTTTGTTCCTTCTCACAAGAAGTTGATTTTTTCAATTTGTCATTTGGTTACCCAATCATTATAGAAAATCCTACAATACAGCTTTATTGGCAGGACAATCTAAGTCGGCAATCGAACAAAGCGGCAAGAAGCTCCACAACTGTCCTTATCTAGATTCTTCAGCTATAAGAAGCTCTGCAAGTCTCAGCCATTAAGAGTCCATTGTGTTTTGTGCGTTCATGAAGTTTTAAAATAGTCTGGGAGGTAAAGTGGCTTTTCAGGTTGTACAATTCCACTAATCGCTGTTCAATTTTGTTTGTTATTGATAAGCAAGACAACCTCATCCTTAGTAACTCATGCCAGGAGTAACTCATTTTTGATTGCAAGACAAGGGTCGGAAATTTCCCAAAAAAAATTGTTTCTACCAGGCCTAAGGTGCATTTCCATTTGAGAGTACTTTCACAACAAAACTCTCGATAGTAACTCTCGAAAAGCTGTTTACCTCTCTGCGAGCTAGTTTCATAACTTAGTCCATTTGCAAGCTTTACTCTCGAGAGCAGTTTGAGAGTTATTTTTCTTATTTCTGTGAGAATACAAAAAATATTGCTTCCGGCTCCTCATATACATATGTTCGTTTCCATTTGAGAATACTTCCACGACATAACTTACGAAAGTGACTCTCTGAAATCTGTCTGACACTCTTTGAGCTAGTTTCATAACTGTTTCCACTAGCTAGTTTTACTGTCGAGAGCTGTTTGAGAGCTGTTTGTCTTTGTTTTTGAGAAATAAAAACATTAATTTCACCTCCTCATAAAGGTGCGTTTCCATTTGAGAGTACTTTCACTACAAAACTCTCAGATAGCTGTCTACTCCTTTGTGAGTTTATTTCATAAGTGTGTCCACTTGTAGGGTTTTACTCACGAGAGCAGTTTGAGAGTTGTTTTTTTTTATTTAAGATTGTTCCCGCCACCTTACAAATGCGCGGTTTCATTTGAGAGTATTTTCACTACAAAACTCTTGAAAGTGACTCTCAGATAGCTGTCTACCCATCTGTGAGGTTATTTCATAACTGTGCCCATTTGCGAGATTTACTCTCGAGAGCTTTTTGAGAGTTATTTTTCTTATTTCTTTGAGAATACAAAAAATACTGCTTCCGCCTCCTCATAAATGTACGTTTCTATTTGAGAGTATATCCACTACATAAGTACCTGAAAGTGACTCTTAGAAAGCTGTCTGACCCTCTATGAGCTAATTTCGTAACTTGCTAGTTTTACTCTCGAAAGATACTTAAGAGTTGCTCACATAGTCTTTTTACTCTCGGTGGCATTGCAAAAATATCATTCAACGAAAAACCCTGGACCATTTTCAAAAACGTAAATTCACAATTGACATCAGAATTGAGTACAATTTTGAAATGTTTCCCATCAATCATCGCTATCAATCAAAAGGCTTTATCATTTGCGCAAACACTAACTTCTAGACTATTTATGCTCAAGAGCCCTGAATTCGATTCGCTTCGAATCGTGTTCGTAGAGTTTATTAGTAATTAACCTTGGATATGAACGAGATAAACAGTTTTATAAAACAAAGATACACACAGCATGAAGAAAAAGATACAAACCAGAAAAAAAAAATGATCCTAATAATAATTGGTCTTTTGTGAGGATTTTTTTTTTGTGTAGTTGTTGTGGTGGTGTTTTTGTTTTGGTTTCATCGTACGGATTTCCCATCAGTGCAAACCATTCACCCACATTTCTAATAATAAATCACGATTTATGATGGTTTAAGGTTAAACGACTATCATTAATGTAGGCTAGTTGCATATCGAAAGTAATAATTGGGAAACAATTGATTCGATTGGGAAAGATTGTTGCTATTCATTGGGAGGGGCTTGTTCAGGTTAGCCTTAGATATTAATCTATAATTATTGAAAGCAATTGTATGGTAAAGATTAGAAGTGAGGCGCCAATAGCGCCACGTAAGATAAGAAGAAGAACTTACTTTATTACTTAAGGTGGCGCTACACTCCGGGGTGGACCAAGGCCTCAACAAACAAGGTTTTTCCAGCCGGCTCGGTTTCTAGCTAGATGTCTCCAGTTTCGCAAGCCAAGTTAGTTGAGATCCTCTCTCCACCTCTACTGCGCTGTCCCACGGGGTTGGGTTCAAAAACTTTCCGGGTCGGAGCATTGGTCTCCATTCGCTCTAGGTGACCCAGCCATCTCAGTCGTTGACTTTTCACTTTGTGGCAAGGTCGGTGTCGCTGTACAGTTCGTTCTTGTATCTTCTTCTCCATTCCCCATCTATGCAGACGGGACCAAAAATCACCCAGAGAATTTTCCTCTCAAAACAGCCTAACGCGTTCTCATCCACCGTTAACAGTGTCCATGCCTCTGCCCCATACATCAGGACTGGGATCAGCGTTACCGCTGTGCCACTTTAGTGTCAAATTGCCACTTTTTTTCAGGCTGTGTCACCGAGCCACCACCTTTCAGTCTGTGCCACTTTTTATTCCCCACAAGTAAAACTAAAGTTAGCAATTCACCATGCCATTTTTCCATACTTTTTCATATCTTTCATGCGTACGATACTTATACCATCAAAGTTTTAAAATTCAACATAACCCACACATGGAACAAAACTGCTCAATGCAGCATCAATGGAAAATGGAATACAATAATCTTACTTTGAAATTGAGATTGGAATAGAATATTGGAAAGCTAAGACCAGCCCCGGATGTACGATTTTTCCGAACCGGGGCAAAACTTGATTTTGACGCCCTTGTCGTTTTTTGATAAAAGTGCTTGGTTGGATTTTTTGTCACTAGGAGAAAAACACTATTTAATGGATGTGCAGCCATTACCTATTCAGCAACTTATTACTAAAGATAAGAAAATTAACAATGCCTAAACAAAGACGATACACAACCAAGGTTCGTAAAACGATAAAATATGATTCGTTCTCTCGTGAACAATTCAAAAGAATTTTGTTTTTGATCCGATCACGAATCTTATTTTTTGGTTCCTAATAAAATTCGTTTTCATTCGAATCAAATCTGCAAGGATCTGTAAAATATGGTTCGTTCCCGAATTTATCATGGGAGAACTATTGAAGATCCATTCCCTGAACCGAAGAAAGAAAAATATAAATTTACGACAGGCCACAATTTGAAAAAGCCAAAGTTACGCAAGATAAAGTATCGAAGTACAAGGTTCCGAAAAAAGTTTTTAAATCCTCGGGACTTCGTTGCTCCTTGAGCAATTTCAATGAAATTGACAGACGTGATAGCTGAGGCAGAGTTATAGCAGAACAAAATATTTTCAAAATAGGATGTTTCTAAAATATGTCAACATTTTTCAACTTCGTTCTTTCTTGAGAGATTGCAATGAAATTTACTCAGGTGAAAGATGATACAGAATTGTAACAGAAAAAATATTTCACAGCAAAATCTTTCAAAAAATGTTAACATATTAGATATAACTTCGTTGTTCCTTGAACGAATTCAATGAAATTGACACACACAATTTAAAACCTTAATAGTACGCGAGCTAAGCAACGTCAAAACACAAGTTATTTTAGATTGGCTGGTTCTTTAATACGCGTGAGAGTAGTCTGTGGCTGGTGGGAAATTTTATGTTATGCGCCATTTTGAAAAAGGGTGTTGAAAAAGGTATATCCAATTTTCTCGGAAAGTAACATGTTTTATTTGATTTCGTAAGTTAAAATATCTTTTCAATTTTGTCTTTCCAAAAATTATCGACATCATGGAAAATTGTTTTCAAAAATTGTAAAAATGGTTTTAAGCGTTTTTACTAAACAGTTTTTTAGAGCACCTGATTTCCTACATTTGTGGGTATTTAGATTTTTTGTGAATTAAAAAAGATCTCAAATACAGTGTAATAAAGTTGTCAGTATCCAGCAAATAATTCCTTAAGCAAGACTAGGATTTGTATGGCTTGGCGCGAAGCTTGTTGAGGGACACAGTTCGAATATTTTATTATTGAAGAAGGGGGATCTATATCCTACAGTTTAGGGAGGAGGGAAAGTTTTGTAAAAATACACTTACATACAATGCAATAAACTATTGTTAAAAAAAAATCAGAAAAACTTTTAACAATGTATTATAGCTCGTTTCTTTTTTTAATTTTTAATTTTAAATTACTTTAAATAGAGAAATAATAATAGAAAAACTGCTAAAGGTTGACGGAGAAATACAATTTGATATTCCATTGCCGTATCTCAATTCATTTTATTTCATTAAGCGTCGCAATTCTCAGTTTTTTCAGCCACATAGATTTGGCGCCCTTGTAAGCTGCCACCCGGGGCACAGGCCCCGGTTCGCCCCCCATAGATGGCTAAGACGATCATTAGACATTTATGCCATTTTTTGAGTTCAACGCGATGTGCTATGTGCATATATGGTAAATATAATGTTTCTAATTGCATAAAAACATCTTTCAAATATTAGTGATTTAGCTGAGTGGAGTCCAGATGAGCTCCTCATAAAAAAATATAGGGAAACCATCACAGGAAAGTAAAATGTGATACGAATTCTTTTAAATAAATTATTATTTATTATTTATTCATACTTTTATTTATTTATTTATGTTGAGTAATCAATACAAAATGAACTGTTAAATTTTTAGTTTTTATCTTACGTTGCAATAAATCTTAAAATGATTGTTAAAATTATGTATTTTCTTCAACTCCTATAAATTCGTTGAGATAAGTGTGAAATTTTTTCCCTTAAGTCAATTTTTATACATATATGGTGTTATTTTGTTTTTAATTTTAAGTGCCACCTTTTTTTCTCGAGTTCCACTTTTTTTGCCACTTTTCCAAAATATCCAACGGTAACGCTGACTGGGATGATAAGCGTCTTATACAGGGACAGTTTAGTTGCTCGAGAGAGGGCTTTGCTTCTCAATTGCCTTCTTAATCCAAAGAAACAGTGATTGGCAAGAGTAAGTCTTCGTTTGATCTCAGCACTGGTATTGTTCGCTGATAGTCGGAGAGCTACCAGCCACTTTGACTAACCTACTAGACACAAGGCTACAACTTTGTGTATGCTTGATTTGGGACTATTTAAGTATGAAAACCACGTTCTGGCAGGGTTGCCGTGGTCGAAAGGTTGCCATATGATTTTTTCAAAATGCAAAATAAGGGTCAAAATAAACCTGCTCGCACAAGGCTGAAACTTGATTATAATTTAGTTAATTCTTATGCATGAACAAAATTATGCCAGACGGGTTTGGCGGTCGAAAGTGCTTGCCAGACGAGCCTAAAGCTCTCAAAGATTAATCAAAGATATTGGATAACTTGAGAAATTTGTTAGGTACAAGGCTTAAACTTAGTGTTTGCTTTAGGCGTGAACAGATTATTCAATAAAGATCAAGAATATTCCCGCAATTCTAGGGTTGCCACCTATTTTTTTTTCAAAATGTAAAATAATTACCAAATGTAACATATCTACTTTTAGAATGCTGTCTTTTGAATTTATAATAACTTATGACTTTTTGTACATGAAAAAAAGATGCTAGACCAGTTTGGTGGACAAAAATAGCTTGCCAGACGAGTTTTTAAAGTTGGTATTAAAAAATGTCATTGATTGTTCAGAGAATAATGTATTAAATATAACACGTATAACACGTTAACTGCGTATAATGCTAGTACATATTAAATCAAGCTGGCAAATTATGATATGGTTCTTTTACTGTAGACCCAGGGTTGCCACATACTTTTTCAAAATTTTATAAAATTGACAAAACTGAAAAACCAACCTACCTATAGTTTTCGCACATATGTAAGCTTATGCCATCTTGTATATAAGAAACATACTTGAGTTAGAGGTTCAATAGCGCCTGCTAGACGAGCCTAAGATTTTAAAAATTGGTATTATAAGAAATATCCTTTTTTTATTTTTATTAAATTTCAAAAAACTGTCAAAATTGCAAACCTACCCGCACAAAGCTGATTTTTACATATATGTTAGCTGACATCTCCTTGTATATGAAAAAAACTATACTGACAGTTTTTTAAATTTAATAAAAAATAAAAAAAGATGTTTCTTATAATACCATCTTTTAAGAACTAACCCCCGTCTGGCAGGAACTTTCGATCGTCCGTCGGGTCTGATATATTTTTTTTCATATACAAGAAGATATCAACTAACATATATGTAAAAATCAGCTTTGTGCGGGTAGGTTTGCGATTTTGACAGTTTTTTGAAATTTAATAAAAAATAAAAAAAGGATATTTCTTATAATACCAATTTTTAAAATCTTAGGCTCGTCTGGCAGGAGCTATTGAACCTCTTACTCAAGTATGTTTCTTGTATTCAAGATGGCATAAGCTTACATATGTGCCAAACCTATAGGTAGGTTGGTGTTTCAGTTTTGTCAATTTTATAAAATTTCGAAAAAATATGTGGCAACCCTGGGTCTACAGTAAAAGAACCATATCATAATTTGCTGACTTGATTTAATATGTACTAGCATTATACGCAGTTAACGTGTTATACGTGTTATATTTAATACATTATTCTCTGACTAATCAATGACATTTTTTAAAACCAATTTTAAAAACTCGTCTGGCAAGCTATTTTTGTCCACCAAACTGGTCTAGCATCCTTTTTTCATGTTCAAAAAGTCATAAGCTATTATAAATTCAAAAGTCACCATTCTAAAAGTAGGTATGTTACATTTGGTAGTTATTAAACGTTTTGAAACAAATAGGTAGCAACCCTAGAATTGCGGGAATATTCTCTGGTCTTTATTTTTTGAATAATCTGTTCACGAATAAAGCAAACACTAAGTTTAAGCCTTTTACCTAACAAATTCCTCAAGTTATCAAATATCTTTTATTAATCTTTGAGAGCTTTAGGCTCGTCTGGCAAGCACTTTCGACCGCCAAACCCGTCTAGCATAATTTTGTTCATGCATAAGAATGTATAAACTAAATTATAATTAAGTTTCAGCCTTGTGCGAGTAGGTTTATTTTGACCCTTATTTTGCATTTTGAAAAAATCACATGGCAACCTTTCGACCACGGCAACCCTGCCAGACCGTGGTTTTCATACTTAAATAGTCCCAAATCAAGCATACACAAAGTTGTAGCCTTGTGTCTAGTAGGTTTGTCAAAGTGGCTGGTAGCTCTTAGACTATGAGTTTATAGCGGATCCTAGGTAGACAAAGTCTATGACCACTTCAAATTTATAGCTGTCTATAGTGACGTTCTGTCCTATACGTTGGTGTTCTTTGTTGTTGGCAGCATATATTGCTTTCATTCACCGTTAAACCCATCTTCTTAGTGTCCTTCTCAATACTCACGAAAGCATCACTGACGTCCGATTATGTCAATGTCGTGAGCGTAAGCAAGTTATTGGATGGACTTTTGAAATATTGTGCCTCTAGTTTTGACGTGAGAGTTTTGCACTATTCTTTCAAGAACGATGTTGAAGAAGTCGCATGACAGCGCGTCGTCGCCTTGCCTAAAGCCTTTTTTGATATCAAAGGTGTCGGTGAGGTCTTTGCCGACCTTGATGGAGCAGCGTGAATTCTCCATTGTCATCCTGCACAAACGGACAAGTTTGGCAGGGTTGCCAAAACTAGACATTGCTCTATATAGCTCGTCTCTATAGATGCTGTCATACGCGGCCTTGAAATCGATGAAAAGGTGGTGGGTTTTTTCCAAGATATGCCGAAGTGCAAATATTTGGTCGATGGTGGACTTCTCTGGCCTCAAGCCGAATGGCTTCAGGCGTTCACAAAGTACGGCAGAGAAGATCTTTTGTAGGTGATATTAAGAAGACTTATGCCTATCTGAAGTTGGTGCAGTCCACAAGATCGCCTTTTTTGATGATCGGGCAAACAATGCTGAGGTTCCCTTCATCGGGCATGCTTTCCTCCGACCATATTTTGCAGATGAGCTGGTTATAAATAACATATTAAACAAACGGAATGTTTGACTACTTTTTAAAAACACCTTTTCAATGAATTCATATTGTTTTGTTTATTAGTTGAAGTCCGGGCCGATTTCTATGGAATCGCCACTATACGCATTATCAAAATTGCTTTAAATTTAAACTGCTATCGATTTCAACCACCATCATCTATGCAACATATCATCTGGCAACATATCATATAGGTATGTAGGTGTAATTCATAATGCGTGCTCGAAATACAAAAAATAGAATTCCTTCCTTAAAGCTCTTAAATATAAGACGAAAATCCCTCACCACCTACCAATTATTTTTCTGTTCATGTCCTGTTTTTTATTTATTTTTTTAAATCCCAACAATGCAGTCCGAATAGTTTTGCACCTAACGAGTACTGAGCACAGCACCGCCCTCAGCTGCAATTTTGCGCCTGATTTGATCAGGTTCGTGTTTCGAAAGGTAAGCAATTTTCATATCAATAAAAATTGTATTCTCTCGGTCCTAAACCCAAAACCACAAAAAAACAAGATCCTGCCAAAGGTGTTAAAACAATTGGCAGAGAAATCACTCACGACCAAGAATGACTGCCACGGCTTTTGACTCCCTAAAGTATATAAAGTGTTAGAGTCAGCTTATTTTGTTTTTAACCATTTCGACGAGGCGGTTATGATTGTTGTGTTTTTTTTTTAGCTTTGTGCTTGCCGCCGCTGGCTGGCTGGATAGCCGGACTATCAAGAAATTCATATGAAATGCGAATAGTCTTAGGGGCAAATGGGGGACCCGAATTCGCAGTCGTCACTCGTCACTATCCGTGTATGAGATTACAAAGGAACGCGCATGCAATTGGAGCAAAATTTGGACTTAGAGTCAAATGGTTTTCTAATTTATAGGTGGTTCGACGAATTAAATCAAAATTCCGAAGGAGTTTCTATTGGATATGCTGCCAGCCAGCTGGTCCAATTGTTAGCCTGACCATTATTATTTTTTTGGTGTACTAAGGCTGGATCATTGGTCCTAAATAGTATCGATATATGCATGGTTTATGCATTAATGAATTCTATCTGACTTGTAGGCATTCGAAGTGAAACAAGTTGATTTCGGGTCTGTTTGAGTATAGGCTTCCACACAAAGCTGATTCGGTTGCCGTTTTTTTTTTTTTTTTTTTTTTTTAGAGAGAATGTTGTGGCGAATTATTTAAATTGTTACATGCAACCAAAGATAAGATTAAGGAGAACAGATGTGAATTGTTTTGACTGGTTTTGTTGTTTCATAAATAAGTAAAATACTTTAGACAGGTCATTTTCCATTTTGAATTGAGTTTTCAAGTTGCTCTGGTTCTGTATGGTTGGAGTATAGTTGTGCAATGTGCAGTTCAGCAAGGCGTTATACATTTTTGATCTTAGCTTGACAAATATTTCAGAACTTGTTGTTCTTTGGGACATAATGCAAATGTATATTGAGATTGTATGGCATTGTCGATACAAAATGTCAGATAAAAAATCAATTATTTAAAAAAGTCTTGAAAAGAGATTGTTTGACATACGTTTTATGTACATATTTACAGCCGCTTTTGATTATGACTATTCTGAAAGGCCTATGACTCTTGTTTGAATGAATTTGAAAGTGTATAAGGTAAGATATTTTTCTAATGAAGTCTTAATAGTCTTAGATAAAGTGATTGAAGGATATGACCACATCTGTTATGCATGAGAATATTTGTTAAATACGACAAGTTTTCATAGCTTTTAAAGAGATGTTGAAGGCTTGGGACACCTTGTATATGTGTTCCATGTGGATTAAACTTTTGTTACCGAAAATAAATTGAGAAATATGTAAATAGCATCTTGTGGTTCTTAATGAACTTTTTACCTAACCCTGCAGAATATAGACCCCCCTCCATTGTTCAATTTCTGAGCACAGGCCTGCCTGAGTGAAGAAATTAGTAGTTTTATAAACATAAATTCTATAGATTTTGAAATGCCCTTTAGTCCTACAAATTGGCGTTTCGTCTGGCTTATGGTTTTTGTCAAAAAATCTATGTAAGTTAAACTGAACTTATACAAATAATTGCGTTTGATAAATACTGATAAGTTCAAGGGAGTAAGCCGGACGAGTCGCCTTTTTTGTAGGACAAAAGGCCGTTAAAAGCTTTTTAAAATAAAAAATATATGTCTACCATTTTCAACCAACTTTTTAGATTTTTAAAACTAAGGACACTTTGGCTACGTTTACAAGCCGAACACCTTGGACCGATTTTAAAAATTCTTTGGTTTATGAAGCTTCCAATATTTCCTTATCTAGTTAATAAACTATAGTTTTAGATCTAAGGCGCACGCGAAAAGTTATTTTTTAAACGGATTTTAATAAATTGGCCCTCAGTGCACCGTTTATTTAAAAATATCGCAATTTTAAAGAAATTAAATTGTTTTTTTGTCATTTTAAAATTTCCATTTGCCGCTAGTTCCGCTTAAACGATAGCTTTGAATTTTTGAAACATTAAATTCTACTGGGTTTTTTGATTCCCCATTGGAAAAAATGCTGTTAAGATCATAATTTCATGAGCTCATCATACGAACGCTCCGTTCCAAGAAATTGCGGCATTGAAAATGGTCAATTAAGTTTTAAGCATCTTTTTTTTTGATCATTGACATCTTAAGACACTTCCCTGTTTTTTTTTTTAAACCACATTAACACGTGTTTTTTGAGATAAATAAGGCTTTTCTTAACGGTTGTACAGTAATAGCCGTTATTTGTGGCTAAAAAAAGATTTCAGCAGGCCCTAACTCTAACAGAAGCGTCAATTTTAAGCTTAAACTGAGCTGAAATCCTTAAGCTTAAGCTTCTGTGAGAGTTAGGGCCTACTAAAATCGTTTTTTAGCTTTACTATACAACATTTAAGGAAAGGCTTATTAATCTCAAAAACGACTCAAACGATTTCTATAAAAAATTCTAAAAATGCTTGTATAATTACTTGAATATTTTTTTAAAGTTAACTTGAACTTTTAGAGCCAGCACGTGCGACCCAGTCGTGCCTTTTGTTATCTTTTTTTTTCTAAGCAAACAAAGTAACAGACTTGAAAATGCACTTATTAATTCTGTAAATCAAACTTTTAAAAGCCCCAGGTTTTGGTCGGTTTTATGAAAAATCAAATTCAAATTTTCAAACTCATTTTTGATTTTCAACTCAAGTGAATTTTTTGAAAAAAAAAAATATTTCAGACTCCAAATTTTGGGAAAAAGCAGAAGTACCTCGTGACATTATGGTGAGTGCGTCATGCCGAAGCTCTGGGTTCAATTCCCATCCGCTTCCGCTTCTGGTGGTCAAGGGGCCGCGGTATCGCTGCCAGGTTGGTCGCATACAGCTTGCGCATACAGGGTGTCCCGTAATGAGTGGATAATACTGCAACTGGTGATAGCAAGTTTTATGACTGCTCAGAAAAAAAATATAAAAAAAATATTTTTCTTGTGGTCTCCATGGTATAATTTATTTTCGAAAAATGTTAAAAAATTCAGGGTCTCCTAAAATACATAATTACAACGGACATCCATAAAGGATTCTTTTTATTTTTGTATTTTTATAATATTCTTGAATAACCGTTCATGATGGGTAGTAAATTTTAACACCAGCTGATGCATTTTTTGTGTTTTAATTTTTTTTAATTATTTTTTTATTCAAAAATAATTCAATATTTTTTTTCACCAAAGTTTGAAAATAATAAAAGGAAAAAAATGTTTGAGAACATAAGTGGCAAATTTGATAAAAATTGGCCTGTTTAATGTACTTTCCAAAATGATATAACACATGTTTGTGTCTACAACCATAACCAATAAAATTGGCATTTAATCTACTAAAGTAGTTTTTTAACATTTTACGATGAAATTAAGTTACAAAGTTAAGTAAACACTACGACGACGAATGAATAACTCATATTGTTTTTTTAATTTTGATTGCATTTAAAAATAACCGTTCTTAAATAAAGGCAGTAACATTTAACACAAGTTGCTGGATTTTTTTTTAATAATTTTTTTAATTAATTTTTTAATAAAAAAATGATTAAATATTTATTTTCATCAAAGTTTGTAAGTTAATAAAAAAGACAAAAAACTGAAAACTTTCGTGGCAAATAATGTTTGCAAAGTCTCCTTTTATGTTTTTTCCCAAATGGAAAATCACAAGCTTCTATCTACAGCAATAACACATTAAATTGGCTTTTAATCTACTAGAGAAGATTTTTAACACTTTCTCAAATCAAAATTGACTTGTAATAAAATAGGCATTAAAATGCAAAAAAAGTATTATTTGCAAATATTGTCATTTAAAATGCATTTAATATATGGAGAATGCAGAGGAAGCGCTAACGCAGCTGCAGCACTCTATAGAGAGCGATATCCAAATGCGTGACATACGGACAATCGAGTGTTCATCAGACTCTACCAATGTTTTTCAGAAGGACGAATGCCTGGTAATGGACTGGGCAGCACTAGCGGAGGACGTTTACCGCGAGAAGAAATTGATGGTATTGTGCTGAATGAAATTGAAGCAGATTCAACTACATCAACACGGGTGATTGCAAGACGAACAGGGATCGCAAAATCATCAGTTTATAAGGTATTGCAAAAATATAAATTTCATCCTTTTCATTTCACGCGTGTCCAGACCCTGCTACCAAGAGATTTCCCCACAAGAGTTATTTTTTGTCAAAAAATGTTGGAAAAAATTCACGAAGATCCGGAAGTGATGAGTCGTCTCTTAAAAGGGATGGATATTTCAATATCCATAATAATTTACATAGCTGGCAACTGGAAAATCCAAATTTAGTGCGCGAGGACAGATCGCATAGTACTAATTCAAAATCAATTACTGGGCAGGTATCCTGAATGGACAAATTATAGGCCTTTTGAATTACCAAACAACTTAGATGGTGAAGCCTATCTTAATTTCTTGCAAACTAATTTGCCAACTCTATTGCAAGAAGTGCCCGAGGAGCTAAGGAATTCAATGTGGCATCAAAACGATGGATGTCCTGCTCATTATGCTGTAAATGTAAGGAGGTACTTGAATCGAACGTTTCCCAACAGGTGGATAGGCCGTCTGGGCCCAATTTTGTGGCCACCACGTTCGCCAGACCTAAATCCTTTGGACTTTTTCTACTGGGGGTGCCTGAAAGAAATGGTTTGTACTAAACCAATTACATCCATTACAGAACTGCGTAGTCGTGTTCAAGACGCTGTAATGAAAATAAATGAACGCCAATATGCTCGTTTTATTGAAAGGTCCTTCATTAGAAGATGCAGAGTCTGTATCACAGTGAATGGGGGACAGTTTGAATACTTGATATAAATTTATTTAAAAATACAAATAAATCATAATTTTTAATACTGTTGTTTTTATTTAGCGCATTTCCCATACCTAAATTAAAACCTTTTTGAAAGTGCATACTATTATTTTAGCTAGTGAATTTAGCAGACATAATAGTGACACTGGTATATCTATTGACTTTTCCTTACAACACAATTTTTGTTGTCATCAAACTTTGATGAAAATAAATATTAATCATCTTTTTATTAAAAAATTAATTAAAAAAATTATACAAAAAAATCCAGCAACTATTGTTAAATGTTACTGCCTTTATTTAAGAACGGTTATTTTTAAATGCAATCAAAATTAAAAAAACAATATGAGTTATTCATTCGTCGTCGTAGTGTTTACTTAACTCTGTAACTTAATTTCATCTGGTAAAATGTTAAAAAACTACTTTAGTAGATTAAATGCCAATTTTATTGGTTATGGTTGTAGACACAAACATGTGTTATATCATTTTGGAAAGTACATTAAACAGGCCAATTTTTATCAAATTTGCCACTTATGTTCTCAAACATTTTTTTCCTTTTATTATTTTCAAACTTTGGTGAAAAAAAATATTGAATTATTTTTGAATAAAAAAATAATTTAAAAAAATTAAAACACAAAAAATGCATCAGCTGGTGTTAAAATTTACTACCCATCATTTAGAACGGTTATTCAAGAATATTATAAAAATACAAAAATAATAAGAATCCTTTATGGATGTCCGTTGTTATTATGTATTTTAGGAGACCCTGAATTTTTTAACATTTTTCGAAAATAAATTATACCATGGAGACCACAAGAAAAATATTTTTTTTCTGAGTAGTCATAAGGCCTGCTATCACCAGTTGCAGTATTATCCACTCATTACGGGACACCCTGTATAAGTACTTATTGAATGCTCACAAAATTTGGAGCGGTATAAAACACTTCAACTTCGCTCATTTTTTTGCATTTTCAAAGTGGATTTTGGTGGTCAAAGGGCCCAGGTTGCTACCATGAAGTTAGCACTGATGGAAATAGTACGCCCACAAAATTTGGAGCAGTATAATATACTGAGCAAAACGTTCACCAGCTTTCGGTCTATAGGTGCTCGTCATCTAGCCGTTCGGACTCGGCAAAAAAATTGTTGGTTCCCTACATTCCTGCCACAGGAATGGTTGAGAGTTGAAAGTCACTTGGTCCTGGTTCCCCACAAGCTGTTGCGCCACCAAATTTTCTTTTTTTTAAGAAAAACATATTTATGTCCCAGAAAACCGATATCTTCGAAAATTTTGCCATTTTTAATGCAGCAAAATCTTGGAACTGATTCTGTTTTCGGAAACTTACAATAACTGAACATTTTGAAGCATTATTCATATTTTTCATTTTATTTCCTTTAATTTTTAAAATCTTTTTTAACATTATTAAAATTTTCTTTTTCAGGTAAGGATCTCAACTTTTAAAGTTTAATTTTAAAATAAAATCTTCAACCAGGTAAATACCACCTTTAAATAAGTATATTTGCTACGTACCATTAAACCATTGAATGAGGTTTTTTTGGTTCCATAAACCGTTTTTAAATTTATGCTGTGAAATAAAATTTCCAAAAATTTACGTTATGTTTTTTTTTATTTATTTTTGTATGGGTAGTACAAGTCAGCTCTTTTACACGTAAACACCAAAAGTTTTGCTTTTCTAACATATCCCCGATCGAACTAAAATAATGGTACTTCTACACATGCTCAGATGTGAGAATATTTCGTTGTAGCTGTGACAACTAGTGAATTTTGTTGTCTTGTGTTTATTTTTACTTGCGATATAGGTACTATAGGGCAAGTTTTGGATTCGTGCAAAAAAACATGACATTACGATGATAAAGAACACCAAAAAAATGGGTGGCACAATTCTGTCTGTCTGTACCTCAACCTACAGCCTATACCACTGAAGCGATTTTCTTCAAATTTTGACCTTAAGGTTTTTTTGTAACTCTCCAGAGGGGAAATTAAATTTTTGTTTTGTTTTTTTTTAATTCACAAGGCCCTTTAAAGGAACCAAAAAATAATATTCGCGATCGAATCAAAAATAGAATTCTCTTCTGAATTTTTCACGAGAGAACGAATCACATTTTATCGTTCTATACGAACATTGCTTTAGTCTGGTAGCGTTTTCCTCATAAAATTGACAAGTTCTTTCGATATATATATATTTTTGCTCCATTATAATTTTTAAATATTGTAACTGACATCATTCTTTGCCAGTATATTCACAGCACCTTTAAATGTATGACATTTTAAATTGATGTGTGGCCAAGTTTGTGGCAAAAATTCAAACAAATTTGACAGTCTTGTCCTGTTCAGCAAATGGTTGAAACACAACGGTTCAGTCAAAATGTTTTTGATTCGTAAGGCAAGAAAACGTTTGAAAATATTTGGCATTGGCTCATAAAATGCAATTAATTATTTGTTTCGTTAGACAGAATAAAACATTTTGATTGATTTACTGCGTTTTCTGCCTTCAACTTCCTACGTTTTCACTAAAAAAAATTCTAAATGCAAGTAAAAAAAAAGACATTTTAGTGACATCCTGCATTTAACAGATTTCCTGACGCTGTTACTGTTCTGTTTCTCAAACTCTTATTCGTGGCCGTGACCATATTTATGTAAAATGTACATATGTACATTAGGATGTGTACAATTTAACGAACTTGCTTTGATTTTCTTGATACCATGAAAAGTAGGTAGCTTGGGGCTCAAAAAAACATATCTAAAAAAAATTAGCTCAAAATGTTTACGTTTAGAGGTCCCTCATCGCCATTTAGTTTTTTCCATACAAATGCATGGGAAAAGTTGGAATCTTATAACTTCTTAACCGTTAAACCTGGAAGAAATTCGTTGACATATTTAAAAAGAAAATTGAATGTTCTAAAAAGAAGATCTTAACCAAATTTGTATGATATTCGTTACACGTATCTATTTTTTGATTAATATCTTTTTTTTCAGAAAATTCAATTTTCTTTTCAAATATGTCATTAAATTTCTTCCAAGTTCTCATCGGTAAGGTAGTTTTAAAACTCCAAAGTTTCTCCCAACCATGTAAATGCCCCATTTTTGCATTCTAACAGTTTTTGGGTAAGCAAATTGTTTAAGATTTTCTCTTTCGATTTTTTAAACCGAGGTGCTAATTATTTAACAGGCAATAAAATATAAGTATAGCAAAGTATTACATACTTAAGCTATGAAAATCCAAACTCAAAGCAAAATTTTGCCCAGTAATAATAATAACCATACTTTTGCCACCTAAATAATCCATTAAACCAGATCTTAAAAATATAATAATCACAATCCTAGGCTATCATTTCAATTAAGGTTTAAACCAATTATTACGTATCAAATGAATTCTCTTCTCTAATCTACAAAAAACTCCACCCAACTCGTTCAATTATACTCTAAATCCAGTTAAAAAAATAAACTATAATAATATTAATAACAATTAACCTGTTTCAATCTTTATCTATACAAAAAAAAAAACAGTAAACATTAAAGTAACTCGTTCAGGTTTCATGAATTCGCCATTTTAATTTTAATTGGCCTCCAAATTTGTGAGTTAAAGTGTTCTGCTGCTGAACTTTTAATGATTAATCAGTGAAGTTGTAGTAGGTAGGTAGGTTATAGGTAGGTACTGCGACCGACGACGACGTGCACACAATAATACATTGAAATACAAAATTTATATTTTCGAATATTAATTTTATTTTTACCACCCGTGTAATGATAGCTAGCTAATTATTTTTTATATTTTATTTTGTTGTTTTTGTTGCATGCCCCCTAAGTAGTTTATCATTTTTTAAATAATTGAAAAGGAACTCGGTGAGTAAAACAAAAAAAAGTAATATCAATGCTGGCGGTTTTTGAGGCTTTTTTTTTTGTTGTTTGTGGTGCCATAGCAAATGCAACACGCAAAAGATTTATACACACGTGGCACTCCGCAATTATGAAATTTACGCATCATAACACGCGCGGTAGGCCATGCTTGGCCAGAAAGTGCAGTCGTGGGTGGAATGGCTTAATGGAACTACCACACTTCGCATCAATTAATTGAACCTACTTTTTGAAATCATTTTCAAAATAAATTAATTTGGTGGCAAGAAACTTCGCGGGTAACCAGAGCCTAGTGACTTACAACGCTCAACTAATCCTGTGTGGGTGTTTTAAGCTCGCAGGAATGTGGTGGTCCACAAATTTCTACCAACCCGAACGTCTAGAAGAGAAGCAGTTTTTCATGAGAAATGATACTGTTGGAGGAATTGTCACCTCCTCAAAACAGGCAGTACCCCTGAAAAAAAAATTAGGTGTCATATACCCTCACCCTCAATCGCTTCTCATTTCTCTAGGTTGACTTTTCGACGTTTTTGGTGTTCTTTTACTTTTTCTCTTTTTTTTTGTTTTTTGCCACTCTGACTGTCCCAGCTTCAAACTAAATACCTAAACCTATGTAAGTCGGCCATGCCATAGAAAAATGCGAAGTCAACTTTTAAATATTGTAAAGGAGCCGCCTGTCAGTTCTACGGCTTACGTGGTAGATTAGCGGAACTGCCGCTCTATCCTAAAACAGCCCTCGACTGTCTAAATAGAGGAATGCATAGGGTGTAATAAAGCCGCTTAGACGCACACTCTCGTAGTTTTCGTTCTTAGAGTAATAAGCCCCAAAAATTAAACTGTTGGTTGAGGACATCGCTCTCGCAATGTGACCTCGAATAAGCTTCAACAAAAAATTATCTATCCTGTTTATGTTGGCGCCGTTGTAAGGAACCAAGTTCGAATAGTAATGTTTATACTCCGACTCTGGTGCTCTGTGCAATCTAAGGCAGCGTCTAAGACACGGCCTCTCAAACACCCGAATCTTTTCCATTTGAGATGGGGCAACGTTGAACCACACCGGGCACCCATAGGCAATCATCGGCCGGATGAGGGCCATGTAGCAAATCACCTTCACCCTGCTGTCAAGGTGGCTGCTATAAAACAACCGTTTCGTCAGGGCAAGAGCTCCCCTAGCCCTGGTCAGATCAGCATTTATATGTCTGTCGAAATACAAATACTGATCCATCCAGATGCAAAGGTACTTTAACACTATTACTCGCCAGTGGCTGTCCATTTGGCCCTACGATCACCAGCTTACGCCTAGTTCTTTCTCGTATCCCTTGTGGCTCCACGCAATGAAGTCCTAAACAAGATAGTTTCTGATTTCTGAAAGTTGATTTTCAACTTCCAGTCATCGCAATATTGCTAAATCTTCTCGAAGTCACGCTGCAAAAGAATTCTGATGACCTCGACTTTTGGAGCTGTTCTGTACGCAATTAGATTGTTGGCATACGCACGCAATTGCCTGGGTTAGACTACTTATCAGGCCGTACAGTGTCGAAGGCCTTCTCCAAATCAACCAAACAGGCACCCGTACATTGCTTTTTAGATTTGTTCCATTGGACATCAGAAACGAGCTTAGACGCGGCATGAATGGTGTCATGTCCGAACCGAACTGATTATCCGGTATGATATTATTGTCCCCTGTCCACTTATGTAGAGCTCTATTGACAACTTTTTCGAATATCTTGTTCATACTCGGAAGAAGAGTTATCGACCGGAGACTCACCGGATTGGAGCTGTCCTTTCCCTTTTTCGGAAGAGGATGCACCACAGCTGTCTTCCAGCGCACTGGATAATATGCATTATTCAGATCGTTTTTAAACAGTGTGGTATAAATGTCTACTGCTTCTTGCGGTAAATGTCGAAGTACAACGTTGGATACGTCATCGACTCCTGCTGACTTCTTCTTTAATGAATCGAAAATAAGCTGAAGCTCCACCTTCGTAATTAACATGGGCGCATTTCACCCGGCGCGTTTATGGCGTTTGCCAAATGATCTTTATTGAACCCGGTGAAACCGCGGTTCTCTGATCGCCATCTGCGTGAAGGTAGAAGTGGTGGAGCAAGGTCAAGGTTCGGGTGAATGCATGCATTCACCTTGTACACTTGCTGGAAAGCAGACCCCACAGCCTCCACTTTCTCCTGCGGATCTTCGAAAATAAAGAGGTCATCGTCCAAGAAGTCATCGTTTTTGGTGTTATTGAAGGTGGAGTGTACCTATTCGCAGGTTCAAGACTGATGTTTCACTTTCATATATTATGTTGTTTTGTTTCGAATGTGCAAGGAGTCATCTGAGTTGATAGTCAAATAGATAACAGTTTTTTTTCAGACTTACTCCATGATTACTGGCGATGATGGCGTTACAACATAAAAAGAAGAAGAACCTATCGATACAAAAAGAATACAACCTCAATCAATGCAATCGGAGTGTATGTGAAAATTGTTGCATCGGTCCAGTGGCAAAGGTTTTATTATATTCGTTGTTTTTTTTTTTGCACTATTTTGAGTTCACAATTGTTTCTTTTTTTTTGTATTCCAATTGCGTAAGCTTATTAAAGAGATAATCCAGTGAGTAGGTGATTGTTACAGCGGAAAGCAGCCTGGTGGTTGGACCGTTTAACTGGTAGACTCAGTAGTTCTTTTTTTTTTTGTCTATATTTTGCTATGGGCGAATGGGAATGGTTTAAGCCTCCGGTGCGTGGCGTTTTATATATTTTTGAAAAATAAATTACATAATTTCCACGAGAGATCAAAATAATCAGAAAGTTTCAGTTGGTGCATCCGCTTAATATATATTTATTAATAATAAAGTCAACTTCCCGCGGCATGAGTCTATATATCGCACTGGCATCAGGTCTAGAGGGAGAGAGAGCAAGTCTCATCCGGTAAAGTGTTCTTGTTGGCAGCTTTCCTCTGTGATTGTTTATTGTGGCAATTTTAATTTTACAAATTGCAACAGAAGCAATAAAATATATTCGACAAAAAATTGAAGCCCTGCAACCACTTAATCATCTTCGCATTATAATCAACAGTGCGAGCAGAATAATACGCCACAGATTGAAAGCTGGCGAATTATGTTAACGATATTGTTTTATTGCATTTAATTGCTTTTGTTCTGAATGAATTATATTCAAGTGGCCATCAGCTTGAACACAAGCTAGCTTGGTTTGATAGACTAGCTGGCTATAGATGTTTGCATGTGTAGTTGCAGGGTAAATTGTTGTGACTGTGTTTTGTAGATATTCAACAGAAAAATAGGGCATTTAGGTGACTAATGTCAGGTGTGTTTGAGTGCCAATAGGCCTTTTTACGAAAGTAATGCTCTTGAAACTTGTCATTAGAACTCTATGCTTTGATCTTTAAGTGTAGTTACAGTGTTTTGTGAAAAAAAGGCGATTTGAAGATCATGGAGAAAGCCATGATTTCAATCTATTCCGGTTCGCGACATGGTGCTTAAGCTGTGCCCACGTTTGAATATTTACGGACTGAGCTTCGTTAAGTACAGTTGGCTTCCAAGTGTTTGTTTGTCTTCCGACTCGCCTAACGCCCTGAGGTTTCTACAAGAAGGACTGCTTCGTTTTGTTGTCTATTCCACATATGAACATTACTTTTAGTTTGTGGCTAATGAATCTTTAGAATGTATCGAAGACAACGGTTGATAAAAGCCTGTAGTCTGCTCAAGATGTCAGCGGAATACTTCCAGGTTTCATAGGCGTACAGAAGGATGGATTTCGGTGCGTAGCGTTATTATGCTGGAGTTTCATACCGGAGAAAGCATTCCACAAATGTACTAAGAGCTTTGCTTATTCTATTGACAACATCAAAGTCCGTTCGACCATCAGTTGATACGATACTGCCTAGAGAGTTGAATTGTCTGACTTTTTCAATAGTTTCTTGCGTTAGAATAATATGCCGTTGATGGTTTGCGTCGGGTCTGCAATATTTTTGTCTTTTTGGCGTTGATTCTTCAGCCAGTTAGGTCCCCGTTCACGTGCAGCAATTGGTACATATGGTCCAATCCACTGTTTGACATAAAACAAATATCGTCGGCTTAATCCAAATGACTAAGCTTTTCGAGAGGATTCCTTTGGATGCCATTCCTCTCGTTCGTACCAACCATTGTAGTCAGTACATTGTTGATTGCCCAAAAAAAACAGAATTGGTCACAACACATCTCCTTGTATCACTCCTTGACGCACCTCGAATGAATCGGAAAGCTATCTATTTTGAAGCATGCAGCATCTTGCATTGTTGAATGACTCCTTAAAAATAGCAACTAACTACTCAGGGATGCCTCCCATGATAAGTGATCGTCAGATGCATTCGCGATTAACCCTGTCGAATGTCTTCTCAAAATCGACGAACATGAGATAAAGGGACGACTGATACTCAGCTGTTGTTCAAGAATTATTCGCGTGGTGTCAATATGATCGACACAGGATCGGCCACTGCGAAATGATGATGCCTCTTGGGTGATGATTCTATCCTTTCTCTTTACGCTCGAGAACAACAGTTGCAATCAATGTCCAGAACATAGACAGAACAGTCGAAAAATAAGTGACTTACAACTCTCAACCATTCCTGTGTGCGTGTTGTTTGGCAGGAATGGAGGGGACCTACAGTTTTTTGCCGAGTCCGAACGGCTAGATGAGAAGCACTTATTCATGACAAGTATACTCTTGGAGGATTTGTCAGTTCTTCGCAAGAAGCATTACCTCGGATTAAAAATTTCTGTTTGTAGGTGGCCCGGCGGGGAATCGAACCCATACCTTCGACATGACAGTCCAACGCAGTAACCATTATGCCACGAGGTACTACGATTGTATCGACTATACTCGATTATATCAAGTTCCGCGCCCTGTCGCTACTTTCTGTAACTCTCGAATCGATAAAATTGGTCGAAAAACGTTGGAATTTTAGCAAAACTCATGAATTTTGCTTCAATTTTCATCGTTTTCGACGAATTTTATCGATGCAAGAGCTTCAAAACGTGGGCTCTAACATAAATGAACTTGACGCTAAGGTCAGTGATCTCATCTTATCCCTTGACAAATCTATTGCCTGTCTACTTAAGTAATCAAGTAAAGGCGAAAAATTGCCAACATTTATGGGACTCAGGGCTTGAACAGCTCAAGAAAAATTGTCAAACAAATTTCCATCGAGCTACAAGTACTCGAGAAGTGTCGGCTTGGGAATTCTTTAAGGAAACCATCGAATTATACAAGAAAGCACTTTGGAGAAGTCAAAAAGATCCTCTTGGAGGACTTTCTATGGAAAAATAAAAGAAACTTTGGACGCATCTAGATTAAAAAAAAAATCCTCTAGAAATCCAGTAATGCCTAGCTGCTTGAAAAATGCTGAATGCTAATGGACCAACTCTTGCGAAAATAGCTCAACCTGTTGCTAGATAGTCATTTCCCTAGAAGCTCCCAAAATATCAATAGCTTATTCCATCATAATAGGTCAGGCAATGAGCCAAGCTATCCACAAGAAGCTGCAGGACCTGACGGCATAATATCTACCAGCCGAAAATAAATTCTGATTTAATTTGGCCAATTCTGGAGACTCTTACTAGTTGCTTAAACTTCGTCCACACTCCCCTGTTATCAAGAGAATTCAAGGTTGTGTTGCTGTCAAACGCCTTACACCTATTATAGTCTTTCATCATTTCTTCTTAAAACCTTTGAAAGATTGATCGATATCCAGCTACGAAGAAGCATAGACACACGAATTTTCTATGCAATGGGAAATCGGTTAAAACTGAGCTACATACTCCAGTACGAACTATGGCATATTATTCCCTCAATCATAAGGAGTACACACCATGGTCGCTTTCTTAGATAAAGAGGTTGCTTTTAGCAATGTCGGACATCCTTAAAGGTAGATAGTTCGCTTGGTGGATTGGTCATTCAGTGACTGACTACATAGTTATCAATTCAAAACTGGGTGGCTTTTCTGAAAGGAAAGGTCTGTCAGTAGAGGTACGCTGCAAAGCGGTGTACTATATCCCCTTTTCTGGGAAACTATTGCTATTGCCATATCAGAAAAGTATGCTAAAAAAAATAAATTTAATTTGGTGGCGCGATAGCTCGTGGAAAACCAGGGCCTTAGCCACTTACAACTCTCAACCATTCCTGTGCGTGTTGTTGACAGGTATGGAGCTGACCTACAAATTTTTGCCGAGTTAGAACGGTTAGATGAGAAGCACTTATTTATGATAACAGATACTCTTGGCAGATTTGTTAGTTCTTCGGAAGAAAATATTGTTTGTTTTAAAGTGGTAGTGGTTGGGAATCGAACCCAGACCTTGGGCATGAGAGTCCAACGCACTTAACATAATGCCACAAGGTACTACAAGAAAAGCATCCTTCTGTCTTAAAAGAACTCTTATAAAACGATTTCTCCAAGTTATACAATTGGTCTGTTCGGTGTTTTCTGGATTTCAACCCTCATAAATCAGAACTTGCTCTCAAGGAAATATCCCTCATGAAGATCCTCCATCCATCAAAGAACTCAACTGATATTGATCAAGCAAAATATTTGGGTCTTATTTCGGACAAAAAGTTAAGCCAGAAACCTAATATGTATGAAAGAAAGAGTCAAAAAGGCCACAGTACCGCTTTTCTCATGCAAAAAAGTCATTTAGAACATATGGGATCTTCAGCCTCGTATCACTCACTGGCTATATATGCTTGCGGTGTGGCATTATGGTAAGCTTCTCTAGATAAAGCGGTAATTTGCGGCAAACTTAGCAAAGTCCAACACACGTGCAGTGGAGCCCTCCGCAAGACGTCCTTTTCGGCTCTATACGTTCTGCTCCATCTGACAACCCTCGACATTTTTTGCTGATACAATCATTCGCCTTAAACCTTTCTCGAAATTGACCAACAATAACATTATGGCCATTTCATCATTCTGAATTCATTCGGATCACATCTATTCCTCATCTTCTATGCACTTGTCTTGCTCTATCTCATAGACGAAGACTTCATCTTAGAGATTTCTCCTTCAATGATCCTAATAATTTAATACGCATGGACGTAGGTTGTCTGTTACCCTTCATAAGAAGCTCCAAATGGTTGAGACGTGACAAGAGGGTGAGGTTAGACGGACTCGCAGATAATGCGGAAATCGCTGCCAGAAGATGAGATATCCGGGAATTGTACCAAATAGCCAAAGACGTGATCGAAAAAAAAGCAACACGAATCATCCTGTAATGGATGTGGATGACACACTTTTGGTATCAATTGAGGATCAGCTTCGTAGGTGGAAGGAACATTTTTGTGCCCTGCTAAATGAGGATTCAGTTGAGCCGAGTGCTGAAGTGCCCCAACTAAACGAGATGCGCAGGTCCTATAGGGGTATTGACATCGAACCCTCGTCAGAATCGGAAATCCATACAGCAATAAATCTCCTCAAAAACAACAAGGCAGCTGGACTGGACGGAATACCAGCAGAATTCCTGAATGCCGATCCCGTAACAGCGGCTAGTATTTTACATCCGCTGATACAAAACATTTGGGAAAACGGAAGCTATCCCAGGGACTGGAAGGATGGTGTGATTGTTAAGTTGCCAAAGAAAGGTGACTTAAAGAATTGCAACAATTGGCGTGGTATCACCGTTTTGTCCGTTTTCCCAAAACTAATGGCAACCATCATTCTCGAGCGAATAAAGGATAGAATCGAGTCTACACTCAAGAGGCATCAAGCTGGCTTCCGCAGTGGTCGATCGTGTGTCGACCATATCAACACCCTGCGTATCGTCCTCGAGCAGTCGATGGAATTTCAATCACCGCTTTACCTCATGTTCGTGGATTTTGAGAAGGCCTTTGATCGAGTTAATCGAGAATGTATATGGAGATCGTTGCTTGGTAGAGGAATTCCACCAAAAATTGTTTCCATTATTAAAGAGTCCTACAACAACGCAAGGTGTTTTGTTTTGCACAATGAGCAGCTATCCGACTCCTTCGTAGTGCAACAGGGTGTGAGACAAGGGGATGTTCTATCGCCAATTCTCTTCCTGCTGGCGATGGACGACGTATTGACGGCCAGTGTTGGTACAGCTGAGCGACAGGGCATTCAATGGAGACCGTTCGAAAGGCTCAGTCATTTAGACTATGCCGATGACATATGTCTACCGGCAAATAACATCATTGGGCTGAACGGGATGTGCCAAACACTGCAAGTGAAGGGAAAGTCGAGTGGTCTAAGAATAAAGAGCAAAAAGACAAAAATAACGCTCACAGGCCGCTCCACACAGCAGCGTATTAATCTACAGGAGACGCCAGTTGAAGTAGTGGAACACCTTGGCAGTATTGTCTCTGCAAACGGTGGTACGGATCTGGACGTTAAAAGTAGAATAAAAAAAGCTCGTGCTGCCTTCGGTACTCTGTCCCCAATTTGGAAATCCAGTCAAATCTCCTTACGCACTTAGTTGAGATTCTTCGAATCCAATGTCAAATCCGTGCTGTTATATGCTTGTGACACCTGGAAAGTCACGTCTACCATTTCGAAGAAATTGCAGGCTTTTGTGAATCGCTGTCTTCGCCACATCCTAAAGATTCGCTGGCCACAAATAATATCAAATGAGGAATTGTGGCGCAGGACAAGTCAAGAGCGGCTGGACGTCGACATAAGAAAGCGTAAATGGCGTTAGATTGGTCACACACCGAGGAAACCAAACGATGAAATTGCAAAGCAGTCCTTTGAATGGAATCCTCAGGGTGCACGGCGGGTTGGAAGACCAAGAACAACATGGAAATCAACTGTCTTAGCGTAAGCAGAATCCCAGAGAAAGACGTGGCCACAGCTTAAGTACCTTGCAGCAGACCGTGAAGGATGGAGACGTTTTGTTGACGCCCTATGCCCCAGCCGGGGTTACAGGACACGATGATATGATAAAACTCTAAGCATTATCGCTGACTGCTCTATCAGCTCCATATGCTCCATCTACAAAAAAGGCGATCCTAATCCTATGTCGATGAGAACGTTCTGCAACACTATAATCGGCAAACCAACGAATTTCAAGTCGAGACTCACCATCTTCAACTTTGTCTTCAAAAGGTGACTATGATAGCATTCACCAGCAGGAGCGCTAAATGGAACTAGGGATCATGGGAAAACTGATCCAGCAGTGTCGCGTGAAATTGGAAAATACGCGATGCAATATGCAACTAGGGAAAAGCCATTCCGAACTATTCCAAACTTCCACAGGGTTTCGACAAGGAGATATCCTACAGTACGATTTCTTTAATCTCGTTCTGAAGTAAATAGTGCGCAGGGAAGTCGTTAACACTGAAGGCATTATTTTTAATAAGTTTGTCCAACTTCGAGGGTATGATATCGATATAGAGTCCTTCACGGCGATTGAAGAACAGGCAATACTTGTTGGTCTTCCATCAGGACAAAGAAGACAAGACCAAATACTTCTCATTGTTGGACGCCGGGTTCGTTAGTAAGTAATTGGTATTTCCTGCTCTTGTTTTTAGGAGAGATATAAGTCTCCTTGTCATACTTCTTATAACATTGTGCTGGGGGGTATGCTTTAAACAGAGAACTTTTAAGCTCATTTAAAGTTGTGGGGACTCAGATCAGGAGAGTAGACTGTCCAGTAAAGAGTGTTCAGGTGGGCCTCTCGAAATATACTCCGAAACACTTCGCAGTGTGGGGATAAATAGATACAATTTTCGACGGTACTTGGTGGAAATGGCACAACAATTTCTTCAAAAATATTCCGCACAAAACCGCTCTGCCTTCAACCATATGTAACTCCGTGACATAAGTCACCCCAGACTATTAATTAAAAAAATTAAGAAGTGAAATTTAATCTAATCGTTATTTAAGTGAAAAAGGTTGCGAAAAGGTATCCAAGGTAGTTATTGAAAAAAAAAATTATATTTTGCAATTATAATTCAGAAATATGCAATCATGATTCATTAATTTCGCATCTAAATGTTCTGCGACGGTGTATCGATGCATAATTGATTACTTCCCGCTTGTTACTTATCGAAAATCATTGCAATTTACAGTTGAATGTTGAAAGTTCAAAATTGGCGTTAACACAGTTTTCAATTTTTCTTTGCATAAGAATGTTACTAAACTCGAACTCGAAGCCCTGTTTTTTTAAAAGCGCATCTTTCTCTATGTTAGTAAAATCTTTGTATCTTGAGTTTGATCTAAATCTCTAGGTCGATTTTTTCATTATTTCCCAACTTGCCCTCTTCATATATTCATATATCGCAAGTCAAAAAATTCCAAGGTAAAAAATTTACCAATTTCAGCTTCACCACTTGTCTTACAATTAACCTATCTTACCTCTAGCGTTGCATGTAATTGAAGTTGAAATCGCTTATTGTTGCTTCGCGCACATATCGGGTGATTATTTGATAATTTTCATCGCCTCTTTGACATGCATGTCAAAAACTATTTTCACCACACAATAAAAGCCAGTGATTAGATCTAGAGTGACAACTTTACAACTTCTAAATTATCCTATGGTCTGGGTATACTATGGTGGTTAGTGGTGTGAAAACTTCATCGAGTTTGCTTATGGCACCGATTTTTAATGTTTTTTGTTGTTGTTGTTCCCAATTGCCTTTTATGTTTAAAATAAAGTTCTATGAATCCGCTCTGGTTTTTACTGTCGCCGGCCGATCTGAAGCCCCGAAGAGTATAAGTAATTCCAAGATTCAAGCACACTCTTGACATTTAACCAAGACTTTTAAAGTGCACCGAAGTGGCGACAAATAATGGAACAAAAAAAAAAAACAGAAGAAGGTCAACAAATATTTTATCATTGTGTCTTCTCGGTTTGTTTTTAGCGCTGGTGGCGGTGTGTTGTTGGGCGAATAAAATTAAGTGCGATCTCTGGCTTGTTGCATACTTCAAGACCGTAAAGTTCAGTAAGTGCTCACCTTAAGATTGAAATTAATTGCCACGCCTTATGCAATTTGCTATGCCGCAGCCCCCAGAATTTATATACAGTCTTTGAATAGTAAGTTTATATTTTGCATATAAACAATTCAGATGAATTCACTTATAACAATGGGTTATTATTCATTTGATTTGCGTAACAAGGTTTTGTATTTTGGTTTGAAACAAGATTTCAATTTGATTCGTGTAGGAGATTTGCGTGAGTAAATTCTTTTAATTGGATTCTTCAAAGCAACTTCTTAATGCAATCAATACGTATAGTTTGCCTTTGTACTTGAAATTTTAATGATGTCATGGATACAGTTTAAGAATATAAAAATTTGTGTTTTAAAATTAATATTTTCTCAGAATAAACATAATATTGCTTCCGCGTCCTCATAAAGATGCGTTTCCATTTGAGAGTACTTTCAATACTAAACTCCCGAAAGTTACTCTCAGATATCTACACCTCTGCGGCTTATCTCATAAATGTGACTACTTAATAGTTTTACTCTCGAGAGCTTTTTGAGAGTTGTTTTTTCATATTTTTTGAGAGTAAACAAAATATTTCTTCCACCTCCGCACAAATATGCGTTTCCATTTGAGAGTACTTTCACTACAAGTGGCTCTCAGATAGCTATCTAAATCTTTGTGAGCTAATTTCATGACTGTGGCCACTTGCGGGTTTAACTCTCGAGACCTGTTTGAGAATTGTTTTTATTTATTTTTTGAGAGTAAAAAAATATTTTTTGTTTGAGAGTACTTTCACTACAAAATTCTCGATAGTGACTGAGATGTCTATCTTCACCTCTGTTAGCTAATTTCTTGACTGTGTCCCCTTGCGAGTTTTCCACTCGAGAGCTCTTTTTCGTACTTTCCAGAATACACAAATTGATGCTTCCGCCTCCTAAAAGATGCGTTTCCATTTGAGAGTACTTTCACCACAACTCTCCGAAATGGCTCTCAGACAGCTATCTACAGCTACATCTCTGTGAGCTATTATTTCATGACTGTGTCCACTTGCGAATTTTACTCTTAAGAGTTGTTTTTCTTATATTTTTAGAATAATCAAAATATTGCTTTCACCTTCTTTTAAAGGTGCGCTTCCATTTAAGAGTACTTTCACTATAAAACTCTCAGGTAGCTGTTTGACCCTCTGTGAACTAATTTCATTAATGTTTCCACTGGCGAGTTTTACTCTCAAGAGCTGTTTGAGAGTTTTTTTTTTTTTGAGAATACAAACAAATAAGGCTTCCCCCCCTCCTCATAAATGGGCGTTTCGATTTGAGAGTAATTTCAATACAAAACTCTCAGGTAGCTGTCTGACTCTCTGTGAACTAATTTTATTAATGTGTCCCCTGGCGAGTTTTGCTCTCAAGGGCTTTTTGAGAGTTTTTTTTTTTTTGAGAATAAAAATGTTACTTCTTGCAAGTATAACTCTCGGGGCTTTTTGAGAGTTGTTGTTCTTATTTATTGAGAGTAAACAAAATATTTCTTCCACGTCCGCACAAATGTGCGTTTCCATTTGAGAGTATTTTCACTACAAAACTCTCGAAGTGGCACTCAGGCACCTCTGTGAGCTATAATTTCATGACTTGAGAGTTTTTTCTTATTTTTCCAGAGTAACAAGAATATTGCTTCCGCCTCCTCATAAGGGGTAGTATCTACAGTACTTTCACTAGGAAGCTCTCGAAAAGGTCTCGCAGATAGCTGTCTGCACATTTGTGAGGTAATTTCATAACTGCGTCCACTTGCGAGTTTAACTCTCGAGAGTTGTTTTTCTTATTATTTGAGAATACACAAATTGTTGCTTCCGCCTCATAAAGGCACGTTTCAATTTGAGAGTACTTTCACTTCAAAACTCTTCAAAGTGACTCTCAGATATTTGTCTTCACCTCTGTTAGCTAATTTCTTGACTATGTCCACTTGTGAGTTTTCTTCTCGAGAGGTGTTTGAGAGTTGTTTTTCTTGTGTTTTGAGAATACAAAAGTTATTGCTTCCGTTCCTCATAAAGGTGCGTTACTATTTGAGATAACTTTCACTACAAAACCCTCAAAAGTGACTCAGATAACTGTCTAACCCTCTGTGAGAAAATTACGTAAATGTGTCTTCATGTGAATTTTACTCTCGAGAGCAGCTTGAGAGTTGTTTTTCTTATTTTTTTGAGAATACAAAAATTATTGTTTCCGCCTTGTTATAAAATGCGTTTCTATTTGAGAGTACTTTCACTACAAAATTCTTGAAAGTGACTCTCAGATAGCTGTCTGCCCCTCCGTGAGGTAATTTAATTGCTTCCACTTGTGAGCTTTACTCAAGAGAGCAGTTTGAGAGTTGTTTTTCTTATGTTTTGAGAGTAAAATAAATATTGCTTCCTCCACTTCATAAAGGTGGGTTTCCTTTTGAGAGTACATTCACTACAAAACTCTCGAAAGTGACTCTCAGATAGCTGTCTACCCCTCTGTGAGGTAATTTCATATTTGTGTCCATTTGCGAGTTTTTTTCTCTCGAGAAATGTTTTAGGGTTTGTTTTAAGTCCTCTAAAAATCCGAATAATTTTTTTTTCACTTACAAAGATCACAAGTTAGCTACACTTTGTTTTGAAAACAACCTTCCAATAAGCTTGTCCTTGTCCTCAAACGAAGCTTCAATAAACAAAACTACAATATTGTACTCCAACAGTACAAAAGAAGCATTCAAGTAAATTCTTCATATCGGAGTTTGCATTTCACATCCTCAATAAATTATTAACTCAACCTTGCTCCTCATTAACTACATACATCACTTGCAGAAACGGCCGGCGCATCAGTAGCTTTAAGCTGAATGTACTTGCGGAACAGTAGCGCAGTGACATTTCGATAGAAAGGAGAATAAGAAAAAATCACTGATTGCTCCGCTGTCATGTCCAACATGTCGGCAGTTTTATATTTAAGGCTTCCGTTTCATATAAATGGGCAATGAGGCGGTGCGCACAAGCCTGTAACGGTTGTCAGGTCATAATTCACAATAACACCATCTTTAAATGCAACAAACCTCTTCTGCACATCAGATACACAGCAGACAGCTTGCTAGGATTTTCTTGTATAGCTTTCGGTGTTTTCAAAGATGATGCGCTCCTCAGTTGTTGGAAGAGAGATCAATTGAATGCTCTCGCTAAGCCAATTGGCATGCCACAGCGATTAATGTTACGTTTGGTAACAAATTGTGTACAATTGCAAAACCAAATGCAGAATATTGTTAATTTATTTGCATAAATCATTGCATAAGAATCTCTGCAGCAGCAGCAACAATAACAAAAACAACAACTTCGACCGACGACGAACGACGGTACCTAATGTCCGCCGCCTTATTCATTGTTACTTTCATACTAAGCTGCTGTTGGAGCGTTAGGCAATTTATCATACATGTTTGTGCTGATGTACAATGTAAAACTATTATCATGTGGACGAGGTGTATTGGTGTGAGGAAACAGGAATTCTGTTAAATTACAGAGTTCACTTGCAGATGTGGACTATTAAGTCAGTCAATTGAGTGTGACTCTATTGGGTTATAGTTGGGAAAATTTCCGTCTTTTGTGATTAAAAAGAAAAAACAAAAGTGGATTTAAGGTTCAACAGGTATACTTGATCCTCTAGCGATTGCTTAAAACTAAAAAAACAAAATGCGGAAAGTTACGATATTGACGTTTAAATTGACCGTTTTATTGTATTAGATACTGAAAAGGCAGTATAGGTAATAAAGTAACAGCAAACAAAATTGTAGAGCAGCCATCAACTAACAGTGAAAAAACATTGACATAAATTAATAAAATTAGTTTCAATTGGTCAAATGGTCAAATGTCAAATCCGTGACAATAACTTGTATCTTTAGGTTTTATTAATACAAAAACACATTTGATCAAACTGATAGTTTTGGGGAAGCAATAAAAAGAACTAGAACGTCCAGCCCTCGAAACTCGAGTGCTAATAACACTATCGTCTAGTTGGCACACTTCTAGAAAATCGTTCAAAAATCGATCACCAAATTGATTCAATTATTTCATTCAATCGATCTTTCGATAATTTTCATTTCACTGAACTTATTTCCGATTCAATTTTATTCATTTGGATTTCGCTGGAGTTAAATCTCCGATTTTAACGAACTCACATTTTCAGTTTTTACTGCTCCGGAAAAGGTGATTTTAAGTCAATTGGTTGACATTTGGATCGTAATACACTTTTTTTATGAAAATATAGTTCGGCCCTTATCCACCAAGACATTAACTGTCAAATTCCATTGACGAATGGCTACGATGTCAATGGCTTGAAAAACGTCTACAAAATTACAAAATTTTTGATGAATTATTGCTCCAAAACAGGTGATTTTAAAGCAATTGGGTGACACTTGTATCAAAATATACTTTTCCGTCAAAATATAGCTCACCCCCTATATTTCAAGTCATCAACTGTCAAATTCCACTGACGGATGGCTACGATGCCGATGGATTAAGAAACCTGTAAAATATCTGAAAATTTTAATGAATTTTTAGTGCTCCAGAAAAAGTGATTTTAAGGCTGTTGGGTGACATTTGTATCGAAACATACTTTTTCTGTCAAAAAATAGTTTGCCCCTTACATTTCATTCAATCAACTGTCAAGTTGTATTGACGGATGGCTACGATGTCGATGGATTAAAAGCCTCTAAAAATTCTGCTTGATGAATTTGCACTGCTCTAGAAAAAGATGATTTTAAGGCAATTGGGGGGCACTTTGAGTCGGCGGCGTGTTGAGCTAAACGCATAGAATTCTCGGCACATAACTTAAAAGCGGATACAAACTATGCTATCGGCGTGTAGTAGACACTAAAGTTTACTTGTCAATGCGTTGACAGCTCGTAAGAAAGGGAAGTTTGCATAAAATTGGGGCTAAGCTGAACCAAGAAAAGTGGCATTTGCATACGATTTATCGATTACAAATTCATTCACGGAGGTAGAGGACAATCCCTTTGGGCTAAGTTAAATGAATTATCAGCGCTTAACTTAAATGTGACAACTTATAGCTTTTTGCAAGCATGGATGAATTCGGTCGAAAAAACGACACTGGGGATTACCGACGCCATCACACAAAAAAACATGGATTTTCTATTCAAACTATCGATAACATATATGGAATTCATGCCGGTATCACTGTTTTTCTTCGTGACTAAGTTAAGAATCGGAAATTCTCTGTGCTTAACTAAGCCCGAACACTTAGGCTGATGAGCACTGAAATCGTTTCTTTCATCCAATTCCCTTCGGGCTTGGAAAAAACCAGGGCTTTTATCGATCGCGTATGACAGTCTGCTTATAACAAAAATTGACGTTTGCATAAAATTTGTTTATAGCTAAATAAGCCAGGGTATTTGCATACGATTTTTGGATGTACTCCAACTTTAAGTAAAAAATCGCTTTGGTTGTCTAGAAAAACTGAGCTACTTATCATTATTTTCTGCAGCACTGAACGCTGCCATCGGACATTCCCATAATCTTTCCAGTCAGTGGTGGAAAATTGGTTGGTTGGTGGGTGACAAAATCAAAACGTCACGACAAATAAAAACAAACTAAAAGTGAATAAACAAGATAAGAATACCTAATAACAAATAAAACAAAAGAAAAATGTTGGGAAATATATCATCATATATATGTATTATATAACGGCAAAGACGAATCTTGTATACAAAAAAACAATAGTGTCGTGAATTTTAAAGTAAAAATGTCAAGACATCAAAAAATTAAGTGTTGTGAACAAATAATCGGTCTCGCTCGCACTTCACACCGTATAGCCGACAGGATTTTATACGCGACATTCAAGAAAATTATTGGTCTGATGTAGTTGGAGCAGGTCAGAATATCTCCTTTTTTGTGGATGGGGCACACTATGCCAAGGTTCCATTCATCGGGCATACTGTCATCCGCGCAGATGAGCTGGTGCACGCTCCTTATCAATTCATCTCCCACTGTTTGAATAGTTTAGCTGGGAGTCAACCGCACTAGCAGCCTCGTAGGATTTAAGTTTTCCGCCTAGCAGCTGAATATTGACTATCTTCGCCGTTTAGCAATCTAGAAAAGTGTTCCTGCCAGGTCCTTATCACTGACTGCGTATCTGCTACCATGTTCCAGTTTTATCTCGTCAGGTTTCCGTTCTGGCCTTGAAGTCTAGAGTAGATCGTTCCAACCTTTGGTAGACCGTACGAACATCACTCCTGCCGGTACACTCCTCAATAGAATCGACCTCCCGCTTCTTATGCTCCCTCTCTTTCTTCCTGAGCAGTCGGCGCTCCTCCCTACTTTTTTGCCCGTAGAGCTCTCGGACTTCTCTCCCAGTAGCTCTCGTTCGCAGCATTTTTTGGTAGTCCACATTCTTAGCTGCATGCGCCAGCCGCCACTCTTCATCTAACCTGGAATCTCGTTGTGGTCGCCAAGTGAAACCAAGCACCTGAGTGGCGGCACTTGGCTTTGTTGACCATGTCTCCACTGATCCCCTGTATTTGATGCTGGTGACGGGTTTTCTGATAGATTAAGAGAGACGTGGTGGCAAAAGTTCTGGCGATCTCTTCGGATTTAAGCTTTTCGACATAAAATTTTTTCACAGAATCTCCTTGGCGTTGTGGCGTGGTGGATATCCGCGTACGTTCTTGAGATACTACAGTGGCCCGAGTCTTTGTTTGCCCCTCGGAACGTTCGAACACCTAAGATACTGGAAGCATGTCTAGCGTCTATCGGCATGTGATCAATTTGGTTGACGGTTTTTTGATCACAAGGCTAGCGGTCTTGTCTCTTATGAATATCAAGGTGTTGGAAACGAGTGTCACATTTCACCCCTTCGAGAAGTCCACCATACTATGTTCGGTATCGGAAGTTTCGTCGTCCGACTGTCGAACCAAAGATGGCCTCCTTACCAAATCTGGCTTTGAAGTCTCCCAGAATAGTCTTGATATCGGACACGTACGATGTTCTTGAGGAGATTGTAGAATGTTTCTTTGATTGAGTCTTCTCACTTTTCCGTAGGGGCATGGATGCAGATCAGCGTGATGTTCCTGAATTTGGCTTTGATGCGGATTGTGACCAGGCCCTCGCTTACACTTTTAATGCTCAAAACTTCTTGCCTAAGTCTACCTCTTAACACTTACCCACAACCAATTAGTCGCTGACCGTGCTCCTTAAAGCACTTTCCGTAGCAAATGTCACACGATTGCATCCTTCGTATGCCATCTCCATTCCATCGCACTTCCAGGATAGCTTCAGCATCAGCCTTAAGCCTATCCAGGGTCTCCACTATTTGTTCGGCTGCGCTAGGTTTGTATAAGGACAGTATATTCCGCGTGCAGACCCGAAATTCGTTACCCTTGTTTCGTTATCTGGGGTCATCAACATTAAAATCATCCGTATCCGAGGCTTGTTGTCGTTTCGGAACCAGTATTTGTTTTACATTGTAGGGAAGTTACCCCGACGCACATCCCCAAACCTGGTGGAACAGACTCTTATTTAAGCTCAAGATTAGAGAGCCAAAATAAGCGCCACCATTGATTCTATCTCGAGAATCGTTGGAGTGCTTTGGTGCGATTACTCTTCCTTTGCAGGGTAATTAGTTCCAACAGCCTACTCCACTTCGACTTATTGCCCATGGGAGGCCCTTCTGCAGAAACTAGATCCGCGATCGCATAGCTCTAGGTTTCACCGTAAGTCGCCAGAAGTCCCACCGCCTCGTCAAGGCTTACCCCGTGGTGGGGAAGTAAAATTAAACGTTCATTACTTTTACATTTAGAATTTGTTTATGACATGCAAAGAATATAATTTAGCTTGGAAAACATCCTTTTTTTAATCCTGTCGTTTGGACGCCATTTTGAAAATTGGCGCCCAATCAGGGCCAAATGGTACAATAAAGAGAGTCTCGTAAATTACTTCGAAAATTGCCATGGCTTAAATAACGGTTGACGTCTTAAAAGAATGGTGAGTAGACGCATCTTCGGGTAAAATATCAGTGTTGCCACTTTTTGGGAACTTGCTTTTTTATATCAATGGGCGTAACCTCTCCTTTTTGATACTTTTTAATATTTTGAACATACAAAAACGGAAACGTCTCCAGAAGCCAAGCGCGTGTTGGGAAAATAGCGAGTATGCCTTTAAAGAGTAGTCTCACTTTCGGGTAAAATCTTATTATTACCACTTTTCGGGAACATTTTTTTTTTATGTCAAAAGTGTGAAATCTCGATTTGTTTGGTAAATTTTAATGATTACAACCTAAAAAAATGAGACGGACACGTCTCCAAAAATACCAATCGCGTGTAGGAAAAATAATGAAACATATCTTAAAAGATTGGTGTTGAGTAGATCAACCGTTGGGTAAAATGTCAGTGTTGTCACTTTTCGGGAACAAACTTTTTTTAAGTCAAAGGTTGGGACTTCCACTTTTTTGGTAGTTTTTAATATTTTGAACATAAAACAAACTGTTGAAACGACTCCAGATGCCAAATGCGTATTGAGAATATAATGGTTGACGTCTTAAAGGATAGAAGCACTTTCCGTTAGTATTTCAGTTTTACCACTTTTAGGAAACATACTTTTTTGAAGTTCAAAATATAAAAAACTACCAAAAAATTGGAAGCCCCAAACTTTGACATTAAAAAAGGAAGTTCCCGAAAAGTGGCAAGACTGACATTCTACTTAAAACTTATCTTTTAAGACATAAATCGTTGTTTTTCCAAGACACGTTTGGCGTACAGAGGTGTTTCCGCAACTTTGTGTACGTTAAAAACAACCAAAAAATGGGAAGTTCCGTAGTTTGACATTAAAAAAAAAAATGTTCCTGAAAAGTGGCAACATTGAAATTTTAGGAGATGGTGCATATACTCAACACCTTTTTTTCCAAAATATCAAATTTTATTTCTCAACACGCGTTTGGCATCTTAAGGCGTTTTCGCAACTTTTTTAATGTTTAGATTATTATAAATTATCAAAAAGACCACGTTGGCATTAAAAAAAAGTGTTCCCGAAAAGTGGCAACACTGATATTTTACCCGAAGGTGTTTCCACTCAATACCTATCTTTTAAGACATCAACCGTTATTTTGACCATAGAAATTTTTCAAATAATTTACGAGTTTCTCCTTATTTTACCATTTGGCCCAGATTGGGCGCCAATTTCCAAAATGGCGTCCAAACGACAGGATTAAGAAAATTATTTCCAAGCTAAATTTCATCATTGGCATGTCAAAAAAAAACTTCAAATGTAAAAATACCCACAAAAAGAGCCAGGATTTGGGTTTCCTGACCGGAGTACAGGTTGGGCGCCATTTTTCAAAATTAAAAAATTCTTGAATAACGTGAGTTATTTGTGGAGGTCAATCTTTGCATAAGTATCATTTTAAATCCATCTTAAGAACTTTTTTGAATGACCATTCTAAATTCAATGTATGACTTCCTAAAGGCCCAAGACTATTGTTTAGGAAACATAGTGGTTTATACCACCTCTAAGAACTGGGCGTGGTAAAAGACTGTATGGCGTAATTTAAAATAAAAGGTGTTTCCTACACATTTTATTCCTGTTACATTTTTAAATTTTTTTTTAGCAAACGTTTAAAAAAAGAAAATTTGTGACCCTAAAAATAGGGGTATCAAATATTTAGCATCATTCTTTTGTTCTTAACTTGTTATTTAGGCAATTGGGCAGTTTTTTTTTCATTGGAATTAGTCAAAACGCAAAATGTTTTTCAAAAACACCCCCAAAAGTGGGCGTGGAAAAAAGTTTGTTTGGAACAATTATTTATTACAAATCACATTACAACTTTTCTTAAGAAAACACCTTTCATTTATGAGCTTTGACGATTAGATGACCTATTTTATGTTACCGGCGGAAATTTTCTCTGATGATGTCTTGTGATTCTGGCGTATATTCTTTTCATGGTTTCTTAATGAAAATATATTGAACACAAATCACCTGTCAGCTGTCAAATTAAGTCTCACTAGAATCAGTGTTGCCACTTTAAAAAACAGAAAAAAAATCACTTTATAAATTAAAAACAAAATAAATTATTCCGCTAAAATATTTAAGAAAGGCAAGTAACTTGGGTATTTAGGTACCCTCAATTGCAAACTTAAAAAACCTACACAAATGGATATCCATCAATCAAAGTATACCTTCATTTCAAGTAAAATTCTCAACACGTAACAAAAAAATATCATTCAAGCATTTTTATAATGTTTGCTCACTTTGCACATCTCAAATTAAAATAATTTAAATTTTACAATACCTACAACAACAACAACAAAAAACTCATTTTCCTTGAAATAATTTCTCAAAGCATTTGGACTCAGCGCCAAGAATCTTCTTGGCACCATTACTCTACCTACGGAATCACAGCAATTTGTAGACAAAAAAAACCTAAGACTCACGACCCACTTCACTTTACCGCACGAAGATGAACCGAACTTGTCTTGTTGATGTTTGCACACATGTTTCATCAGTCTAAGTGCCCCTGGGAGGCCACTAAAAAAAATAACTGACCATTTATGGCTTTTAAATAATAATTTTAGCCTCCTAGACAAGATGTGCACCATACTAAGGTACTTTCAAATAAAAAATGTTGCCTAAAATAGGAAATCAAATCAGAAAAATAAAAAAATGTTGAAAAAAAATCATCTCCTTCACCGAATACCATTTGGAATTTTATTTTTGTGAAAGGAAAAGTTATCACTTCGTGATGCTATTCACTCGTAGTCAAAGCCCCATCATCATCCTCATGGTCTTTGCTGAAATCATAGATCGCCTCCAAACGACCACAATGTTTTATTATAACATTAGCGAATGCCATCTTCATATAGAGTCTAAGTGGTGAAGTACACTCCAAGTGGGTATAGTTGGTGGATCTTGTATAGGAATGGTCTAATGTTAGACTTAGACTATAATAATCCAAAACTGGATGTAGGGGCTTGTTCGTGGTGTCGCCACCAAAAAATGACTTTCGCCAGTTGAACGGCTTTGACTGGCTTATAAAGCTGTGTATAGAAATGTTAAGGTATCGGAGGTGGGGCGTGAAGCTTCTATGCATGCCATTACATGGTAGTCGATCTCTGGGGCATGTTGCATAATCACAAATTAAATATAAGGTGGGCAATGTGGGTATGGATATTAGTATTTCTCTCTTGCAGCACCTCTATTCACCCACAGCATTGATCCGGGCTGCGAGTCAACAAGTTTCAAAGACGATGATTATCCCCTCCGTTCGGTTATATTTTCTGGGATGATTAATTATGAGAAAATATCACTTGCTAACGCGGATAAACACCGACGACTCTGCGACCGCTCGCCGATGTGGTCTTCTGGTGGAGCGTCATCATGCCACCATTCAACTATCTAACGACAATGTTAAGTGCCACCGCATATCGGCAAAAGACAGTGGGTGAAAATAGTAACAAATATTGGCTTAAAATCAACTCATAGATCTAACAAAATGGCGATCCGGATTCGAACCATTTTTGTTGGTTTAAAGAAATATTTTGTAATACTTATTATTGCACAGACAATTATTGATCCATATTTGGTTGGGGAAGAGGGTAATGAGCCAGTGTTTGTTGGAGAACTCAATTCCTGAATTTTAACTCAAACGCATCGAAATAAATAAAAATTTATTTCGTTGCCTACACGCTTGTTGTTAATACTCTTGGAAACAAGATTCGTTGAACTTTTTCGATGGATTTTGTAACTTAAGTACTGAGTTTTAATTTGAAAAAGTTTGAAAAATCATAGGAGAAGCATCAAACTTGGGGTAAAAAGTGTAACTTTTAGCCTCGGTGTTCCTTACATCTCTTAAGCTATTTTTGTTAGCTAATTTGAACTGTAATAATTGTACGATAGTCATCTAACTGATGAGCCCAACTATCGTACCTGGGCGAAACGCAATCATGGAGTTGAGCTCACTTGAACTTTTAACTTTGAATTATAATTTGAACTGTACTCAATTCAAATTGCGTATGACAAAGCCCTCATAATGTCACTGATGACTCCAAGTGAGTAAGCCGGACGAAACGCCAATTTATAGGACTAAAAGCCATAAAAAAAACTATTTTGAATCTATTTTTGCAAGCTTCAATTATTTTTTCTTCATATTCACCCCTTCACGTGAAATTAAAAAAAAAACAAACATGTTTCACGCCATAGTTTCAGTGAAGCAGCAGATGAACACAACTTTCAATTTATTTTTTGGATTTTTCTCAACATGTCATTTAAATTGCCCCACTGTTCCTCCTACCAATTACTGCCCTCCGGCTTCTAGGGGAGCAGTACCAGAAGAAGATGATACCAAGTGAGTGGACAGTAAAAAAAGGTGGGTAGGTGGTTAGGCTTTGAAGGTTTTATCTAGTCGTAAATAATTGTTGAACATTACAAGCTCAGCTCATGTGTGTATCTAATGCACTTACATACATAAATGAACCCGGAAGAGGTTTATGACTATTATTTTTTCTCTTCAGTTTGTCCAGTTTGATTCAATTAATGAACACATTACTATTCGTTATACATTACTACAATTTTCCAGTGGTAATTTATCTGCACAGAAGGCAATTAGGCATCTAATGAGATTTTTGAGTTCTTAATTTGACAATTTAATAAGGAATTGAACGTGGAAAGTAAAATTACACAATCTTTAACAATAGGACGGATGTTTGATTAGGAAATATTTAATAATTTCAGCAATTAACTAATGCACGATGACGAGTTTTATACTAACAGATTTGTTTAATCAACAACAGAAATATTCTTTTAAGAATCATTAAAAAATCATAGAATTAATGGGAGTGACCTTACATTGGACTATTATAAGAAGATAAAACAAACCTTGACAATCTAATAATTATGCTGATGATTTTTTTGTAATATATAGAAATTTAAGTGCACGATTTAGCCGCACGAACTAACTGTTAGAGTTTAAGGTACATTTTACTCAATGTTGAATAAATTTATAAAATAAAAAATAGAAAATAAAAGTTTTTAAAAGTGTTGCTTCCAGAACTAATTCAAAAAAGTATTATTGACATGTTTTTAAGGTTATGTATTTCTTGTTGGACTCTGCAAAAAAAAAAATGACACGGCGGCGTTGACAAGTTTTCATTTCAACATTAACTTCCTCCATTTCTGCATACAAACAACACTCCCACATAGGAATAGTTGAGAGTTATAAAGTAACTAGGCCATGGTTCTTCACGAGCTGCTTCGCCCTCAAATTTATCACTTTCTTAACATCAACTACAACTTTCCCGTCTAAACGGGGGAGAAAAAAACCCCTCCTCCCATACAATTGTTTACTTTTCTCAACTCATCCTACACGCTCTAGCTTTTGTCACATTTTATTCGAATCACCCTGTATAAACGTGACCTTCTATCGACCCCTTATGATGAATGTGGTGGAGCCCGAATCGATGAGGAAATCCCCCAAAACCTTTAAATAAATCCCTTTATCTATATATTTTTAAAAGCCCTTTTCTAGTTTTTCTGGGGGATACCACGCATGAAAAACTCACACTCAACCTCAAAGTTGGTGTAAAAGAGTGCATTTTATACAGACACATAAAATCCGTAACTCTACCGTTTGAATTATCTGAAAAACGGTTACTCTTGTGAAACTTAACATTTTCTGTAGGAAATTTTCTATAAGAGTTGTCATTCGGGAGATATTCCTTAAAAACCGTTTGGGGGGCTTTTGACCCCCGTAAGATTATTAGCAGCGCTCACATCGATGGGGACAGTTTACAGTTTCCTTAGAATGACTTGAAAAAAAAACTTTAATGTGCCAAACTTTAGCTTTCCATCATTTGTTTCCAGCAAGAACCCTAAATGAACCCTAAATTAACAATACTATAGTTACTTTCCTCATTTAAATCAATTACTTAACATTTCTTATTACTTGTCTAAATGAATCTCTATTTGGCGCAAAATCTTAAAAACAGGCTCTAAATTAACTACATATTCCAATGCGCGTCCGTTCTAAAAATAATTTTTAAGGCGAGAGTCGACTCCTTGCTAATTTTAAACGTCATAAAGTTTTTTTTTAACGCTAAAGCTAGGGCTTGTCACGACCGGTATCGTTTGTTATCTGTTTTGGAAACCCAAACGATACCGGGACGATACCAGCTCCAAAGCATCCAAGACGATACCGTACTTTTAGGGCCGAAACATACCGACACTCTCGGTAGTTTGGTTTGGTATCGGCTGAAATTTTTTTTTTTAATATCAAATAAATATAACAAATAACTCAATCAGCAAGAATTCGAATGTGCATTCCGTCTATGCATCCTACTACTCCAGGTATATTGTTTTTTCATAAAATCGTAACTTGGTACGTCGTTTTTGTTCAGCAGTTAGTTTTGAATTAATCCATGTTGGAACTTCTGAAAAGGAAGACTGTGCTAAGCCAACTTCGTAGTCTTTTGCTACACCTTTTTGGTACGCTCCTTCAGCAAAAAAGCGCAAGCATGCGCTAAGCTTCACAACAGGGTGTACTGCAAATGGTTTTTTGGACTCTGGTAACGACTCTATCAAGGTATCAAGCAAATACCTATTAACATTGGCTTGTTAACGCGATAGTATTGATGGAATCTTAAGGATACAAAATTAATAATAATGAGTTGGAACTTTGATTGCGGAGATACTTACATGGATTCTGGCAACTCAAGAGGGTTTGATATATCCCTCAAGTATCTTCTGAAAGATATTTGCCTATTTCTCTCATCTTGCATTACATCTTCGATTGCTACCACAAAACCAATATTATTTATCATTTTAATAGATATTTTCTTCCTTTTAGGACACAAAACATTTTTTTTACAAAAAACGCACGATTTGGTGCTGCCAAAATAACTTCGAAATTGATTTAAAACATTTGAAGGTTGGCATGAATTGTTTCTTGGGAAATTCCCGATGGGAAACTTTCTTTCCCGGGTAACATTTTATTTCCGGGGAATAAAAGTTCCCATGATATTGGCGATAGGGCTGTATGACAAGCTAGCAAACATTGTAATCGGTTTCGTGGAAACGGCTTTAACGATTGGGATGAAATTTCACAGTTTGTTCTTTTAAGCAAAGAGAAGGTTCGAAATCAAGTGAAAACCGCCCACTGGCACGCCCATTTATCTTGTGCTTCATTTCTCGGAACCCAAGGATTTGAATAACATTTTCAGATTTGGTCCTTTTTAGCTGGGTGCAGTTATTCTATTGAAATCAACCCACTGCCACGCTTATTTTTTTTTTTCTTATATCCTGATTTCCCGAAAACGGCTCCAACGATTTGTTGTATCAATTGTACCAAACCAATTTTTTTAATAACCAATACCATAGATAGAACCGTTTTTTTGTCGATGTATTCATTAATTGCTTAAGCTAAATATGCAGTTAATCAACGAAAAAAACTACATATATTTATGATTTTTATGCAAAACAAAATGTTTTACGTTTAACTTTAGCATAGAACATTCCCATTCAGATTTTTCTTTTGGAAATTCTCTTACACCACTTTTACACCACGGATATTTTTTCTTTGATGATTTTTTTTTTTGTCACACCACCAAGTTTATTTTTATTTAAAAGAACTGTATACTTAGCCTTAAGTGATTGGTTGAAAAAAAAAACTTAAGTTAATCAAAAATGTTTTTCTTTAAAGGGTAGAACAACTCAAATTGTTCCTTTAATGGACTTTGAAAACTTCTTGCTTTAAAAGTCTACAAATCTGCAAACCAATGCAAGTCATGCAATCAAAATTTGCAAAGAAACAAAGGATTTACCGAAAGACCCCAAACATTATTTTTTTAGTATTTTTTTAAACTAACGGTGAAGGGTAAAAAAAAATGATTTCTACATAACCTTTTAAAAAATCTTGTTAAAAGCTTTCTCAAATTTCCAAAACTGTCCTTGAATTTTTGTATGACGTCATTATTTGCTGAGCTATTGATAACACTGGTCAACAAGGTTTTTGTTACAGAAACCAAAATATACTTTTCCGTAGGTTTTTGGTGTGCTGAACTCGAATCTGAAGTCAGAAAAATTCTATTGGGCCACGTTTTTGAGATATTCCCGTTACAAAATCGAAAAAAACTGTTTTTTTGCTGTTTTCAAAGTTGTATTGTAATGTCAGGATATAAGAAAAAAATAGTTCTTTCAGAAACAATCAAAAATTTTGTTGAAACAATTAACCTCACGTTACAATACTACTTTGAAAACAGCAAAAAACTGTTTTTATTTCGATTTTGTAACGGGAATATCTCAAAAACGTGGCCCGATAGAATTTTTCTGACTTCAGATTCGAGTTAAGCACACCAAAAACCTATGGAAAATTTTGGTTTCTTTAATCAAAAAAATTAAGTTTTGTTGACCAGTGTAATCAAAGCCAAAAGAATCTTTTTTCATTAAAAGTCAGATAAAACCTAGTTTACAGTTCCTGTGCGCAAAAAAAAAAATGTATGCAAATATTCTCGCATGTCAAAAATAATTGAAGTGAAATGCAAAATGAATTGTTTGCATGATTGGCTTACAGTTTCATGCTTAATAAAAACCATCGCTGACATGGAATGTCATGCAACACAACGGACTGGCAATTGTTTTGCATGCGAAAAAAGTATGGTGAGTAAAATATTTTTTTGTTGGCTTACAATTCCAAAAAAAAGAAAAATGTTCACCTCAAGGCATTTTTTGCATGCAAATGGTGTTCGCATCCAAAAATAATTATTTTCCATTTTTAGGCCTATAGTTTATTAATTAAGTGTAAATGTATGCCTAAATGGGTGGCTTAGGCAAAGACAAACGTTTTTCGCCTTGAATATTATTCAATTTGATGCACAGAATAGGTGAAAAATCGTTTTGAAAATAATGATTATTTTTTTCGAATGGGAACTGTATACTTTGCTTAAGTCACGCAAAAAAAAATAACAACAGCAAAAATTGAATTGAAGCTCAATAAATAAGTTTGCTGATCATTACATATGATTGACTCAAAAAAAATACTCATAAAAAGGAGGAGCTTCAAAAGAAAATTAATTTTTTTTTGTCGTGCCATTTCTTGCAAAGAGGAAATAACGACACTGCAAAAAAAAATTATTTCCAAACAAATCTCGAAACAAGAAATATACATCTGTAGAATGCTTTTCTCAATTCGACCACTCACCACAAAGATAGATAGATACAGCTCTTCAAAAACAGTAACAAAAACTGAAACTAGCTGTTACCCGCCCTCTCGCTGGGTCTCTCCTCCTTTATCAAGAATTGATTTATGTATGTTCCTACTTACATAGCTACTAAATATCAAAATGGGAAAACTTGCCTTATCTTAAAATCCCAATTACAATATTTTGCATATCAGAACCCAGATGCAGAGCTATAAGACCCGCGGAAAAAAATCCCGTGGGTATAATTTCTCAAAATAAAAGGAAATAACATGGGGGCATTTTTCCCTTTTTTGAAGTTGCATCGAAAGCCTTAGATTTAATTCCTTTTTACTTGTGAATATACATATAGGTCCTATATCACTATATGGTAAGTGCTGTATGCATTCGTTAAAAGAAATTGAACTCGAGATTTTGATCAGAAATTGTCATAACGTATTACAATGATTGGGAAGACGAAAACTGTGGGTATCACAATATTGTGTCTGTCTGCACGGATTTTCTTTGAATACAGTGTTTTTTCCCTCTTTTAGAACTTTTAGAACCAAAAATAAAGGTATTGACATACGTTTTTCTTGGCAAATTTACAAAATCTTAATTTCCCCAAAAACGGCTGCACAACATTTCTTTAAAAAAAAATCAATAAAGTACTTTAAGTTTTTTAAGATTTTTCACTGACTGATTGCAATCATTTTTTTATGCAGAAGATCCCAAAATTTTCAAACAGTATTATGAATAATGAATTTTTTGTATTAAAAAAAACATTTTTTTTGAAAGTTCGATACATACATATTTCAAAAATGACTCCGTCAATTTTTTTGAAAATTGGTGTAGCTTATTGAATAGCCCAAGAGGAACAATTACGTGCAAGGGTAATATAATTGAATATCTTTGTTTGGCCCATAAGCATGCTTAAAACCGAAAATGAATGGTCACACTGGTCACTTTTCAATATTTTTAGTATAACTCAAAAACTAAGCTGAATTTCACAATTTTAATCTTAAACTTTTTTGTTCAAAATTAAACTCTCTAACGAAATGAATAGTTAGAATTTTTTTTTACTGGAAAAGTTACAAAAAATCAACATAAAAACAAACGAAAAATCAAAGAATTTTAATTTTTTCTAAATTGCGCATAACTTTTTTTGGAGCAAAGATACGCTCAAGACATTCCTTAACAAAATAAAGTAGAGTCTTAAAGCCTTAATATGACATGTTAAAAAAGACATGTTCATTGAAAACTGACCGACATATAACCATTCAAACGTTACATTTATAATGTTTCGCAGGTTTTGCCCGAAAACCTTTTTTTTGGTACTTAATGACAAATTTAATCTTAGCACCTTGTACCAAATCTTATATTAATCAGACGAGCCGTTCGGCCTGCAGGTTTTAAAGCATTTAAAAAGAGCCGAAAAGCGGAATTGCGAACAGGGGCTTCCGGTCCAAAAATGCGAAAAATTATAAGAAATTGTAAAGTTTGAATGGGCATATCTCTGTTTATTTTGAACAGACTTTTCTTTTTGACTTTTTAACAGACCCTATCTTCGCTTCAAGAAAAGAAAAAATGAAATCTTTGATTTTTTTTTGTTTTTGTTAACTTTTCCTGCTTAAAATTTGTTTATAATATTTCTTAAACTATCCATTTCTATAAAAAAATTAATTTTGAACAATAAGTTTGAAGTCTAAAATTATTAAATTCGGCTTAGTCTCCGAGTTATACCAAAAATATTGAGAAGTGTGACCATTCTGTCAGAAGGGCATGGGTGAATTTAGTAGTATTTTTGGTTTTAAGCATGCGTGCCAAACAAACATATTCAATAATAAAAACCTTTGCACGATATTATTCCTTAATATCCCTCATGTTTCAGTCTATTCAAACCCTTTTGCTGATACGAAACTTAAGCATTTATGTTCTACTTAAAAGCTTACGTTCTGTCTTTGTTCTGTCACATGAGCGCTTTGGTTCTACTTTAATATTTAAGTTTCGTATCAGCAAATGGGCCTCAATAGCCTAGTAGGTGCTTAACGGGTTATTATTTTTTTTTTATATTTTAAAAGAATATTTTACTTTTATGCATAAATAACTGTTCTGTCCAATGTCCATATATGTACAAATGTTAAAAAACCTTGACTCCTGCGATTTTATTTAATTTTGTTCTATGTACCAAAATTAGAACATTGTACTGTAAAATACAAAATTTAAATAGTAAACTATGCTTCTATAAACAGTACAGCCCCGCCCCCTCCTGCTGTTTATTTTGATTTTTTCACTATTCGCTAATCGGATTTAAATACAAAAAATACACAAAAACAACGAAGACGTATAAATAAAATATTGCATATCAAATTTTAGTAAAATACATATTTGTGATTTTGTGAATAAAAAAAATTAAAATTTATTTTTGAAAATTTGATATTTCAAAATGTTTTAAAAATTTTACATAAAAAAAATGATGACTTGAAACTTGTAGCGAATTTAAATATCGTATTTCAGGCTTATAAACATTTTTCTCTAATAATTTCCATGTCTTTCTATACAATTTTTGAAACCCTTAGCCTCTTGAACATAAGAAAAAGTCCGTGCGACCCAGCCGAAATTTATTTTAATACTTTTGTGATTTTATGTTAAGGTGGCCGTTAAAAAAATGTCATCATGGATTTTTTTTTTAATTTTATGCTATTTAGTATTTATATATTTGGCTTTAAGTTCTTTATGCCCTAGCTAATTTTTATTCGAATGCTAAAACCATATGGTTTTATATGTTCTAGCTTTTGAGAAAATTAAATTCTGGCTTTATGAAAAGCTACCAAATGTTATTGCATATAATGGGTCCGCTAAATAACTTTTTTTTGAAAATGCTACTACTACATGGAGTGTAGCTTCGGCTCTATTGCACGTAGCGCCGTCCTGTTGAAACCAAATGTTCCCTTCAATTCTTGTGAATAAAAATTCGTTCAACATGGCCCGATAACGATCGCCATTGACTGTAACGGCCACTCGAAGAAAAAAGGCCCAATTATGCCTCTGGACCAAAATCCGCACCAAACAGTGACTCGTTTTGGGTGTATCAATGTATGCGTGCGGGTTTTCTGTGCCCCAAATGCGACAATTTTGCTTGTTTACATACCCGCCAAGATCAAAATGAGCTTCATCTGAAAAGATGATTTTTTTGGCAAAATCGGCATCTTCTCTAAGTCGATCGCAGGCCCACTTAGCGAAGCAGACATTTGAATGAAATTATTTTCCATTATTAACCGGAAGGATTGTACTTTCAAATAAAAAAAGAAATTTGAGAAAATATTCAGTAGTTTTTTTTTATAGCATTTTCAAAAAAAAAAAAGTTATTTGGCGGACCCTTTATTAGGCGTATTTTATTGTGATCGAGATCTGGATCTAGATTAACTTAAGTTAATCCAGATAAAACCCTCCTACTGTCGTTTTTTTAATATATTTTCTATGACATTGCCCCTTCTGCTCAAGCGGGGTTAAAAATAACACCCCTCCTATAGAATTTTGTTCGTTTCTAGTTTCAACCCACATACCCTGAATTTTTTGGGACATTTTAAGCGAATCACCAAGTACGGAAAAAAGTAGAAAAGTAAATAAACCCCTGTAGTGACTATAGGGAATGGAAATAAAAATCTAAAAATTATGTAATTTTTTATCGTCATTTGGAGCTGATTAAGGTCCATCCAAATACATAAACTCAAAAAAAAAAAAACAATATAACGACCACCCTAATTTGTGTATGTTGCTATTTTTGTTGAATAATAATCAATTTGAATCTACTATTGCTTATCTAATAGTATTTAATTTGTTGTCACGAGTAATAAATTAATACAAATTTTATTTTCATAATTTTAATGATTAAGCTAAGCTTAACCTTTGGACAGAGGTGACCTATTGAATAAAACCCAGTTTTTTTATCAAATTCACCTTAAAAGATTTTACTGCAATACTACCCCCCAGATACTTATAAGCTTATACCATACGGCTTATAAAACCAATGTAAACTCTTTTATTCCACTTAAAGCCTTAAGCTTTATCGTCTTCATCGTAAATATGTACTCTCCATTATCTAATATGGCACATAAAAATATACTTAACAAATTTTATACCCTTATACGTTATAATACAACTTGATTGCCTTTTTTGATTGTTTATCTAACTCAATTAACTAAGTATTATTACAACAAACCTGTTATTAACAAATATCCAAATATGATCACCACCAAAAATGATATCCTTCGTAACATCTCGTCTTCTTCTTCTTCTTCTGTTAAACGATGTCGTCAAAGATAAAAAAGTTCCTCACTTCTGATGTCAAACCGAATGTTTCAAGTAATAAATTGTTTAAAATTCGTTTAAGCAAAATCAAAATTAAAGAACAATAATTTGGTTACACCCCTTTACAGGAGAAAATGAATCATGTCAACCGATAAAAAAAAATTATTAAGAGAAAAAAAAAACAAATATAATTGCAATTCGCGTATGCTACATACAAATCCTCAAACGAGTAATTACATAAATTAAATTTGAAAACAACAAAAAAAAAAAACTAAAAAGTGAAACTGAAAATCTATTTCAATGCACTTAATTTCAATGAACACAACAACAAAACACACGACCACACGACATCTATGATGACGGCAAAACTCTACGCACTATACGACGCTGCCGTAATATTGCAACATTCACGTGAGTGCAGCCAAAGAAAAAGAAAAGAAAAAAACTTATGTTCCCATACGACTTTTTTACGTTTTCTCTAAGCTTTTCCACTTAAGATACGAGCTAAGCCTATATTGACGGCTTTTTTTTTGTATTATTTTATTGCAACAGCGATATTTGTTTTGAAGGTGTTTACACGAACCAAAGTATAAACTCTGCTGGAGGGAGATGTGTGTATGCAAAAAAAAAAGTGCAACAACCGGACCAATGCTCTATTAGCCCATATGTTATCGTTGTTAGCTGGAAAATATACACAGACTCCGCAAAACTATTGCACGCAGAATAGTTGGGTATCACTTAAACACGATCTTGATTAATATACTGCTGCAGTTGCCTTCACCTCCTCCTCATTTTCATTTGATTTGAATAAAGACTTTCCGAAGACTCGTTTAAACTTTTTCGAAAAAATAAAAATCGAGTTAATTTCAATAAATTTTGACTCCCAGTAATATTGGCGACGACAACGATGACGATGGTCTGTATTTTTCCTTCTTGGTAATAAGATTTCGATTTGCCACACCAACGATTTGCATGTCACGATTTAATGCAATGAGCACACTTTAGCAAAGAGCACCTTTTGTGTATTGCAACAGTTTTGGAAAAGCTCCTTAATGTGTAACAGTTTTTTTTTTTTTTTTCTTGTAAACCCTGGATTTTCGTTCGATCAACAAACGAAGTAAAAAAAATTAAATTTTTTTTAATTCGCGACGAATTAATTCAGAAAAAGCTGCTTCAAAGCCGCGTGACTTCCAAACGCGAACTGAAACAAACGTTCCAGCAACGAAAACTTGGAGGCAACATCTAGCCCATAAGTGTGGTAAAGACTTACATAGAGAGTATAGTGTACAAGGTGCCTGTGATGGAGTCTCAAGTGGCTAGGGGCACTCTACAGTAAGCACAATGATACCACTGCATAGACGTACACACAACTAGTAGTAAACAAACCAACAAAAAAAAAGTCTTACAAGCCACAAAAAAAGTCCAAAATAAACTCAAAACTTGAAAGTTGTAAACATTGCATGTTGATGATCTCGACTGTTGTTGTTGCTGGTGCTAGTGCTAGTGCTAGTGCTAGTGCTAGTACTAGTGATGGTTTACTGAAGCAGCTTCAGCTAGGAGGAACTGAAAGATTTTTGCTTTTTTATTGTGCTAAGCTAAATGCTTTTGCTGTATTAAGTTGGCCTGTCTGTGAATCTTGGTAGAATCTATGTCTCTGGACTAAGAAAGAGATCGTTATTCATCGTTTTACAAAGACTTATGTTTTAAAATATACATTTTTCATTATAATCATCGCGCATAAGACAACTAGAGATTTGGGGAAGCTAAGTTTGGTCATTTTGAAGCAATTTGTTATTGAATGTGCAAACTCGAGTTTGCTGCTCAGCTCTTTCGTTTTGATTTATTTCAATTGTGATGAATATTTAAAAATATATTTCTGGCTTTTGGTGATTGTTGATTGATGTCTGAAAGACTTAAAATAAACTCTTTTGAATATTTTTTCAATACAATAGCTATAAATGTGAGTAGGTAGTAGGTACACATCACAATTTTTCATTAACAGTGATGTGTGAATGGTTTAATCTTAAATATACATCTGCCGCAATTAATATTATGTAGGTATGTAATTAAATGATAAAGATGATGTATGAAATTTAATTTAAGTTTTCTTCATCTTCCTGATTGGATATATGATTCCATTTTTTTTTTTTTTTCAAAGTTACAATCGTAGTTTTGTGGTCTGAACATCAATTGCCACCGCACAAACTGATCATTTAATAACTTTTTCGAAGGTGTTTTAGTAATAGAATATTGGTTTGCTATAAACTTTTATAGTGAAATATTATTCAAAATCCAATGTCATGAAATTGATATTTTATTTTTATGAAGATGTAATTATCCATTAATGTTTCCATTTGTTCGAGGAACCTTCAATTTGAAGTAAACAAATGTTTTGTTCGAAAATTGTAGCTTCATCAACGTAAATTATAAAACTATCTTTTATCTATACCTTCAGAACACTCAAACTAAATATTAAAGAGAAAATAAGATTACTATCTGCAGAAACATCAATAACATTAAATCAAACGGTCAGTGTCGATATCAGAACGTGCTTACTCTATTATTGTACCATACCTACCATATCACTTTGCTCTCTTGTATCTTTAAGTAATAGACTCCGCCAGCTACCTCGATTTCTTGCTTGCTGTCTCCAGTTTTGTAAAACCAATTTCTCTGCATCTTGGTCACGCCCTTGGAGATTAAATCTGCCTCTGTTTTACTCTCGCTCCCTCCGAATTAGCGTTGCATGCCGTCCGCGCAGAAGCCCAGAGTCGAAATTCATTGCTCTTCATGCCTGTATTAACCGTTTAATACGTTGTTTTTTGACCGGGGGCATGTCGCTTTACACCTTATATAGCTCTTGGTTGTATCGTCTTCGTCAGGTGTTATTTCTCCTCTTGACACAAACCCATAACCATAAATCGTGCGTAGTACTTTTCTCTCAAGGAAGCTTTCATCCGGGAGAGTAACGATATCCCGCCAGACAGCAACCGCGGTAACGATATTCCGCTGTTCCGAAATCCCGAGAGAGAAGAATTTTACGCGGGATTGTGTTTGGCGGAGGATTTCGCTGCTCTCCCGATTAAAATTGGTTTTCAATTCTGGCGGGAGATTTTGCTTCTCTCCGATTAAAATTGATTTTACATTTTTTGGGTTTGGGTGACGGGGTGAGGTGGTCTAGACCTGGACAGAGGTGGGTCTGGATCTAGACAAAGGTGGCTCTGGATTCTGAACGGAGGTGGGAATTTTGTTTTTTTGTTGGTTTGGGTGATGGGGTGATGTGGTCTAGACCTGGACAAAGGTGGGTCTGGATCTGGACAGAGGTGGGTCTGGATTCTGGACAGAGTGAGAATTTTTTTTAAATTATATAAAATTATAAACTTTTTCGACTTTTTTTTTGAAAAATTTAGAAAAAAAAATCAACTTTTTTCCTATTTTTTTTTTTTTTTTTTTTGAAGAAATTTTCAATCAAAAATTTTTCTCAACTTTTTTTTTGGTTTTTACTTTTTTTTTAAACTTCAATAAAAAATTAAACTTTTCCCTACTTTTTTTATTTTTTTTTTTTTTATTTTTCTTTTCCTTTGAAGTATGAATGATAGGTAATGTTGCTCAAGAAATCTTGCGCGAAGCGGCCCACTCAAGGTACTGTTGCTCAAGAAAACTTGACATTGGCGCCTGCCTGACGAATTAAAATACCCGAAGTGGAACAACGAAATTGCGTGAGCGGGACAGGAGACCCAAAAAGGAGGGTTTAAATCCTGAGAACCCGGCAAGCGGCCCACCCAAGGTACTGTTGCTCAAGAAAACTTGACATTGGCGCCTGCTAGAAGAATTTAAATACCCGAAGCGGAGCAACGGAGTTGCATGAGTGGGACAGAGGACCCAAAAGGGAGGGTTAAAATCCTGAGAACCCGCCTAACGGGCCACGCAAGGTACTTTTGCTCAAGAAAACTTGACATTGGCGCTGGCCAGACGATTTTAAATACCCGAAGCGGAGCAACGGAGTTTCGTGAGCGGGACAGAGGACCCAAAAAGGAGGGCTTAATTCCTGAGAATCCGTGCAGTACCCAAGGTACTGTTGCTAACGAAAACTTGTCATTGGCAATGAAACTCGCTATAAGCGTCATATTCAAAATGAAGGAAGTGTCACCTTTCAATTGATGCATCGCATTATATGAAACATTGAGTTCTATCTTTAAACGCGATTGCGGCTTGAAATTGAAAAATCAATTTTTGTCTCTAAACTGCCTCGAGGACTAGCACATATTTCTAATAAGAACTGAAATTTAATTCAGTATCACACCTCCTTAAATACTTTTTCGTGATGAATTATGGATAGTGCTTCGTTCTCGTTGATTCTCATTTCTTCAAGTAGACCAAAACATAGAGTACCAAATTCAAAAAAGTGTGAAGTCCGTTGCGTACTGAAAAATGAGCGAAATAGTAGAAAACTTCTTTCCTGTTGATTCTCATTCAATCAAGGCACTATTTCCTATGTGAACGAAAAATTTTAAGCGCCATCGCATTGTAGTAGAAATGGCGAGATATCGTTACATGGGATTTTGTGATGATATCGTAGCAAACCTCTTTTATCCGCCTGCTTCATAGAGAAAGGTCGATATGGCGACAGTTTTGTACAGCGCAGCGTCTCCTTAGTAGTTCTTTATTCCTCGATTGCTTACTTAGTTCAAATAAACAGCGATTAACAAGAGTTATTCTACGCTCTATTTCAGCGCTAATGTCATTTGCAGAGTTCACAGCAGTGCCTAAGCAGACAAATTCACTGACCATATCAAAGTTTTATCTGTCTATAGTAAAGTTCTGTCGTATTCTCCTCATTGATAACAAGAACCATTTTGCATGTTTTTGACTCCATACTAGAAAAGGCACCCGTAACTGCTTGTTTGGTTTTTCCAAGGCCTATCAGTTCGGCACGGTGCAGCTCGTCCCTGTGGAAGATGTCATAATCGATGACAAGGTGGTATGTATCGATGTTTAATTCTTGGTTTGTCTCCAGGATCTGGCGTAATGTGATTGACCTGAATCTCCACTGATAGGCGCCAATCAGCTCGTCAGTTAACGGCTTCAGGTGTTCAGATAATAAGCTTCTGTAGTTGGTGTAGAGATGGCGATCACCTTTTTTGTGGATCGGACAGATGGTGCTAATTATACTTTCAAGTTTCAGGGTGGCTAGGAAATCCTGTTTTCTTTTTGACTCATCTATAGACGCTCCGCACCGCTAAGGAGTCTTTAAATCTGCTCGACTTCCTGCTGCTCATGATCTTTTTTCTCAGCGAGTGATTTTAATCCCTTGTGTTGTCAAAGTAGAGCTGAAGAGAAGCCCTTGTCTTCCTTTGCAGCCAATTGGCATGACCTGTAAGCCTCCGTATTGGCCTTGTTGGAGTAACCAGGGATTCCTTAGCGGCGCGGCGGCTATGAGAACCAATGAGATTTGTTAACATGAACTAAGCTAAATTTATTGTTCGAGTTTAAAACCTTATCTATATCTAACCCTATCCTCATACTTATAGATACCCTGATGATTTCCAGACTAATTATCTAATTTTTGAGAACTAAATACGTATTAACCTTTTTTTTTATTAACAATCTTTTTTTGTTGTTGCTGTTATTCCAAGTAGGTACCCGTAGTAACAAATTTCCCACTGAACTGTCACCAACCAAATCCATTGTTTACCACTCGTAACATGTTAACATTCTATTTGCACTCACTTGTAACTGGTTGCTCATGTTTCTAACAATACTCAACCAACCCACACCTCTTTAAATAAAACAATCATTTAACAAACCTATTCGTTCAATGTTACTAGCTACTATTCCGATGACCTTTTCACACCATCTCTTACAGAACCAATATCGTATGAATGACCTCTTCTAATGCAAATTCAGAAAAAAAATATTAATCGCTAACATAATATTTACATTGATTCAAGTTTGTAAAAAAAAAGAAAAAAATTACAATAAATAAATAAATTACAAACGTTCGGTAGGTTATTCATTTTAAATGTTATAGCTTAAGTTCTATTAAGGCTTAAACATTACAAATCGGCAACGAGGACGGCCTACCTCAATGATTCACTACAAGTTTCCGATGCCCTGGACATTTATTATAGTTTCGCTCGCACACTGCCCACAGTTTTTCGCAATTCGCATTTTAAACAAAAAAATAAAAATCGTTCTATTTCCATTTTAAACGGATTATTTCGTTGACATTGTTTGTTGTAATTGTAGTAGTTTTTGTTTACAAATTTGTTTGTAAGGTAGTTTGTCATACATTTTTAACTACATGTGCAATTTAAATGACAAAACTAATGCATTTATACAGGGTGATTCGCTGGGGAAAAAGAAAAAAAAAATTATCTATGACTGGATCCTACAAACTTGCTCTTCTGGTTCAAGGCTATAACTTGGCTGATATAATGTGAGATTTTTTTTAATTTGCTAGGTTATATACGGAACATATGGAAATAACCAACCAAACCATTGTAATTTTGGAAAAAAAAAAAACAATTCTGTTATGTGCATTTTTCGTCAAAAACCTAAAATGTAGTTTTGTTCAGTCGTTTAGGTTTATTTTAATTGTAGAAGTAATAATTTCCAATTTTCTTTGTAAGATTATTGTAGTCTCAGTTACTAAATTTAATTGAAATTGTTTTAGTCGTTTTTTGACAAAATTGAGAAAGCTAAAATTGTCAGATGAGCAAAAACTCCGATCTTTCCTTGATTTGAATCACTCCACTGCTTAGGTTTACTATTATCGTCTTCCATTGGTAAGCACACGTGTCGTCCGGACGGTACGTGATTTCAGATTCCACTGATCTCACTCACTCACTAACTCACTCACTCACTCACTTACTCACTCACTCACTCACTCACTCACTCACTCACTCACTCACTCACTCACTCACTCACTCACTCACTCACTCACTCACTCACTCACTCACTCACTCACTCACTCACTCACTCACTCACTCACTCACTCACTCACTCACTCACTCACTCACTCACTCACTCACTCACTCACTCACTCACTCACTCACTCACTCACTCACTCACTCACTCACTCACTCACTCACTCACTCACTCACTCACTCACTCACTCACTCACTCACTCACTCACTCACTCACTCACTCACTCACTCACTCACTCACTCACTCACTCACTCACTCACTCACTCACTCACTCACTCACTCACTCACTCACTCACTCACTCACTCACTCACTCACTCACTCACTCACTCACTCACTCACTCACTCACTCACTCACTCACTCACTCACTCACTCACTCACTCACTCACTCACTCACTCACTCACTCACTCACTCACTCACTCACTCACTCACACTCACTCACTCACTCACTCACTCACTCACTCACTCACTCACTCACTCGCTCAGTCATTCACTCACTCACACCGTTATTTTTCCAACATGCGTTTGGCGTTTGTGGGCATTTCCGAAATTATGTTCATGCTCAAAATATTAAAAACTAACAAAAAAGTGGAAGACCCATCCTTTGACATAAGAAAAAGTATTTTCCCGAAAATTGGCGACATTGAGATTTTAGCCGATGGTCGACATCTATCTTTTGAGACATCGCCCGTTATTTTCCCAATACGCGCTTGGAACCTGGAAGCGATTTCGCAACTTGTTTCATATTCAAAATATTTTCCAGCGTTACAGAATCAGTCAGTGAATCAGCGATCATCGTAAATATATAATTTTATGGTTGCCCGGTGAAGATGAATTTTCCCATTGTTTGTATCAAAGAAAGAACACCCTATACAATTGCAATCAAACTGTAACACTACCTTCCATTGCATGAGTGTACCTTTTGTGTAACATATCTACCTACATATAAATCATTTAGTTACAATTAAATCCGAAACGCAGATGGAAAAGATGATACCTAGCCTACTCTTGCTGCAAAGTATTCTTTTGGACTTTGCTAATATAGAGTCAGATTGGTAAGACTTTATACTTTGGTTTGTATATAGTAAAAGCTACCGAAGCTATTTTATGGTTATCCCATAAATAAACAGAAGACGGTGGTTGCTCCTCAAGCGATTTCATACAAATCGAGTGCAAAGACACTCTTCATTGCTCTGAATCTATAATTATAAATACAAGGTCATTATAATGATGGCGTGCATTGGTCATGATGATGATGATGATGATGATGATGATGATGAGTGGAGTGTTGCTGTTGGAATGGAAGAATGGACAACGCAGTGACTATGAAGGCGCACGGTCGTACCTATATACTTTTAGTACTGATATTCTGCGGTGCAAAGCAAAATGTATAATATTTTACAGAAACGAAAAATCCCAGCAATGTTCTCTCTAATCATTGATGAATGCCTGATGAGGCGAATCAGCAATCTGGGGGTAAAAAGAGATCACTTTTCCATGGGAATATTGGTAATTAGATCTGAATAAATTATTTTAACATTTATGGACAGAAATATCGTGGAGGCTGAAACATGTAAGAGGACCATGTTTAAGAGACTCAGGAACAGATAAGACTTAATATGATTGACGACAGTTGTTATAGAGACTACAAATTCTCAAAGCTCAAAGCTTATTATGTAAATATAAATTAAAATTGAATTCTCTCGGAAGGATAATAAGTTAGACTTCGACAGAATAATCGGACCTAGATCTATAAGTGATATCGACTGTTGTTAGCGACAACTACATATGTACTTCGTTTATACTGTTGGTGCCTCGCCTGACAAAAGTCTTTTATTTTTATTTGTTCAACGTTAATTTTGATAATAAGGTTCCTTGACACGAATATTGTGTTAGACGTGAACAAATAAAAAGCTTGAACACGGCATTACCCACAATTGAATACCAATAGGAAACAATTTATTCTTTGAGTTCCTTGAGAAAATTTAAGTGAATTAAATTTAAACGATTCAAAATCGCTGAAAGTTTTTCAGAAATAAGCCAAAAAACTGATTTTATAGATTTTTTTAATGAAATTTTAAAAAAATTTAAGGTCCGCGATTTTTGGGAAATTTGCAAAAATTTAATACCACTTGAAAGGCTATGATTGATTTGATTTTGATTGATTGATTGATTTTTTTAATTCGCCAAAAATTTATAAGAAAAAATTGCTTGGTGACCAATTTCTGAAAATAGCTGCACTTTTATGACCGTGAAGTGGCATTTCAAATGGCATACTTTTTAAAATTATGAAGTTTTTTTTGTGACCTTGAAACGAATTTAAAAAAATTCAGAAGAAATCTTTGGCTGACCATTAACTAAAAATAGTTAACTTTTTATCACTATGTATATCTATATCTATATCTATATAGAGATCTTTCCGATGGTATATGTACATTTTGTATAAATTTCCCACAAATGAGATGCCGAATATCGCGCGTGACCTTGAGAAACTTTAAGCCAAACTTTAAGGTGCCAAAGGTCCAGAGCCAAAAAATACTGTGTCGAATTTTTTTGTTTCGTAAATAGTTGACCTAGGAAAGTCTAACTCCCCAAAATTTCAACAAAGAAAATGCATACGATTACTGCCACTTTGAAATACGGTGTTGAAAATGTAAATGTAGATCTGTCGTTTCAACGAAAGTATATCTCACGCCTCCACAAGATCATCTTCGACTACAGGTCCCACTTAAATAAATAAACTTTTTAACAAAAGTTTTGCTACAAGTGTAAAAAGCTAGACAGGCCTGCTGGGTCGTTAAGCCGTAGTAGAGTGAAGGGGTTTATATCTGTTTTGGTATTTACTACCATCACTGTTAAATTCTAGCTCACAACTCGTAACGTCTGTGAAGTAAGAATAACAATTTTCACCTAGATTAACGGGACTTCGACAGGAATTTGCAGTTTTTTTTAAGCATCAGTTTGCATTTCAATTCTTAACTTTGCAGTTCAAAATAGCATGACAGTAAGGCTTCAAATTGGCAGTTTTTGAATTTTGAGAAAAATCCAGGGGCGGAATCGCGTAAGGCGATAGTTGATTGTTGATCATCAAAATTAATGATTTTGCTCCATGTAAAGTGATTATCAAATTGACCATCACTTTTTTGCTATGGTTTGTTGGTGACAGCTATTTAGGTGTCACTTTCATACATTTTGTTCAATTTTGTTTGGGCAAGATAAGTTGTGTTAGCTTCAGCTCCACTATAAATCGAAACTTTAGTGAAAAAAAGTGAAAAATATATTCAATTCAATTCAATTCAATATTTTCTTTATTCTCAGTATATCGATACCTTCCCTTAAGAATATATTATTAAAGTTAATATAAATATATAAAAGTAAGTGAATAGAAATGTATACTTCAACTTAAGGAATAAAGTAGGACCTCGCCAGCTCGGGAAGTTATTCCATGTAAGAGAAGATCATTTTTATTCGCTGTTTTGTGGCAGTCCTTAATGAAAACAAACATTTTTCTTAATTTTTATTATAACTATTGCAAGGTATGTATACTTACATGTTAACAGGAACAATATTTTCGGCACAATTGAAAATAATTTTCACAACAAAACACAACAGCTGATCAAAATGGCATTTATGCCTATGAAATTTTCACCAAGTTTCCCAAACTTGGGTAAGTGCTGCCAAGCAATCATAAATTTTTAGCGATCACTTTACGCAGAGCAAAGAAAAGTTGATAATCAAAATTGACTATCAAAACAGTGACAGTCAACTATTGCTTTACGCGATTGCACCCCAAGTCAACAAATCATTTTGTACTTCACTGTGAAGTACGCGTAGGACAGCTTTTCGAAGCAACGGAGCTAGCTAGAAACTTGCACTAGAACTCCCAATTTGCAGTTTTTGTATGCATTTAAAGACAAGTTTCTAGATAAAAAAAAAGAAAAGAAAAGAAGTAAACTTTTTTCAATCTTGACCTTTGACCTGAAAGCCTGCAAGAAGAAACTTAATTTATAAACGAAAGGTCACTTAAATCATCAAAGAATTATGATAAGTTTCTAGCTCCGTTGCTCAGAAAAGGACTGTAAGTAGGTTAGGTTAGGTTAGGTAGAAGTGGCTGTCAGTACTAAGTACTGACACACTTAGACCAGAATTGGTCCGTTGTGATACCACATGAATCTTAAAAACTCTTTCCTTACTCGCTAAAACCACTTTGAGCTCCTGACGAAGCGTGTGAGACTATAAATGTCTGTGTTTGCCAGATCACTAGGATCGTTAAAGAAGTAAACTCCTAAATGGAGCCTACGTCTGAGGGAAAGAGCAGGGCATGTGCAGAGAAGGTGAGGAATCGTTTCCTCTTCCTCCTCGTCCATGCAGCTTCTGCAGAAATCGTTTGAAGGTACGCCAAGCCGCGCTGCGTGCCTGCCTATTAAACAGTGTCCTGTTATGACACCTACAATAGAGCTAATATGCATTCTATTTAGAGATATTAAACACTTGGAGCGTTTGAGGTCAAGGTTTGGCCATACTTGTTTTGTCGCCAAACAAGTAGTGATGTTTTCCCACCTTGTGTTTGTTCTCTTCAACGCATCTTGCTTCAGTAAAAGCTTACACGTAGCGATGGGTATACCAATGTTTACCTTTTCAGGTAAAATGGGTAGTAATGTTCCACTTCTAGCGAGTTCATCAGCTTTACAATTACCTGGAATGTCACTATGACCCGGCACCCAACAAAGGTGAATATTAAACTGTTTCGCCATCTCCAACAGAGATGATCGACAGTTGAGGGCTGTTATAGAGTTTGTACGGACAGAGTCCAGGGATTTAATGGCGGCTTGACTATCAGAGAAGATGCGGATATCCGAGCATGATATCACGTTTTCTTTGAGCCAAGACAGTACTTCTTTTATCGCTAGAAGTTCCGCCTGGAATACGCTACAGTGATTAGGAAGACGGAATGAGAGACTTAAATTTAGTCTTTCAGAGTACACTCCCCCACCAACCCCATCTTTGGTCTTCGATCCGTCAGTGTAGAAGTGAATTGATTGATCTTCTAAGAATTCCACATCCTCCCAGGTGGATCTGGAAGGTATGGTCACTTCAAAATTTTTATCGAAATTCAATTGTGGGATTGTGTAGTCAGTGTTACTAGGAAGTGTTCCGAATGAATTCAGAATAGCGGAGTGACCAATCTCATTATTGATCCACTGTGAAGAGGCTTTGAGGCGAATGGCTGTGCTCGCAGCCGTTTGTTTGCTGAAAATATCGAGAGGTGTCAGATGGAGAAGAGTGTCTAATGCAGCGGAAGGAGTCGACCGAAGTGCTCCAGTAGTACATAGACATGCTGTTCTTTGGACTTTGCTTAGTTTGTCGCGATGTGTCGCTTTATCCAAGGCAGTCCACCATACTGCCACGCCGTAAGTTAGAATCGGTCTAATTACCGAAATGTATAGCCAGTGAGTGATTCGAGGTTGGAGGCCCCATTTACTACCTACGGCTTTTTTGCAGGAGAAAAGTGCCACTGTGGCTTTTTTCACTCTTTCTTGTATGTTAGGTTTCCAACTTAACTTCTTATCTAAGATGAGACCCAAGTATTTAGCTTCGTCTGAGAATTTTAGTGGAACACCATTAATAATAGGGGGGTCTGTTTGCGGAATTTTGTATTTCCTGGAGAAGAGGACAAGATCTGTTTTATGGGGGTTAACTCCAAGTCCGCATCGATCTGCCCATCGTGTTAGCTTGTTTAGAGCGTTTTGTAGAAGATCTCTTAAAATGTTAGGATGTTTTCCTGATACTGCTATAGCAACGTCATCCGCATAGGCAATCACTCTGTAGCTCTCTGCCTCTAAGGTATTCAGCAGTTCATTAACTACCAAATTCCAAAGAAGGGGAGAAAGCACCCCGCCTTGCGGTGTACCTCTACTGACAGATCTTCTTGCCGAAAAGCCGCCCAGTTTTGAATTGATAACCCTGCTTGTAAGCATCTGATTAATCAGTTCACCAAGCGACCCATCCACATTCAGAGAAACCAGTGCAGATATGATTGCAGATGTATCAACGTTATTAAAAGCACCTTCTATATCTAGGAAGGCAACCATTGTATATTCTTTATAATGGAGGGAATATTCGATGGTACGAACTAGTGTGTGGAGAGCTGTCTCCACTGACTTCCCTTTGCAATAGGCATGTTGAGCTGTAGACAATAGTCTCGTATCAATGCTTGACCTTAGTTCGATATCAATCAGTCGTTCAAAAGTTTTTAGAAGGAAAGATGATAGGCTAATAGGTCGTAAATCTTTAGGGTTTACGTGGGAACATTTACCGGCTTTGGGTATAAACACAACTTTGACTTCTCTCCATAGAAGCGGAATATGGACCAGATTTAAGCAACCATTGAAGATGACTTCCAGAATCGGCAGAATTACTTCTAAGTTCATCTGTAGTTCAGCCGGAATGATGCCATCTGGCCCCGCCGACTTGTATGGTTTGAAGCTATTGAGTGCCCATTGTAATTTTTCCCTTGTAATCAGACCTTGTGGAAATGTTAGTTTTTCGCTTGTCCTGTAAAGGGCAGTGCTATTAACAGTCTGTGAGCTGCCTGGAAAATGAGTATCCAGTAGCAAATTGAGCGATTCTTCGCAAGAGTTGGTCCAGGAGCCATCAGCATTTTGAAGGCAGCTAGGCATAACTGGATTTGTGGAGAGGATTTTTCTTAATCTTGATGCTTCTGAGGCTTCTTCTATATTGCCACAGAATGTCCTCCAAGAAGATCGTTTGGTTTTCCTCAATTCTTTTTTATATAATTTTAATGATTCCTTATAGGAATCCCAATCGGACATTACTCTAGTACTTTTAGCTCGATTGAAAAGTTTCCTACAGTTTTTTCTGAGCGGTTCGAGCCCCGAAGTCCACCAATGTGGCTTCCTTTTACCCCTTATTAGAATAAGAGGACAGGAGGTTTCTAATGATTTGTTTAGGGCTAAAGTAAGATCATTGACTTTGCTGTCAAGATCGTTTTTGTTGGATGGAACACTTAAAATGTCAGGTTTAATAAGTCTCTTAAGTGTTTCTCTGTACTTAGGCCAGTCTGTTTTCCTATGATTACGAAAAGTTAACTGGCCAGGAGGTTCATCGTTCAAGCTGAATTGAATGTATCTATGATCAGAGAACGAGTGATCACTAGAAACTTTCCAGTTTAAAATCATCTGATAGATGTTGTCGGAGACAAGAGTTAAGTCTAAAACTTCTTGTCTGTTTCTGGTAACGAAAGTTGGTTCATTGCCTACGTTACTTACTATAAGGTTAGTATTTAGGATAAAATCGAAAAGAGACTCACCTCTATCGTTAATATCAGTACTACCCCATACTGTGTGATGGGCATTGACATCACTCCCAATAATGAGGCTGATATTTCGCCTTTCTGCTTCAGCGATAAAATTCTCCAGGGTTTTACCTGGGAGAGGGCCAAGGTGGTCATGGCCGAGATACGCCGATGCTATCCAAAGTGTGCCTTTGGTCGTCTCCAGTCTTGCAGCCGTAATATCTCGATCGCTGAAATTAGGTAGTAAATATACATTAATGCTACTTTTTACTAGTATGCAGGATCTATGCGTCCGGTAAAGGACTGTAAGTAAGTACTTCAAATTTTGGTGTGGTCAAATACATAGCTAGCGCGGTTAGTACATTTTATTCCACCTACTATTTGATTAACAGCAAAATCCGGGATGGAAATTTTAAAAAAATGCAAATTTCTGTCGTGGTCCCATTGGTCTAGGTAAAAATTTGCATGCTTTCTTCACAGACTTCAGTAGCCCAGTTGCTTACCTTCCTCAAAGACATATCAGTGGTTTTACTTATCGCAGACGTGAGCTTTCCTGGCACGAATTGTAGCACATGGACATGATCTACATACACTACCCTTTGCACGCCACAACTCTAAATCAACAAGGATTTTATTCCTGACTAAAAACTATTGGAGAGGTGGAAGAACACCACCCTGGGGTATTCCTCTTCTGACGTATTTTGTTGAATTCTTATCTAACGTAGCCTGACTCCTTCTATTTATGGTCTGATGTAGCTCAACTTACAATAAAGTTTCTTCATGACATTTTATTTCAGTTTTTTAACACTCTTACACCAGGAAAATATACCTACTTTTCGGAAAAATCCAAGTGAACGTTTTTAAATGCAATATCTTTCTTTTGGCATAAGGAAACACCCACCGGAAAGTTAATTTTCAGATCGCGTGCGCATCAAAAGCTATGCAGAGAAAAAAAAGTTATCTGGAGAATTTTAATGTCGTCGTTTAGGAGTAAAGTTAAAAAAAACAGCTATTTTTGAGTTCTTTCCAATTTTTGAAGAAAAAATATCTTTAAAATTATCGATTTTAGTAAAAATGTATGTGTTGATGCTCATTCATTCAAATCTTTTCGAGAAAAAATATTGTTTCAGTGTTTACCAAAAACCTATAATTTCCATACTTCACATTTTTGAATTAGCAATACCTTTTAACTGATCACTCTTATTGAGAAAAGTCTTAGGGCCTGTTTCACATTCTCTGAGTAAAGTTCTGATTAGTTATTCGACACATAAATTCTGAGGCAGGGTCATATGTTCACAAATATAAAAATTGCTTATGAATATATAACTTAATCAGGTGGGTCATAAGGCAATAATTGTGAATTTTTCTTCTTTGGACTTATTACCCTGTGCTAATATTTATGTGTCGGATATCTAATCAGAACTTTATTCAAACATTGTGAAACAAGCCCTTAGAATACTTTTGTAGACAATACTATAATATATTTAATGAGCATAAAATATTTTTTGACAGCTTCGTTATTTAAGAGTAACTGGCTGAACAGAATGGAGACAGAGCTGCAACTGGAGCTGCAACTGGAATAGCTGTCAAAAAGTTGAATACCCACAAGTTCAATGATGCGAACAGAACACGACGCAACTGCAGACGGAGCTGCAGACGCAACTGGACAAGTTGGCCAACTTTTAACTTTTGCTTGCAGCTTTTTTGACGTTTCGAAATTGTGAGCAAAACAGAGTGTTTACATGTGGGTTAAAGTAATTTTAAAACTCTTTTCAATGTCTCATAAAGACGTAAAGCAATTTTAGATTCTTTTTCATCATTATTAATTTTTATTTTTGTTTTCATTTTTATTTTCGATACTAAAATGTCAGAAAGCTGTACTGCTGCATTGTGGGCGCGTAAAAAAAATCACGTATGACACTTTTTGACAGCTATTCCAGTTGCAGCTGCAGCTCCAGTTGCAGCACTCTATTCTGTTCAGCCAGTAAAACGCAAAAAACAGGATTTTTTGGCTTTTGGTATCTTAAAAAAAAAAAAAAATTGTATAGAAGGTTTTAAGGTGCACACACTTTGTATTAAGTCGTTTTTAATAGCATTCACCGTTTATGATTTATATACAAAAAAACGGGAGCGGGTCAAAATTCTGATTTCAAAATGTTCCTTTTCAAAATTCTGTTTTTTGCAAGAAAATTCTATTTTTCAAAATTCTGCCTTTTTTCAGTTCTGTCTTTCGAAATTCTGCTTTTCAAAATTCTGTATTATAAAATTGTAAGAAATACAATTCTGCAAATTCTGGTTTTTCTCAGAGACGGAAAATAAAAAAGTGATTTTTCAACTTTATTGTTAGACAATTCAGTGCAACGTTCTTACTTACTTACTTTGTTTATTTATGTTATTTGATTTCTGCTTATATTTTTCTACAACGAACTATCTACGCACAACCAACTTATATATCACTATATTTTGAACTTTAACGGGTTAATGAAGCTGTAAGTGCAAAAGTAGAGTAAATCCTAGTTTTAAGTTTGATTCAGGTGAAACCCAAATTATATGTTTTGTTGGTTAACAGTTTCATGCAAAATAAAACCATTGCTGTCATGGAATTTCATGCAAAACGATTGGCCGGCAATAGTTGTTTTGCGTGCGAAAAATAGTGTGGTGAATAATAAGTTTTTTGTATGGGTGGTAAGGTGAAATATATTCACCTTAAAGCAGTTTTAGCATGCAAATGATTTTTGCATCCAAAAATAATTGTTTTCCATTTTTAGGCCTATAGTTTATTAATAAAGTGTGAATCATTGCGTGGGTAAGGCCAAGGCAAAAAATTTTCGTCTAGAATATTATAAATTTTTGCACAGAATAGGTGCATACTTATGTCTGTTCGTGTACTTTCTAAAACTACGAATTTTATTTTATTTTTTATATGAGCTTTGACAGAACTTTGGGCTTAATTCGTAGAAACTAGTAGTTTTGGTAGGTACGAGAACAGACATATTGCTTACAACGTTTTAATTTTTTTTTTTTTGCACACGGAACTGTAAACTATGCTCATACCTACAATTATTGTCCTAGACAAAAGAGTAGTCTTAAAACCAAATACAAGAAACTTTCCCTATTTTATGATGAGACAAGTATGGAAAATTGCTTTACTCCATTCTGCCAATAATAAAAAGAAAGTTTCCAAACCTTCTTTTTATTATTGGCAGAATTTTGTAAAACAGAATTTTGAAAATCAGAATTTTGAAAATCAGAATTTTGAAAGCAGAGTTTTGCAAAAAAAATGTTGACCCAGCCAGAATTTCGACCCCAACCCAATAAAAACAAAATTTTCATCTCTTTACCCTTTTTTGAAATGGTAATATCTTCTACGCGATCAGTGGGAGGGGAAAAAGTGCCTTTATCTTTTCGGTAGAAAATTGCATGATCTACAAGTTTTGCTTTATATATTCTTCAATCGCTTCAACCGTTTCAAAGTTATATGTGGAAACCTAATTTTTTGACATTTGATCTTGCATAACTTTTGATGATGCGCACACGGTTTGACAATGGACTTTTTGGTGAGTGTTCCTTATGCCAAAATAAAGGTAATTGCATTTCAAAACCTTTACTTGGATTTATTACGTAGACTGGCCTTTTTATGAACATTTTTCCTGGGCTACTCTTGTTTTACAGAGTAGGTAAGTAATAAGACAAGGCTTAAGTTCATTACTTTTGCTCCAGTTCTTCATATTCTTATTAATAATTTTTACATTTCGTTTGTGCTGTCTCTTCCTCATTTATTTGCAAAATGCAGAGCCTCCTTCATTTCTACACACTTTAATATTTTTTGATTAAGTTATATAATTATTTTTCAATGCCTATTCATATGGTGCAAAAAGCTGTTCGGCCTATTGTGAGTACATATATTATCATACCAAAACCTCTTTCATTATTTTGGGCTTTTTTTTGTAAACTTGTATTTCACAGACATGTGGCGCCATACAACGCCTCTTGATCGACTCTTTGTGGCTTGATCAACGTTATCACCATTACTTATTTGTTATCTTTTTGAACTGAGCACAAACAAAAGAAATACGAGTATATTAACAGCATATAAACATTTAAGCTCATATTTCAGAAGATAAAACTTTTTATTCCAGCATTTTTTTTTTTGTAAATTATTGAAATGTGCTCAATATTATTTATTAAAATATTTCAGATTCGCTGTGTTTTACTTATCTTTCCAATCAAATCACTTTAATTTTCAAGTTCATAAAATTCCCCAAAGAGATGGTTATATGCTATCAAAAGTAATTGGCATTGTGTCTTTAGCTTTATACAAACGAAAAAAAAAATATAAACAAAGGAGCAAAACTAACATTTAATGTTAGCTCTAAGAACTGACTCATATAGAAAGAGTTTATTTTTTACAATGTAAAATATTCGACATTAATATTGAAAATTATTCGAATTTTTAATCTTGTATTTGAGATTTTGTGGGAAACGATTTTTTTATTAATCAAAAACAAATATCTAAGATTTTTCAAAATTTCTATTCTCTCAATAATCCATCAAATAATGCAATCCAAATCAAAGTTTAATCTAAAATAAAAAAAAAAAAATACAAATTAAATTCAATGAAGTGAAAGACGATGCAATTCCTTAAACAAAAAAAAAATACAAATAAATTACAAACATCAACCAAAACAACAAGAACAGTCCAATAACAATTCACATGAATGTCATTCATTGGACCGAATAATATTATTATTCCTTAAAGCCGTCATCATCTGCAAACCAATGTGAATGGCCGTTTCGCTATATTCACATACGACTTATTGTTAAGTTGTTGTTTTGTTACATGTGTTAAGCTGTGTCGTCGGTCGTTGTCGACAAACAACAACGTCTAGACTGAGTCATATCCCGTTGAACTTTTCCTCCAAATCATTACCCATTGCGACTGCGCAGCCTCCTAGACAAGCCCATGCGCTCCAATGCGAACCAATTTTTTTTTTTAGTTTTATCTTGGAAAAGAATTATAATAATAATTATTGCTGACGCGTTTGGGAAACTCACAATACGAATTGTAGAATACAACTATTCCGAACGAATTAAGCTTTTCATTTGACATTTTAAATCTTAGTTTGATCTGTCAGGGAAAAGCTTAAGCCCTCTAATGTACGTAGCATACATAGTGCATCATACTTGCAATGCTTTTCATGCAACAACTTATTGAAATCGAGGCTTTATTGACAAAAACAGGGTTCCCACTTTTGACGCAATACTAAGTACAATGGTACATATGTACATAGCTACTTTTTGAATTTTTTTATACATTTTTATAATTGACTTTTTTGGAATGTTGTAACTAAAAATGTATCTTACTTAGTGGTCAACTTCTACATTTATTGTCAATAGCCAACAGGCAAATGAGTAAATACTTACTTTTCTTTAGTTGGCGCTACAGCGCGGGGTGAGCCTGGGCCTCAAATAGTAGACTCCGCCAGCAGTCTCGATCTCTAGCTTGCTGCTTCCAGTTTCGAAAATAAAGTTGCCTTAAATCTCCCTCAACTTGATCACGCCACCGGAGATGAGGTCTGCCTCCGTTTCTCGTACCCTCTGGCATAGCGTTTAATAACTTACGGGAGGGAGCTTCGATATTCATTGGCTCTACATGCCCTAGCATGGACTAGGAACACGTCGCTGTACATCTCGTACAATTCATGATTGTATCGTCTTCGCGAGATTTTATTTTGCCTATCGACACAAACCGGACCATAAATCGTGCGTAGAACCTTTCTCTCGAATACACTAAAGGAGCTTTCATCTGCCTGGGAAAGGGTCCATCTTTCTGCACCATTTAGCAAGACCGGGATGATCAGGGTTTTGTACAGCGTCTCCCTGGTATTTCTCGATAGTGCTTCAGGTAGACAAATTCTCTGACCACCTAGAAGTTATATCTATCAATAGTCATGTTCTGACTAAGTCTGCGGTGGGAATCGACTCTATTTGATGGCAGCATATACTTCGTCTTCTCCTCATTGATCACAAGACCCATTTTGTACGCTTCTGACTCCATACTAGAAAAGGTACCCTTAACTGCTCGCTTGAATCTTCCCATTATGTCGAAATCATCCTCGTATCCAAGATATGGAGTGGACTTTTGAAAGATAGTGCCATTGGTGTTGGCCCGAGTATTGCGCACTACTCTCTCAAGGACAATATTAAAGCGGCTACATGAAAGCGCGTCACCTTGTCGAAGTACTCTGGGGGCTTCGAAGGTTTCGGTTAAAACTCTCCCACTTTGGATGGTGCAACGGGGATTTTCCAACGTCGCGTCATCCTGATAAGGCGTATCAGTTTGGCAAGGATACCAAAACTTTACATGGCACGGTACAGCTGCTCTCTATTAACGCTGTCATTAGCTGATTTAAAATCGATAAATAGGTGGTGTGTATCGATATTAAATTCTTGGGTCTTCTCCAGGATTTGGCGTAGTGTGAAGATCTGGTCGATGGTAAACTCTCCAGACCTGAAATCACACTGATAGGGGCCAATTGATTCTTCAGTTAATGGCTTCATGCGTTCGCATAATACGCTAGACAGGATTTTATAAGCGATGTTTAAAAGGTTAATGCCTCTGTAGTTGCTGCAGAGAAGGCGGTCGCCTTTTTGTGAATCGGGCAAATGGTACTAAGGGTCCACTGACTCGTCGTGCATACTTTCCTCCGACCATATTTTGTTGAAAAGTTGGTGTATGCTCCTAACCAGATCAACTCAAGCGTACTTGAAAAGCTCCGCCTTTAGACCATCAGAACCGGCTGTTTTGTTCGATTTTAGCCTGGCGATGGCTAACTTGATCTCGCTTAGGTCGGTTGGGTGTAACTCCAGATCATCAACCAAATTTGCTGGACGTGGCTGCTCGCTGGCGGAATTTTGGTCATCGTCTCCATTAAGCAGCTTCCTCGTCCTTGCAGGCACCAGGGGGACAATTCTGGTTCTGTGAAAAAGTGAATCGAAAAACTTTTCACGCTTTCACCAAAAAATGTGAAACCAAACATCAAAAACTTTCATATGAATAATTTGCTTTCACGCCGTCATTTGGAAGTGAATATCCAAAATGAAAGCGTGAATACGAATAAACAATGACAGATTCAATCATATCTCTTTCCCTGTTAAATCCATAAAGAAAAAAGTGTTCCTATCTCATGCATTTCTCTGGTTTCAAGAGAGATATGGTAAGGTGGTTCGAGCATCGATAATAAAGATTTCGTTCACAGAACCAGAATCGCTTATTTGTGGCAAATGAATCGAAAAAGTGAAAGCAATGCTTGGCAGCGAATGGGAAAACGATTTATTCGATTTACTTTTTCACAGAACCAGAAGTAGCCCCCAGGGCGACTAGTAAATCCTGTTGTTTTCTTTTTGATTCTTTTGTAGAAACTCCGCACCTGTTTTCTGCTAAAACACCTCTCTGTTTCCTCGACTCCACGCTGCTCATGGTTTCTTTTCTTTTTAATGAGCAAACGGTTTTCATCCTTTCTCTTTTCAACGTAGAGCTGGCCGTTGTCTTCTTTTGCTGCCACAACATATACGCCTCGGTTTTGGCTTTGTTTGCCTGAGTACATTCGGAGTCAAACCAGGGGTTCTTTGGCGGCGGCTGTGAGAATCCCAGCACCTCTTCTGCAGTAGCCTCGATGTCATGGTGGCATTGCTTCCAGGGGTCTTCTGGGCTCATCTCGTCTGTACTAGGGTCCCTCGCAAGCTCTAGGGATATTTGGTCAGCATAGGCTTTCGCGGTCTCTTCCGATTGCAGTCTGCCAACGTAGAATTTCCTCCTCAGTATTGATGTTCGCCTAATAGCCTCCATGGATATTCTTACGCGCAGTTTTGCACCAACTAGGTAGTGATCCGAGTCAATGTTGGCTGTACGTACGCCCAGTATGCTAGAGGAGTGCCTTCCGTGGAAAGCAACATGATCAATTTTGTTGCACGTTAGATCATCGGGGACCGCCAAGTACCCTTGGGAATATCAAGGCAGGGAAATCTAGTGCTACTCAACACCATGTTCTTTCCTGCTACGAAGTCGATAAGCCTGAGTCCGTTTCTGGAAGTGGTGTCGTGCAGGTTTTGTTTTCCGACTGTCCTACCAAAGAGTTTCCTTTACCAATTTTGGCATTAAATGAGTAAATATCTGTCGAAATAATGGGAACAAATTTTCAAACGATAAGAAAACAATAAAATGTTTAAAGTGGGAACACTTTTTCCCACCTGGGATGAATATTGGATTAAAGCTACACCCAGAGAAAAATCGGTGTAAAACTAGCCTAAATCAGGGGCTAGCTTACGCTTGCGCTAGCGCCCATTTGAGCCTACTTAGTTTTAAGGTAAATTGACTTATTTTGCTTGCGTAAATCCAAAAAACTTTTGCATGTGTAAAATTGCCTTAAATCTGTGTTATTTTGTGTTAGATTTTCTAAGGTAATTTTACCTAAGTTTTTTAGAGTTTACCTAATCAATTTACCTTAAATAGTGTAAGTTACCTTAGCAAGGCCTGAGTGTTTACCTTATCGCTAGGGTAATGTATACCAGTTTGCTAAGGTAAAAATTTAAAAATGCCTAAGTAGATAAGGTAGAATACTAAATGTTTGCCTTATTGCTAGGGTAATTTAGGTCAGTTTTCTTAGGTAATTTTGCCCTCCACTAGGGTGTTTTTTACCAATTTTTTACCTAAGCACTTGGTAAAAATGCCTTAGTAGTTAAGGTAATATACAAAATGTTTGCCTTATATCTAGTGTAATTTATGTTAGTTTTCTTAGGTAATTTTACACTCCACTAGGGTTTTTTTTACCAATTTTTTACCTTAGTAATTGGTAAAAATGCCTAAGTAGTTAAGGTAATACACAAAATGTTTGCCTTATATCTAGGGTGATTTATGTTAGTTTTCTTAGGTAATTTTACACTCCACTAGGGTGTTTTTACCAATTTTTTACCTTAGCAATTGGTAAAAATGCCTAAGTAGTTAAGGTAATATACAAAATGTTTGCCTTATATCTAGGGTAATTTATGTTAGTTTTCTTAGGTAATTTTACCCTCCAATAGGGTGTTTTTTTACCAATTTTTTACCTTAGCGATTGGTTAAAATGCCTAAGTAGTTAAGGTAATATACAAAATGTTTGCCTTATATCTAGGGTAATTTATGTTAGTTTTCTTAGGTAATTTTACCCTCCAATAGGGTGTTTTTAACTTAGCAAGGTGTTAACCTGCCTAAGTATCTAAGGTAGTATATTAAATGTTTGCCTTATTGCTAGGGTAATTTAGGTCAGTTTTCTAAGGTAATTTTACACTCCACTAGGGTGTTTTTACCAATTTTTTACCTTAGCAATTGGTAAAAATGCCTAAGTAGTTAAGGTAATATACAAAATGTTTGCCTTATATCTAGGGTAATTTATGTTAGTTTTCTTAGGTAATTTTACCCTCCAATAGGGTGTTTTTTACCAATTTTTTACCTTAGCGATTGGTTAAAATGCCTAAGTAGTTAAGGTAATATACAAAATGTTTGCCTTATATCTAGGGTAATTTATGTTAGTTTTCTTAGGTAATTTTACCCTCCAATAGGGTGTTTTTACCTTAGCAAGGTGTTAACCTTCCTAAGTATCTAAGGTAGTATTTTAAATGTTTGCCTTATTGCTAGGGTAATTTAGGTCAGTTTTCTAAGGTAATTTTACACTCCACTAGGGTGTTTTACCAATTTTTTACCTTAGCAATTGGTAAAAATGCCTAAGTAATTAAGGTAATATACAAAATGTTTGCCTTAGATCTAGGGTAATTTATGTTAGTTTTCTTAGGTAATTTTACCCTCCAATAGGGTGTTTTTTACCTTAGCAAGTTGTTAACCTGCCTAAGCATCTAAGGAAGTATATTAAATATTTGCCTTATTAATAGGGTAATTTAGGTCAGCTTTCTAAGGTAATTTAACCCTCCACTAGGGTGTTTTTTGTTTGTTTGTTTGTTCATGCACCTTTTCCCACTTTTTTATTAATGAAAAACCTAAACATGAATTTAAAATTTAATTTTTTTTATTTTGGAAGGATAAAATACATAAATACATAAAATACATAAAAACTTTAACTGTTATTACAATAATTAATATGAGCAGAAGATTTATTTTGTAAGGATATATTACAAATATTTTGTAAGGCAGGTTAATTAATAATACAATAACACCCGTATTTATAAAGACAAAGCAGTTATTTCAGCTCCCGTGTTTAGGAAAACTACACCATGGAATAAAAATATTGCAGACTCAAATGGAGCAGTAAGGAACTACCTTTAATTTGAGTCCGGAAAACTCTTATTCCATGCTGTAGTTTTCCTAAACACGGTAGCTGAAATAATTAATTTTTCTTTATAAATATAAGGGCTTTACTGCTGGGCCACAATGCGACGGAGACGCAGAGAGTGAAAAACTGGAATTAACTGTCAAAAATGCAGCAACCGGAGCAAAAAAAAGTTAAAATTTGTTCTACTCTTGCAGCTGCGACTGCGACTCCAACTGCGTCTCCGTCGCATTGTGGTCCAGCAGTTAAGTGCCATTCATATGAGCTGCGAATTGCGTCTGCGAATAATTCGTTTTAAGCTATTTCTGAAGAAACTATCAACATATTCTTATTTTAATTCTTTAATAAAGTGAATAAACGATCATATTTACAAAATTTACATAGAAAATATTGCGTTAAATTAGTTTAAATTACAAACAAAACACATTTTAAAATTTTCTTTGCGACCAACGCAGGTCGCAGATTTTGGACGCATTTAAAATGTGTTTTTTTTGTAATTTTAACCAATTAAGCGCAGTATTTTCTATTTAAATTTGTAAATAAGATCATTTACTCACTTTATTTAACAATTTAAACAAGAATAAGAAAGAATTATTCGCAGACGCAGTTCGCAGCTCATATGAATGGCACTTTAGTGTGCAGACTAGAGCTAGCCACGAGACTTTTGACGAGACTAATACCCCTATTACGGTTTTCAATGATCAAATCAATCATTGATGAACATTGAAATTTTATACCTAAAACCACAATTTACTAAAAATCTGATTTTTTTTTTTTATTATGTTTTTTTTTTTGTAATTCATACATAGATAACATCATAAATCTTAACTTTTTTCAGTTGGGCTTTAATGTATTGAATTTTTATGTTTATCAACGATCAATTTGAACATTGGAAACCGTAATTTGCGTGTAACTTTTCAAGTCTCGTAAACGTCCAGTTAAAATCGTAGAATTTCAAAAATCATCTTTAAAAAGCGTCTTGGATTTGTTTTGTTTAACAAGCCTTTTTTATTTCTTTTTAAAGATGGTTTTTGAAATTCTTTGATTTTAACAAGGCGCAGTTTGAGATGGTTTTTGAAATTCTATGATTTTAATTGGACGTTTACGAGACTTGCCGAGTCTCGAAAAAAGTCTCGTGGCCCCTTTTTAACAAAAGAAACTATTTTAAGGAGAGGCGTTGCTCAATGTCATTTAAAAAAGTCTGGACGGAAGGGATTATATCACCATCATCAATTTCAAACAAAAAAATTTGCAGAAATGTCCACACAGAGAGGCATTGTGGAGGATATTGGATGTTTAATACATAGGTCATTTTTAAATATAAATCAATGCACTCAAGGTATGACTGCAATTGATATTTAACATTGTCTAATGCGATATAAAAATATTTAAAATTAAACCTTTCTCCGACAACAATGATAAGCGGCTGCAGGCTAACTTTGTTTTGTAGGCACTCCTCTCTTTTCTGATTTAAAACGCTATCAATGTCGCCTGCCTGCTTGACCTCCAACGTGAACGCTGACAAGGAGTCGTCGATGGTAAATTTTTTTGATTTCCCTTGGAACTTCCTTGCGGCTGGGGTCAAAACCCCGTGAAGCAGTGTGGTGTATCCGTAATTTAAATTATCTGTAAATAAAGCAAACAGAAAATTACTTTTTTGTTGTTGTTGTTATATGATGATAAATGAGGCTGGGAGAGCAATAGTGGCGTAACCCAGTTTTTGAGTTTTCTTTTCTTTTGCCTCCAATTTCTAAATGTTCACATCAAAATGTATTTGAATTCTTATATATCTAAACGTTCTTAAAATGTGACTCAGTCCCCTTCAATCTTAAATTAAATAGCATATAAGATCGATTGAAGAGCATAAACTAAGAGTGGGTTACGCCTTACGTGATTTGCGGCTAAACGGAGCTTCGTAGACCCTCCAAAGTTGACATCTTCAAATGTGATTTCTGGCTAAACCAAGCATCTTAGAGAATTAAAAATTACATATTTGTGATCTAGGGAGTGCCACCTTTCAAACGACGTATCGCATGACACGAAAAAACAATTTTTATCTTTAAACTCGATTTCCAGCCAAACCATACGTCGTAGACCCCCCAAAGTTGACATCTTCAAATGTGATTTCTGGCTAAACCAAGCATCTTAGAGAATTAAAAATTACATATTCGTGGTCTAGGGAGTGCCACCTTTCACACAAACATATAAAACCATTCGAATTTTATATGACTATATGACTTAAAACTTTCATATATGACGGTATTTCTATTTTAATATTACACTTGGTCATATAATGGCTCAAAATCTCCCACACATATATGGCGTCGTATATATTTTGTCAAATAAATATGTGTATCAGACTTATATGACCTTTGTGAGCCATATTTTTATGAAAAACTTGCCATTTTTATATGATAGTGTAATATCAGCTTTATAAGTCTCCTTATAAAATTAAATTATTAAGCTTATAGGAACGATTGAAGAGCAAAAACCAAAATTGGGTTACGCCACTATTGCACTCATATGATGATATATGACAAATATGATATATGACAAATATGATATATGACAAATATGATATAATGTTGTATAAAGTAAAATAAATCAGGTCAAAACTTACCACTGTCAAGCATATTTAATTTTTCTCTGAAGTCGTGTAGATAGGATTTGAGGAAAGTTGTTTTTATCCTTTCAGAATACAAATCTAGGGCGTGCCTACAAAATATCTCCCATTTCTCGAATTTGAAAGTTTTCCCAGGCTTCATAAAATTGTAGTCTATTTCAATCTGCAGAGAATTAGAAAAAATATATAATTAAAAAAAGTTGAGAGTTTTGTAGTCGAGTCAATAAAGCTGAAAATTATTAAGTCTTAAAAGTTCTTTATAGGTTATTAACGATATTTTTTGTTTAAATGTATGTATTAATTTTTTATAATTTTCTTGTTTTTGTCAAAAGGAATTATATGAACAAAAACAATTTTTCACTATTTTTCTTTTTTAAAGCCAGAACAAACAGGCAAAATAGTAAATTCATATGGATCTGGATCTGTCTCAATATTATGTCTGTGGCGTTTGGTATACGATAACTCCATTTCCAAAATCGGAACGGATGGACCGATTTGATTCAAATTTGGAACATTTATATGCATGCAATGAAAAATTTATAATTTCAATAATTATAAAAGTTATTTCCTTATATTAAATTTTTTTAATACAAATTTTAAAACCTTTACTGAAAATATGCGAAAATGGAGTTATCATATTTATACCAAACACCACATATATGTATGTATGTTTTAGAGTGAAATAAATTGAATATAATAAATCTATTTAAAAAAAAGAGTAAATTTTTTTACTTGCCAGTTCTTGTGCTTTTGAATATTTAAACAACGGCCAGTCCAAAAAGATTTGTTGAAGACTAGGGTCATTATTTTTGTCAATCATATCCCTACGTAGTCTAACTGTTTCAATCCATTGCTTTAAAACGATTTCCCAGTTCCGGTTGTGTTTAAGCTGGTTACAAATGCTTAGCAGCTCAACCTCGCTTAAAGAATCTATATATGTAAATGTTCAAAATGTCGTTCAGTAAAAATAGAGTTATAGCCAATTTAAATCAATACAAAAAGTAAAATTTATATAGCATCCCGCTTAGAAAATAGAGAAACTCGAGTTTTCTCTTTAAATCAATATAGTGGCAACAATGGTCTATGGTCAAAAGCTTGGACTTCCTAAAAAATACTCTTACAATGGCTTCCCCATCTTCATATTAAATTCACATAGGAGCAATGACTTATTTTACTGAACTGTTATTATGATTCAAATTTTGTTTAAAAATTGGATAGTTCAATTTGTGTTTTAATTAGATAAAAGTAAATTGCAATGAATAGATTAACAATATCCAAGAAAAAGAATATTTAGGCTGGTATTCACCAAGCGTTCATAACTTATGAGCGCTCATAACTCAAAAAATTCCCCATCATAAGGTCATGAAAGGGACATTTTTATTAGTTAATGAGGGAAGATTTTTTTAAGTTATGAGCGCTCATAAGTTATGAGCGCTCGGTGAATACCGGCCTTAATGGACTATCGAATAACTTCCCTATAAATGTATACATAAAACACACACCTTTGTTTATATCTTCCTCGACAACATCTGAGAGTTTGTTTTTTTTGGAATCGAAAGTGCACTCATCAACATTCAATTTTTTTATTGCCCTTCTTTGTCCTCTATATCTGTCATATAGTTTGCCTTTTGGAGGAGCTCTGTGTACACCTGCTACAAAGTAGGTTGCCTGTATTGGAATCAACCACATTATGAGAAAAAAGAAAACTTCGAAATTTTGAAATTGTTAACTTACTTTTTGCTCCGACGGAAAAATGTTAACAATTTGTTCTGCAAGCTTAGCACAACCCTTGACAGAAAGAGTTTTATTGTTTTCGGTATAGTGATGAATAATTTTGCGGACAATATTGGTTCGATCTTCTGGTCTTAAGCATTGGCTTTTCTTGTAGTTAATAATTAATGCTTTACCCTGCTCAGTTTTGTTTAACAAGTCAAAAACAACTGTCTAAATCATAAAAATTAAAATATTTTATTTAGGAGGAAATGATTAATATCAAAGACTGCAGTTACCAAGATGTCGCATCTCAAACAAATTTTTTGCTGACAATTTTTATATGGCGTGTTCTAATATTGGGACCCATCCTCAGAGCTTTTGCTTTTTTTATGGGATTTCTAAGGACAAAAAAGCAGAATGTGTCACTGTGTGTTGTACCTCATTTTAAAAGCGCTGAGAGAATTGTTGAAAATCTCAGAAAAAAGCAAAAGTGCGGGTTCTAACATTGGAACCCGCTTTTTTAAATAAAAAATTTGTATGAGATGCGACATCTTGGTAACTAATTAGTCTTTGTTAATATTTTGTAAGGCTTGTAATAAAATGTACAAATGGGCCGTTTTTAATTGCTTATACATATTTTTTTTGTACCTTTCAGTCATTTTTATTTTTTATTTTAAAAACTCTTCCTCGATTTAAGTTTACGAAACTTTCCGAGTTATAGTCTCGACAAAAAAAAAAGCGTTGCTCAATATCGTTTAAAAAAGTCTGCACGGATGGGATTATATCACCATCATAAATTTCAAACAAAAAAAATTGGATAAATGTCGACACCGAGAGACATTCGGCCTTATCACATGCCCCGTCGGAGAAGTTCCGAATTACGAATGGCAAAAAAAAAGTGTCATAGCTCGCTTCCAAGCAAAAATTTTTGTAACGAAACTTGAAATGGGTGAAAAGTTATATCACTAGCCCCGAATTCGGTGGCAATATTTTAGTTACGACGGAAGCAATGTTACTTTTTTTTTGCCATTCGTAGTTAAGAACTTCTCCGACGGGGCCTGTGATAAGGCCGATTGTGTGGGATATTGGATGTTTAAAACGTAAGTCATTTTTAAATATAAATCAATGCGCTCAAGATATGAATTCCATTGATATTTAACATTGTCTAATGCTATATAAAAATATTTAAAATTAAACCTTTCGCCGACAACAATGATAAGCGGCTGCAGGCTAACTTTGTTTTGTAGGCACTCCTCTCTTTTCTGATTTAAAACGCTATCAATATCGCCTGCCTATTTGATTTTCAATGTGAATGCTGACAAGGAGTCATCGATGATTTCAGGTTTTGTGGATACATAAAAAAAAATACTTTGCAGGTACTGCACTAAAACCATGATATTACTCCAAGTATGAAATTTTTGTCTATTTATTTTTTTATTTAAATTGGGATATAAAAATAGTTAATGGACGTAATTTATGACTGGGGAACGTTTAAATCATTAAAGTAGAGCTTCTAGAATTAAAGTTACGACGCTTAACAATTTATGTTTAAGAGAATTTCATTGAAAATTAGACGAATTTTGTATAAGTCCTGGTTTGAACTGGATTTAATTTCAAGAATTCTTAATATATTTTGATGATTTAAACGGCTCCCAGTTGCAATTTAATCCATGTTAAGATTTATAAAAAAAAAAGTTGCGCTTGGATAAAAAATAAAAAAAAAGTCATACAAAAGTGACTTATTCACTTTGCAGGTACTGCACTGAAACCATGATATTACTCCAAGTATGAAATTTTTGTCTATTTATTTTTTTATTTAAATTGGGATATAAAAATAGTTAATGGACGTAATTTATGACTGGGGAACGTTTAAATCATTAAAGTAGAGCTTCTAGAATTAAAGTTACGACGCTTAACAATTTATGTTTAAGAGAATTTCATTGAAAATTAGACGAATTTTGTATAAGTCCTGGTTTGAACTGGATTTAATTTCAAGAATTCTTAATATATTTTGATGATTTAAACGGCTCCCAGTTGCAATTTAATCCATGTTAAGATTTATAAAAAAAAGTTGCGCTTGGATAAAAAATAAAAAAAAAGTCATACAAAAGTTACTTATTCACTTTGCAGGTACTGCACTGAAACCATGATATTACCCCAAGTATGAAACTTTTTTCTATTTATTTTGATTTGGATATAGAAACAGTCAGTGTAATTATGTGTTTTGGTTAGTTTTAATGTACTCACATCATTTTCTGAAGCATTGCTATTTGAAGATTGACTACAGGTCGGACTATTTTCATAAATCCAAGAGGCTATTGATTCATTTGTTATTGTAGTCTGGGAACTCAGATTTGAAATACCCTATAGAAAGGAGATAGGAATATAGATTTTTATTAAAAGTTCAATCAAAATTGAGACTTACGTTCGCATTTTGCCACATTCCAAGTCTGTGCTCAAAAATAATTCTTGTATTAAAGTTGTCAAATCCCTCAAACAGCTTATCAATGTGATGTTTTTGAATGTATTTCAGACCTTCTACAGTTATGTTTTTGCCTATTAATATTATCAAGAAATTCACATTATAAGTATTCAATGGGTGAAAATATGAATTTTTATTAGTTTTACCTCTTAAAAAAGCATAAAGTTCATCATATAAATTAAAGGATTTTAGTAGATCAACTAGCTCATGATTTTCTTGAGATATTTGGAGCGGTGAACTTAAAATACCATCATTTGTTTCTTGAAATGTTTGTGAATTCATATTTACGCAATTTAAGCGTCCTGTTGAATCAAGCACAAAAATTGTTTGTTTGTTGATCATAAGTTCAGAATCATTGCTTAAATCTAAATTCTGCGCTGATGTGATGTTTTCAATGGATACAATTGGGTCATTTGTAGTTTTATTTAAGTCTTGAAATTTGATTAAATCTTGCCCAATTTGTGAATTCATTATGTATGAAGGATGTTAAATGTTCGCTTAAAAAAAGTGTTTTCTACGAATGAAAGTACTGCCACACAAGATCTGGTGTGCATTAACTGGTGGTCCGTCGAATTCCTCGATTGACTTGATTGATAATTGACTTGAACGTACTGTTGAAAGTATTTCATAAGATAAATAGTGGTCATTAAATGTTGTTGAGATCTCTTCACATATTATATAAACCTCAGAATTTTTATTAATAACGATTCTATTGATTAAATAAAATATAACATCTGTACCATTGCCAACGGATAAATAATGACCTTTCTTATACACCGTGCCTAGCAAGACAATTTTTTCATAATGTTTTGAATCTTCGTTCAAAATAGTGGAATTTAAACAAGAAAGATTTTGTTCAACATTTACTATTAGATCATGATGTGAATATTGGAGATGGTCTTCGTTATGTTGGAGAATCCTATAAGCAAATTTGAGCTGAAATTTTCTTGCAACAGACAGTAAAATGTTTTTCCGACTGTGGGTAACTCTCGCATAGGATTTGAGCTCTTGGTGTTTAGCTTCAAATAAGAACGACCAATAATATTTCGGGAGTCCAGAGTAACGTATAATTCGTGGGTAGTGTACCAAATGATGGTGTTTTGGTTTTAACGAGTCACCAAATAATGTTTGATATAAGAGATTGTGATTTTCTACAAGCAATTCTAGGTCATGTAATGTAGCATCGCTATACCGCGGAAGAATCAAAATGTCGAGTATTTTAGTAAAAATTTGTACAAATTCCCATACTTTATCATTCACTGGAATTAAATGACCAATAATCAAAGGAATGTGATGAACGAATGTCCACATTTCTCGTGCCGTTGCGTTTAATCTCCTACGTTTTATGTGTGCTGCAGTGATATCTTTGAACAAATTCCCTTTTTCGGTATCGCCATAAGAAAAAGTAGTTTTGAGACCATTTAATTCTTCCAATGTAAATATTTTATTTTTAATATAGTGTTCTATAACATGTGTAAGGTTGTAATGTGCAACACCCTCAAACACATCATGCATAACATCAACCGAAAAATTATTAACGACATGAAAAGATGGAATGGTATTTAAAATTGAGTCCTTATACACTCCTGTAGAATTAAAATCAGCCGATAGATTTTCCTGGTAGTTTTCTATTGTACGTACTTTCGTAAGGTCTTCTTTACACATTTTTTTGGTCAGGTTACTTGATGAAGTGCAAAATCTACAATAGTGGTTTGCAGAAAAAGATTTACTAAAGTCTAATATCTGATTGAGACCTAAGTTGTCTCCTAAGATTATACCAACTATAAAGCGTATAGATGTTTTTTCATTATTCAAAGTGATTTCAATTCCTTCTTGTTCTAATGAAATAATTTCTTGAACAAGATTATTAAGCGTCAAGTCATTTCCATACATTTTTACATCTTCTGCTTTTATTAAGGAAGCTATATGAATATCATTGACCTTGTAGGAATTTTCAAAAATAGGGATTGAAAAGTATACACCTGTTATTTTATGTACACCAGCATGTGAGCCTAGGGGATTATTTATTTCAAAATCATCTGTATAAATGAAGTATGGAACTACATTTTTAGTATTATACATTTTTCGTTTTTGCTGCCATAGTTTACCATTTGTGAAATGTCCTTTATTTGAAGTATTTGTTGAAGATAAGTAATCAGTAAGTACCTTTTGATTTTCTTGTTTTTCCAATATTTTTCGAAATTGGAATTTTAAGTTCATTATTATACCTTTATCAACCTTCTCATCTAAAGTGCTCTGTCCATCCCTCATAACGTTTGCAATTTCCCTATTTATATCAAATTCTATAGGTTCCTGATATAAGTCACGGTTTTCCAACCACTTTTTTAGTTTGTACTCAGAATCTACTTCTTTAAATATCCCTTTGTACTCCTGAACAATTGATTTTATTTTTTGTTTGTCACCTTCACACATGGTAGAAGCTAAGTCACTTATATTTTCCAATAGAGGTAATAAAATTAACTTTTCAATTTCCTGTTGTATCTTATTAACATCTTTTCGCGAAAAATTATTGTTATTGTGAAGACTCAGAATAAATTGTACAAGACTGTCTTCGAAAGCCATTTTTGGGTTTATGAGCTCAATTGATGGTCTAGGTGTTTGAACATCTTCAGGATCGAAATTAACTTTGGAAAACTGCTCTAAAGCAATTGGTATGGATGAGTCATTATTTTTTTTTGCCACTTTCCATCTCATCATTATTACATAACTCCTTCAAATGAATAGCTAAATGTCTTTTATATGATGACATTCCTTGAAATACTTGACCACATGGTTCTTGAAAACATTTTAATCTACTATTGGTATCACATCCGTGTAATATTTTCAAATGAGTTATAAGACTGTTTAGATTTTGAAATGATTTTGAACAAATAAAACAAGACATGATTGTTGTTGAAATAAAGAAAAGTCTAATTTCAATTGTTGTTGAAATCAAAAAAGGTCTAATTTCGATTGGGTTATCCCTGAAAAAAAAAAATATTTGAATTTTTTCAGTTTGCGATCAGTTTTTGATCAATTTTTTTTAAGACCTTCAACTTGAACATTATAAAAGTAGTACATATCTGTGGGTTTGGTTTAAGTCCATTTTGAAAGTTTTTATTTTTATTTTGTTTTTAATTTTTATTTTTATTAAAACGTTGTAAAATAGTTTTAAGAAATAGCGAAATCATTTATTTCTCGTTCAATGCGTGTGTTCCGAATTTGAAACCAATCGACCCACCCATTTAGGTTCTAGCTCAATGTAAAGTGGGCGTCAAAAGGGATTTTTGAAATCGTTATTTTTTGATCAAGCCCTTAGGTAGAAAAATTATTTAAAAATATGTACATAGTTCAAAAATAATCCCCTAATTTTTTTTTCAAATTTGTGTTTTGACTCCTGACATATTTTGAATATGAATTGTTGCAACATTGAATCGCCCCTCGTTTAACGAAATTCCAACTTAAAAAACACCATTATGCCCTTATACCTTATACAAATCAAAAAATATGACTTAAAACAGAAAAAAAATATTAAAAAAATAACGTCAAGGCTTACATGCTATTTTTGAAAGCCAGAAACCTATTATTAGATTTGCTTTTTAAATCAAGTTGTTTGGGCAAGTAGTTTATGAGAAATAAGTTTTGAAACTCAAAATTTTGAAAAAAAAAACTTATTATTTTTTCTTCAAACTGAAAATTAAGTTTAGTATTTTTTTTAATTTCAATATTGTTGTTTAAGGTTTTTGTTTTTGTATCTTTAAAAGTATAAGTTCTTAAACCTTCTGGTTTTTAGTGTTTGACTTTAAATTAATAAGAGCATAAAAAATTGATTAATTAAAAAAAATACTTAATAACGGTAAATTTTGAAAAATTTCAGTTTGAAGAAAAAAAAAATGAGTTTTATTTTTTTTAATTTTGAGTTTGGAAACTTTTTTACCCCAGCCGCAAGGAAGTTCCAAGGGAAATAAAAAAAGTTTACCATCGATGACTCCTTGTCAGCGTTCACATTGGAGGTCAAGCAAGCAGGCGACATTGATAGCGTCTTAAATCAGAGAACAGAGGAGTGCCTACAAAACAAAGTAAGCCTTCAAGCGCTTATTATTGTTTTCGGAAAAAGGTTTAATTTTAAATACATAGGTACATTTTTATGTAACATCAGATAATGTCAAACAGTCTTATTGGGCGCTACCAATAATCGAATTAACGACGACTTAAATATTTTGATAAAATAAACCCTTTTTGTATTAATCCCATATTATGTACCATTTGCAGAATGTTTTACCATTTGAAGTCAAACTAAAATAGGGTATTTAGATCAGAATGATGTATAGTTTATTAGTAACCAAAATATTTAAGTCGTCACTTTACTCGTATTTGATTTTATTGGTAGGGCCCAATGACATCACTTAAAATCTTATGCTAAAGGTACCTATGTATGTGAATTTCTGGCGTTAAAAAAATGTATGCCAAAAATCCATTCTCTACTTTAATTTTTCAAAAGACCCCTTCCGATAATTTTTTTCTTGCATTTTCCTACACGCCGAAGCCTTTTATCACACCAAACCCCACTTATATTTTACCAAACGCCACAGATTTACTGTCGTATATACGTACTAGATGTTATAGTTTTCTTTTTTTGTATCCACAACGCATAGCGTAACATGTAGATTTAAAAAAAATTGTATGCACAACATATATGTACGCGAAATATAAACGCGATATACATAGTTAGGTAGGCAGATGTTTTTTTTTTGTATCCAGTTTTTTTTTTAAGGTTTTTGTCATATAAGGCGCTACAAATAATAAAATAAACCCTTTTTGATTTTATTGGTAGGTCCCAATGACATCACTTACATTTACAATCTTATGCTAAAGATACCTAGGTATGTGAATTCCTATCGTTAAAAAAATTTCCGCCAAAAATCCATTCTCTACTTTACTTTTTCAAAAGACCCCTTCTGATAATTTTTTCTTGCATTTTCCTACACGCCCCTTGCCTTTTATCACACCGTATATAAATCACTCTGTATATCACTAAACAGGTATAGTTGCTGTTTTAATTTCGATAAAAATATTATTTTTTTTAGGGAAAAACAGCACACACAATTTGTTAAAACAAAAAATTTTTGTTTGACAAAGTCAACAAAACCCTATCCCTGGTACCTAATAATGAATTATAAATTTTTTGTACCTGATAAAAATAACCATAAAACACAATAATTTATATATCTGTGGCGTTTGATATAAATATAATAAGTCCGTTGCAGAAATTCTTTTTGACGCCCACTTTAGATTGAGCTAGAGCCTAAACGGATGGCCCGATTTGCTTCAAATTTAAAACACATATGCATTGAACGAGAAATAAATGATTCTGCTATTTCTTAAAACTATTTTACAACGTTAAAATACCAATAAAAATCAAATACAAAATTAAAATAAAATAATTTCAAAATGGACTTCAAACATTTATACCAAACGCCACAGATTTACTGTCGTAGGTATACATACTAGTTGTTTTAGTTTTTTTTTATCCACAATGCACAGCGTAACAGGTAGATTCCAGGGCACAACTCAATACACAATAGGTATGCACAATTCGCCCGCGAATTATAAACGCGATATAGGTAGGCAGATGTTTTTTTTTTAAACAGTTTATTTTAACTTTTTATTAATTTTTTTTAAATTAGTTTTCTTTTCACACTTAGAATTTTATTTTACAACGAGAACGAGAATTTTTAACGTGACAACGACGGCGCGAGCTGACAACTAAATGAAAATGAGAGAATGTGTAGTGTAAGTAAGTAGTACGACGCGACGCGACGTGCACGAATAAGAAGCCGGTAAATTTATGTATGCGGCTGGGGATGGGGAAAGATCACCATATAAATAAGGCATATTACCTAAGTGCTATGGTGAAGTTACATAGACATGTATTTTGGAGGGAACATTGCCTTAGTGTTAGGTAAAATCACAAAAGGGATAGGTTAAAGTTTCACAAATCAATTTTTTAGTACACTGCGCGTCGCTTGTTTTCGGCTACTTTTTTTTGTAATATTTTCTTGCTCAAAAAACTTTCCGATATATTATTTTGCATTATGATAAGTAGGTATAATATTTTTAGGGTAGAGAGAAAAATTCATAAACAAATTGATTTTCGCTAATGAACTCCGATTACCTACAAAAAGTTGCGTCACTTAATTGAGGCCACTGCAAATATTGGTAAAAACATTTTTCCAAAAAATTATTCCAACACAAATAATCGCAAAAAAGATTGAGCAAACAGTGGCCAAAAACAAGTGACGCGCAGTGTACAAAAAAATTGATGTGTGTATATTTTGAAATTAGAGGGGAAATTACGTTATATTTAAGGCAGATTTACCTTAGCGCTTGGGTAAAATAACACCGATTGATAGAAATGGTGGATATATTTTTAGATTTGGAGGGAAAATTACGATATTTTTAAGGCAGATTTACCTAAGCGCTTGGTAAAGTAACACCGATTGATATAAATGAAGGGATACAAGTATTTATACATTTGGAGCTTGGAGGGAAAATGAGAGCGTAAGAAAGTAGTACGACGTGCACGAATAAGAAACCGGTAAATTTATGTATGCGGCTGGGGATGGGAAAGATCACCATATAAATAAGGCATATTTACCTTAGTGCTATGGTGAAGTTACATAGACATGTATTTTGGAGGGAACATTGCCTTAGTGTTAGGTAAAATCACAAAAGGGATAGGTTAAAGTTTCACACATCAATTTTTTAGTATACTGCGCGTCACTTGTTTTTGGCCACTGTTTGCCCAAATGAGAGCGTAAGAAAGTAGTACGTCGTGCACGAATAAGAAACCGGTAAATTTATGTATGCGGCTGGGGATGGGATAGATCACCATATAAATAAGGCATATTTACCTAAGTGCTATGGTGAAGTTACATAGACATGTATTTTGGAGGGAACATTGCCTTAGTTTTAGGTAAAATCACAAAAGGGATAGGTTAAAGTTTCACAAATCAATTTTTTAGTACACTGCGCGTCGCTTGTTTTCGGCTACTCTTTTTTGTAATATTTTCTTGCTCAAAAAACTTTCCGATATATTTTTTTACATTATGATAAGTAGGTATAATATTTTTAGCGTAGAGAAAAAAATTCATAAACAAATTGATTTACGCTAATGAACTCCGAAAGAGGTTACACAAAAAGTTGCGTCACTTAATTGAGGTCACTGCAAATATTGGTACAAATATTTTTCCAAAAAATTATTCCAACACAAATAATCGTAAAAAAGATTGAGAAAACAGTGGCCGAAAACAAATGACGTGCAGTGTGCAAAAAATTGATGTATGTATATTATAAAATTAGAGGAAAAATCATTTTTTAAGTAATTTGATAGTAAATAGGTATAATTGGCTAAAGAAAAAAATTCATAGAAACAGTTCGGATTCAGGATTCAGCTAATGAACTCCAAAAAAGGTTATAAAATATTGCCGTCACTTGATTTAGGCCACTGCAAATAATGCACTATTTAGCTGCTAAGAACATTTTTTTTAAAGAAAAGTTAAAAATAATTAAGAAAAGGATGGGCGTAGTTTTTTTATTTTATTTCCTTGATTTTTTTCGGGCTGCGAGCGAAATTTACTTAAATTCAGTAATTTTTGCCTTTTTAGCGTATTTGAAATTTAAAACAAAATCTTTTACCTGCCGTTTCTTTAATATTTTTAACTTTTGTTTAAAAAAAACATTTTGCAATCTTTTGAAGCGCAATATTTTTGCAGTGACCTCAGTTGAGTGACGCATCTTTTTGTTACCTTTTTTGGAGTTCATTAGCGGAATTCGAATTTTTTCTATGAATTTTAATAGTTCTCCCATTAACTCAGACGTTCTTATAGTACCTACTAGACCGTGCGTTATTTGACTTTTTTTTTGAGGATCCAGCTCTTAGGTAGAAAATTTATTTGGAAATAATTTAAAAAAAATCCCCTAATTTTTTCAGATTTTTATTTTGACCCCTGACACCCCCTGTAGGCGCTTGAAGTTTCTTATGGGAAATACATAGGATTTTTTGTATGTTTCAGAGTTTTATTTATCGTTATCCTCAGAATACTCGAAAAAAAATTCGAAATAGTTTGTATCGACTTGGAATTAAGTCTCCTTTCGAGGACATTTTTTTTTTAAAACCGTTTATTTTAAAATGTTATTTATGGTCACGAAACTCGACTTTTAAGTCAAGTTTCGTGACCTCGGAGTACCATTAATAACGGTTTAAATTTATTTTGTTTTAATTTCTTCGAAAGAAGACTTAATTCCAAGTCGATTCAAACTATTTCGAATTTTTTTCGAGTATACTGAGGATAGCGATAAATAAAACTCTGAAATTGGTGATTATAAGTATAAATAAAAAACTTCTTATTCTGAAACATACAAAATATCCTATGTAGGTATTTCCCATAAGAAACTTCAAGCGCCTACAGGGGGTGTCAGGGGTCAAAATACAAATCTGAAAAAATGAGGGGATTTTTTTTTAAATTATTTCCAAATAAATTTTCTACCTAAGAGCTTGATCTAAAAATAACGCACGGTTTAATATACAGGTCGGACTATTTTCATAAATCCAAGATGCTATTGATTCATTTGTTGTTGTAGTGTGGGAACTCAGATTTGAAAAACCCTATAGAAAGGAGATAGGAATATAGATTTTTATTAAAAGTTCGATCAAAATTGAGACTTACTTTCGCATTTTGCCACATTCCAAGTCTCTGCTCAAAAATAATTCTTGTATTAAAGTTGTCAAATCCCTCAAACAGCTTATCAATGTGATGTTTTTGAATATATTTAAGACCTTCTACAGTTATGTTTTTGCCTATTAATATTATCAAGAAATTAACATTATAAGTATTCAATGGGTGAAAATATGAATTTTTATTAGTTTTACCTCTTAAAAAAGCATAAAGTTCATCATATAAATTAAAGAATTTTAGTTTGTGAATTGATATTTACGCAATTAAAGCGTCCTGTTGAATCAACCACATAAATTGTTTGTTTGTTGTTGATCATAAGTTCAGTATCATTGCTTAAATCTAAATTCTGCGCTGATGTGATGTTTTCAATGGATACAATTGGGTCATTTGTAGTTTTATTTAAGTCTTGAAATTTGATTAAATCTTGCCCAATTTGTGAATTCATTATGTATGAAGGATGTTAAATGTTCGCTTAAAAAAAAGTGTTTTCTAAGAAATTCACATAATAGCCGTGTTTTATGAACAATTGATAGCAACTCAGCAAAATTTTTACACACAAACAAAACAAATAAATTTATTTTCACTTTTTGTTTTGCTTAGAAACAATAAAAAAGTTTTTATAATCACTTTTTGCAGTGGCCTCAATCAAGTGACGCAAGTTTTTATAACCTTTTTCGGAGTTCATTAGAGGAATCCGCATTGTTTCTATGAATTTTAATAGTTTCCGTTTAATTTTATGTTCTTGTTTTTATAAAATTTGTATGGAGGTTCTTACTCACAGGTAAAAAAATTATTCCAACAAAAATAATCGCAAAAAAGATTAGAAAAAGAGTGGCCGAAAACAAGTGACGCGTAGTGTATGTACATATATTATAAAATTGGAGGGAAAATCACGTTATATTTAAGGCAGATTTACCTAAGAGTTAGGTAAATTAACACCGATTGATATAAATTTATATATTTGGAGGGAAAATCACGATATATTTAAGGCAGATTTACCTAAGAGATTTGGTAGGGTAAGTTCACGCAACTGATTTATACACTGCGTGTCACTTGTTTGAGGTCAATCTTTTCGCAATTTTTGTTAAAACAACTTTTTGGGGTAAAAGTTTTTGCCTGTGGTATGTACAATATTTCCTTACACAAGAACGTCAAATTGAATGGGGTAGTGAGAAAATGTTTTACACAAAATTCGGATTCTGCTAATGAACTCCAAAAGGGGGTATGAAAAGTTGTGTAACTTCATTGAGGCAAGTGCAAATATTGCGCTCAAAAAGCTTACAAGTTGACTGAAGATACTTTTACGTTTTAATTTCAGATTTAACAAAAGACAAAGAAAAAACAAACCTTGTTTTTTTCATGTGAAAACACAACGTTTTTATCGTTTTCCCAATAGCGAAATGAACTCGGATAAAATATATTCGCAATCTTAAAATATAAATGAAATGAAAATTTGTTTTTACAGCTGGGTCTGATAATCATTTTAACCGTCATAAATCTGATTTCAAACCCATTTTTGAAGTAATTTATATAGAGTTGTATAGTGAAATTAGAGGCAAACCGCAGTTTTAACAGTATTTTGGGGATTTTTCTTATTTTGTATGATAGTTTTAGGTATATACCAATCAGTGGCATCAGTTTTTTAAACGGGAAGACGAAGCAAATATTAAATAAAGCGTATTTTCCCGAGATTTTAAGATATAAATCTTAAATATCCGACTATTAGAAACCAAGTTACACGCTCTTTGCTCCAGCCATATCACTTTTTAGTAATATTTCAAACAAAGTAGCAAAAATAAAACGAAAAAAGGTACTTGATTCTTTTCATAATTAAAAAATACAAGACTTTAATAATATACTAGATACCCAACTCATCCTTTTTTGTATGAAGAGAAAGTGAAGCTTTGTTACCATTTCATAGGCAAAAACACCAATTATGTAAAAAAACATTCGGTGTTTTTTAGAAATAATTGTTTTTATCTTGGGATGTAAAGAAGATAGAAAAATGATATTGGTATCAAATAAAAGATGGTAAAAATATCTTTTAAACATAAGCAAAATAATATTCCTTTATTTTATGCATTTCAAGATATTAAGATTCAAATTCTTTATAGTTTCATTTGCTTGGACTGAATTTTGAACACTGAAAAGTTCTTGAAAAATTCAATGTTCTCATATACTTTTTTTGGCACCATTATAAAGGTTAATTAGACACCTTTCATTTAATATATAATTTAGTGTCATATATCAAATAATTTCTTAACTATACACAAAAATCCCCAAAAATCCACATTAATATTATATAATTCTCATTTTCTATTACCTTATTATTATTATTATTTACCTAAGAAAATCGTTATATTTAAGGCAAATTTACTTAAGAGCTTGGGTGTACCTTATTAAATTTGAGGGAAAATCATGCTATATTTAAGGCAAATTTACCTTAGCGCTTGGGTAAAGTTACGTTATACAATTGGAGGGAAAATCATGTTATATATAAGGCAAATTTACCTTAGCACTTGTGTGAAGTTATGTTTTACAATTGTTATATTTAAGGTAAATTTACCTTAGCGCTTGGGTAAAGTTGCGTTATACAATTGGAGGGAAAATCACGTTATATTTAAGGTAAATTTGCCTAAGCGCTTGGGTGTACCTTATAAAATTTGAGGGAAAATCATGTTATATTTAAGGCAAATTTACCTTAGCGCTTGGGTAAAGTTACGTTATACAATTGGAGGGAAAATCATGTTATATATAAGGCAAATTTACCTTAGCACTTGTGTGAAGTTATGTTCTACAATTGTTATATTTAAGGTAAATTTACCTTAGCGCTTGGGTAAAGTTGCGTTATACAATTGGAGGGAAAATCACGTTATATTTAAGGTAAATTTGCCTAAGCGCTTGGGTGTACCTTATAAAATTTGAGGGAAAATCATGTTATATTTAAGGCAAATTTACCTTAGCGCTTGGGTAAAGTTACGTTATACAATTGGAGGGAAAATCATGTTATATATAAGGCAAATTTACCTTAGCACTTGTGTGAAGTTATGTTCTACAATTGTTATATTTAAGGTAAATTTACCTTAGCGCTTGGGTAAAGTTGCGTTATACAATTGGAGGGAAAATCACGTTATATTTAAGGTAAATTTGCCTAAGCGCTTGGGTGTACCTTATAAAATTTGAGGGAAAATCATGTTATATTTAAGGCAAATTTACCTTAGCGCTTGGGTAAAGTTACGTTATACAATTGGAGGGAAAATCATGTTATATATAAGGCAAATTTACCTTAGCACTTGTGTGAAGCTATGTTTTACAATTGTTATATTTAAGGTAAATTTACCTTAGCGCTTGGGTAAAGTTGCGTTATACAATTGGAGGGAAAATCACGTTATATTTAAGGTAAATTTGCCTAAGCGCTTGGGTGTACCTTATAAAATTTGAGGGAAAATCATGTTATATTTAAGGCAAATTTACCTTAGCGCTTGGGTAAAGTTACGTTATACAATTGGAGGGAAAATCATGTTATATATAAGGCAAATTTACCTTAGCACTTGTGTGAAGTTATGTTCTACAATTGTTATATTTAAGGTAAATTTACCTTAGCGCTTGGGTAAAGTTACGTTATACAATTGGAGGGAAAATCACGTTATATTTAAGGTAAATTTGCCTAAGCGCTTGGGTGTACCTTACAAAATTTGAGGGAAAATCATGTTATATTTAAGGCAAATTTACCTTAGCGCTTGGGTAAAGTTACGTTATACAATTTGAGGGAAAATCATGTTATATATAAGGCAAATTTACCTTAGCACTTGTGTGAAGTTATGTTCTACAATTGTTATATTTAAGGTAAATTTACCTTAGCGCTTGGGTAAAGTTGCGTTATACAATTGGAGGGAAAATCACGTTATATTTAAGGTAAATTTGCCTAAGCGCTTGGGTGTACCTTATAAAATTTGAGGGAAAATCATGTTATATTTAAGGCAAATTTACCTTAGCGCTTGGGTAAAGTTACGTTATACAATTGGAGGGAAAATCATGTTATATATAAGGCAAATTTACCTTAGCACTTGTGTGAAGTTATGTTCTACAATTGTTATATTTAAGGTAAATTTACCTTAGCGCTTGGGTAAAGTTGCGTTATACAATTGGAGGGAAAATCACGTTATATTTAAGGTAAATTTGCCTAAGCGCTTGGGTGTACCTTATAAAATTTGAGGGAAAATCATGTTATATTTAAGGCAAATTTACCTTAGCGCTTGGGTAAAGTTACGTTATACAATTGGAGGGAAAATCATGTTATATATAAGGCAAATTTACCTTAGCACTTGTGTGAAGTTATGTTCTACAATTGTTATATTTAAGGTAAATTTACCTTAGCGCTTGGGTAAAGTTGCGTTATACAATTGGAAGGAAAATCACGTTATATTTAAGGTAAATTTGCCTAAGCGCTTGGGTGTACCTTATAAAATTTGAGGGAAAATCATGTTATATTTAAGGCAAATTTACCTTAGCGCTTGGGTAAAGTTACGTTATACAATTGGAGGGAAAATCATGTTATATATAAGGCAAATTTACCTTAGCACTTGTGTGAAGTTATGTTCTACAATTGTTATATTTAAGGTAAATTTACCTTAGCGCTTGGGTAAAGTTGCGTTATACAATTGGAGGGAAAATCACGTTATATTTAAGGTAAATTTGCCTAAGCGCTTGGGTGTACCTTATAAAATTTGAGGGAAAATCATGTTATATTTAAGGCAAATTTACCTTAGCGCTTGGGTAAAGTTACGTTATACAATTGGAGGGAAAATCATGTTATATATAAGGCAAATTTACCTTAGCACTTGTGTGAAGTTATGTTCTACAATTGTTATATTTAAGGTAAATTTACCTTAGCGCTTGGGTAAAGTTGCGTTATACAATTGGAAGGAAAATCACGTTATATTTAAGGTAAATTTGCCTAAGCGCTTGGGTGTACCTTATAAAATTTGAGGGAAAATCATGTTATATTTAAGGCAAATTTACCTTAGCGCTTGGGTAAAGTTACGTTATACAATTGGAGGGAAAATCATGTTATATATAAGGCAAATTTACCTTAGCACTTGTGTAAAGTTATGTTCTACAATTGTTAGATTTAATGTAAATTTACCTTAGCGCTTGGGTAAAGTTACGTTATACAATTAGAGGGAAAATCACGTTATATTTAAGGTAAATTTACCTAAGCGCTTGGGTGTAGCTTATAGAATTTGAGGGAAAATCATGTTATATTTAAGGCAAATTTACCTTAGCGCTTGTGTAAAGTTACCTTATACAATTGGAGGGAAAATCATGTTATATTTAAGGCAAATTTTCCGAAGCGCTTGGGTGTAGCTTATAAAATTTGAGGGAAAATCATGTTATATATAAGGCAAATTTACCTTAGCGCTTGGGTAAAGTTACGTTATACAATTGGCGGTAAAATCACTTTATATTTAAGGCAGAATCACCTTAGAGCTTGGTTAAAGCTTATAAAATTTGAGGGAAAATCAAGTTATAGTTAAGGCAAATTTACCTTAGCGCTCAAGGTAAAGTTACGTTACATAAAATCACGTTATATATTAGGCAGATTTACCTTACATTTAAGGTAAATCTACCTAAGAGAAAGAGCAAATTGCCGAACTACCTCGAATCTTAGGTAAATTTACCTTAGTTTTGAGTAAATTTTACGCAATTTTAAAGAAAATAATTTACCCTAGCAATTTAAGGCAGTTTAGCCTATTTTGGGCTACCTAAGTCGCACATAAATTAACTTATTTCTAGGGTAAAATTATGCCTGTCTAGCAAACTCCATACAAAAATATTTACCTAAGTCGTTTAGGGTAATTTTACACAGCTTTTTTCTCTGGGTGTAAAATCTTAATCGATATTTCGTGTCTATATTTTGTTCAAAAAACAAAAAAAAACTGGTATAATAGTGACGAAATGAGAACCCCCTACACGACTTAACTGTAACACACGAATCTTGTATACGGTTTTTTAAGAAGACAAAACAAAAATTAAATTAAATTGTATACTTGAATTCACGATGATTGGGTATGTTAACCATGTGGGACATGCACGGTGTATACGGCAAGGAGTGAAGATTGACTGACGAAAAAGTGAATGTTGGGCGCCCGACATCGACGACGACGATGAACGAATTTTTAAGTTCGTTAAGGAGCGTTGTTAGGCCTTTTGTATGTTTTTTTTTTTTGTTAATTTTAGTTTGAAGGTGAAGTTACGTAGTTTATGTGATCGTAGGTTCGATTGTTTTTTGTTTGTTATCGAGTTAGATAGAAACCAGAAAAAAAATTCTAAATGGAAGCTGCTGTGCTTTGGTTAAGTATCTACTTACCTATTATAGTGGGAGTGTTAGTACTTCTATATTGTTTATTGGGTGATCGCTTAATGTGTAGTACTTAGTTGTCTTTAACAATGAGTTTTTCTTTTGATTGAAAACATTTAAATTGATAAATAATACTGCTTTTTTTTATACATTATTATAATATAAATTTTTAATATCTTCCAATATTGAATACAAAACCGAAACCGCCGGTTTTTAATTTGCGAAACGTTCAGAAAATATCCGCAGTTGCCTTAAAGTTAAGCTTGAGGCCAAACCTTTCTTTTTTAATTGAAAATTGTTTGTAGTGACAAGCCTTTAAGTCTTTGTTACTTTTACGGAAAGCCAAAAGGACATTCTTGAAGATCAAATGAGCTGATTTTTGTTTCTCCTGGATGTAAAGACCTTAACCTTGAAAATTCTTCTTTCCACCTGAAAGTGGTCTTCAGAGTTCGATCCCAATTTAAAAAGAAAACTTTCACTGATAATTCCGATTTGATTGGTATTGATTAACACCTTATGTACGTTTATCGTTTGATCTTCAAAATATCAGTTTAAAAAAAAAACAACAACACCTCTGACCTTGGAACTCCCTTCATCATGTCATGTTTTTCAAAGACATATAAAGCTTCGGGATTGGGTTTGGTTGGAAGGGGTGATAATACGGTAAGCCGCACCATCTCACTCGGATCTCAGTGGATCCATTGCGCTCCCCAGGGTATAGATGGTTAGTGAGGAGGGATAGGGTGGGGGTTAAGGGGAAGTTTTAGGTGTGGGGGGCCTCCGTGAACCATCCTGAGCTCTGAATGAATTTAAGAATGTTCTTTAGTGGTGCGACAGAGATGTCGCTTAGTTCGTCAAAGAAGTGTTCTCCAAGGGCCTTTTTTTCTGGTCCTAACAGGCTGGGCCATTCGCAAAGGAAGTGAAGGGAGCCCTGCTCTACCTCTTCATCATGATACCATCTACATAAGTCCGATGAGCTGATGCCAATTCTGCTCATGTGGGCTCCCATTGAGTTGTGGCCGGTAAGGACGCCAACCATGAGAGATAATTGAGGCCTGCTAAACTTGACTAAGTATTCAGTTTTTGTCTTCGAAATATTTGGCCATAGATTCCTTGAAACCCGACAAGTGTCGATGGATGACCATCTGGCATTTGCAGCTTCTAAGAAACTCTGGTGTATTCTCCTTTTTTCTTGCTCCAGTGGCATGAACACCGCTTTTGGCCAATTCATCCGCCATTTCGTTCCCGTGAATATCCCTTTATGTCCTGGGACCCATCTAAGGGTAACTGTGTTCGTTGCATTGAGTACTCTTAGCTCATTCCGGCAACGATCGACCAGTTTGGGCTTTGTGGTGATTGAGAAAATGGCTTTAATTGCCGCCTGGCTATCTATGAAAATGTCAATATTGTTGTTGACTAATTCGCGTGAAGCAAGATGTCTCGAAAACTGCCATTACTTCCGCTTGGAATAAAATGCAAAAATTCGGAGGCTTTATAGATGTATTTATGAGTAGATGCCCTTAACCAACCCCCTCCAAGGTTTTGGAACCGTCAGTAAAGACCGAAACATGATTTGTATTTATGACCCTGTTTTCATTCCAGAGTTCCCTGGTTGGGATATCTATTATGGTTACTGGGTTGAAATCTATTTGCGGTGAAACGTAGTCTGTTTGAATGTCTATGTCTGTAAAATTCATTATAGTTCGGTGACCGTGGAGGTCCCTTTTCCAATTTTGACATTGATGAAGTCTTAAAGCACTTTTGGCCGCCAACTCTTTTGTAAAAAGATCGAGTGGGGCGAGTGTATGTTTGGAATTTTACGTTTCCTTGTAAACAGCACCAGTTCTGTCTTCAGTGGGTTAACATTTAGTCCACAACTACTGGTCCAATTTTTGAGCTTATCCAGGGATGTTTGTAAGAGTTCGCACAGAGTGGGGACAAATTTTCCAGAAGCCAATAACACAATTTCATCGGCGTATGCAACAACCTTGATACCACCCAGATTTAATTTAACTAAGATCTGGTTGACGACAAGGAGCCATAAAGCAAAGGGGAAAGTACTCCACCCTGTGGAGTACCCCTACTCTTCCTAACTCTTATCTTGCTGTCACCCATTCCTGCATTTATGAGTCTCGTTTGAAGCATGAAATCAATGCAGTTTATCAGTAATCGATTGATGCTGTTATCAACATTATTAAAGGACCCTTCTATGTCAAGGAATGCTGCTATAGTGAATTCCTTGAAGTGCATCGATTTTTCAATTGTGCCGAATACTTCTTGAATTGCTGTCTCAGCAGATTTGCCCTTCATGTACGCATGTTGGGCCCGTGAGATCACACCATCATTCAGTTTTAGGTGAAAATGAGTGTCAATTAACCTTTCTAAGGCCTTCAGAAGAAAGGAGGAAAGGCTTATAGGCCTGAAGTCCTTCGGTTCGGTATGTGTGGACTTGCAAGCTTTCGGAATAAAGATGACATTGGCTTTTCTCCAACTAGCGGGGATATAGGTGATGTTAAGACAACCCATAGAAATATCCGCTAGAATTGGAACAATTACATCTTTAGAGCTTTGGGGCATAATTCATAATCAGGCCCTGCAGACTTGTATGCAGAGAAGGAGTTAATGGCCCAAGCCACCTTCCTACTATCAACGATTTGTTTACCTATACCTATCATTTATTTCACTTATATTGGGCCATCTGTCCAGAGAAGATGTACTGATAGTACATCCTGGGAAGTGAGTGCTTATAAGTGACTCTAAAGTCTCGGAGCAGGAGTCTGTCCAGGTATTATCAGGTCTTTTTAGAAATCCCGGGGTGTAATAAATAAATAAATTGGGTGGCGCAAAAGCTCGGTGGAGAACCAGGGCCTAGTGACTAACAACTCTCAACCATTCCTGTGTGCGTGTTGGTGGCAGAAATGGAGGGGACCTACAGTTTTTTGCCGAGTCCGAACGGCTAAATGAGCAGCACTTATTCTTGGAGGATTTGTTAGTTCCTCGCAAGAGGCAGTACCTCGGATAAAACATTCCTGTTTTTAGGTGGCACGGCTGGGAATCGAACCCACACCTTCGGCATGACAGTCCTACGCACTAACCATGAAGCCACGAGGTACTACCCCGGGGGAGTAGGTACCTTAGACATGACTTTCCTGAGCCCAGCAGCTTCATTTGTAGACTCGATTTCTGAACAAAATTTTTGCCAAGCTGCTCTTTTTGCATAGATAGTTTGGTTTTTGTACAGGCCTTAAAGGTCCAAATCAGCAGGCTCATTGCTGAATTTAGCTCTATTGAAAAGCCTCATTGAATTTTTCCTAAGAATAGATAGCTCTTCGGACCACCATATGGGGTTGAACTTGCCTTTACTTTTGATAATGGAGCAGGAACTTTCGTAAGCATTATTTATGGCTAACGTTGTTAGTTCATTTACATGTTTATCAATGTCTGAGCAGGTTGTCAATTATAAATGTTCATAGTGACCCAAAAATGAGGCCAATCTTATGTTGAAGGCATCCCAGTTTGTTTTCCTGGGGTTTCTTTAGGGTTTTGAGTTTTCAATTTTGTGCTCTATTTGGAATGTTATCATTCTATGATCTGAGAATGAAACATTACTTGGGACCTTCTGCTGAATGCGTGACGGTGGCCCCGGTGAATCACCGTATTTAAATGGAGGCTAGGATCAGTGGCGGGACCTTTTTTCTTTCGCACTTCAGCGTTGCGTCGTCATGTCTGCACTAATATGGGAAGATGAGAGGAAAAGATTTATAATTTTTTTCGTCACTGTATATGTCCGATAGTTACCTTCTGTAGGCTCTTTATTAAAATACAGGTTTACATCTTTGGAGCTGAGTCCGCAGTTCCTGCCGCTGTTGATCCAGGGCTCCTGAATAAGGGCGATATCAATCTTATACTTAGACATCAAAGAAATGAATCCATTCATTCACAGTTGTGAATCATTCACAAAGAATACAAGCCCTAGACAGTCCCACATTCACAGAAAAGAAACGAATGTGAAAAACATTCATTTCTTACTAGAGTCATTGTATATACACTATACCGCCGTCCTAAGGAAAAAGGGCGTATCTCCATTTTAGTAGTTTAGAGATAGGTAAATGCGTTTTAATGATTTTGCTTTTCGCGCCTTCAAATTGAATAATTTAAAAAACGATTTCTTATTAGAAAAAATGATGTTGTATTTCTTTGCGTATACTTACTTACTTACTTACTTAAGGTGGCGCTACAGTCCGGGGTGGACCAGGGCCTCAACCAACAAGCTTCTCTTCCAGCCGGCTCGGTTTCTAGCTAGCTGTCTCCAGTTTCGCACGCCAAGTTGGTTGAGATCCTCTTCCACTTGCGTGCGCCACCTTTTACGCTGTCCACCCTACTGCTTGGATTCAAAGACTTTCCGGGCCGGAGCATTGGTGTCCATTCACTCTAGGTGACCCAGCCATCTTAGTCGTTGGCTTTTCAATTTTGTGGCTAGGTCGGTGTCGCTGTACAGCCCATACAGTTCGTGGTTGTATCTTCTCCTACATTCCCCATCTATGCAGACGGGACCAAAAATCACCCGGAGAATTTTCCTCTCGAAACAGCCTAACGCGTTCTCATCCACCGTTAGCAGTGTCCATGCCTCTGCACCATACATCAGGACCGGGATGATAAGCGTCTTATACAGGGACAGTTTAGTTGCTCGAGGGAGGGCTTTGCTTCTCAATTGCCTTCTTAGCCCGAAGAAACAGCGATTGGCAAGAGTAATTCTTCGTTTGATCTCTGCACTGGTATCGTTCGCTGAGTTTATAGCAGATCCTAGGTAGACAAAGTCTCTGACCACCTCAAAATTATAGCTGTCTATAGTGACGTTCTGTCCGAGACGTCGGTGTTGGGTGTCCTTTCTTGTGGACAGCATATATTTTGTTTTGCTTTCATTCACCGTTAAACCCATCTTCTTGGCTTCCTTCTCAATGCTCACAAAAGCACCACTGACATCACGCTTTGTTCGTCCGATTATGTCAATGTCGTCAGCGTAAGCGAGTAATTGGACGGACTTTTGAAAGATTGTGCCTCTGGTGTTGACGTGAGAGTTTTGCACTATTCTTTCAAGAACGATGTTGAAGAAGTCGCATGACAGCGCGTCGCCTTGCCTAAAACCTTTTTTGACATCAAAGGTGTCGGTGAGGTCTTTGCCGACCTTGATGAGGCAGCGTGCATTCTCCATCGTCATCCTGCACAAACGGACGAGTTTGGCAAGGATGCCAAAACTAGACATTGCTCTATATAGCTCGTCTCTATAGATGCTGTCATACGCGGCCTTGAAATCGATAAAAAGGTGGTGGGTATCGATTTGAAACTCCTAGGTTTTCTCCAAGATCTGCCGTAGTGCGAATATTTGGTCGATGGTGGACTTCCCTGGCCTAAAGCCACACTGATATGGACCTATCAGGTTGTTGACGAATGGCTTCACGCGTTCACAAAGTACGGCAGAGAAGATCTTGTAGGCGATATTAGGAAGACTGATGTCTCTGTAGTTGGTGCAGTCCAGAGGATCGCCTTTCTTGAGGATCGGGCAAACAATGCTGAGGTTCCATTCATCGGGCATGCTTTCCTCCGACCATATTTTACAGATGAGCTGGTGCATACTCCTAACCAATTCATCGCCAGCCGCTTTGAATAGTTCAGCCGCAAGACCATCAGCTCCAGCAGCTTTATTGGACCTAAGTTTAGATATGGCTATCCTCACTTCGTCAAGATCGGGTGGACGGAATTGTTGGCCTACGTGCGTCGTCCAAGTTGAATGGAATTTGCATGTTAGCGGAATTCGGTTCGTCATCGCCGTTATACAATTTGCAGAAATGATTTTTCCGTATCCTCAGCACCGACTGCGATTCCACCACGATGTTCCCCTGATCGTCTTTGCAGGCTTCGGTTCGGGCCTTGCAACCCAGGGAGGTTCTTTTTACTTTTTGGTAAAACTTCCGAACTTCATTCCTGCAGTGGCATCTCTCTAACTCCTCGATCGCGCGCTTCTCATGCTCTTTCTTCTTCCTTCTAAGAAGCTTGTGTTCCTCTCTCCTCTTCTGCTCGTAGAGCTCGCGAGCAGCTCTGGTCCTTCTATGCAGCGCCGCTTTGTATGCCTGTTGTTTGGCTGCATGTACTTGCCGGCATTCTTCGTCGAACCAGGGGATTCGCTGTCGTGGTCGTGCAAAGCCCAGCACGTCAGAGGCGGCATCTCTGATGGCTTCCTGGCAGTTTTTCCACTGGTTCTCGATGTTTGCAGTTGAAGGCAAAGGACTAGTTAAGAGGGCGCGATAGACTCGATCGGAAAAGGACCTGGCGATTTCTTGCGACTGTAGCCGTCCGACGTCGGACTTCCTGACAGTATTTCCCTGTTTTGGCTTTGGTCTGGATATCCGTAGCATTACCTTTGCTACAACGAGGTAGTGGTCCGAGTCAACGTTGGCTCCTCGGAACGTTCAGACATCCTTGATACTGGAGGAGTGCTTTGCGTCAATTTGGTTGGCGGTTGATTGACCAGGAATTCGCCATGTCCCCTTATGTATATCGAGATGCGGGAACTGCGTACTAGCTACCACAACGTTTCGCCCCGCAGCAAAGTCGATTAGCCTGAGTCCGTTATCGGAGGTGGTGTCGTGCAGGCTGTATCTTCCGATTGTGCCACCAAAGACGTCTTCTCTTCCTAGTTTAGCATTAAAATCACCCAAGACAATTTTAATGTCATAGCTAGGGCATTGCTCATATGTCTTGTCCAGGAGCTCGTAGAACTCGTCCTTGGTGTCATCATCTTTCTCCTCTGTGGGGGCATGCGCGCATCAGGCTGATGTTGGTGAATTAAGCCTTGATGCGAATTGTCGTGAGGCGCTCGTTCACATAGTTGAAACTCAAGACTTCTTGCCTAAGTCTGCCTCTAACGACGAAACCACATCCAAAGAGACGCTGCCCTTGTGGTCGGTAACAGTCACCGTAGTAGATATCGCAGTCTTTCAGTTTTCTCTTGCCCGGCCCATCCCATCGCACTTCTTGGATGGCGGTGATGTCTGCTTTGTAGCAGTCTAGGGCCTCCGCTAAATGTTCGGCTGCACGTGGTCTATAGAGAGACAGAACATTCCACGTGCAGATCCGAAGTTCGTTGTCCTTATTTCGTTTGCTTGGTTGGTCAACAGTTAATCCGTCCGTATCCGAGGCTTGTTGGTGCTTCGCAACTAAGATAGCTTTACGTGGCCGGGAAGTCACCCCGATGGCACGACCCCCAACCTGGAGGACCAGACCCTTATAAGTTATAGTAATTTTGGTGATGCCTTAGAAAAATGAACTTGCGACTTTAAGGCCTAGTATAGGCACATAAGCAACTTGCTTAAAGCCTGAATTGAAATTTGCGTTCGTGATTTTTAGCCATTTGCAGTTGGAAATATGAATTTTTAGCTTAACACGAATATACTATATTTTTTAACTAGGACGGCAGTATAGTATTCTCATGCAACACGATTTTGTAGGTTTACATTTGGTCGATAGGTTCGCTGTGATCGTCTTACCGTGATCTCTTAACAAAAATTAGGATCACATTTGGACATTAGATGGCCACGAGCTTTTTGGCTTCATGAGAATACTATAGAGTTTATATACAATGCTAAAGTTCTGCACTCATCAATCTTTGTTAGAGGAGATCACACTCAAGCCATTCAATGAATGAGATTATTCACAATAGAGTTGTGAAATGTATGAGTGGTTCATAGAACGTAACATGCCTCCTGCAACAAACAGAAGAACAGTGCTTTATCGTCACCCATTCGTCGCATGCTTTTTGGTTTCGAGACAGATAGTAAGAGAGACAATCCACGATGAAGCTCGGAACAATCATTGTCTTTTTAAATATTCAGAGTTCAGACACATTCATACTCGAACGAAGAAAGGTATTGTAGCAGTTCACAATGCATTTAGAAAACGAATCTTTTTGAAATGAATCAACATTTCTTAACCGCCAAAACCCTGTGCGTTTTTGGAATAGTTCGGAAAAGCTTTCTCTAGTTCTACATTGCATCGCGTATTTTTTTAAATGTCAACCGACACAACTGGATCAGTTTTCCAGAGATTCTAAGCTCAGCCATTGCCATAGGGCGTTTGACGATGCGGCTTTGAAGTCTGCTTGAAATTCGTTGATCTTTTCCAGGACTTGCATGAGAGTGAATATTTCTTGATCTATGGTTAATCTGCCGTTCATAGAGTTGCAGAATGACTTTTTTGTACATAATAGGACATATGGAGCTGATATACCAGTCATCGAGCAGTCTTTCTTCCACCCAAACTTGGTTGATGAGTTGATACATATGCACCCTTTCAACACATCCCCTGCGTGCATGAAGAGCTCCGCTGGTAACATCAGTAACAAATAAACAAAACAATAAATATTAAGAAAAAAAAACTTGGGTGACAATTTAAAAAAAAAAAAACGCGTTACTCCCAATACTTCTACTAAAAACTTTGCCGAAACAGTTTCGAAAACAATTTCCATTTTCGGAACATGGTTATCATTTCTAAAAAATCTATTAGATTTTTGTTATCTCAGTAACAAGGTCAATTTAAGGAAATCTCTATCTCTTCAATAATTGTATTCATAATTATTAAAATTTTTTTTAAATATATCAAATAAATAATAATAAAATCAACCATTCTTTTCATTTATTTACCTTCAATGAATTATTACCCCAGAAATCATTCCCCTGATAGATTTAATCATTTGACGTCAAAATGATGTTCTTCGTCTATCAGGTTTAAACCAACCAAACATTACATCACGCGTTCACATCATTTCAGAAAATCACTTTGGCTGATGATTGTCAAAGATATTAAAAACTTTTTTTCTATTTAATTGAATAGGAGTCTTTCCTAATTGTTGTATTCTTCTTTTTGTTGTTGTTGCTGTTAGAAATCAGGTTTCATTATTATAATGGCCAGTTATATGGTTATGCTATCCATTCAGCTTCTCAGAGTACACGAACGATGATGTTGATGCGATGACCATCAGTATCTTCACTTTTAAGTAAAGAGTGAGTGAATTGCAAATATAAATATTTACTGCTATATTGTTACAGTGTTTAATCAATATTGCAAAATCCGTCGGTGTTCCAGGTGCCAGATTGTGCTTGACAAATTGACATATAGGAATTTTGTTTGGTAGGTTTTTAAAGTACGAACTTATAAATTTATTTAATTTTTAGTCAAAAAGCCTTTCATTAGGACTATAAGAGCTTCCATTCTACATCTTTGTATGTTTTTGATGACAACAAGTTGAACCGGAGACCGCGTAAAAGTGAGAGGAACCTTCTTTACTCAGCTATTTCGAATTTAATTAGCCGAGAAATACCTATATAGAGTGCACACTGCACATCAGTATAGAGGAAAAAATAATACAGTGGACACTTGATAAATCGAACAGACATTGAACCACAACTGCAGGTTTACCTTTTGTCATTTGCCGAATTTCTTTGGTCAATTCCCAATATGGGGAATGAATTTTGCTATACCTAGCTCCTGGCAACTGACTTCATCTTAAATTAAAAATTAAAATAAGTTTTTTTTTCTATCCAATGGAAATCTTTAAAAGACACTCGGTAAGAATCGGTACCAAGCAGGCGCGGATACAGGGGGAGGGCAATGGGTGCAATTGCCCCCCCCCTGGGCAGGTACGTACGAAGCATAAGAAATTAATTTAATAAAATGTAATAATAAAAAAAACAAAAAAATATTACAGTAAAACATTTTTAGAGAATAGTCAAATTATTTCATACTAGAGAGCAGATTGAGTTCCAAATCGATTTGATTTTCACTTTTCAAAATGCAAATGTGAATGAAAAATTTTGTAAAAAAAATGTTTTAAAAAGTTATTGCTTTAACCCTCCTTCACAAATTTATTGGTGGTTTATTTAAAGATAAGTGCAAAGGGAGAGGCGGTAGGGGCACTTATATAAATTTCACCTTAAAATTGATTTTAATTTAAAAAAAAAATAACAACGCAAAATTTCAAACAGCCTTTTGTTAAGGGCTTAGCATGATGCTAATAAACAATCTTCTTAATATTGAGTAATTTACTAGCTCTTCCCAATTTTTAAACCTTTTTTTTTGTTTAACATCTAGTGTCATAGTAATTCTTTTCTAATAAAAACAGTTGATCTGAACACGTCCAAGCAGTGACAGTTCGTATAAAAAACAAGCATTTTTTATAATTACAAATGTCAAAGTAACAACCTACAAATTTTTTAATTTACAAAACGATGTTCACTTGAAAATTAAAATTAATTCTTTGTTTGGTTGTGGTGCCTGGTTTAAATAGAGTTTGTAAGAAACTCAGCTTTGATTGTGCTGCTGATGTTATTGTCTATGACAATTGGAAGAAACTTATATAAAAGGGCTCTTGAGTCTTGATTTGTGAGCATCCTCACCTAAAGTACAATTTATTAAGAAAATAAACAAAACATAATTCTATTCAGTGGTGCAATAGGGTAAACTGAGCCGTTTTGACGATAGCTTTCCCTATCATAACTATAGGGAAATATAAAGACAGCACTTTTCAAAACGACAATCATTTACTTAAGCGATCGCTTCGATATTATGCAATACGGGCCCTGAAATTCAAGAATTTTTTTTTGAGGAAAATGACAGATTTCATGATATTAATAATAAGTTAAATGCTAAGAGATAGTACGATTCTTAAATCGTATAAGATTGACAAAATTATCTTTATATCTTTTTAACTGATGTTTAAATTGCTTTAAAATCGTTCTTTTTCAACCGTTTAAAATTTTGCGATAATATCTTTAAAAGATCTTCAAAAAATGTTTACTTTGCTTCAAATGCTCGGATCTGCAAAATTAAGATATTTAAATAAAATTTAAATAATAAACTACAGTTGTGTATACAAATTATTTTGAAATACCAAAAAATTTCATACTAAAAGGGTTGGTTATAGAGTCCTTTTTATGATAAATATTTAAATGTGCGTTTCCATTTGAGAGTTGAGTTTAACTCTCGAAATCTTCTTCAGAGATGCTTGATATTTGTCTACTCTCAAATGGATACGCACCTGTGTTTCGAGTGCAGCGCTGTACGCAGCGAAGCGCGCAGACGTGCACATCTGTTTTAGCCATAAGATACGTTTCGTGAGGATTTTGTGACTTCCGCACGAATCCGATGAAGAAGATTGGATAGAAACAGGAAACGACTGCAGCAGTCACTGCCGAAGGTTGGATGGAACTTCTACACCTAAGAATAGATGTTGTTTGCCGTTTTTGAAAACGTCAATTGGATTGTGAAAATATCGTCATTTCTTGACGCGAGAATTGCTATTTTCAAATATATGCAATATTTTTATTTGCACAAAATCTTTCTACCAACGTCATTCAATTTTCTTACAAACGCATTTGACATTTACGAACACGTTCTCTGGACTCTCAATATTTGTGTCGTCAACTCGATTTCTTACTGCAGAATTGAACCGCAGATGATGTTTTGAAACATCTGACTTATGTAAGCAAACTGCATTATCGAACACAATGCTAATGCATCAGTAAAACTTATATTTGCCTTTTCGAACAGAAGACTTTTGCAGTTTGCGTTTGAGAACATTCTGCAAACGCAGATGACATTTTCGAAAATGGCCTTAAACTGGCAAGGTCATCGATAAAATTTTCTTGTCCCAGCTTAAGAAGAGGAACACGCCGATGTACTATTATGCTTTCTGAAATTTGAGGTGGAAAACCGAATTAAAAAACGCTGTAAGGACACCATGCTACAGCCAAAAACTGTATAATTTCATTTTACGAAGTTCCAAAGTACCCGCTGTTTAAGAAACTGGCAGTTATGAAAGACCTAATATTGCTTTCTTCAAATTTCAAACTCATGTCATGCAGAGAGGTATGAAGTGTACTCCAATTTTCTGTAGACCTCATCAAGATTGTGGAAACTAACGAAAATTGCCCCCCCCTGAACGAAATCCTGGATCCGCGCCTGGTTCCAAGTAGTGTGGATCTCTTACCGCACTAAAACCACCGGTGAATTAGGACCAATCACATTGGGGGAAGTTTAAATGTATAACACTTTCCCATAGCTTTTAGACCATCAGCTCATGAGGCTTGGTTCTTCTTAATCTCCGAACATTGTTTCGTACATTTAGAACGGTCTCCATTTCAGAGTTGGTATGACTTTGCAGTCGCTGATTGTGTGATACAGCGTGTTTTTTTAACCACTTCTGTAACAATTTGAAGGTCACGATGTATATATCGCTATTTTTTATATACCAAGGGGCATCAATTACTCCACGAAGGACCTTGCTTTGGAATTTTTGGATGGGTTCAGCATTTGTTTTCTTTGTACAGCCCCATAGTTGGATGCCATAATGTCCAAACGGGTTTCAATACTTGCTTATATAGATAACATTAGTATGTTCTGGATATATAGGTCAGAGTTCTTTCCTAGTAACCAGTACATTTTTCCGTACTTCAAGTTTAGTTCTTCTCTTTTCTTTTTCATGTGCTCTTTCCATTTAATCTGTGCATCCAAAGTCATTCCAAGGCATTGGAGTAAGGTACTGCTGTACTGTTTATATAAATTGGAACATTGTTTATGTTTTTATTTGTAAAGTTTATATGCGTCGATTTTGTTTCGTTTAGTTTGATATGCCATATCTGCGTGCAATCACTATCTTTATCGACTGCATTTTGCAATTTTTGTGTAGCCTTCGTAACGGATTTATCTGGCACCAATATTGCAGTATCATCAGCAAAGGTGGCCATGATAGCGTTGGTGTCCACTGGGATATCCCTTGTATATAACAGATACAGGGTTGGTCCTAGGACACTTCCTTGTGGTACACCGGCTTCAATTTTCTTAAGTTCCGAGTAATTTTGGTCGTAAAGTACTCTCAAGAGTCGGTTCGTAACGTATAGGATTTCAGTATTTCGTAGTACTGCCTGGGAAGGTCCCTATGCAGTTTGTACTCAAGTCCCAAGTGCCAAACCTTGTCAAAGGCTTGAGCAACATCTACAACATCCGTAATTTGATGCACTTGGTCTATCGTGGAATGTATATTTCTAAATCCTAACTGATGGCTCGGAATTAGTCTTCTTTCTTCTATTATTTTGCTAAGCCTTTTCAGTAGCAGTTTTTCAAAAACTTTTGCCATGATTGGTATAAGCGATATTGGTCTGTAAGATGTTACTTCTGTTGGTGGCTTACCTTGTTTATAATAAAAATAAAAAATAAAAAAAAATAATAAAATAAGTGAAATTAATTATGGAAAGACATTCTTAAACAGTGCCTAAGGTAAATATTATTATCATTAATAAAAACATGCAAGACAACCTCTGGGGCAAAATTTCAATTCTCACTTAGATAAAGCTGACAAATTTATGTATCTTGCAATTTGTTCAAATTAACTAGAGTCCACTGTTTTAACTAAAACACACACATTCATTATAGGAGCTACATATAGAGTAATGATATTGGTGCGGCAAACGTTTAATTAGTGATCAGATCATTGATCAGTGCTAGATTGTGATCCTATAAAATAAAAACCCACGACAATAAGGAATGTGAATTCGAAGCGATTGCTTTAGCACACAATGTTAAACGAGCAAAATAATTTAAAAGTAGAAAAATTGAGTCATCATTTTTATTTTAATGATGATTGGAAACATAGCTCAAGGGAAATAGACTATGCATATAGTTTAACAAAATAAAAGTAAGAGTAAATTTTGATTTTTTGCTTTGTCAGGTGACCAGGTGAGTAGTTACGGTATCAAGTTTTATGCATATATACATAAGTATAACAGAATTTTGTGATGCATTTTGTTGTTTATAAAATTTTATTTATAATCATCTTCTTTTGGCAATAACCACAAAAACCAGCGCCGTTATACAATTTGCAGAAATGATTTTTTTCATATTCCCAGCACCGACTGTGATTCTACCACGATGTTCCCCTGTTCATCCTTGCAGGCTTCGGTTCGGGCCTTGTAACCCTGGGAGGTTCTTTTTATTTTCTGTTAAAACTTTCGAACTTCATTCCTGCAATGGCATCCCTCTATCTCCTCGATCGCGCACTTCTCATGCTCTTTCTTTTTCCTTCTAAGAAGCTTGTGTTCCTCTGTCCTCATCTGCTAGTAGAGCTCGCGAGCAGCTCTGGTCCTTCTATGCAGCGTCGTTTTGTATGCCTGTTGTTTGGCTGCATGTACTTGCCGGCATTCTTCATCGAACCAGGGGTTTCGCTGTGGTGGTGCGAGGCCCAGCTCTTCAAAGGCGGCATCTCTGATGGCATCCTGGCAATTCTTCCACTGGTTCTCTATACTTGCAGTTGGCGGCATAGGACTATTTAAGAGGGTGCGAGAAACTCGATCGGAAAAGGACTTGGTGATTTATTGCGACTGCAGCCGCCCGACATCGAAACTCCTCACAGTATTTCCCTTTTTTGGCTTTGGTCTGCATATCCGTTGCATAACCTTGGCTACAACAGGGTAGTGGTCCGAGTGAACGTTGGCTCCTCGGAACTTTTGGACATTTTTGATACTGGAGGAGTACCTTGCGTCTGGAGGAGTGCCTTGCGTCTGGAGGAGTGCCTTGCGTCTGGAGGAGTGCCTTGCGTCGATCGCAAAGTGGTCAATTTGGTTGGCGGTTGATTTACCAGGAATTCGCCATGTCCTCTTATGTATTTCGAGATGCGGGAACTGTCTACTAGCTTCCACAACGCTTTGCCTCGCAGCAAAGTCGATTAACCTGCAGGTGCAGGCTGTATCTTCCGATTGTGCCACCAAAGACGTCTTCTCTTCCTAGTTTGGCATTAAAATCAAGTTGGCATAACATTTTTGAGCTAGGCCAATGGGACCATGGCAGGAATTTGCAGTTGTTTTGCATTTTGTGTGCATTTCTATTCCGGATTTTGCAGTTCACCAAATAGTGGGTGTAACCGATTGTACTGCTAACTTCACTGTGAAGTTAGCTAGCTTTGGATCCTCTATTAGCGGATTTTCATAATATTTTTTTGTGAAAACAATGTTGCTTTGGCAGTGTCAAGTAAATTATGCAAAATGAAATAAGGCCCCAAATTATTTTTCAAAATAAAATGAAACTAGGCCCCGAATTTAATGTTGGGGTCTTTTTTTCATTGAAAAAATGAAATAGGGCCCCAAAAAATTGCATAATTTACTTGAAATTGCCAAAACAACATTGTTTTGTAAGGATTTGCGGACAAATATCGCGGAGCCCAGTTCCAGAGAAAAGGGTACCTATGCACTGCTAACTTCACATTGACGTTAACAGTGCAAAGTGAATTTATCGATTTTTTTGTCAAATTTGAACTTAGTTTTTTCTTGAAGTTCATAAAAAAACTGCAAATTTGGACTTTAATTGCAATTTTCTAGCTGGCTCAGTTCCTGAAAAAAGAATATGTACTGCTAACTTCACAGTAGTGTTAACAGTGAAAAATGAATTTTCCGATTTGACGTTAACAGTGAAAAATGAATTTATTCGATTTTTTTTCATATTTGGACATTAATTTTTCTTGAACTGCAAATTAAACTGCAAATTTGGAACCTAACTGCAAATTTCTAAGTATCACCGTTGCTGAGAAAAGGACTTTCATGCTAACAGTACGATATGATTTTATTTTTTATGGAAGGATTTAAAAATTTGTTTTTTTCCTTTTCTTGAACTGCAAATTAAACTTCAAATTCAGAGCCTTATTTCAGATTCCTAGCTAGCCCGGTTGCCGAGAAAAGAATAGACACTGCTAACTTCACAGTGAAGTTAGCAGTACAGTCGGTTACACTCACTATTTGGTGAACTGCAAAATCCGGAATAGAAATGCATACAAAATGCCAAAAAAACTGCAAATTCCTGCCATGGTCCCATTGGTCTAGCTCAAAAATGTTATGCCAACTTCACACACGTTTAAAATCACCCAAGACAACTTTAACGTCATAGCTAGGGCTTTGCTCATATGTCTAGTCTAAGAGCTCGTAGAACTCGTCCTTGGTGTCGTCATCTTTCTCCTCTATGGGGGCATGCGCGCATATGAGGCTGATGTTGGCGAACTTAGCCTTGATGCGAATAGTAATGAGGCGTCCGTTCACATAGTCAAAACTCAAGACTTCTTGCCTAAGTCTGCCTCTAACAACGAATCCACATCCAAAAGGACGCTGCCCTTGTGGTCGGTAACAGCAATATTGCAGCTTTTCAGTTTTCTTTTCCCCGGCCCATCCCATCGCACTTCTAGGATGGCGGTGATGTCTGCTTTGTAAGAGTCTAGGGCCTCCGTTAAATCTTCGGCTACACGTGGTCTATAGAGAGACAGAGCATTCCAAGTGCAGGTGCGAAGTTCGTTGTCCTTATTTCGTTTGCTAGTTTTGTCAACAGTAAATCCGTCCGTATCCGATGCTTGTTGTTGCCTCGCAACTAAATAGCTTTACGTGGCCGGGAACTCTCCCCGATGGCACGACCCCCAACATGGAGGACCAAACCCTTACAATAAAACTCCAAGGGCGGGGAGCCGGATTAACTGCTCCTTATAGGCCTGAGCTCCGAATATGTCGTAGTAGCCCATATAAGGTGTTCACTAAGTAGTTCAGCCCAACTGGAACTGTAGACGCCACCGTTGATTCCATCTTGAGAATTCTTCCGCTGCCGCCTGGACTTCAAACCCTATCGTTCTACCAATTTTCATCTTTCTACAACAATCGGAAGTGATCCAAAAAATTTATGTGAATTTTTTCGAAAGTAGGTGGATGCCACGCGGCCGCCGCCTAAATGGAATATTATTTTCAATTTGTTTCCTTTGTATGCACCACAAGACCTACTTGTGCGATATTTCAAGGTTATACAGAGTTGGGATATGCCGTAGTGGTTTTCGATATCACGATATAAATACAGTCCGTAACATTTGGATAGCCTTTCTATATTTTTATTAAAATTATCTGTTTTTGGCACTTTTGTTAATGGAAGCATAAGGAATTGTATATTGAGTCACAAGATGAGATAGCCTTCCTGAGATTGAGTTAAGTTTTAAATTTTATTTTTGAAATAAGCTGGATAAAATAGCTAACTGATAATTCGGTAAAATGGAGTTCTACAACGATAAATTACTTTCTTATCGCTTTGAAGCTCAGAAAATTTATTTTAAACTCAAAATTGGTTATTAATTTATTAAAAGATCCATTTTTATACCGAATGGTTGCACGTCCGTTATTCTATCATACGAGAAAAACGGAAAACTTCTAGTTAAACGAATAAATACACTGACTCTTTGAACAAGCTAATGCTATGTTTCCACCTAAGGTTTATCTCAGTTTAGATTAAATATATCTTTTTGGTGTTTCCACCGCACAAAAAGATTTAAAAAAGATTAAATCTGACAACACTTTCAAAAATGCAAAATGGCGCTTCAATTTTTCTTATGAAGTGCGAAAGAGACAGAATGTTTTATTCGAGTCAAACAATGAAGAACTGAATCGAGTCTCGAATGAATCGTTCAGCACCATGTTAAAATAGGTTAGTTCGATTTGTAAAACTATTTGTCCTAGGAAGATTTAATAAGATTAATTTCTAATCTCCAAGATTAACGAAATATATTTGTATGGTAAATCTTCAAGATTTAAAGAAGATTTGAGGTAAATCTTATTAAATCTCAGATTAGTGACAAGTGGAAATGTAGCATAAGATAGAAAACTGGGTTAAGCTAAATGACTATAATCCAGGTTATTAAAAGTGTTGAATACCTGAAGAGCCTAAAACTAAAAAAACTTCCATTTAGCAGGGTGCTTCATCTATACATTTTTTTTAACTAACAACATACCACATTGCATGAAATACTGATACCAGCATCCAACTCAGCAATTGGCAACAAATATTTTTCAGGTGGACAAAAAATCGACTTGTGGACGCAGGAGGCAGGTAAAATTCCATTGTCACTTGTTAAGAAAGGAAAAGTTGTTTTTACATTTCCATCAAAGCTAAGAGAGACAAATTATGGTATTTGGTGCAGTCTCTCCTTATATCACAGTTAGTTTAGTTTTCTTAAGAGTGGTCCGAACTCAAATGGTGATTTCATGAAAAAGATTGTGAAGCGTGTACTTGTCCGATCAAAACGATTAAAGTGTTAATGGACAGATAAACTTGTTTTCTAGGACATCATAGGAAAACATTTTTAATTTTGTGCTCTTGTTTCTGCTAATAGTTTCTAAGAAAACGAGAAAATGGCAAAAATGGCTGTTTTTCAAAGCAAATGTAGCTTACACTATAGCATTTTTTGCAAAACAATGATCAATAACATAAAATTCCATATTTTTATTATGCCACTATTGGAGAACATTTTTAATTTTGTACCTAATAAAAATTTTAATAGTACAAAACAAAAATGCTTGTAAATTTTGAAAAAACGCATTTTCGACAGTCAATTTTTTATACCTAACGATATTTTTTTGACAAATTTTTTTGCAGTGAATATAAACTGAATTTATTTTTCACAATTTTCATTAATTATATAATCATAATTGTATCATCTGATATTGAAATTTTTAATTCTTAAAAGGCACTCTTTGACAGAATTTTTTTGTAAATTTGGAAGTTAATATCCGTTACTTTTACAAAATCTTTTTTTAGTACAATAAAACGCCTACTAGTGACCAATTAGTAAAAATAAAAAGTTTTATATAACAAAGTTTCTGATGAAAATGAAAAAAACCGGTCTTATATACGCAAAAAAAAAAGTTAGCAAATGACTGGTTTTGTTCAGTTCGGAACACTCTTAAACTGTAAAATGGCAACGAGATTCTACAATACCATATTGGTAACATCCTTGCGGCAGTTTAAGGATATTTTTGGAACACTGCCGATTGTTTTTCAGCGGAACAGATTCATACAGCAGGTGTAAGTTGATCTAGGTGGGGAAGCAAAACTAGACAGTAGCTTCCCTTTCCAACCTACTTTCTAGATTTGAGGATCATTGAAAATGTATTGGGTTGGTAAAAAAATAATGCTTTATGTAGATGAGAAGCAGTATTCAAGTAAATAAGAGAATAAGATTTTTTAATAACTCGCATTTTTGAGGTAATTAAAAATAATGAAAGGAATAAATAGCACTAATAACGGGTGATTTTTTAGCTGGTTTGGTTTTGGCAACACTGGTTTTGACAGCTGACGTGTGTTTAGTACCTTGTGTCACTGTCAAACAGCTTCAGTTTGGTTTGCAATTTAACCATGGATCGTCTTACAAATGAACAACGCTTGCAAATTATTGAATTTTACTATCAAAATTCGTCCGCTTTTTTATCGAAAAATTGTGTTCAGCGATGAGGCTCATTTTTGGTTGAATGGGTACGTAAATAAGCATAATTGCCGCATTTGGAGTGAAGATCAGCCAGAAGCATTGCAACAGCTACCAATGCATCCCGAAAAAGCCACTGTTTGGTGCGGTTTATGGGCCGGCGGCATTATTGGGCCATATTTCTTCAAAGATGATGCGAATCGCAGCGTTACTGTCAATGGTGAACGCTACCGAGCGATGATAACAAACTTTTTTTGCCCGAAATGGAAGTTCTTGACTTGCATGATATGTGGTTTCAACAAGACGGTGCCACATGCCACACAGCACGCGAAACAATGGCGCAATTGCGAGGCGAGTTTGGTGAACAGTTAATTTTACGTTTCGGGCCGGTCAATTGGCCGCCTAGATCGTGCGATTTGACACCATTAGATTATTTTTTGTGGGGGTATGTCAAGGCTAATGTCTATAGGGACAAGCCCGCTTCGATTGACGCACTGGAAGCCAACATCCATGCATTCATTCGTGAGATACCGGCCGATATGTGTGAAAGAGTATGCCAAAATTGGACTCAGCGGATGGGCTACCTGAGACGCAGCCGCGGTCAACATTTGCATGAAATTATCTTTAAACATTAAATTGCAAAGTTCAAACTATCGATTCAAATAAATATTTCATTCATTTTTTCGAATTTTGTGTGTGTTTTTTTTTTTTTAAAGTTCTAAACCTCTTAAAAAATCACCCGTTATAATTTGTTCAACTGCAAGAAATAAATTAAGTGTTTTCTTTAAAAAATTAATCTATAAGTTACTATTTTAACTGCTTATAGAAACACGGTAAGGCTATTCTAATGTTACAAAAAAAAACAATAATTTTAGTGACATCAAACCAAATTAGCTGAAAAAAAAACTCCACCAGCTTGTAGATATCAGTTAAAACTAAACTTATGGGGTTTTCTTTTGGTAAATTCAGATTTTGATCCAAAAATTGATTTTTTTCGTCGCGAATGGTATACGAATTCAGATTGATTTTTCTTTTTAATTGTATTGGTGTATAATTTGTGTCTGTGAAGCTATAGCGATTCAGACATGTCAAACTGATGGCTTTCAATTCTTCTGGTGTGTAATGGTGTTAGTAAAAGAGGGGTAAATCTGCCGAAAAATCCAGATCTGCAAAATTGATTTTCGATCAAAAAAAAAAATTGATTTTTTTGCCCATTGGAAGGCTTTAATTGCCAAATTCTTTGTTTTGACAGATCTGAAGGGGAAAAAATCAATTTTTGTTACCAAAAGAAAACCCCATTAATCTCAGGAAGGCTATCTCATCTTGTGACTCAATACACAATTCCGTATGTTTACATTAAAAAAGTGCCAAAAACAGATAATTTTAATAATTTAATTTAATTTAATGAAATGTAATTTAATTTAATTAAATGTAAGTGAGGCTATCCAAATGTTACGGACTGTATGTACCTATAATCTCTCATACTTCGATTTTGGTTATACATCCACTCCCAAAATTTGCCGTCGGCTCTTAGACTATGTTTGATTAGCTCAGCAAATACTGCGAATTTGAAGTTATTGACTTTATAGGTACCGAAGTTAGAAGGGGGTCGAAAATCGCCAGAGCTTGTTCCTGTAAAAAGGTTGTAGGCTCCAGAAATTGGCTTTGATTTTTTTTTTTGTATTTATTTTTTAAGTGTTGTTTACGTAACTATGCTATTTATGCTATTCGAATAACGAAATCGAAAAAAAGATTTGACCCTCCACCTTATTCGACAGTCCTTTATATCTAATCTTGAAATTTTGGATCATGTTCAAAACGTAAAGCCCTTTCTTGGAATAGAGAAAATGGCAGTACAACTGAATTCAGCGTCCCCAAATCGTTAAGAGTACAAAATTTCAATAATATTTATCAAGAATGGGCGTAGGAATGATTTTTGTCGCAAAAATTCAACAACCGGACCACTGTGTACCGCCTTAGGTGTGGTCTTATACTCAAGTATCATCTAAGATTCTAACGTGTTTTCCTTTAACTTTAAATTACTGAGCTATCGGACCATACCGTTGTATATCAACATTAACCTAGAGGACTTACATAGGTACCACTTATAGCTATCGTTGAAACTCATCATTGAAAATTTTAATGATTAGTTTTGGGACCTTTAGAAAGTAAAATCATTGGATGCCAAATCAAAGCTCTTATCTTCATTTTTATTTCTAGCCAAAAAAAAAATTCTTTTTGGCCAAGCCTTCCATCACTTTTATTATTTCAAGGACAGAACTTCATTATCAATGATAATTGAAATACTCAAAGTCATTTTATGTGGAAGGCTAGTAAAATGAACTTTTTTTGTCTTGCTAGTTAAGCCAAAAGCTTTCTTTTGGCATCAAAATAACCACTGATTTTACTTGCTAAATGTCTAAAAATCAATCATTTAAATGTTTAATGATGAGTTTCAATGATAGCTATAACCGGTTTCATAATAGCATTTCTAATGATCTTTCTCCCAAAGTGATCCAAGCTCCTCATCGTCCGATTTTAATATTGTCCATGTGTAGTTATCATTTTGCTAACTTAATAAAATTCCCTACGCCACTGACCACGCCATTAACAACAAAAAAAATGATAGAAAAGAATTTGTTACTAAACATATATTTCTTGTAACATAAAGTTCAACTTGAGTTAGTTGGAAACAAGTTTTCGTGTAGGACAGTCGACTGACTAAATAAACATACAATAATATATCTGTGGTGTTTGGGAGAAACATGATAACTCCATTTTAAAAATTGCGTCCTTACGTTAACTCTACATCGACCTAAAACCTAAAAGGGTTAACCGATTTCCCTCGAACTTAAAACACAATTTTTCAAAGGTTATGTTCATAAATATTCCAAATCGGTTCGTCCTTTTAGATTCAAGGTCGATGTAAAGTGGACGTAAAGACGCAATTTTTAAAATGGAGTTATCATGTTTCTGCCAAACACCACAAATTTGTAGGTACATGTTACGTATGTATTATAATATCATAAGAAATTAATGTTTTTTTTACTTTAAGTAGTTTATTTTTATTTGAATAAATCATTTGCTTGAATTATTAATTATAACTTTCTTTCGCTTCTTTAACTATTATAATAAAAATATTATTTTTGTTTTCTTTCCAGGACGTTCGTATCTGTGAAAATCGACTTTTAGATTATGCTTCTGGCATAACTCTGGAAATAAACGACTACTTTTTAGATCTGCATAATTTTTTACAAATCGAAGAGCGTCGAATCCTTGAAGAATTCAAAATATTAGCTCGTCCATCACAGAAGGCAATTCATGAGGCATGTGCCAAACTTTCCGATAGCCAGATAACTTTGAATGTAAGTTAATATTTAATAATTATTTATAAAAATTAAAATCAAAACTATTAATTTCTACTCAATAGAATATGAGAGCATGCCTAGAAGGATTCCTTCAGAAGCCACCTCATAACATTCATATAAATGCTGTAATCGAAACGGCTACCACTCAATTAGAACAGATGCCCTGCCAGATACAAATATCACAACAAGACAAAAATCCTTTTGTGTAAGTATGGAACATGTTTTGAATATGATAGTAGTTTGGCTATTTATGACAGTTTTGACTTTGTCTGCCTCCACCTGGACTGGAAATAAGCAATACAGAATAAACAATGTGACAAAGTCAAATGCTCAAATTTGACTAAATTCCCATGTTTGACTCTATAGCAGAAAATTCTTCTAACTTATTTTATTTTTCAGATTTAAAAAAGTCCGAGACGTTCGCAAAGAAATAACCAATTCATACAATGTGGTCGGAAATGATCCGAAAATTCGTATCAGAATAACTCCAATGTACGGCGACCAAGCTCATTCCTTCGAAATTAGCTCAGATACGATTTTAAGTCCAGAACCAACTATGTCTTGCTTGGATTTTACTATAGATACACCACGTAAAGCATCAGTTTCATCATCGTCTACTATTGCAATCGGAAAGAGTAAACGTGATGGTCGGGTGACTAGCATCATAAGTCCTATGCATTTTTTCGTCCAAGAAGAAGAAGTGATTAAAGAAGTTCGTAAAAGATTAGCCAATATTGATGGAAATAGCTTCCACGTTGACTCGGTCCAAATTAATGAAATGTACGCAGTTCTTCAGGCCAAAACTAAGCTATGGCATCGTGGTATTGTCAAAGAGGAATTGAAAAAATCTAAAACCTCTAAAGACATGGACACAATCAAATACAAATTGTTTCTTTTGGATTATGGAATTTATGAAGAAAGTTCGAAAAAAATGCTCCGCGTAATTTCAGAGCAAATAAAAGGAATCCCGGCTGCAGCAGTTGCCTGTAGATTGGTAGATCTTGGTCCTACCAGTGACGTTTGGCCTAAAGAAGCAAATGAACTAATGGAGGAAATTATTCAAAAGTATTTTAAATAATTATTTTAAGTATTTGTAAACTTACATAATTATTGTTTCTCGTTTAAGTAAACCAGTTCAAGTGAGCATTCAAGACACAACAAAAACTCCTTGGAGTGTCGAAGTAATGGCATCAAATTCTGGTGGGCCAATCTCAATACGTGATGCTCTTCTGTATGCCGGACTAGCAATCGACACATCTGTGTCATCTTCTCAAAAGAATCATAAATTTGCGGGCACAAAGGTAATTCTTGAAAATTATGGAAAATAAATTCTTTCTAATACTTTTGTTATAGCCAACACAATTGTCTAAAATGAAACAAAGTCTATTGAGGCCAATGCATCGTCCTGGAGAAATATTTCGTGTAAATGTAACTCACATTGAGAATCCTCAACGATTTTTTGCAATTAAGGTAGTTTTCGTTGAAACAAAAATTGAATTATTAAACAGTAACATTTTTACTTTTATTTTCTAGTTCGCTCATTTAGACGAACTTTCTAAGTTACAAACTGAAATGGATATTGAATATTCGCAAGGCAAGCAAACTGAAATAATTTACTATGCCCAATTACATATGTGCTGCGCACTTTTTTATGAAGACAAATGGTATCGTGGATGTATCGAGGAGATAAATGGACCAAGTAAGTAGAAAATTAATCCTTGAACGCCTTGTAATCCAGTCAATTTGTGCTCATAAGGGCCTTTAACGAGGAAGTTGTGGGGTAGTTTTGATTTTACTCCTGCCTTATGTTCTCGGGGTTGCTGATTCCAAATCTGAGGTTTACGACTAAAATTTCGTGAAACACCATGGACAAAAATGGAAAAATGCATTTTTTTGAAGTTTTTCACTTATGGCTCGAAAACTTTAAATTATTCGTTATTTCGTTTAAGTACAATTGAAAGTATACACGATTACCAACAAATCTCTGTTTGGATGTTTCTGTGACAACCCATTTGGACTCAAGCGCTAATTGAAAATTGTAGTATTTTTACCGTTTTCGAAAACATTAATTAATTTGAATTTTTATCTGAAACATGAACCAAAATATAATTTTCTTACGGTATTTAATGCGCTCAATTCAAATCTGGCCTTAGAATTACTCTAGCACGTCACGTTTTCGTTTTCAACTACCTAATTTGAAAATATGCTGAATTCATAAATTTCAAACACAATATGACTGAACTATTTCGTAAATGGGCTTAAATGTTTTTTGTCTTAAAGTCCATCATTCACCTTTCGTGAAATAAAAACAATAAACTTTACACAATTTTCCTCATTCCACTTTTAAATTTCATGTCAGTGCTTTACTGTGAATTGAAATTCATTTTTCCTCGATTAACGTTATTTACTAGACTAAAGTTTAAATTTGTTTTCTGTTTTTTTTTTTAGGTAATATCCGTGTACGACTTGTAGATGACGGCCGCACAATAACAGCTAACTGGCGGGAATTGCACGTCCTTAAAGAGCGACTCACAACAGCTCGAGAAATTTCCATTGAATGTTCCATAGCTGATGTTCAACCATTGCAAGAAAACAACTACGAATGGACAGATACCGCTATTGCCGAATTCGTTCGAATGACATCAAATCCAAATATACAAATGACCTTCTCATCAAGCAACCAATTTCGCTATCAAGTCGTTCTGAATGTTGTCAAAAAGCATTTGGATATCAATATTGGTGCTATGCTGGTCAATTACAAACATGCCTTGTCTACAGGCGATGGCTCAGCTGTTGTTGAAAATGTTCGAAAGTCACCAGTTGATGAACTTTTAATTGTTGATGATCAATTTAAAAACATTCCCCCTTCAAATTCCGCAATAAGAGCGCTAAAAAGAACACCCATTCAAATTATTCATATAAATAATCCTGGAGATTTTTATATTTACATGGTGGAACATATTCCTGGAATTTTGAAATTCCACGAAGAACTTCAGATAGCTCAAGAGAATCGTCTCGAAAATGAAACCATCTCGGAAGATATCAATTGGAAAGTAGGTGATCATTGCTTGATCTTTACAAGTGTAAATGAAAGTGCCTCCGAACAATGGTTCCGTGGAGTTATTAAGAAAATAGATGAAAATGAACCTGAGGCTCCTTATTCAGTGTTTCTTAGAGATAAAGGTGTGGTTCTTAGAGATGTTCACAGTGGACAACTATCGCCAATTGATGACCTCTTCAAAAGAGTTTCCAATGCGGCAATCCTCTGCCATCTAGCATGCGTCCATCCAACTGGCGGAATGAAAACATGGTCACATTCTGCTATTGATGAATTTCGTCACAATATAGGCCATTTCGAATCTATTGGAGGCACTACCCAAGGAGCTACAAAGAATTCTTCAATTCCAGTTGTCCTCTGGGGTATGTTAACTGAGACCAACGACGCACTAGGTCCATGCACTCCGAAATATACGAATATAAACAAAATGCTGGTAAGTGCTGGTCTAGCTCACTTGGCTGAAAAAATTGACATCACCCGACAAATGGATCAGTTCATACTGGATGAAATCGAACAGGGACAACAAACACTACAAGACTGGTATGAGAATTTTAAGAAGACTCTGGAAGATCTACCAGTGTGTTCGGATGACTTTAATGACCCGGAATTGGAGAAATCAAATATATCGAACTATGAAATCAGTGATTTGATTGAGAATTCTGAAGTTGTTACGGAGTGGCTTCCTGCTGAGCCAATTGAGAAGACTGTATTCACAGCTTTTCCAACCTATGTTGACTACGATGCAATTGTATATATGCATGATGCCGAAAAGCACAATTTAATAAACGGAATGCGGAAAAAGATCAATGAAGAACTTAATTTGGGTCCAGGTAAGATAACAGACGAGAACTGGGCCGCTGGTCAACCATGTTTGGCCAGGTACCACTTAGATGGTTCTTTGTATCGCGCTGTAATTCATCGTGCTCTGGCACACAAAAAGTTCGAAGTGCGATTTGTTGACTATGGCAATGTTGAAACCTGCGAGCTTAGTGACTTGTACCGGATGACTGCTTTTCCCAACATTCCAATTCAAGCTGTTCCTTTTTCTATTGATGGTATTCGGCCCAAAGGTGGACAAGAAAGATTTTCCACTACAGTGCTCGATCTTATTCATGGTGTCATTGTGGATAAAATGTGTGGCATCCGGGTTCCATCTGGAGAGGAACACAAAAAGGTAAAAAAATGCAGAATAAGTTTTAATCGCAATGATCTAGCATCATATCTGATTCAAAACAATTTCGCCGATGGCTTTGGAAATAAAATTAAATTAGAAAAGTTGTCCAACAAATTGCAACCTTTGGAATCGCATGTGGACCATGATGAAAGTAACAATTCCGAGGATGAGCTCAGGGAATTTATGAAACACCAAATTTGCGATCCCACTGGTGAAGAACCTAATGTCGCCGCAGAAAAAACAGAGAAAACAAAGAAACCTACGGGTATGTTCCAACTTGATGAGTACAAAAAAATGTATGAAAAAATGCAAAAAGAAAAGCTCTATCAGTCAATAGCAGAAGACGATGATTCAGAAATATTAGAAGCACCTGATGTTGATAATAGTGATGAAGACGAGGTCTTTGAACTTGAGTTTAGTTTTAGGTCAAATTATTGGCACGCTGATGATAACCTCGAAGGGGCACCTCCACCGGCTCCCCGTTCCGAAGTAGGGTCGAATTTCGATAGTTTTGATCCATGTGATACATCGTCGCTTTTGTCCAACTTCAGCGGTATTGAGGTATTTAAACCTCCTCATCTGCCATCAAGTGTGAAGTCTTTCTACTGCGAAGTTGCCTATGTTCGATCACCAACTATTGTGCACATCTTTCCACATCTTTCCGAACTGGAATATCGACAGTTGGAGTTAGCTAGACGAATTAAATCATTGGCTCTCAAAACACCGTTGTTTGATTCGTTTGAATTGAAGACACCATGTTTGGCACGTTATTCGAAAGATAAAAATTGGTATCGTGCTATAATTCGCTCTCACAATGCCTCTTTACATTTGGTCAAGGTCTTTTATGTTGATTTTCTAAACACCGAGCAAGTCAAAGAGGAACATGTTCGTAGATGCCCAAATGACTTGCTGATATGGCCATTACGAACATTTGAAATGCAGATCTATGGTGTAAAACCGAACCCACGACTACGTGAAAAGGACGTAAAGCAAGCAGTTAAGAAGTGTTTAACTGGCCGCAAATTATATGCCAGAATCATTATGGAACGTGGAAGAATTCCAGAGATTTGCTTATACAAATCTAGAACTGAAAAGGAAGTTCCAATCTACGAGGATCTCATCATACAAAAATATTTTTGTAAAGAATAATAATTTTCTTGTATGTACATCGTTATGGAGTCATATTTCATATAACATTAGACTCTAAAATGACTCTGAATTAATGTTTTATTTTTCTTTTTACTGTTTCTTTACTATCGAATAAAATTTTTAAGTTTTCTTAATTTAAAGATATGATTTTTGACTTTTCATGTTTCAATAAGTAGATGTCGTTTAACTGAGGTTCAACTATGGTCCAAGCATGTAATTGGCTATTATCGCATTCTTGAACCATCGGCGAACCTTCATTAATCCGCAAGAATAGTTTAGTTAAAATTCCTGAACCACGGATGCAATATTTGAACCATGTTTGTACAACTGGCCCTTGGAAACGCATTTGCTTTTCTAACTATAATCACAGTCTATTTAATTTAAACAAAATTGTAGAAAACTGCTTTACAACCTACAACATTGGTCAAATTTAATCTAGTAAACATTTTATCATTTCACAATGTCCAAGGATCTTCAATCGAAACTGAACTTATAACAGAATGAGTTAACTTAGTAGACTAATCAGTATTTAGTACCCTTGTTCTGTAACTATCGCATGGATAAAATTCGTCGAGAAACGATTAGACTAAGAGCCCATAGCAGATTTTGGGTGTGAGTGATAGCAAAAAAAGAAGTATATGCGTCGAAAGCTTCATTAGAGGCTATTCAAAAAATCAAGCTTGCAGTCCACAACTGGGGCCTTTGCGATCAAAATCTGCTGTGGGCTCTCGGTCTAGGTAGAAAATGAAAGAAATTGTACGAGTTTCGTTTCATTTTTCAACGTTTCTCGACGAATTAGGAAACCATGGTGGTTTATCTCCCTTTACTTGGAACTTGATTGTAGGTATTAGAAATAACTGAAATGTCTGTGTCGTTGCAACAGCCAAAAAGACTGTCCGACCATTGGTATCGTTTAGAAGGACAGTCTTAGCTTTCATTTAATACCCCATTTATAAAAGTTGCCTTATTATAATTACTGTTAGCTAAAAATGCAACCTAAAAAGTTCATTTTCTAACAACTGCTACGAAATAAAGCTTGTCCGACCAGAAGTTTTGTATAGGTACCTACTGTTAGCCAAAAATGCAACCTGAAAAGCGCATTTTCTTACCACTGCTACCAGATAAAGCTTGTCCGACCCGAAGTTTTGTAAATTTTTGGACTTAAGCTATAGGTGATTTGTGAAATTCTTAAAATAAATGCTAAGTGTGTCCCAGAAATGGTTTTGGGTCCTCTTCGACTCTCTTTTTCTCTCATTAACGATCTACAGCCTGATTCGATTTCAGCTTCTCATATTCCTACCAAGATACCTACATCCCCGTTCTTAGGATATTTAACTACAATGAAGGCGTATGATCCGCATTGATTTCTAATCTTAACAGCATTGTGGAGTCTGTAATACTAATACAAATATAAATTGGAACCTACGTCATATGCTCTAATAATTTAAAAATATACTAAACTAATATATTTGAAGGGTCCAGGGGAAAAACGGCTTAAGTCCACTTGAATTGATTCCGAGAAAAACGAAGTTTTAAATGTATTACTAAAATAATGGCTAATTTAAAGAAAAATAAATAAAACTAACAATTTTTTTTTGCTGAGCACGAAGTACTTAAGTAAGCAAACATTATATTGATTTTATCTTGAATTTTTTGCATGATAAGCTGACATTAGTCAAAAGGACCTTCGACGTTGTAACCAAAATTTTGATTTTTTTTATTTGAAATTTTCTTCTTAAAGAACCGGATATGATAATTGGAAACGGTTTTTGCTTTTTATTCAGACACCTCTAGATTTTCACATTAGATTTTGAAAATAGAATAATTTTCACAAACGTGACATTGGACCGTTTTTGCAATTCGATTTGTTTTTTTTTAGTTTTAATTATTTACCTGACGTGTCGCTAGATCTATTCACAAGTTTTTCTTTTTTTAATATCGCTTTGTTTAGTTTTTGGAGAAAAAAAGATACTTTTGGAAAATTTTTTTTTAAGTGTACTATTTTGAGAGTTTTCAAAATCCTATGTGAAGAGAGCCATACTACATCAGATAGTACTCATACAAATCTATAAGATGTCATCATTAGTTTATTTTTTTCAAAAAGTGGACTTGAGCCGTTTTTCCCCTGGACCCTTCATTTCTATTATGTGTTAGAACGAAAACGCTGCGAATTGTATCTTTTGTATCCCCTTGCTATCTAGCCGCAAATCTAAGGATTGTCTTTGGCCCTTTCAACTCCCTTCTTGAGTTTGGATAAAATTATTATGTATTATTTATTTGCATAATTAAAATTACAATGCAAATTAGAGACAAAAAGAGCATAGCAAAAAAGACTCAGCTCTAATTTAAAAAAAAGTAATAATTTTTAGTTATATTTATATTGAGTGCAAAATATAGACCGAGATAAATAATAGAATCTTGGATAAAATTAAGAAAAGTGGTTAAACAATTATAGGTGATGGAACCATAAGACATGGTAGTTAAGGAAAAAGTTAGAAGACAAAATAAAATTTAAATGAAAATTGCTTTTTATTTTTCTTGTGCTTAACTTAGCGTTGGGTACTTTTTGCTATTTGCTCCTTAAGAACCAAAATACTTGCACGTTGCTCTGGCGGAAGCATTGCGATTTGTTCGTCCGAAAGTTGTAGGACTTGCATAATGAGAGCGGCCTTCTCCTGATCGGAGGCATCGCTTGGAATTCCGTTTGAAGTGAGACGACTTTGTAGATTCTGCTGGGCAGTTTGCGGTGCTGCCACTGGTGCGGGAACTGGCTGAACGGGATTTCCAGGACGTAGACGTGGATCACCAGACCGCTGACGTGGGTCGGTTGGGAATGGCACCGGTGCAGCCACTGGCTGTGGCATCCTCTGTGCGCGAGGATCTATTTGATTAGCAGTAATTGATGGTGGCGGAACGGGATTGGGTAGAGCGCGCATATCCTGATCCATATTGCGACCCATTCTCGGGTCAATGCTGCGGGCATCCTGCATTGCACGTGGGTCGGTCATGCCACGTGGGTCGCCAAGGACTCGTGGGTCAACTGCTCGCAAGTCGACATCTTGATTCTGCATAACAAAGTTTGCCATTAGCGCAGCCGAAGATTGTTGTTGAGGATTCTGCTGCTGTTGTTGTACCAAAGGTGTTTGTTGCGTCATGAGAGGTATTTGCTGTGGCTGCCCCGTCATGGCATTAGTGCCGAGAACCGGAGGCATTTGGTTTGCTTTGAAGAGCATCGTCTGTGGAAAGTGGAATCGTTCAATAGAAAAGAGAATTATAATCAATGCAGCTTCGGAGTACTTACCAAGGCAGTTTGGGGATCTACAATCCGCATCACAACCATCGATTGCAGCAGGGCATACGCCAGCTGTGGATTCATCAGCAACATCTGACGCGCTTCCGAGGGATTGTTCTGAATGCAGAGTTTCATTTGACGCATCAATTCATACATTTGCTCCGGGGGCAGTGACGCTACGGTTTTTGTTATGATTTCTGGCGCTTCGTCTGGATCGCAGTGGTCTCCGTAGGGATTCTCGACCTGAGGACCCTGTAAGAGCTGCTGCATTTCCATACGGGACTTTTCCGTACAAGCGTTATCAACTCGAAGTGTACGACCTCCGATTTCATAGCCATTCAAGTTACGCATTGCACTAAGTGCCGTCTCTTGGTCTTTATACTCACAGAATCCATAGCCTTTTGGTTTGCCGCTTTCCCGATCGAATACAAGTCTAAAAACACAATTATTGGTTGAGGAATTCATTCTAGACGAGTTGACTTACTTTAAAGACAACACCGGTCCAACTTCACTAAAGATTTCTTTAAGCTTTTCCTCAGTGGCTTCGTAGGGGATGTTGCCCACTTAAAAAAACAGCAAGCTGTAGATAAATGAATTTCCAAGTAAACTCGGTTATATTTACCGAATACCGAGCGCATGGATTTATCCATGATGCTTTGATCTTGATTTTTATCTCCCATTTTGAAGTTATCGAGACTATATTTAATTTTTTTAGTTAATTAAAAATATATTAAACAATTTTGTTTAAAAAAAATGGAACTTCCTGCTTCAGTTCATAAAACGTCAGAATGACCGCAACGCAAAGAATTTTTTGACATTTTTTCCGAACAGGGATGTTGGGAAAAATCAGAGGGTGCGATGTTTTGTGAAGTGAAAAGTAGAAGTCGTGTTCCACTCACTGATCTCTATAAAGTGCCTTTCACATGGGTTGCGAACTGCGAATGCGAATAAATTTGTTTAAAGGCTCTCCGACATTGACCTATTATCAGCCCTATTCTGCTATTCGCGTGAATCGAAGATTCGATTCACCCAAGCGATTCACTTTCGAACTACCTTTACATTCTGCTATCCATCGGGCGAACTGCACTATCACAACCCGATTTGACATTTGAGAGCAGCAGCTGTTTACTAAAAGTGAAAATCTTGTGTTGTGTTCAGTTCATTTTGGTAAATTGTTTTAAAAAAATTATTGGAAAAATAGCAAATGGATGGTGTTACGACTTTTTTTCAGTTTCGCAAAGAAAAGGTGATGACTGGGTTTAACTTTAATGCCAAAATAAGAGTGATGAATCGTCCTCAAATTTATTGTTTTAACTCTAAAATTGTTAAAAAACACAATGGTTGTAACATATACTTACGAAAAATTAAGTTTTTACCCATATTTTAAGACCCAGTTATTTTATTTGCCACCAAAAAGTACAAATCCGCAACTTTTTATATGCGGGTCGGAATTGTATAGAAACTATTTGTTCACGTGAATAGTAGAATACCGCACATACTACCAACTTCTTTACCGACAAGTGAATCAGATTCACTTCGAATAGCAGAATGGCCTTAAGTGGATATTCAAAGAAAATTCCCCCCGATGGATAGCAGAATAGGGCTGTATATATGGGCTAAGTCGGTTCTCATTTCCATACAAAAGTCCTATTAGACTACGTTTTCATTAGACCAAATGAGGTAATTTCGTTGAAAATTTCCAAATTCGATACGAAATCATCTTATTTCCCATACAAATTCACATATCGAAATGAGATAATTTCAACCAAATTTGCACGACATTAGGTTGGAAATTAAGTCAAAACCTAACGAACACACCCAATTAGCTACAGTTTGGAAAGCTCTGAAAAGATTTTGTATGAAAATGTCAAAGCGCAAGGAGACAAAAGAAAACAACAACAAAGAGTGATTAACAGCCAGTTGAAATTCAAAAATGAAATGAGCTGTCAAACGATATTACAAATGAAAACACTTTTTCTGTGATTTGCGAAATTATCTCATTTCGGCTCTAATGAAAACGTAGTATTAAAATGAGTTCACATCTTCTTTGCGACATAGCTGCTTCTTGGAGCAAAGTGGCAAAGAAAGAACTTATACTCAATGCCATCTTTTGCCACTGGACCTAAACAAGCTTTTTTGCCATAGAAACTGAGGCCATCTATTATTATTACTTATTTAAATCAGAGTCATCTGACATCTTCTGTCGTTTATGATTTTTTTATTAGATTTGCGTGGATTTGAAACGCTTGAAAACTTTAATAGAAATATTAATATACATAATTAGTGGTGCTGCATTTTATTAGTACATAAATAATAACGTGTTACATTATTAATATTTTATTTTAACAACACCACCTGCGCCATACCAACAAGAGGCTCAATAAACCCAATCAGCGCAATTCAGATCCACCAAGAAGTTAAGTCAATTGTATATGGTTTCAAATTTTAATTACATTGGAATCATGGTAGGTTTAAACAATGGGCTCGTCTCATACAAACGATTTAATTTGTGTTCAAAGTGATGGATAGGAGATAACTACACCAGGTTTGGTGAGGAAAAACACACATTTAGCATGGGTTTCCGAAGCAAGCCGAACAAAAGTTTCAGATGCCAGAGTTTTCTCATCAAGTTCAGGAACAGGAATTGCAGCTTTAACTACAATTGTAATAGTTTTTATGAAAAGCAACAAAGGAGGGTTTAAGACTCGTCAAATGCGTGATAAACTTTATGCTTTTCAGAGTTGGTTGGTCATATCACTGTTCAATTTTCTTAGAATCTACTTCTGAGAACACTTCATGCTGGCAGATGCTTCCCAAGATCGTAATAGTTACTGTTTAATTGCACGAAGAAAGAAAATTATCAAACTTGTACCTGTGTTGGAATGGTTTCACTTTTGGAAAACTCTTCGATAATAGACTAAGAGCCCACAGCAGATTTTGGGTGTGAACGATAGCAAAAAAAGAAGTATAGGCGTCGAAAGCTCCATTAAAGACTATTAAAAAAATCAAAGTCTTGCAGTCCGTAACTGGGGCCTTTGCGAGAAACAGTGCATCGAAAAAAAATATGAATGCAACTTCGAGGATAATCGCGTGTTAGCCAAAATTGGTTTTCACTCATCCCTTGAGAAGCTCCTCGGTTGACATATCATGGAATCTGAGACCATTTGAGTGTATAGTTCGCTCTACCGGACCATTTTAAAAATTCAAAATTCTAAGTGAAAACGGTTTTTTTAAACAGTGGCAGGGCGAACTAAACACTCAAATGATCTCAAATTCCGTGATATGGGATCCGCGGAGCTTATCTATGGAGGGGTGAAAACCAATTTCGGCTAACACGATTATCCTCGAAGTTGCATTCATATTTTTTTTTCGATGCACTTTTTCTCGCAGCGGCCCCAGTTGTGAACTGCAAGACTTTGATTTTTTTAATAGTCTTTAATGGAGCTTTTGACGCCTATACTTCTTTTTTTGCTATCGTTCACACCCAAAATCTGCTGTGGGCTCTCGGTCTATAAACCATTTGATAAAATTGATCAAATGTCTATGTACTATAATCACTCTCTTGCTTGGTAAAAAAAAGAAGTCCTGCAAATACCGGTAATTGGATCAACCAAAAGAAATTGAATGGATAGTGGGTTCTTATAATAATCATCTATGATCTATCAGATGCCATTATAATCACTTATCCATCGCTTTGCGTGTCGTCAACATAAAAAGGTGATCAGAATGGGGTGTATTCATAGAGAATAACTAAAGTCGTGATTTCTTGATCTATAGTTTAAGGCTTGTTGGTTAAATAAGCCGTTTTCCTTTGGAGGTGGGCAAGTACTTACGAGTAGATGAAAACCCTAATCTAGTACTACCAACTGCACATATGCTCTCATGCGATAGTAGATACATTTAACATGGGAAAGCAGTTTGATGTGTTCCATTGAAAAAAGCTGGCAAAGTACTTGCAAGTACTTCGCCACCTCCAAAGGAAAACGCCTATAAATACAGCTCTTATTCATAGTTAATTTCCCAGCTGTGTTTAGTAGAACCCCAGGTTAAGGTTGTGTTCTACTACAATTATACTTCAAATGATGACAGAGTTCAAAGAAAAAAAAAAATACACTTATATTCCCAAAGTGTAAATTTTGTGTGGTCCCTCAGCACATTGCATGTCGAAAAAAGTAAAAAAAAATCCAAAAAAGAAACTCGAACAAATATTCTATTATATTTTCAGATGAACAACAAAGAAAATATAAAACACGAACGCCAGGAAAACTGGTCGCAACCAGAGAAGAAACTTTTTTCTTATTCTATTCTTCTCTCTTTTCTATTTTTCCTTGTGGCACATTTTGCAATTCACTTCATAACTCAAATTCATCTAAAATATCCATATGTTCTCCAATTGCGGTATCAATCGACATTTTTCAGGAGGATAAGTTTACGTAGTATTTTATTTGATATAAATTAGACCACAGGTTAAGCCTTAACCTTAGGTTTACATTCATTTATGAATAGCCTAAACTCTGGACTTGCTTAGTAGCAACTAAGCAAGAGATAGTTTAGCAAACATCTAAGAATATGCCCCAATTTGTTTAAACAAATAGAAAAAAGTTACAGTTCATTAAAATGTTTTTTGTCTTGATTTTATACCTTTTTTCATAACTATTTAGAAAAAAACTGTATTTAACGGTACTTTTTTTCAGGTTTACTTTTTTGTAGTCCTATAGATTTTCTATAAATTAAAAAAAAAATTAGTCCATTACGACAAACAGGAGCCAAGTTATTCATCATTAAAAATGACGCGTCAATTTACTAACGCATAAGTAACTAAGTTAATTTTTTCTTATTCCTCCCACGCTAACTCTTTTCCCCACCACACAAGCAGTAGAGTATGAGGCGCGTTTTTTAATCTTGTGGTATCCCCTGTAGGCCTAATCCACTGCAAAGATCAATTAAATTGGTCTTATTCTCAACCGTTTTGGGCGTGAGGGCAATTTGTATTATAAGGATTTCTGTATCTTCTAAGGCCTGGGAGACTGAAAACCCACGATTTTGAAGATATTTTTTAAGAAGATCGATAAAGGTATACAGATAATTGATCTCAAAAAAATCATAGCTAAGAAACTAAAAACATGTCAATGTTTCGGTCAATTGAACTGCCCGGTTGATTGATCGAAAAATTAGACAAAATGGTCGGTGCAATTAAGTGGGGTGTAATCTATCTTCTATCAACAAAAAATAATTGATGAGATGTGGGGTGAAATTAAAAGTGTTTTGTGGAGGCTGGATCCAAAACTATACCCAAGCGAACGAGACGTAGAGACTCTTGGATATCCCAAGACACCTGGGATAAGATCGAACTTCGCAAATCGTTGAAAATCCAAACAAAAATGCCGAAGCAGATGTTCAACGAAAGGCTGACTTGAGAAGAGAGTACTGCATTGCACATAAGATGGTCTATCGCTGTGTGAGACGTGACAAGAGGGTGAGGGTAGATGGACTCGCAGATAATGCGGAAATCGCTGCCAGAAGAGGAGTTATCCGGGAATTGTACCAAATAGCCAAAGATGTTATCGGGAAAAAAAGCAACACCAATCATCCTGTAATGGATGTGGATGGCACACTTTTGGTATCAATTGAGGATCAGCTTTGTAGATGGAATGACCATTTCTGTGCCCTGCTAAATGAGGATTCAGTTGAGCAGAGTGCTGAAGTGCCCCAACTTAACGAGATGCGCAGGTCCTATAGGGGTATTGAGATCGAACCACCGTCAGAATCGGAAATCCGTACAGCAATAAATCTCCTCAAAAACAACAAGGCAGCTGGACAGGACGGAATACCAGCTTAATTTCTGAAAGCCGATCCCGTAACAGCGGCTAGTATTTTACATCCGCTGATACAAAGCATTTGGGAAATCGAATTCATCATTCTCGAGCGAATAAAGGATAGAATCGAGTCTACACTCAAGAGGCATCAAGCTGGCCTCCGCAGTGGTCGATCGTGTGTCGACCATATCAACACCCTGCGTATTGTCCTCGAGCAGTCGATGGAATTTCAATCACCGCTTTACCTCATGTTCGCGGATCTTGAGAAGGCCTTTGATCGAGTCAACCGAGAATGTATATGGAGATCGTTGCTTGGTAGAGGAATTCCCCCAAAAATTGTTGCCATTATTAAAGAGTCCTACAACAGTGCAAGGTGTTTTGTTTTGCACAATGGGCAGCTATCCGACTCCTTCGTAGTGCAACAGGGAGTAAGACAAGGGGATGTTCTATGGCCAATGTTGGTACAGCTGAGAGACAGGGCATTCAATGGCGACCGTTCGAAAGGCTCAGTCACTTAGACTATGCCGATGACATATGTCTACTGGCAAATAACATCATTGGGCTGAACGGGATGTGCCAAACACTGCAAGTGAAGGGAGAGTCGAGTGGTCTAAGAATAAAAAGCAAAAAGAAAAAAATAATGCTCACAGGCCACTCCACACAGCAGCGTATTTTTCTACAGGAGACGCCAGTTGAAGTAGTGGAACAGTTTAACTACCTTGGCAGCATTGTTTCTGCAAACGGTGGTACGGATCTGGAAGTTAAAAGTAAAATAAATAAAGCTCGTGCTGCCTTCGGTACTCTGTCCACAATCTGGAAATCAAGTCAAATCTCCTTACGTACTAAGTTGAGATTCTTCGAATCCAATGTCAAATCCGTGCTGTTATATGCTTGTGAAACCTGGAAAGTCACGTCTATCATTTCGAAGAAATTGCAGGCTTTTGTGAATCGCTGTCTTCACCACATCCTAAAGATTCGCTGGCCACAAATAATATCAAATGAGGAATTGTGGCGCAGGACAAGACAAGAGCGGCTGGACGTCGACATAAGAAAGCGTAAATGGCGTTGGATTGGTGACACACTGAGGAAACCAAACGATGAAATTGCAAAGCAGTCCTTTGAATGGAATCCTCAGGGTGCATGGTGGGTTGGAAGACCAAGAACAACATGGAAATCAACTGTCTTAGCGGAAGCAGAATCCCAGAGAAAGACGTGGCCACAGCTAAAGTATCTTGCAGCAGACCGTGAAGGATGGAAACGTTTTGTTGACGCCCTATGCCCCAGACGGGGTTAAGGGACACGATGATGATGAACCATTTTAAACCTTGTATAAAAGTGGTTTTTGATGGATACCCAGATGATCCATCAAAAATTGGAACAAAATTAGCTGAAAGAAGCCGACGATCTGCAGTTCAACAAGCAGCTGATTTCATCTTTGATGAAAATACAATTTTTCGAGCATTGAAGAAAGAGACGTTTTTGGCCAACGAAAAAAAATTAAAAAACGATTTATCGTTCTGCTTAAAAAATGTCTCGAAAATCGTGGTTTTTCAGTTTCCCAGGCCTCAGAAGATGCAGACATCCTAATAGTACAAACAGCCATTTCTATGTGTTCTGAATTTGACTCGGTATTTATTGTGGGAGAAGATATTGATTTACTGGTGATTTTGTCGGGATACGGCGAAAATTTTACAAACGTTTTTTTCAAAAAACCTGGTCGAGGATCTACGAAAACAGTCCTGTATTCGTCAAAAAGCTTCCTACACAAAACTCTTTCCGAACATACTTTTTTTCTCCATGCCTTCACAGGCTTTGGCACAACCTCTGCCATTTTCAAATCTGGAAAAAGTGAGCTAATCTCTTCGCTGAAGAAAGCTCCAAACCTTTTGAAAGCCGTGAGGATTTTTAAATCCGAAGAAGCCAGTCAAAGTAATATTGCGTCTGTGGGGAAAAATGTATTCACTGCACTATATGGAGTAGGCAGTAAGGAAACATGGCTGGATTACCTGAGATTCAATATTTTCTCACGCGCGAGTGTTAAAATCAAGTCCAATCTTGCTTCTTTGCCACCTACAGAATCAGCAGCAGAACAACACTCATTCCGGACATTCCATCAAATACAAGCTTGGCTGGGAAATAATTTAGACCCAGAGGGGTGGGGCTGGAAACGAAGTTCAAGAGGATTGGAGCCGGTGTTGGCTTCAGGGCCGACGATCCCACCCACACTCATCGACATGATTTCCTGCACGTGACGTGTACGAAACAATGCGGTGCAGCCTGCGGGTGTCGAAAAACAGGTCTAAAGTGTTCAGCCGTCTGAAGACGAGGAAAACTACGACCTTGAGCTCACGACAACAGCTTTTTCTAACGAAAATGAAACAGAGCAGAGACCAAACCTTTAATGTCATAACACTAATAGAGTGAAAACGAAATAACCTCAGGCCCAAAACGGTTGAGAATAAGACCAATTTAATTGATCTTTGCAGTGTATTAGGCATGCAGGGGAAACCACAAGATTAAAAAAAAACGCGTCTCATACTCTATACCCTTGGGTGGTGCGGAAAAGAGTTGCGTGGGCGGAATAAGAAAAAATTAATTTAGTTACTACTAACTTTAACTTTTGTAGGTATATAGATATCTGCTTAGAGAAAATAAAATTCCTTTAAGTCCATGATGAATACTATTAAAAATAATACAGTTTCATTCCATACCATGCATACACAGAGGTCGAGATATTCACAAAAAAAAGATAGAATATTGTTATGCGTTAGTAAACTGATGCATCATTTTTAATTCATGAATAACTTGGCTCCTGTTTGTCGTAATGGACAAATTTTTTTTATTTATAGAAAATTTATAGGACTTCAAAAAAAAAAAGTTAGCCTGAAAAAAAGTACCGTTAAATACAGTTTTTTCTCAATAGTTATGAAAAAAGGTATAAAATCAAGGCAAAAAAACCTTTAAATGAACTGTAACTTTTTTCTATTTGTTTAAACAAATTGAATTGAGTTGATAGAAAGAATTATTATAAACAATTAAACTTTTTAATTTTAACTTTGCAACATACTGGGGCTGAGATATAAAATAAAACCTAAAAATATAAAATTGTTTGGGTGCGCTGACTTACTTATGTTCATAAATTTGTTTCTCGGGTTGTGTTAGTAGTTAAGGGCTGATTTTTTTTTAAATTGTAGAAGAAGACTTTAAAGCCTAGTACGCAGATCGAGCTAAAATTTCGCTCCCATATTTTTCTCCAAACACCAGCTAATACCCAAGCTAAATTTTGACATACGATTTTTGTGGAGATTACATCACAGAAAACAGCTGTTCTCTGAAAAGAAATTTTATTCAATAATTTCATAGAAATTTATTTCAATATTTCAAGTGAATCTAATCAAAAAAATAGAGTTTTCCCTTTGGAATTGATAAATCGTTTGTCCTTGAATATTTCTCGTTCTCAATTTTGATTTCCACAAATTAAAATTCACACAAATCTATCAAATAAAAGAAAATGTCACAATTTAGCTCGAGAATTAATGTGCCGAACAATTATTTCACGCGCTAAATTTTGACAGATAAGAGCTGTACAGTAAGAAACGAAAATTTGATTTTTAGCTAGAGCTGCGTACCTCTCGGCTAAAATGCTTGGCTAAATTTTAGCTTGGCTAAATTTTGGAGAGAATTTCGTATGGGAGCGAAATTTTAGCTCGATCTGCGTACTATGCTTAAAAGTAAAAATAAAAATTTGATTTTCAAACAATAAAAACTTACTTTAACTAACTACAACTTTTTGTATTTGTTTTAATTTATCATGTTTCAATATATTTAACCTGTAGGCAAAACTAGATAGGTACAACTACTCAAATTTTATACTAAATTCATATTATATTCATGTTTTTCAGTGTAAACCCCTTTTATGGTGCTACAAATATTCCAAATATTGTAAAATAAGAAGTATAATTTATTCGGCTTTAAGCAACTACATTTTGGATTAAAATACCCTGCATGCCTGCCATATAGAACATATACGGGATGTGGATACTCATAATATGTCCCAGCCTTATGCGAAATTGAAGTGACCAATTTTAATCATCGACTTGATATGAAACGATTTTGACACAACGTCGTCGTCATCCTTGTTGATATCCCTTCATTATAGCAACCGATATAGTCAAGACAAAAAAAATCGCTACACCCGTGAAGTTGTATACTTTGGAAGGATTGTTTGGAGGGGTTTGGAGGTGACTTCGAAGTCTGTTTTTTTATTTTTTTTATTCTTCTTCTGTTTCAATCTTTCTTGTTTTCAAACCAGCGAGGAATTATTTTGAAAATGATGAGACCAGATCCATAGAATCTGCAAGCAGTCTGCAGCTATTGCTGTGAAATAAAGCTAAAGGACATTACTGTTACTGCCACTCAATTCCTCCCAATAGGCGTATTATTTACCGTGGGTTTGCCATTCGCAATGGAAGCGTAGAAATGACAGTATTTCTTTACAAAAAATACAGTCGAATTGTGGTCTGAATTAGTTGGTTTGATTTTTGTAGTTCCAATCAACTGAGCTCATTGTGCGAGTGCAATGTGACGATGGCGATTATTGTTCAAAAACGGAAAAAAAATTTGAAACAGTCTAATGTGTGTATACTTAAATTTTTTGGACTATAGTGACGACGAAGTCATTTCGAAGTCGCTTTCATCTTGAAGTAAGACTCGCAAGCCGGCTTATAAACAAAATTACATAGCTAGGAATTCCACAATTAATCCGCTGCTTTATGGTAAAACGACACTGACCCGACAGCTTTTCAGTTTTTGTAGATCTTCCAATAGAAATAATTTGTTTAGGACTAAAATATTAAATAAGATACAAATAAAATGTATTCCTTAATGAACCCAAAGGCTAGTGGATATACATAGCTTGAAATTTTTTTTTTATTTCTAAATAGTTAGTGTAACATTTTCCATATTCTTCAGTGCGTTATTCTAGTTGCTCAACACAGGTTCCACCTCTTCAGTTAAAAAAAAAACTCTGTGATCTGATCATTGACTCTGCCAGTGAAGGAGTGAATGTTTTTGCGTCGATAATCATATACAGTAGATCAAGCCATCAAGAATAGGAGTGAAATAGGCATCCTTCCGAAAGCTATAAACTAACTCGTTATCTTCGCCAAATTGCTTAACCTGGTGATCCAGCCTCATGAATTTTCTCACGCTGCTGTTCTATGTAGGCATGAATTGCAATTCATGTGCGATGTGTCGTTCGATGACCTTTGGGTAGACAACAAGCCCCTGGGAGATGTTGAGCAGCGCCAGCGTGAGCAGAGTTGCATAAGGTAAGTGAATCCAAGAGTTGGCAGCGACTTGTGCGATTCCGCAAAGTTCTTCAGACAGAAGATCACGGACGCGACACGAGGAAGCAAGAGGTGGAGTGAGTTGCTCAGAACAATCAAGTCGGTACTGTCGCCAACGTAGCAGGTGGTGGCTCCTATACGTATGAGGTGTGTCCGGCCAGAGAACACTGCTTGGCAAAAACATGCACATGTGCCATTACGCCATATGCTCTGCCGCAGCAGCTGGGAAAGTCGACGTTCTTCTTCATTTCATCGATCCGGGCACCTGTTATTTCTAGGGCAAGTTGCTGAAATAGGGCAGAATTGTATAATGATTTAAATATATAATTTATTACCTTTGGTCTTACGTGTTGAATCCACGATTTTCAGAACATGCCAGCTTTTAGGCACAAGAAGTTAGTGTGAGCTATATTTCAAACTGGTGGGAGCACTTTTTTTGTTTTGATAAACTCAGAATATCCTCTCCTCTCCTCTGTGGTTATAGATAAAAAAGGAACGGATCATTTAAAAAGATATATTGAATGTTTCCAGATTCCGCTAGGAAATTATTTTGTATCCAATTATCTAAGCGAGCTGGCACTTTTCTCGAGGAAACTCTTCGAACACAAATATTTATGTCTATATTTTTGAAATTGAATTATTTTCTTGAAGAAGAAGAAGAAAAATAAGAAGAAGAAGAAGAAAAATAACTAAACTTTTTTATTTTCCCTTTAAAATAAAATGATAAATAACAAAACTACCGTCAAACCAAATTGTCAAAAGTTACACAATTTTTCTGTTTTGCTCCAAGCAGCGCTGGTGACGCTTAGTGGCTGAAGATGAACAATCGTGAGCTCGCTCCTGACAGTCCATATATAATAGGTCAATGAATACGCCCTTTAGACTTCAGATAACAGTAAAGAGACTTTTTTAATATCCAGCTACCTCGGGAAACAACGAAAACCATACAAAAAAACTCACACGCACGTGAAACTTCAAATCTCATGGCCAAGCTTTGAACAGCGTTCATGTCGTGTTCAAAAGTTGGTTTTCTTCGACATGTCGTCGACAAGACATGGATTTTTCTGGCTCCATTGGATTTTTATTAGACATGTTCATAGTTTGGCATCGTTCATGGCAGGTGGAGTCAGCATGTAATAGGGGACGAATATGGGGAATAGGGGACTTGCCAGGACTCGCTCGTGTGGCCTCAGCGCAACATCGAATCCACCATTGAGTTCTGGCAACTCCAAACTCCAGCAATAACATAGAATCACCATTTTGTTCAGTTTGATCTATTACATTCTACATACATACCACGCTCTACTACAAAACAACACCATCATACAAAAATTTTTAATCAATTAAAATAAACATGTCGACTTCACATCGGACGTCATTTTAATTGCAAAACTTTTTCAAATTTCTCCCAAAATTTATTGAAATTTTCCACTAAATCTTCGATAAATCAAAAATACAATATTCAAATTAAAGTGATTGCTAAATTCGATGTGAAAATGTGATCAATATAAGTGGAAAATTTCTTTGTGAAAATCGTGAGTGTAAATTTTTTTCTTCTTTCTATGTCATTGAACGAACGAAACGACGACGACGTCGTCTCCATTCCATTTTCCATATAAACGAGAACGACAACGACGACTTTTGTGTGGTGCCCTGGTGCCTCTGCCTCGTTCGACTCGACTTGGACGTTAAAATCGAAAGAAGGAAAAAAGTTTCTTCTCTTTTCGTTTTCTGTGTGCTTTTTGCTTTTTAATCGATGATGATCATTCTCTACCGAGGGCGAAAAATTCCTTCCTTTTTCTGTTTCTGATATTATTTTTTTTTCATAATTTTCTGTATTGAGTAGTTTTGCTTTATGAGTCTGGTTGAATTTTGATAAAATTGTGTTCTTCCCAGGCATTTATCCAATTCCAATCCAAATTCCAACTAAACCAACAAACTAACGACGATAAGTGGACAAAGCTGAAGATAAAAACTCATTGAACTCTACCCTAACTCTCAAAACCAGATCACCATCGTAGAGCTGTGAAAACCTCTTCAAATAATTCGGTTGCGCTTAGAGCTCCACAACCACGATAAAAAATCAATAAACCGCAATCAAATAACAAAACCTTCATATCAGTGATAACTCATAACTCACAACACAAGTCACAAAGAACTTGGAAGACAAAAAAATATGACTTCACTTCGAAGAAGAAGAACAAATTTAATATTTACACTCGGGTCTTCGTCGTCGAGGAGAACAACGTAAGTGAATTTGTTTTTTGTTCCTCACTCTTGTTCTTGTTTTGGTTATTTTTTTGTGTTTTCATGTTTATCCAAGGTAAATGACTTTTTGAAAAGAAATAAGCAATTGCCTGTGATTATTTGGGGGTTAATGATTGACTCTGAGCCTGGCTGAGTCTGGAGGAACGCTCTCATGTTGCTCCTGCTTTTGATTGATTAATCTTTTCGTCTTTTTTGTTGTTGTACATCGCAGGCATGATGAAGGAAGGAAGAATGCACTGGAAGAATACATCGCCAACTCTTAGCAGGTGGAAAATAGATGTATTCATTTGGTAATGCATGTGAATGAGTGCTGGTAGTGGGTATAGCTCGTGCTGGGCAATTTTGCCTTGTCGGTGTCGCCATCATTGCATTCGCATGTGTAGAGTTGTAGAGTTTTTCTATAGTACTTGCAGTGTTTTGTGTATTGTTGATAAGAAAAAGAAGAAACAAAAAAAGACAAACAACAACAAATAGTCAGAGGTCTACTGTCTTGCTCGTGGAAATGTGCGGGTCGATCCATGTGTAGACATAATAAAAACTTGACATACAGACGTATGGAGATGTGGAGTGTGTTGTCATTATATTGACCTCCATCTCGGGTTTTGTAACAAGTTTTTTTTTTATGGAAGGTAGGGGGAAATTCTGTATGTTTAAATCAGGAGAGAGCTTTTTATGAACCATTTGCGAACTTTTGGTAATTCAGTAAAAGGGATCTTTTCCGTAGGGAAATTCCCTGTCGAATTCCTTTTTCACAAATTAATTAACTCCTAAGTGCTAGAAATAATTAATTTGAATTAAAATAAATAGCACAAGCAGGTAGGTGGACGGAAATGTTCTTGTAATTCGAGTTTCTTAGTAAATTTAAGATTCTGTAATCCTTGAAGTTTTTAAGATGTAAGAAACATGTTTTTTTTTTATATCCCTTCAGTCAGAAGATTATTTCTTTTTAATAAAAGTTTTTGACCAAAAAAACTTAACAACAAAACATGAAATTCATTGGTTAAATTTTTAAAACAATAACTTATAAGTTTTGAGCTAGAAAGATTGAATTAATGCTAAATTAAAAACGTTGAGAAGTTTTTTTTTAATATCTTGTTTTGTGTGGGTATTTCTACATAGCACATAGCGTTAAATTTAAAATCTTCATAGTAAGATCTAAATGCAGAAAATTTAACTTTATATTTTTTTAACAACTTAATTTGAAACTATTGTGAAAAAAACTGCAAATTAAAACAAATACAAAAATATTTCAACAAAATGGATCACGAAAAAATGGTTGGTTGGTTTAAAAATACAAGGTAGGTATGTTGAATATGAAATGAAGGGTCGCCATATATTGCTTTGTGTGGCGTTATAGCGAGTGTGTTCCCCAGCACATAGCTTGAAAAAATAAATTATTTATTTTATTACAAGAACATTTAACAAAACATAATTTCAAAACATACAAATTTATTGTTTTACTAGGACTTTTTAGTAAAAAATGTAAATAATTTATTGTTTATTTTATTTTCCATATGACAGACAATTGAGATCATTCACTCGGAATAGGCGTTTTTCTTTTTTAGCTCTGAGCAGAGCATGGAGTAGAGCTCGAGCTATCGGAGTTAGCTCTGAGCAGAGTATGATCAGAGCTCTCTGGTCTAATTTTGAAACACACCTGAGCTCTGAAATGTCATACGATTGCGATGCGTTCAACTCACCAAAATTGAGTAATAACTTAATTTTCATCAGACAGCTGGCCAATCAAAAACTCGAAAAATTCAAAATTATAAACTGAAATTTTTGTGTTGAACGCGTCCACTTGAAATGAGTGAACAAAAATGTGAAGTTGGCTGCGCTCAGCTTTTTGCTCCATTCGCTCGGTCTTTTTATCCTGAGCTCATGGAGCGTACTCCGAGCTAGCTCTGATTTAAAAAAGAAACACAAGTTGAGCGCTCTGAGTACTCGGAGCTAAAAAAGAAACACAGATCTTTTTTTGACAACTCAGTGCTGTGCTCGGAGCTAAAAAAGAAAAACGCCTAATGACGTGACGAATCAGTTGCCTGAACTGTCAAGCATACCTGTTATTCTTATACCATGGACAAAATGGCAAAAATATCGGTTTCAAATAAGAGAAGATTTTGACGTTTGTGAATAAACTGGAAAGGTTTATTTTGCTAATTGGTTGCAGCAGAATCTTATTAGAAGTATTCCAATTGATTAGAAATTTAACTCAAAAACTTTAAATAATCAAAATCTAAATAGTCTATAGGGTTTGAAGGTGCATGCATCTTGATATTGAACAAAGTCTGGCAGGATTTTTTTTTGCGACCGTAGACGGGACGAGATATTGAAAACAGCAGTTTTTCCATTTGTTGTCACAAGCAGTTCAACTCATTTATTAAAAATGAGATATGAGCTCGGTCATTTTTCTTTAGCCCACAAACTTTAATTTTAACGATCCGGTTAATAGAACTCAAGATATGCACTTTTGAAGCGAACCTTATCGGTCTTATTTTGGAGACTAATTTTTTGTTGATTTTTTATGTTTTTCGAATCTCCAAATGTCTCTCGATATGGTGTGCCTTAAATAGTTATATGTTCAATCGGATCGTTAAAAATAAAGCCTCTGGACTTAGGGCTTGGCCATGTACTTTTTTGCCAGACTTTTGTATTCGATATCAAGATGCATGCACTTACAAACCTTATCCTCATATTTTGGTATTGCGTTCACCCACAAAATTTGCTGCCAGCTCTTAGTCTAAAAGTATTAGTTTTTATAATTTTGATGTTTTCTGAATACATTATTTAAAGTTGGCGACAGGCTAAGAATACTGATTGACAAAACCGTTAAATTACCATAATTTATGAAATAATTAATATAAACTTATTTAATGAAAAATAGTAATTTAACGGTTTTTCTCCAACTGTCAACAATATCCTGATTGTTCTTTGCCTGACATTTGCCTTAAATAATGCAATCAATATTGTTAAAACTATTAGGTACTTTAGATTATTTTTTATTATTTAGAATTTTTGACTAGTTGACCTAAAATTTGATTGGCAACTTCAACTGTCCAGATTGTTTAATTTGTTTCAGATTAGCACCCTTATTACAACTATCGGTTGGTAGTTGATAAATAAAGAACTTTTGTATTTTAAACTCAATTTATTAAAAAACTGCTCAATGAAAAGCATTGAAAAATGTTAATTTTCTTGTAATTCACAACAATTTATATCGTTCTCAATTATCAAAATTTATATCAGTTGGGTTGTTAATTATTGAATTTCAATATATATGTATATCAACTTTAAATTGATAGCAGTTGTAAGTCACAATAAGTAGAACTAAAAATAATTTGTTTTGCTCAACATTTTGGACCAATTTTTCTGAATTTTGTACAAATCTGCATTGGAATCACTTTCAAACGAAAGCTTACATTCAAGTACATATCGTCCCCTGATTGCAAGGACTAGGTAACTCAATTTTCTATTTTTACAATGCCAAAACCGGTATTATTTTGAACACTTTTCAAGACTTTTTGTCAAATTTTTTTTCTGCTGTAGACAAATAGAGTAAAGTGCAAGAAACATAAAAATTAAACTTTCTCACGTTATCAAATACATACATAGGTATCTATGAACGTTGCTATCTCCAAAATTTATAAAATTGAGTTACCTAGTTCTTGCAATCAGGGGACGATATATTAATGCATTTCAAACCCATACTTGTCTAAATTCCTAACGTGAACAATCCTTTTTTTTAATTTTGAAATTCCCGATCATGTTTTGACCTATTGTAGGAAAATATCCAAATGTACACATAAACCCTACTCGATTTTCGCGCTGTGCTCGAAGAGGTTTTTTTGTGATAAACCACACCACCATCATTTTTCATTTGTAATCTCCATTTAGAATTTTGTTTGATTGGTATTATAAAGATTGCCTATTTTTTTTAAGCATTTTGTTGTTTTGCTTTTTTTTAAGCATTTTGTTTTTTAGCTTCCTTTTATTTGCACTGTTTTTTTTTAATGCACTGTTTAATCGCAAAGGTCCCAGTTGTGAACTGCAAGACTTTGATTTTTTGAATAGCCTTCAATGAAGCTTTTGACGCCTGTACTTCTTTTTTTGCTATCACTCACACCCAAAATCTGCTGTATGCTCTCCTACCTACAACCTTTTAAGCCGCTTGAATTTTCAAACAAACATAATTTATAACCCGTTTCTAATTATGTTCACGATCGACTTTTGAGCCTTGAGACAATTTATGGGTTTAATGAAAAACAACGGAACTCTACGTCAATTTATTGTGTTTCATCATTTAGTTGGTACAACACTTAAGACAAAAAAAAAGGACAGGTTTAGTGCAGAAACACAGAAGATACGGAGGGAAGAAACGTAGCTGCTTTGAAATCGTTTCCAATTACGTGCACGTATTAGGGTGCCCCCCCTAAAAGTGATCAAGGTAATTAAAAAAAATTCTGTGCAAATTTTTTTGAAATCGGTTAACGCTTACACGTGTTGGCAAGCAATTGAAATGTCCCAAACAAAATTAATGGAGATCTCTCAGTCTTTTACTCAAATTTTTGAAAAATTTTGAAAGTGCATTGAAAATCTTGAAACTTGGTACATACTACATTAAGTACCATAAGGAGTATACAATCAAATTATTTTCAATTTTTTTTTTTTGCAATTTTTAACCGTTTAAAATAACAACAAATACCCAAAAACAACAATATTAAATCTTGTTTTTAACGGGGTAAATATTGTTTAAAAAAATTGAAAATAATTTGTTTGTATACTCCATTTTGTACTTAATATACAGTGACTCTCAGCGTATTTGATACAGTGTCTGTTTAGAAATATAAAGCCTTGTAACTTCAAAAGTAAGAACTGTGCCACCAAAATGTTAGAGCCGGTTTGTAAATGCACATTTCAGCGACAAACTGTGCGAAATTGGGTTGAAAAAAATATTCGTCTGCTTCCCGGAAGAGAGAAGTAGCAATTAAATAGCAAAAAAAAGAATTTAGCCGTCGCGGGATGCCTGGCAGATGTGAAACATTGGAACTCTTCTCTACATAAAATATGCATGCACAAATTGTTTTTAAATTAATAGCCGCATTTTATTATCCACTTGATCTGATCCGGATCAGATCATGATAAATAAAACAAACAGGATCTTATGGCGGGAGTGTTATATACCCGTCTCTTTCTGCCTTAAGTTTGTTTATTTTTCATGCACCTGCTGCCTCTTTTCTTTGCACTACTGAGATAATTTACAATAGCAATTTTTGGATCATTGAAATAGATCCAGATGAAAAGCAGGATCCTGTGTTGTTCTTGCAATAATGTGTTAAAAATTGATCCAGATCAGCTCATGAGGATAATAAAATGCAGATAATAACAAAATTAAATATGACATAAGTTTAGTTAGATACTGAGAGATATATGTACATTTCGAATCCGAGGGAGATAGTAATATTATTTCTGCTATTTGCATACACATTTCATTAAGCCTTTTCCTTTGGAGGTGGCGAAGTACTTGCAAGTACTTTGCCAGCTTTTTTCAATGGAACACAACAAACTGCTTTCCCATATAAAATGTATCTACTCGCGCATGAGAGCATGTGCAGTTGGTAGTACTAGATTAGGGTTTTCATCTACTCGTAAGCAGTGTTGCCATAATCTCAAATTTCATTATGCTAGATTTTCAGTTTTATAATGCTAAATCGTATGGAAGCCCAAACGCAGAATGCTAGATTTCAAAATCCATTTAAAAATACATAGTGCACAATATATCAATGTTTATTTTTTCAGAAATACTCTTAATATAACAAAAAACATAATTGATTCGAATATTAGTAGCTTTGGCTGGGCATGTTACTGCTTAATATTTGAAACTTTTTTGTTTTCACTTTTTGAATTCAGCCAATGATGGTCTTCTGCGGGTTTGTTAAACAACCAATTCTCATAAAAGAAAATTCCACTCACTTTTTTTTCATTAATCCCTTGAATTTTTTTCATAAATCAACTAATATTACATTTATTTATCTATCTATCTGTCTATCTATCTATCTATCTATCTATCTTCTATCTTCTTCTTCTATATATATAAAAATGAATGTTTGTCTGTGTATGACCTATAGACACAAGAACTACACGGTAGATGGAGCTGAAATTTATGCTTGATATTCAAAAAATGACTGGGATGGTTTAAAGAGTAATTTAAGACACTTTCTATGAGTGGTACTGCACTTTTATCGTGGAAAAGAAAAATGAATGTTTTTATATGAAAAACTAATGATTATTTTAAAAACAAGCTCTGTATTTTAAGTCAGAAAATATATGTACATATGTACATAAATATAAAATATAAATATAAATTATATGTATTGAAGAAATGCGTTCGCAAATGAGTGATATGGCTGCATTCATTTGAAAAGGCATATGAAAATTGGTCTGTATACCTAAGGACACATGTATGTGTGTATCAATGCAGGTGAAATCCAGAAAATGAGCAGCGTATGTGTCTTACATCAGAAAATGAAGAGGAGGTAAACAAAGTTTACTTAATTTTGGTTACTGCATTAGAATGATCTATTCGCAACGACATTGCTCTTTCCTGAAGCACAACAAGTCAACATCATTGGACCAATCAAGATTCAACAACAGTAAATTATAAGAGCGATCATAGATTTTTTTGGATTCCTCAATGTTGTTTCTCAGCCAAGATATGTAGCATTTATTTTTTACAGAAAAATGCAATTTTTCAAAGTCCTTTAAACCCACAACGAAAATTAAAAAATTTCAAAACGCAGAAATGTGATACTAAATTGATGCTTATTTCCGTTGTTATGCTTATGTTCGCAGCTTGAAAAACCGTGGGTGGAGTCGCCAAGGTGATTTGTGATAGTTGACAATCAAAATACAATAGCACGTCTGTGACCAACACAATGTATTTTCAAGATGCAACAAAAAAAAAGGTTTTATACCTTACACTTTTTATTCGTTCAAACTACATGCCATCGACCTTGCAAGTTGCAACCTTGTGACGGCCCTTAAACCACAATAATGCATTTTTAAAATGCAATAATGCGATTGAAAAACTGCCAGGTTTTTTACGTAATAATTAAATTGGAGTGGTTGTCTTTAATATGGAAATAATTGAAAGTTGCTCAGGTGGTTCTTTATTTGCAAAGAAACATAAGTGCATTATTTCTAAGAACTTTGTCTGTTTGAACACAATAGTCTTCAAAAGATTCCGATTAATTAAATACCGAATAAAATCCAAAGCTGATCTTCATTTTATCAAAATAAATGTCTTTGAATTTTATAGCACACAGCAGCTTAAAGATGGACTTACACCTTCGTTCTTCATTCGTTGAGCGTTGTTCCACAAACAACGAACAACGAGTAAAGTTCATCCAAACTTCAAAACGTCTTTGAATTTCTTCGTTGTTGGTGTTGGGTGTTATCATTTACAACTTCTTTGTTCCACGTACAGGCAAAAATGAACAACGTACATGTACACGGACGATAACAACGAAGGTGTAAATCCTGCTTAACGGCGGCGGCGTACAGTGGGGCCGGTATTGTGATATACTTTTTTCTCAGTATTTTTCACAAGAAATCTGGCTTCTATAATGATTTCGGGGTAAAAAGTAGCTTTGATCCAAAACGGGGTTCAAACGGATCTTTGAAATTTTGAGCCTTAAAACTAATTAGGTATATAAATAAAAATGAATCCATATTTCCTTTGGTCACGCCATAACTCAAGAACTGCTTGAACTATTTGGATGATTCTTTTCAGGTAACATTTGGTGAAGTATGGTTAGATTTGGTCTTGCGTTTTGCCAAAAAGGTGCAGAAGCGCACTCTAGGCACCTGTTTTATGTAAAAAAAAATATATCAATTGAGTTTGAAAAGAAATCAATCAATTATGAAATTTGATTCCAATAAAAAAAATACATTAGTTAGAATTTTCTTTTGTTAATTTGTTATCGAAATGTTTGTCTACCCGGGCGGAGCCGGGGCGGGTCAGCTAGTGTATTTATAAAACAAATTAACTGACTCAACGAAAAATTTGGTGTTGTAATGAACTGCTTCACCAACGACTATTCAGTGACCCAAGAGAGTCCATCATCGGCTGAAATGTAATTCAGTCAGCCGTCATTTATGACCACATTTGAAATTCATAAGATCAAAATTTTAAAAAAGCTAACAATTTGGCGCCAGATGGCTAGATTATACATAATTGAATAATTTCTTAAATCATATCTAGCATTCAAGAATGCCAAACAAAGACAGATAATGCCTAAAAAGCATTTGTCATTATTGTAAAATTTCAAAATGCTTTTCACTCCTGTATTATGCTAGATTTAGCATTTATAATGCCATTATGGCAACGCTGCTCGTAAGTACTTCGCCACCTCCAAAGGAAAACGGCTATTATTGTGACTTGAAAAATCTATTACATACTGGAAAAAAGGAAGTCACAATTAAGGGCGTGTTCAAACATAGATCGGGCTAGTGGTGCGGACAAAAAACTGCACACCGCGTTCTTTGTGCTCATGATACAACTAAATAAGATAGCGCTTTGCGCATCATGTACATAGAATGACGTCATCGACGCACATAGATAATTTTTCCTAGATTAATAAAACAACGATTTTTTTACTAAAATTTAATAATTCAATATGAAATATAATTTCTTTAAAACAATGCACTTGTTTTTAGGCTTCTGAACACGCATTTTATTATAAAATGAATAAAAATAACAGGGAAATTTGTGCGTCGATGACGTAATTGTTTAGGTTTATCATGCTTTGTGCTGTTCCCGCCGGTATACAATTAAAGGAACGCAAGTCACGAATTGCGTTGTCTTATCAGATAGAAAGAAAATAAAAGGTTAAGGGAGCGCGACGGCCAAACTCAAAATGACTATTGTCGTTTTACTAAAACGCCAGTAAAACGACAAGGCTCTAGAAACGACAATAATTGTTGTTTGAATGCAAGTAAGAGTTAAGCGTTCTCTTCGCTCATCACTTTTTCTAACAACTTAAACGGTATTTGTTTCAATAAAACGCCAAGTGTCGCTTCTAGAGACTGTCATTTTAGTAAAACGACTATCGTAAGGGTGAATTTCAATTTGACTCTTCACCGCCTTAAACAGAGAACGATACGGCAAAAATCTACAACCTGAATTTGCAGGTGGTGTTCTTTTGCATACAACCGGACATTCCGAAAAGTCTAATTGAGAAGACGCCCATAATAATAATTGTTTGTTCAATGTTTTCATAATCACTCACAAAGTAAAACTTCTTAATTATATTTCCCCTTTTTCGTAACGCATTAAGCCACGCCCAAAATCGAGTTTACCCGCCGCATTAGATGTTTTACATCAAAAACAGCTCACAGTTTATTTGATACAGCAACTTTGGTACACATTAACATCATATTTTCGCATGGATTATGAGCTTTTTTTTTAATCAGTTATGGCCAGTTGTACAAATATTTAACTCGTGGTTCAGCAATTTTAACTCACCGACTTTGGAGAATAGACTGAGGTTCAACGACGGTTCAAGCATTAAATTGGCTTCTATAACATACTTGAACCTTGAACCATCGTTGAACCTGAGTAATTCCGCTGAAATCAGCCAATAAAAATATTTGAACGACGGATCAAAATTTGAACCACGTTTGTACCACGGGTCCTTAGTATGTAATTTTAATTGGTTTAGGACCCCTTGTACAAACGTGGTTCAAGTTTTGATCCGTGGTTTAAATATTTTTACTGGCTGACTTCGGCGGAATTACTGACGTTCGACGATGGTTCAAGTATGTTATAGTAGCCAATTTAATGCCAGAACCATCGTTGAACCTCAGACGATTCTCCGAAGTCGGTGAGTTAAAATAGCTGAACCTAGAGTTAAATATTAGTACAACTGGCCCTTAATTTAATTAAATATTTTGATCAAGTAGATATAATGGTCAATAACCAACTTTTTGTAATGCAACAGTTTTCAAAGTGAAGTGGTCGTAAAACTTGAATGATAATCCTTAAATTTGATCAATTTGTCAAATTGAGAATACCTTCAGTGCATCATATTATTAAGCACTTTGTTCTTGAGATTCAGTTTGAATATAAAACAAGAAGAGTACTCAACTTCTCAACGCAGCTGACGTGTGATAAATTGCCAAGCAAACCTGAGTTAATCCAAAGATGACGGGTCCAAAATTAGGTTCTAATGTCGTTTTCCATTGGTTTCACTCAAGAAGACACTCATTCTGAATCCAATGGAACAGTGCTTGTTACTTTTACTCAATTCTGAAGTTTTGTCTCTGTATTAGTGAATCAGAGGTGGAAGGATATATGCAAATACATGAATTATGACAACAAATGGAAATGAGTCCCCAAGAGGTAATCTTTTTATAGAAAATCCTTCTGTAGCTTCGGTTGCAGTAAACCGCACATCGGATTTGGGGGTGCGGCATCTTTCATGTACGAGCGTCAATCAAGACGCCATAATAATAAATGAATCGTTGACAAATAGAAGAAGTCTTTCAAGAAGCGCAAATGTTACTTTTGGCTACCGCATACGTACGAAAATCGGAGCATGGAACGTTCGATCCTTGTACAGCGATGGTAGATACGAGCAGGTTGAGCGTGAAATGCTTCGCCTAAAGATCAGTATCCTGGGCATAAGCGAAACTAAGTGGAGAGGAAGAGCTGAATACAGGTCAGACACTGGACAGACGAGAATGTTGTATTCCGGGGAAGATGAAAGAGAGGGTGGCCAAAGACTGCATGGTGTCGGAATTATGTTGAACGAAGAAGCGAGGCGTAGTTTGATCTCCTGGGCGCCCATTTCTGCGAGATTAATGACAGCAAGGTTTCGTTCAAAAATTCGTAACGTCACAATTATTCAGTGCTACGCCCCCACAAATGAAGCGACCGAGGAAGACAAAACCGCGTTCTACACTCATCTTAACGCGGTTTACAGTAGTGTTCCGAGAGCCGACATCATAGTCATTATGGGAGACCTCAACGCCCAAGTCGGTTCAGACAATTATGGACTGGAACGCGTGATGGGAAGAAATGGCTTGGGGTCACGGAATGAAAATGGTGACTTGCTTGTCGACTTTTGTAACGCGAATCGTCTTGTGATAGGTGGGACTGTATTTAAGCATAAGACGTGCAACAAAATTACCTGGGTGCATCCGGATGGTCAAACCGAAAACCAAATTGATCATATCATGATTCAGCAGCGATGGAGGAAGTCTATGTGTGATGTCCGCAGTATAAGAAATGCCGATGTGGGAAGCGACCACCATTTGGTTCTGATGAGTCTCAAACTACGAACCGCTGCCGTACAAAAACCAGCGCAGGATGCAGCAAGGAGCTCAAAATTCATTACGAATGCTTTAAATGACCCCAACATATGTCGAAACTATGTCACCACCCTTAACGACAGAGCCTCGTCATTAAACGGAATCCAGAATTCAACAATTGATGAGATGTGGGGTGAAATTAAAAGTGTTTTTATGGAAGCTGGATCTGAAACTGTACCCAAACGAACGAGACGTAGAGACTCTTGGATATCCCAAGACACCTGGGATAAGATCGAACTTCGCAAATCGTTGAAAATCCAAATAAATGCCGAAGCAGATGTTCAACGAAAGGCTGACTTGCGAAGAGAGTACCGCATTGCACATAAGATGGTCTATCGCTGTGTGAGACGTGACAAGAGGGTGAAGTTGGATGGACTCGCAGATAATGCGGAAAGCGCTGCCAGAAGAGGAGATATCCGGGAATTGTACCAAATAGCCAAAGATGTTATCGGGAAAAAAAACAACACCAATCATCCTGTAATGGATGTGGATGGCACACTTTTGGTATCAATTGAGGATCAGCTTCGTAGATGGAAGGACCATTTTTGTGCCCTGCTAAATGAGGATTCAGTTGAGCAGAGTGCTGAAGTGCCCCAACTAAACGAGATGCGCAGGTCCTATAGGGGTATTGACATCGAACCCCCGTCAGAATCGGAAATCCAGACATCAATAAAACCTCAAAAACCTCCTCAAAAACAACAAGGCGGCTGGACTGGACGGAATACCAGCTGAGTTCCTGAAAGCCGATCCCGTAACAGCGGCTAGTATTTTACATCCGTTGATACAAAGCATTTGGGAAAACGAAAGCTATCCCAGGGATTGGAAGGATGGTGTGATTGTTAAGTTGCCAAAGAAAGGTGACTTAAAGAATTGCAACAATTGGCGTGGTATCACCGTTTTGTCCGTTTTCCCAAAACTAATGGCAACCATCATTCTCGAGCGAATAAAGGATAGAATCGAGTCTACACTCAAGAGGCATCAAGCTGGCTTCCGCAGTGGTCGATCGTGCGTCGACCATATCAACACCCTGCGTATCGTCCTCGAGCAGTCGATGGAATTTCAATCACCGCTTTACCTCATGTTCGTGGATTTTGAGAAAGCCTTTGATCGAGTTAACCGAGAATGTATATGGAGATCGTTGCTTGGTAGAGGAATTCCACCAAAAATTGTTACCATTATAAAAGAGTCCTACAACAACGCAAGGTGTTTTGTTTTGCACAATGGGCAGCTATCCGACTCCTTCGCAGTGCAACAGGGTGTGAGACAAGGGGATGTTCTATCGCCAATTCTCTTCCTGCTGGCGATGGACGACGTATTGACGGCCAGTGTAGGTACAGCTGAGCGACAGGGCATTCAATGGAGACCGTTCGAAAGGCTCAGTCATTTAGACTATGCCGATGACATATGTCTACTGGCAAATAACATCAGTGGGCTGAACGGGATGTGCCAAACACTGCAAGTGAAGGGAGAGTCGAGTGGTCTAAGAATAAACAGCAAAAAGACAAAAATAATGCTCACAGGCCGCTCCACACAGCAGCGTATTATTCTACAGGAGACGCCAGTTGAAGTAGTCGAACAGTTCAACTACCTTGGCAGTATTGTCTCTGCAAACGGTGGCACGGATCTGGACGTTCAAAGTAGAATAAATAAAGCTCGTGCTGCCTTCGGTACTCTGTCCCCAATCTGGAAATCAAGTCAAATCTCCTTACGCACTAAGTTGAGATTCTTCGAATCCAATGTCAAATCCGTGCTGTTATATGCTTGTGAAACCTGGAAAGTCACGTCTATCATTTCGAAGAAATTGCAGGCTTTTGTGAATCGCTGTCTTCGCCACATCCTAAAGATTCGATGGCCACAAATAATATCAAATGAGGAATTGTGGCGCAGGACAAGTCAAGAGCGGCTGGACGTCGACATAAGAAAGCGTAAATGGCGTTGGATTGGTCACACACTGAGGAAACCAAACGATGAAATTGCAAAGCAGTCCTTTGAATGGAATCCTCAGGGTGCACGGCGGGTTGGAAGACCAAAAACAACATGGAAATCAACTGTCTTAGCAGAAGCAGAATCCCAGAGAAAGACGTGGCCACAGCTAAAGCACCTTGCAGCAGACCGTGAAGGATGGAGACGTTTTGTTGACGCCCTATGCCCCAGCCGGGGTTACAGGACACGATGATGATGATTAGTGAATCATAAATAGAAACTTTGCTGGCACACAAAAAGTGAAATTAGTGTATCCACCCCTTACTTACAAATAATAATTTTTCTTTTTGTTTTTCTTAATTTGTTTATTAAATTTTATTAAATTCAGTGGACAATTAATTAAAATGGGATGAACAAAAAATAGGTCTGTTCGCGTACTCACACAAAACAGCCAAATTCTACCCAAATCTACCAAATATAGCCCAAAGCTGTTCGCGTACGCAAAAAATGTGTAGTTTTTGGCAGAAGAGAAAGCGCAACATCAATTTATATTGAAAAATTTTGAATGAACAACAAAAAATGCCAGTCGCTGTTGCAATTGATAAACAACGAAACCTGCATTGGGATTGAGCAGAACATGTGGCTTAAGTGGCGCGGTGTGTAGTCCATCGGCCTCTAAATTGCAAGGTTCATGGTTCGCTTCCAGGCGACGGCAAAGAGTTTTTCAATTAGTACGAGCATAACCAGACTAAGCACCACTAAAGCAGTCTGATGATCGAGGTGGCTCTCGTGAAATAGCTATAACTCCAGTCTATATACTTGGTGGTAACACACACAAGTTGTTGTTCATTCAAAATTATTCAATAAAAATGGCTGTTGTTTACTTTTAGTTTTGTTTTTTTTTTTCTTCGTAAAAGTGTTTGTTTTTTCTTACCTGTTCATTTTTTTGTATTTAATATAAATTTTTAAATCAGAAAATGTGACTAAACTGTGATTTTCTTGTTTATTGTGAAGTTCTTTTTTTTATAAAAAAAAACTGATATTTCATAACTAAAGAACTATTTTTTCATACTAAATAAATTTTGTTCTTAAGTGTATTTAATTTTCCTTATTTCTGGAATACAGTTTGTGATTAATAAATTAATACAGAAAATACCAATTTCTTTAAGAATATAAAGTGAAAATTGAAATTCTAATGCTGTGGGTTTGTTTTCTTGATTTCTTAGGAGGTTTTTTGTTTACATTTTGTTGACGTTTAAAAAGTGGTAGAAATGTTGGTTCTATGCGTTCGTGTACTTTTGCAAAATTTTACTTCTCTCTGAGAGAATTGCATGTCCACTCCTCAAAATTTGACAGACTGCCCAATTTAGCCCAGAAAGTACACGAACAAACCTAATATGAAGTTGCACTTCAGTTTGTTTTGACGTTTGAGTTTGAATATATTAGTGCTTCTGGAGTGGATTCTGACTTCAAATCAAGAAGCGAAACTCTCTTCTCAGAATCATCAGAAGAGGATTTTTGTGCCAATGGAATGGTTTCAGAAGACTTCCGGACGCTTCGGAATGCTTCTGAACGTCCAATGGAAAACGACATATAAGTTTTAATACGAATTATGAAAACTATATATTGCGGATACCAACCAGGTTTGCATCGCGAGTATGGTTTTAATGAGTAAGTAGTTCATTAGCATCCATTTATAAGCTGAAAAGTATAAAAATACAACAACATGCTGAGTTGGGGAGCATGTTTGAAAGAGGTCTGCCTTCTTAAACTCAGTTATTTTTAAGAACGAGTTCAAATACAATATTTATAGTCCTATTGTACCATTTAATGTCTGGCTTAAGGCCAATAATGCACTTAAGAAAGTTATCCTCCAAGTTATTGTGAAACAAATCATGTAATCAAAAAAATTTCCATAAAAACGTCGGACAATCTTGGTGTTACCAAAATATTTTAATTTTGTCAAAACGACGCCCAGAAGCACAAGTCTGGAAATGTGCACAACTGGAACATATTAGACTGCATCTACTTGACTGCTAGTACAGTCAACTGATATAAACGTCATTGAAAATATGCATTTTTCGTTTGACCACAACCTTGGTAAACGCAAGATTTCAAACAAAAATTATTTGAATTGAGCTATTCTGGACGAATGAACGACTTCACTTCATTTATTACAATAACGGTATTAAATGAAATGCCAAAAAGACTAAAAAGAAAGTATCTACGTTACAAAATATAAAAGTTATTACAAAACCTTACAGCTAGTAATTATTACAAGTATGCATTTAACTGTATCAAATAAGCTGTGAGCTGTATTTTGTTACTAAATTGCTTCTCCCCACTTTGGAGAAGCAGAGGTGTATTCTTGTGAACCGAATTGTACACCATTTGTCCTTCAAATATATATTGACAAACGTGCATTTAAAGTTTGATGGTGCACCTCTTAGCTTGGCAGTTACAGAGCTCTGAATATTTCAAACGGACACTGTATCAAATAAGCTGAGAGCCACTGTACATATGTAGGTATGTACCGAGTTTCAAGATTTTATATTCTCTTTCACACTTTTTCCAAAATTTTGAGTAAAAGACTGAGAGATCTCCATTAATTTTGTATGGGACATTTCAAATGCTTGCCGGCACGTGTTAACCTTAACCGATTTCAAAAAAATTTGCACAGAATTTTTTGTAACTACCTTGATCACTTTTAAGGGGGGGGGGGGGGTGACTGAAGAAATTCAAACATTTTAAAAATAAGTGCAACCATAATATGTACATATACACTTTGCCAATTTTGAGTACCTATTCATTAATATACACTTGTCAACGAAATTAAAGGAACAAATTTTTTTTCAATTTTTGTTAGCATTTTTTGAAGAGCTGTATCTTTGTGACGAGTGGTCGTATTGAGTTGAAATAAAAAGCATTTTACAGCTTTATGTTTTTTGTTTCGAGATTTGTTTCCAAACAAATTTTTTTGAAGTACCGTTATTGCGTTATTGCAAAAAATGAGACGAGACAACTAAATTATTTTTTTTTAATTTTTTTTGAAGGTCCTTATTTCTATGGATAAATTTTGTTGAGTTAATTTAATGTTATGATCAGATACCTTGTTTATTCAGCTTCAATTCAGTTTTTTTGTTGTTGTCGTACGATTTTTTTTTGACATGGTTTATCTGACTTTGAATGAAAAAAGATACTTTTAGCCTTGATTACCAATATCTCAGCAAATAATGATGTTATAAAAAATTCAAAGACAGTTTTGGAAATTTAAGAAAGAGTTTTACAAGATTTTTTAATATTTTGTAGAAATTATTTTTTTTTTACCCTTCACCGTTAGTTTAAAAAAAGTACTAAAAACCGACGTTTTGTGGTCTTTTCGTAAATCTTTTTTTTTTTCTTTGCAAATATTGATTGCATGGCTTGCATTGGTATGCAAATTTATAGACTTTTAAATCATCAATATTCTTTTAAATTTTCAAATTGATTCATCGAACCGTTTTTCCTCACCAAAACTTCAAAGTCTCATAAACCAGGTAAAGGAACAAATTGTGTTGTTCCTAAACAATGTGTAGTCGTCATCAAAATAACAAGAAAACGGTAATTCCAGTGGATTTTTTTCACAGTTTTGCATTAGTTAGATAATTTTTTGAATACTGTCGACGTACAGAGGCGAGCTGGTAGTAAGTAGACGTTGTTTTAAAACATAACTAAGCGGGATCGGATCCTATCAGATTCAATTATTGTTAAATATTACACACCAAAACATGAAATTCCGTTAAGGTGAATTTGAAAGTTAGCACATGAAAGCATTTTTACTTCCGATATATGCACTATACGTACGGTGACCATCCGTCCTCTTTTTTAGAGGACAGTCCTCTTTTTCGGAGTTCTGTCCTCTATATTTTATTTTATTAAAGAGGACAGAAAATTGTCCTCCTTTAACTGAATTGTCCTCCAAATGTCCTCCTTTTATCTTTCAAACCATTTTTCTAAGATTGAAACCATATCAAGTATCTACTTTTTTCATTACTTTACTAATTGAACACTTTATTTTATGACAGCACTAGTTTGAATCTAAACGCTTTTTCGATGTACCAGAATTTGGAAAAGATCTAGAAATAAATAGTGACAAATTTTTTCGCTAGGTTTGTTTATTCAAACGATCCGTCAATGAAGAACAAATTAAAAAATGGACAATTGGTTACCAGATAAGAAAACCTTATAAAGAACATGTGAAAATCTTTTCTAGCCAGTAAAGTTGTCGCTTTTATTTCTAACTTGAAATGCCCTGACCGAAAGTGTTTTCAATTAAAAAAAATATTTAGACACCCGAAAAATCGCAATTTAAATTGAAAACTAGAGGCAATTACGATATCAAAGTGCGACAAATTACAACTTTGGTTGTGCTGATTTTTAAATTTTCTTAATAAAAAAAAAATAGCAAAGAAAAGAATTAAACACTGTTTCAGCCCTATTTATAAAACGTGCTCGGATATCTTCTAATTCACAATTCAACTAAAATTCTGATCAAAAGTTAACGGCGTTAGGAAATAACGCCCAAGGAAAAAGCGCCCAAATCGATTTGGAAATAACGCCCAAAAAAACACTGAACAAATTGTTGTTGTAAATTTTTTCTCATTTTGGGTGATATTTCCTAATTTTGGTTTCTTTCATAAAATGAAACAATGCCCATATTGATAAATTAAAATAGCAAAATGGGAAATAAAGCCCAAAATAGGAAACATTGCCAAAAAAACTGCAATATAAGGAAATATCGTCCAAATGCAATCGGGGCGATTCCAGATTCTTTAAATGCAAAAAGAAACTTTGCATACACTCAACCTCGCACCCACCCCAAATCCTATAACGAGCCCAAGCAGGGGGGTTGCAGGGGGGCAGCATGCCCCCCCATACATACCTCACTGTTTATTCGTGAATTTGTATCTACATTTCACAAACCTAATAAATCCTCTCCTTTCTTTAGTTTGTGAAATTTAAAAATTTGCGAATAAGCAGTGAGTGAAATGTAGATACAAATTCACGAATAAACAGTGAGGTATGTATCGGGGGGCATGCTGCCCCCCTGCAACCCCCCTGCTTGGGCTCGTTATAGGATTTGGGGTGGGTGCGAGGTTGAGTATATGCAAAGTTTCTTTTGCATTTATATCCAACAATAATTGTAACTGTATCATTTTGAGATCTTAAACAAATATTACCATCACAAAAATATCTAAAAACTTTGCCTATTCATTGAAATAAAGTTTGGAAATACCACCCAAAATTGAGGAAATATCGCCTTAATTCTACAAAAACAATTTACATGCAAAATATTTGGGCGATATTTCCATTTTATTTTTGGGTTCAAAGTTGTTTTGGGCAATATTTCCAATTTCTTCTTTGCTTTTGGGTGATAAAAATATTTTTGGGCGATGTTTCCAAATTGATTTGGGCGCTATTTCCTTGGGCGTTATTTCCTAACGCCAATAACTTTTGATCAGAATTTGAGAATTTAACTAATATAAATTTTGTAACAATAAAGATATAAACTGCTAATCTACCTTAAATTCTATATCTTACCGAAAATCTAGAATCTAGTACAAACAACAAGAAGTCTGATGTTACCAAAGAGTATTTATTAAAGTGCACATATTTGGGGTTGTAAATATAGTTTTTGTCACCACGGTCTGTTTCCTTTTATAATTATAATTCGTTCTTAAATTTTAGAACTTTTTTAAAAAGTTGTCCTCTTTTTTGCCCCTGAAAAAATGGTCACCGTAACTATACGACAAGTTTTGGATACGTGCAAAAACAAATTTGAGATAACAATCAAACGTAACATTACGATGATAAAGAACACAAAAAAATGGGAGGGCACAATTTTGTCTGTCTGTTTGTCCGTTTGTCTTGTCTGTTTTGTCTGTTTGTATGTCGATCTACAGCCTACTCTAGAAAAATGATGCGATCTTCTTCAAATTTTGAACTTAAGGATTTTTTGTGAGGGGAAATTAATTTTTTTTAAGCTCAAAAAAATAACAGCACAATTTTTTTGCTTAACGGTTGTATGGCAAAACCGCAAAACTTATCTATCTCAAAAATGGCTCCAACGGTTTTGATTTAAAAAAATCAGTGAGTTATTGTAGGTTTAGGTACCTATATGTTGTACATTTTGGTAGAAGAAAAAATACCATAAACTGTTATTAGTGGTACCTGACATATAACGGTTAATTGATTTTCTCATTAACGGCTTAACGGATTTCAATCAAAATTTTTATGAAAAAAAAATAATTTTGGATTTTTAAAAAAGTATTATTTTTTTTTTTGGAAATTCAATATTTCAAAAACAGGTGAATGCATTTTTTTGAAACTAGGTGAATAAATTTATGTATAAAAAATTAGTTGATAAGAAAACCGCTCCAAAGATACATTTTTTTTTCTGCATATATTCATATTTTTTCAAGTGATCGAATGGCATACTTATTTTTGAGCTCTAACTTATTTAACGGCTTGTTTATACAATTAAAAGAACGATTTGATCCTTTTTTCTATTTGTAATTACTTGCATATTTTATAGTTCTTAAGTTCCAAACAACTTGAACGTAAGTTCAAGTACGTGCGATCCAGTCGTGCATTTTATTTTTAAAGCTTGTTGCAACTTCTAAATATTATTTTTGAAGAATATTTTTAAAAATAGGTGTTTTAAAATAGGTACATCCTTCATTTGATTCTTTTTTAATGGAACTTGTTTAAACTAATTTTTCTTAGTCAAAATTAAATTTGTTCCATTGAGTTTTCTAAAAAATTGTATGAAAATCCCGAAAGTAAAATGCATGACTGGTTCTCACGTACTTGGTCTTATGTTCAAGAGCCTAAGGGTTTAAGAAAATTGTAATAGTGGGGCTGTGATTGAGAGCAACCATTCATTTTGCTCTGACGGATTGAGCTTTCGTATACAAATATTATATATATAATATGTCCTAACTTTACTTTTAGAAAGTATTGCCAAGATGGCAACCGATAATGAGAAAATTCAAAATAAAAAAAACATTATATGAGGGGTAATACTCATAGTGTTTTTTTTTTATAATTGTTGGTAGATCGCACTAATTTTAGCATACAAAAAAGTTTTATTAAAATCGTAGTAGCCGTTTTTGAGAACAAATTATTTTCCTCAACTGCTTTTAACTTTTGTATGGAAGGTACCGTTATTTTTGCATAAAAGTAAAAAATTTTCTTAAAAATATTTGATTTTCAAAAAGAAATTGAAACATTTCCTAAAAATCCAAAAAAATATTTTTTTTTAAATTTTGGTACACAATAATATTTATATTTTTCTGTATATTTCAATTTTCTCGAAAACTAGAATATATATAATAAAAGCTTTGAGAAAAATTGTTCCAAACATTTTTTGTTTGCGTTTTTTTATCAACATTTTGAGTTTGAATGCAAATTTTTTTAAAACTATTGACACAAATAATATAATTTAAATGTAGGATTAAAGAACAGATTTCTGGCTTTTAAAAACATTATTGCTTTGCATTTTTAGTATTGCAGTTGTTGTTTAATATTTGTTTATCCATTTAAGTCGTCGGGGTGCCAAAATCCGTTATCAATTTTCGGCGCCCAAGTTATCGTACTCTCCCCGAATTTTCAAACCAACTCTTTTCGTCTTCTCTAACAAGATTAAAATCTCGAGTTTGATTTTTTTTAGCGAATGCATAACTTGCCATATAGTTCCCACACTCAGTCACAAAAGTAAGTATACACCAGGAAATAGAATGTTAAACAAGGAGGAAAAATGAAAAGCATAAGCATATTTTAGTGACATAATGTGGCATATAAAGTAGACGTGTGGTTTTCAAGAAGAAATAAAACGCATATTATTTTTACATCCGTTGATACAAAGCATTTGGGAAAACGAAAGCTATCCCAAGGCTTGGAAGGATGGTGTGATTGTTAAGTTGCCAAAGAAAGGTGACCTTAAGAATTGCAACAATTGCCGTGGTATCACCGTTTTGTCCGTTTTCCCAAAACTAATGGCAACCATCATTCTGGAGCAATAAAGGATAGAATCGAGTCTACACTCAAGAGGTATCAAGCTGGCTTGATCGCAGTGGTCGATCGTGTGTCGACAATATCAACACCCTGCGTATCGTCCTCGAGCAGTCGATGGAATTTCAATCACCGCTTTTCTTCATGTTCGTGGATTTTTACGGCCAGTGTTGGTACAGCTGAGCGACAGGGCATTCAGTGGAGACCGTTCGAAAGGCTCAATAATTTAGACTATGCCGATGACATATCGTCGGTTCAAAGGTAAAACTCACTAACTAACATTTTACACTTTTGAAGGAAATTAGACTGAAAATTAGTTTTTGAAGCTGAAAATTCAATTTCTGAACATTTTTAAATAAAGCTCCCGGGTATACCTTTCAATGTCCTTATAAAAAACGTGCAAAATGAGATGCCAGTTGAAGAAGTGAAACAGTTCAACTACCTTGGCAGTATTGTTTCTGCAAACGGTGGTATCTGGACGTTAAAAGTAGAGTAAATAAAGCTCGTGCTGCCTTCGGTACTCTGTCCCTAATTTCGAAATCCAGTCAAATCTCCTTAGGCACTAAGTTGAGATTCTTCGAATCCAATGTCAAATCCGTGCTGTTATATGCTTGTGAAACCTGGAAGGTCAGGTATACCATTTCGAAGAAATTGCAGGCTTTTGTGAGTCGCTGTCTTCGCCACATCCTAAAAATTCGCTGGCCACAAATAATATCAAATGAAGAATTGTGGCGCAGGACAAGTCTAGAGCGGCTGGACGTCGACATAAGAAAGCGTCTTTGTATGGAATCCTCAGGGTGGGTTGGAAGACCAAGAACAACATGGAAATCAACTGTCTTAGCGGAAGCAGAATCCCGGAGAAAGCCGTGGCCACAGCTAAAGTACCTTGCAGCAGACCGTGAAGGATGGAGACGTTTTGTTGACGCCCTATGCCCCAGCCGGGATTACAGGACACGATGATGATGACAAGTAACGGTACTGGTACTTGAAATTTTTAAGTACAAGTACCAAAAGTGGCTTAAGACTATCATTTTACTTTAATGATTACAAATTTTTTGTGCTTATTCTGCTGTTTGTTAACAATTTTGAACGCAATTTTGTTGAAGTTTACCAACTATACTAACTCAGCCATACTTGATATAAGTATTTGATACGATGTGATCATAGGAAAAAATCGGTATTTTCAATTTCCCACCTCCACCATAAGCAAAGGAAAAACCTGCCAGACTTTCGCATTCAATACTCATGTTTTGGTCAGCTATTGGTCTATTAGAATCACATATATAATTGTATCCAGATATATTTGCAAAGTATTATTATGTGGTCGTATGCAAACAATTAAGCTAGTACGGTTTATTTAACTTTCGAAAAAATTCTTAAGCAAAAAACTTCCAATCTAGTTAAAGAACACAACACACATTATTTGTGTGCAGCTGAACCGAACCAAGTCAAAAAAAGAAAATCCGAAGATAATGAGAGGATTAGTAAATAAACTGCTATTAATTAATTTACAAAACACAGCTGTGAGTCCTCCATTCATACCTAACACTGATATCTCTTATTGCTGAAAAAGAAAAGAAAACCCGAAAAAATACTATTTCGCGGGAATAAAAACCAAAAAATAACTTGAATGTAATCTGCGTTTATCAAGTTTTATATGCAGGCTGTTTGTTGCGGTTTTTTTTTTGGTGTTCTGAAAAATTGTGTTTTTTTAGGTGTTACGTAAATCTCACTCTGCGTAAAATAAACGAATAGTTAAATACAAGTTAAAGCTTTGGAAAACTTAGACCCGTTTTCTGATACGATACTTAAGCATTTATGTTCTACTTAAAAGCTTATGTTCTACTTTTTCCTCTGCGTAAACTGTCACATAAGCGCTTCTGTTCTACTTAAATTATTTATGTTTTGTATCAGCAAATGGCCCTTAAATATCTAATAAATAAAATGCACGACTGGGTCGCACGTACTTGCTCTTATGTTCAAGACACTGTGGGCTTAAGAAAATTGTATATAAAAACATGGAAATTATGAGAGAAAAATGTAGAGAAGCTTGAAATACGACTTTTAAATGGGATAAAACAACTCTTTTGACAGTTTGATGTGGAAAAAAAGAATGCCATCTTAATTCTTGATTCAATATGATTGTATGGGAAAAAAAATTTAAAATCGTTGGAGCGGTTTTTAAAAAAATTAATTTTTTATATATAAAATTCTTAAAACATTTTTAAGAAAAAATCTTGGTATGCAAATCTAAAGTATATATTTATGTGTATAAATAAATAAATTGGGTGGCGCAACAGCTCGTGGAGAACCAGGGCCTAGTGACTTACAACTCACAACCATTCCTGTGTGCGTGTTTGTTGGCAGGAATGGAAGGGACCTACAGTTTTTTGCCGAGTCCGAACGGCTAAATGAGAAGCACTTTTTCATGACAAGTATACTCTTGGAGGATTTGTCAGTTCCTCGCAAGAGGCAGTACCTCGAATAAAACATTTCTGTTTTTAGGTGGCACGGCTGGGAATCGAACCCACACCTTCGGCATGAGAGTCCTACGCACTAACCATCAAGCCACGAGGTACTACTATTTATTTTATTTATGTGTATATGAAAACAAAATTTGAAAAAAAATTGTCAACCCGTTTTTGAGATATCGAATTTTCAAAAAAAAAAATTTGAAACTTTTTTTAAAAATCCAAAAAAAAATTTTTTCTAAAATTTTGATATGCAATATTATTTGATATTATCAGAATTTTGCACATAAAAAAATTCATCGAAATCCGTTTAGCTGATAACGAGAAAATTCAAAATAAAAAAATACGTTCTATGACAGGTACTATTAATAGTTGCTAAGTGTAAAATTTTATAATTTTTGGTAGTTGGTCGTACTAATTTATGTATATGAAAAAAGTTTCATCAAAATCGTAGGAGTCGTTTTTAAGCAAAAAAATATTTTCTTTTGCGGTTTTTTAACTTTTGTATGGAAGGTACCGTTAATTTTTCATAAATGTAAAATTTTTTCTTAAAATATTTTAGAGAGTACTAAAAAAGTCTTAAATACCGAGTTTCAAACAAATCGATCATGTCGATTTCGAAATATTTGATTTTCCAAAAACAATTTTGAAACATTTTTTAAAAACCCAAAAAATATTTTTTCAAAAATTTTGGTACGCAAAACTGTTTATATTTCTTGGAAGCTTTTGTATAAAAAAAATAATTGAAATCGGTCGTACCCTTTTGAATAAAATCAAAAATCAAAAAAATGGTTCTTTGGGAGGTACCATTAATAACAATTTTTGAAAAATGGTTTTCCACCAAAAGAAAGCCTTTGCTAAAATAAATTTATTGAATTTTTTTTAAGAAAAGTTGTCGAGCCGATTTTGAGAAAAATACGATTATGTAAAATTGCTAAAAAAAATTGTACGGCAGGTACCGTTAATTTTGATTCTAAAAAAAAAATGAAAAAAAACGTGTCGGCAGAATCACCAAAACCCACTATGTACCAACTTTGAAGAAAATCGATCGAGCCGTTTAGGCTGTAGACGAACAGACAGACAGAATTTTGCCACCCACTTTTTTGGAGTTCTCTATCATCGTAATATCATGTTTGATTGTTATCTCAAATTTTTTTTTTGCACGAATCCAAAACTTGCCTTATAGTACCTATAATCGCAAGTAAAAATTACGAATATAGGAACTGACTTTTATTTTGCTATTTTCATTTTTATCTTTCTTTACTACTTTTCTAAAATTGAATGAAAAATCCTAATTTCTTCTAGGCACATTTGCTAAATTAAGGAATTAGAATGGAGAAAATTTGACAGTGGATCGAGTCTTCCACGTCGTCGAAGGGGATTTGAATATTTTGTTTTCAACTAATCGCCTGCATAACACATACAAACTGACTTATTCAGGTGTTCTAGTTACAGAAATTTACCTTGAAGTCTTAGAAGTCTTATTCTAACTACGCCTGCAATAATCCGATTTCATATAGTGTATACAAAACAAAACAAATTAAGTAAAATGGGTGGAAACGTGCAATGTCCGGTTTGTACACTGTTCCTGCTTCCGGGCATGAATTTGTCGGATCATCTGGAAACCCATCCAAAGGAGCAAGTCATAAAAGCCCTCGTTCAAATGAGCCTTAAATCTGAGACATCTGAAACGACGACAACACCAGACACTCCTAAGAAAGCCAACAAAACCTCTTTCTCAGAGCCCGATGAAACTTCTCATCTAGCCACAGAAGATGAAAGAGCTTCTCCGATATCAGAAATAAGTGGCAGTGACAGTGCCCCTGGTATGGTGGAACCAGAAACTACGAAAAGAACTGAAAAAGAGAGCAATAATACGATGCTCCAATCTGCGCCGCCTTTAAATGTATTAAACAGACAAGGTGAATATATTTTTGAAAATAATAGTAGCAGCAGCAACAGCAGTACTTTCTTTGGACCACCGAACCCATATTATCATCATCAACAACAACAACAACATAATCATCATCATCATCATCAACAACTGCAGCACCAACAACAGCAGCAACAACAGCAACAGCAACAACAGCAGCATCATCAACAGCAAAATCTACATCATCAACAGCATCAGCAACATGTTAATCATCATAATTATCAACCTTATAATGGTCTCTCACACGGTGGAAATAACAATTTCACTGGCCACGGACCAACAAATCCTCCAATGCGAGTAAGTTTCATTGAATCCAATTTTGTTTCTGAATAGTAAAAAATATCCATTTTTGTTTAATTACAGCTCTTCTCCTATCAACCAACACCCAAGCCATTGCAACCACCACCTGCATATGGCGCCGCCATAAGTCAACTTCGATCTCAAAATAGCCAAAATCTAATGTCAAACACAATTCATCGGCCCTTGTATTCTCCAGGAAACTACACCCTTTCACCATCAGCGTCAACTTCAGCGTCTTCTTCATCGACACCATCTCGTCTGCCTCCCCCACTTCCGCCACCACCTCTTAACCAGCGCTATCAGTCGAACTTTGAGACAATGGATACAGTCTTTACTGACACAGATGATACAAGTGCAATATCTCCAAGACGTACTTCGATGACACCACCAACTAGACCTCCTCCCCAATTATATCGTTCACCTCAATCTTCATCGAATGCCCAATTCAGTAGACAGTCAGGCTCCCCCTACTCAGTTATGTCAGGCTCTCCATCCGTATTGCGATTTGCTGAATCGCCTGTTACAGCTCACTATCTAGAGCGAGAGAATGGTGATTTCATTGTGCAAGAAACACCTAAGCATGTCGTGGAGTGTGTTGAAAAAGACGATGGGGAATTTTCTGTGATCGAGCGAGTCTATCATATGCCACCGAGTGTTGTTCAAATAAATGAAGACGAAGAAGATGAATTGTCAGAGCACGGATCAAATAGTGAAGATGTCAAACTGATTGAGGACGATCCTCCAAATGAAAATTGGGCTGGTGGAGAGTCCTCGGATCAAGGTCAGAAATCAGAAAGAACAGAAAATTCACAAAAAAAATCTGGCATAACCGTACTCAGTGATGTACAATTAGACTTAAGTGAATATCTAGACCTAGTGGGTAACATTATAGCTTCGGGAAAAGTTGCTAAAAATCGGTCTGAATTGATAAAAGTTGAAAAATTCGAACCGGAAGAAGTGAAAGAAGAAGACGAAATGCGTCTAGAGGACGATGATGAGGCCGCTGTTTTAATTAACAATAGTCAGAAATGCCAAGCGACAGAAGAACAGAAACTACAGCCTAGTAATGATTCAGCAGCATACTGCCCTCTGCCGTTACCATCGGATATCTCAAAGTTAGAATCGTGTGCGTCATCATCAGTGGCTCCAGTGACAACAAGTGTTATTCGTCTGGCGGCAACTGTTAATGCAAAAACCAGTTCACTTGTAGCACCGGCAACAAAGATTGAAGAGCCAATGCATGAAGAATGCTCTAACACACTAACAACGACAAAGGTTGAGGAACAAATGGAAGTAAGTTATATTGAGGACGAGAAGCCTACAACTAGCCTTAAAATAGAAACGGAATCAACAAGCAATAGTAAATCATTTTATATGGATCCGGAATTAGTTGGAACCAGCACACCTACAAACAAGACTGAGGAAGTAATAAAAGCAACAAGTTTAGAAAATGTAATACCCCAAGCTCCAGTAGAAGATATTTCTACTCACACAACAGACGAAATACCAGACAAAACTGAAAACAAAGAGGTTAATTCAACTATTAATTCGTTCCAACAAACATTGAAGCGGCCAATAAAGAAGGGTCCGAAAAAGCTTATAATTAAGCCAAAAAACAAAGATGCTAGTACATCTAAAGCAATTACAGAAAAAACGGCAACTTCAATCAATGATCCGACGCCGCCAATTCAAATGCCAATGCCAATACCATCTACCTCGAGTGAAAATTCCAATCCACAACAGCAAAAAGAAGAAGTTACTACAGAAGATTGCTCGCCACAAGATGAACTCAATAGTATTAAGATTGAAAGTTTATCTTCTGTTATATCGGATCCAATTCTCTTGCGGCCTTTGCTTGCCGACGCTGATGAAAAACTTCCGCCTGAAGATGATGCGCAACCCCAACCCTCAACATCAAGTTCAATAGTTTCAGCAGAGAAACAAGACACGGAAGATTTTCAGTTGGAAGGGGAGAAACCCACCGCCGATTTAACAGCATTAATTGATGAGTGTCTGAAAAAAGAAGAAGAAGAAGATCATCCCATACATTCAATTTTTGGAATGGACATCAGAGCTAGTGAGGGAACTTTAAACAATGCACTTACTCCACCACCGGCGACGCCTGAATTCCCATCCCCTTCTTTGTTTGCAAAGCCAATGACGACGACGTCTGAAAATCTATCGATTTCAGAATCTATGCTTCTCGATGGCAGTAATTTGCATGAACCAGATGATCCCCAGCTGCACCAGCAACAGGAACACCAGCAAAGTAACTCCAACTTTGTGGAGTATCCTTTTAGTTTCCTTTATGGTGGCGAGGCAAACCACCAAGAAGAAGAGGACAAACACAATATCCCAGCACCAATTTACTGTACAGAGGACTTCAACAAATACAGCGCAAGTACCAGTGGAGGCAACAGTGCTAGTTGCACCTGGTATCAGTCACAAAGTAGTGAAAATGATTTCGAGATGGACGGGAAAGGTAGCTACCTTGATTTGGATTCGTGCAAGCGAAGTACCTCGTTTGCAGCAGCCACCGAGGGTAGTATGCCAACTTCAGATGCACTGAATATAAGAACAGATGAAAAGATGCCAGCAAAAGGCGAGATCTCAGAACAAGAGAGCAATTGTGGCGTGGAGAATTCATGGAGCCAACCGGTTAGTTCAAAGATTTTAAGTTAAAATTATTTTCAGCTTTAATTGTTTATATATTTTTTTTTCAAGCTTTACAATGAATTTGCTGTTCGTTTCCCAAATCCTTATCAAAATTTCATGTCAAACCACGAGAGCTGGAGCCAAGATCATTACTTTCGCCCTCAGGACTTGAGTTCATCGGTTGAAACGAAAAAGTAGTTTTGTTTTGATTGACGATAAGTCAGAAATTTAAATGCAAATTTTTATTTTAGTTTCCCTTTGCGTTCAATGGAAGAACCTTCGGCAGTTATTGACGCACTTCCATCCACATCTAAACGAAAAATTAAAGAAGCGATAGCAAAAGTTCCTCGCAAGAAGAACTTCCAGTGCACCCACTGCAACACACACTTTCCACTGCTTAAAGAGAAGAACGCACATATGATAAAACAACACGGTTACAAACGTGTTAACCGCCGACTGATTCGTGACCCACCGACTTCAACTGTTACCACAGCAACTCTGAATGCAGTTGACCCCACTGGAGCTGCTTCTTTGCTGCTGGGCTTAGATGGAGATACACCACCGTCTTTGCCAGTTGACGAAGATGAAGACTCTAAAGCGGCGATTGTTAAAATCGAACAAGAAAACCAAGATTGCAAAAACAAAAATCTACCCAATATAGCAATAAGTAGCAAAAAAGTTACTTCTTCCTCGTCGGCGGCAAACAGTGCAACAAATGCTTCGCGCACTAAGTATGACTCGATGCGAGCACGAGACAATCGAATGCTTATCAACTTCAATTTGAGTGCGCTAAATGTAAAAGACGAAGGCGAAGTGCACAACTATTACTTGGAGTCTAAATCGTCATTTTGCTGCTTCGTTTGCAAGCGGGACTTTCTTACTGTTAAGCTATTTGACGAGCATTTAATTGAACATCCCGCCGAATGCTTTACATGTCACAAAAAGTTCACTAGATGGAAAAACTTTATGGTTCATCTAAAGCGGCATCTGGGTTGGAAAGACTTTGCATGCACTTATTGTGAAAAGAAGTTTGTTATACGTAGCGCTCTGGTGGAACATATGCGAATGCATACTGGTCAGACACCTCTTAAGTGCAAGATCTGTGGGAAGAGCTTCAAGCGTTATTCGAACCTAACACAGCATCGTAAACGACACGGCACCAAAATCAATCGTTCGAAAGAGTACGTTTGTTTTTGCGGTGAAGTTTTACCATCGAAAGCTCGCTTTATCTGGCATAAAGAGACACACGATCTAAAACCGAAATGCTGTCCTTACTGCAGAGATAGATTTGTGCATGCAAATAGCTTGAGACGTCATATACGACTAGCGCACTCCGACAAGTTTGACTACACCGAACCGATGGAGTGTCCCATGTGTAAGCAAATTTATGCCAAATCCAGCATCAAGGCTCACATGGCGACGCACTCAATGGATACGCAACACGAGTGCCTAATTTGCAGCAAATCGTTTAGTACGAAATGGAATTTGAAAATACACAATTGGGTGCACGCCAACCGCACTACAAAGCCCTTCAAGTGTGAGCAGTGTGTAAAGGCCTTTGTGCGCGAGGTCGACTACAACAATCACATCAATTCGCACAAACAGATTAAGCCCTACACTTGCGAACATTGCGGCTGCAAGTTCATCCGCAAATATAACTACATCCGGCACAGACGCGAGCACCACGGAAACAAGAAGTTCACTTGTGACCTCTGCGGCAAGCTCTTCCACCGGCACTATTATCTGATTGAGCATCGGCGTATCCACACTGGCGAACGACCATTCCAGTGTACGATATGTGGCAAGAGTTCCACAACAAAGACTAACCACAACAAACATCTGAAGATTCATCATTCACGGGATCCGTTCACCTCGGAGGCGTAAAGTATTAAATATTTTATAAACCTTCTCCTATAATTAATAACATTAACATAAATTGTCTCTTATTACCTTCGGTATATTTTTAATCCATTAGATTTGTATTTTTAAGTTTTTTTTTTTGAATTATTTTTTTTTATTATTTTATCAAGGTATTTTTTCTCCTACTTCAGTGCAATCATTGTTATAGTAATTTTTTGAATTAAATTTGATTAAAATTAAGTGACACAGAAATATGGTTAAAAATAAGAACTGTGAGTGAGAATGTTAAGAAATGGATGGTTTTTGAATATTTTTTTGGTTTTTATTTTTAGTTTTTTTTGTCTTGTAAAGCCAAAGACTCTTAATGAAAAAGTATACAAAATCCGGTAAGTTTTACAATAATAACATTTTGCAAAATATCATTTCTTGTGGAATTCATTATAAATCTTAAAAAAATTGTAAGTTTAAATTTGAAAAAATAAAATAATTAAACGTGGATATGTACTCGTTTAATAGTTTAGTGCTCTCAATAATTGGTTTACGTCATTTAGTGTTAAGTGTTACCATGTTCATTTGTATTTTCGATTCACCTTCTAACTAAACCTCTTATCAAGATTGGAATAAAACATTTAACGCTAAGGTTTCTCGGTGCGATCTGCGATAGCTTTGGTGTTACCTTATTAAACTCAAATTTAACCGTAGCTTTCGAGTAACATCACATGGACAAATTTAAGGATTTATTTATTAAATATGTATATAAGTATTTGTAAGAAAATCGGTACTAAGTGTTAAGGCAACAAACCAGGGGCAGCTTGTGGTACTTGTTAGTTTATGGTGTATTTTCACTTTGGTATAACCTTTTTGTTTAGAATATTTTGTATTCAATCCTAAACAAAAAGGGACTCAACATTTTAATCAAACCTTACATTATATAAACATATATACACCTCCAACCGCTGAAGATTTTCCTCAAACTTGGGACTTGTGTGAAATGTAAAAAAGAATTTAGAAGAGTTTAAAAGAAAACGTCAACAAATCTCAAGCAACTTGTCTCCTTGTGTGAAAAGGGAATACGTTGCTGGAGTTGCTCACAAGAAGATATAACATCTCTAGTTATTTGAAGTTTTGTTTTGTAGTTTAAAATATTGGTTGAATGCACACGACAAGTTGTGTGAGAAGGAAGGGCAAAAAATGTTTTCAAGTGAGCTGACGGCTAAGCCAAAGCGTTCACGACGAAATAATCTTACTAATACAGCGGCTGACAAAAGTCTTCGTACGATCCCTGTTTTCCATTTTATAATACCAAAAGCAATAAATATTACCTTTGGTCATATTGGTTTCAATCTTCCCATGTTGGGAAAATAGTGGTCGTACGAAGACTTTTGTCGGCCAGTATATGTCTGTACTTCGTGGCATAGTGGTAAGTGCGTTGGACGGGCATTTCGAATGTCTGGGTTCTATTCCCAGGAACTGCGACCTAAAAACAACAATATTTTTCCGAGGAACTGCCTCTTAAGAGGAACTGACAAATCCTCCATAGATTATATTTATTTACAATCATATTTTTTTAACTATTTACTTTTACTAATATTATAAATGTCAAACCTTGTTTGCTTAGATGTTTGTAAATCAATCACGCTCAAATGGCTGAACAGATTTGTTTGAAATTTTTAGGGGATGGCTATTATGTATTAGAATAAAGTTATAGGAAACTTGGTTTAATGATACGAAACAAAAAAAGAAAAAAATTTTTTGGTATCTACTAAAACAACTTTATTTTACATAAGAAAAAAATCAAATAATTTTAAAATCAATTTTTTTCTCAAAAATAAAATTTAAATAAGTCTTTCAGTCGACTCTCAATTATCCGGATTTTAAGCCCCGGAGAAGCTGGCGGGTAACGGCTTGTGTCAATAAATGAAAGAGTGAACAAAATTTGGACCTTCCGAACAGAGTATTTACGGTACTCGGCCAACATTTGAATGAAATTATCTTTAAAAAGTAAATTCAAGTTAAAAGTTCAAGTGAGCTCAACTCCACTTAAACAGAAGAATTTCTTTTCAAGTTTCCTTCATATTCTATTATTTAAAAAGTAAATGTAAGAGATTGTTCTTTCGGGTCATATTAAAGATTCCACCATCGAAATCCATTTTATAATTTTGTAGACTCAGAGTCAGTCCTATTGAAGTATCTTTGTCAATTCACACAACGACAAAATCTTCCAATAAAATGTACTGCACGCGCACCGTGCGACATATGCAAGAATAAGTTGCGGAATTGTTTTAACTAAAATGGAAACTTCTTTAAAATTGCAAGTAAAGAATTTATAATAAATAATTTGTGGTTGTTAGCGATATAGTTGTGTAGTTTGGAGAAAATACTTGGCAAAAACAAGGAGGAGGCAGGATTTGGAAGTGCTCGATCATTAAACTAAAAAGATTTTTCTTCCACGGAGAAGCGTTCATAGCATTTATCAACTCGAAAGATACCATAGACGGAGTTGGATCAAGATATTTAGGAACCGATGCATACATCGAAATTCAGAAGAAACTTTGTATTGCTTTTATGAATTTATTGTATCCATTTCTACCTACGCTTCATGTTGAAGTACATGCATTATATTTACATTCGAGTAATCTGGAAAGATTAACTTCACAGTAAATTCTGAGTGAAACTCGGTATTTTTACCGACAAAAATGTTTTAGTACGGAAAATATTTCCAGCTAAACTCTATTTGTGACTTTCACAGCTTTGTCTAGATATTTACAATGATTTGTGTAAGTAGAATGTGGACATAATGCAGATACAATAATAAACCTGTAAAAAAAAGACTTGGTCTGTGAAAATTCCCCTTAAACATTATAGATATAAGAAGTAAGTAATAATATGAATTCTATATATGTACTTCTGTACTTCTTCGATGTTAAGTTATTATGGATTTTAAAATAAAAGTGAAAATATGTTGAGAATCCTTTATGGAAAAAGAAGTAAGTTAATAAGAAAATTATCGACAATAAAAAAACACAAAAATAATGCTGGTTCTAATGGGTAAAAACGTATTATACGTTCAAATAAAGGCAGGCCTAAATTTATGTGTACAATGAGCTCTTTTTAATTTCATTATGTTGATGCTTAATCAAAGGAACACAAAAACAGGTACTAAGACGTTTCTGGGTTGCTATAATAACTGAATCGATTATTTTCAAGATAAACATTAACAAATCCAATTTGTTTAAATGCAATTCAACTATTAACTACTATGTTTGAATGTCTCTTTCGCAACTCCATTGTGTTATATCCCTTCCTCAAACTTTTCCAATTGGCAAAGTATACCGTTAGCGATCTACATTTGTATCTTATATTGTTGCCTCGACTTAATAGCGTTTCTTTTTAAGTTAAAACAATATTAAAAGACGTTTAACATAAAGATAAAACATCCAAAAAATTAAGATTGATTAAGATAATTATTCCTGCATATAAAATTTTTATTCCTTCACAAAAAAAAAGTTTAAATCGATGTGGGGCGTGGAAAATAATTGTTGGTCAGGACTTTACAAGATAAAAATATTTAAGTATATTTATTTTTGATATAAATAAATTACTAAAAACAAAAAGAAACCAATATTATAAATCATAAATGTGTGTATGTGTGTTTTAATAGATTTAAAAGAAATAATTCTCATACTCAAAAGTATTAACGAATTGAATACAAAACAAACAAACAAAAATAATAATTTAAATTTAAAAAAATCATTTATCATTACTACACAAAGTTAGTAGATAACATAAATTTCAACAAAATTAAAAAAAAAAAAACATATTTTAAATAAACTAGACTTAAGAGTTAATAAGAAATGAAAATCAAATTTTACAAAATTAATTATTAATAAGTGTGTGCAAGTTCAATTCTAGCCAAATTATAAAATAAAAATAACAGTTTTATCATGAAATTTTAGAACTAACAAATAAAAAAATATTGTTTTTCGTCTATTTCCTTTTTTAATTTTGTTTTCCCTTGATGCTTTCTGAAACAAGCTCTAAAGAAAAAAATGACTTGCCTTCTCGTGAGCCGTGGTCCTAGCAAAAGAATAACATTTTTTGCAAACCAATGTAGAACTGATAATACCAAAAAAAAAACAAAAACTAAGTGAATTACGTTAATGCACTGCCATTTCAAGTGGCCGACTGGTAGGTACAAGCAACAAATAAAAAAAAAATACATCAAACCTGTAAGGAAACACACTACTTTAATAATACAACAAAAAATTCTATTCTTTATTTTGAAGAAGGAACAACGCAATATTCTGTGCCTAACTAAATTCATTCTTTAAAACCATGTGAAGTTATTTTTGTTTTAAATAAATGATTAACTTGTATTTAGAGCAAATACATTTACTTAGTTTTTCTTAACAATTTCCTTTGTTTTCTTTTTTTTAATTTTCTTATAAGCTTTGTTATTTATCATTTAAGATTGAATTATCAAAATTTGTTAAATCTTATTAAGTTAATACAAAAAAATAAATAATTCATAGAATTAAGACAAACAAAAAAAATATGAAGATGAGAACAAAACAAAAAATAAGTAAAAATAACATCCTCAAATTCAATCAATTTTCGTAAAGTCTGTTAGTTCATATTATTGTAAGAATAAATCATCATAATATTATTTTAAATACATTATAATACAATTATTTTAATTATAAATACAAAATAACATTAATTAAAAAAAAAAAAAACAAGAACAAAAAATGAGATCATTTTTACACATGTTCTAACAAAAATATAGCATTAACTAAGAAAAAGTACATCTTTTTACTCTTAAATATTGAATTATTTTAGCTATCATATAATAATAGAATTATTATTTAATGATTTAAACAAAATGAAAACTAGTTTTATTTTAATGGAAATTGATAGAGCATAAATAAATTAATAAAACTATTATTTATATATAACAAATAAAAACAAACAGAAAAAAAATAATTCAAGAAATTACCATAAAATATATTGTTTTTATTGTTGTTGATCTAATCCAAGTGGAGGCGTCGTTAATTGAACTTTCCATAAAATCAATAGATAATGAGGCCACCCTCCCTGGCAAAAAAGAATATATGTTATGAATATCTTGTTCGTTCTGTACATCTAAGTCACTTGTTGACAATAACGCGACCAATCAATAATAACAAAAAAAAGTTACAAAACCAAATGCTAAGCGAATTACATCAGTCAGCAACAAAATGCGTGAAGAAAATAGGATAATGGGGTGCGCAATATCTTGGCTTCTGTGCACAAGTTGCACGTCGACAAGGCTCCACAAATAAACCTGTAACTTAAATAAAATCACTTTTTTGAGTTTTTATATTTGGATTGACCTCAGCTCCAAATGAAGAAAAAACCATTCCCCATTTTTTTCAGATTTTTATTTTTTCCCCTATGCTTAAGGGGTTAATTAAATTCCCTATTAGGGATTTTTTTTCATTTAGAGCCAATTTAGGCCCATCCCAGATGACCTATTTTTAACGACCACCCTAATGTACATAATGCGAACAAATTTAAATCCTTCGTGCGGTTTTAAAAATTTTGAAAGAAATTCAAAAATAAGCGCCATATTAATATGTTTGTATGTATATTAGGGCGGTCGTTAAAAAAAAAAATTAAATTAAATTTTCTTTTTTTGCATACTAGGAAACTCACGTTAAATCTACCAAAAAAATCAGCTTAAGAACATTACTGTAAGTGTTGCCGTTCTTTTGTAATTCTTTTCTTTCTATTTTATACAATTATTTTATTAAATTTCCCCTCCTGTCCAAGCGGGGGGAGATATTACCCCCCTCCCTTAGTATTCTTTAGTATTTTTTTTCTTGTCTACTTCCCACCTACATGCTCTGAATATATGTATAGATTTTACGCGAATTTCTAAAAAAAAGGGGGCATTTAGTGTAAATTCATAAACGTCAAATGTTTCCGCATCACTGCTATTTTGCGATGCTGATGCGCAACGCAGCTGATGCTGATACAAATGCATCAGCAACAACGCATCAAGAATTTTCTTGATTCTAATTTGCTTGAAGTTTGCGCATCACTTGATGCAAGTTTGCAATAATGAACATGTTACGCAAAAAGTGATGCGAGTTTGATGCATTTATGAATGTTTGGCGGAAATGATTGTGCATCATTGCTGCAACGATGCGTTTGTGAATTTACACTTAATTTACCCCTACAGCGACTATAAGGGATGAAAATAAAATTCTGAAAAAAATAGGGAATTTGTTTTTCTTCAGTTAGAGCTGATTTAGCCCCATCCAAATATAAAAAATCAAAAAAACCATTATAACGACCACCATAATGTATATACATTGTAATTGTACATATGGAAACACGGCTTAAGTCCATTGCAAACTCAGAAAATGGCACAGTTTCTAAAAATATGTTTTCAAAAGTTGTATTTTTGCTCTAAAAATTAAAAACAACGGGATCTAAAAGAGAAAACTTGTGTAGCCTAGCAACATGTCCGCTAAAAACACAAACAAAAACCGTTACTATAAATACTTCCGGTTAAAGTCCGGGCAAAACCAATTTAATTTCAAAAACAGTCCAATATCACGCTGGTGAAAATTATTTTATTTTCAAACTTATATTTTGAAAACCCCGAGATGTTTGAATTAAAAGCAAAAAAAAATGCTTCCAACTATCATGTCCAGTTCTTTCAAAAGAGATTTTCAAAAAATACATTTGAAATTCTGGCTCCAACGCAACAAGGTCCTTTTGACACATATTTGTATGTATGTTTGCAAAGTTTATTACTTTGTGCGAGATAAATTATGCGTTGCTTTCATTAGTTTTCCTTTGAATTAAGCGTTATTTTAGTAATAAACTTTCAATTTAATTTTTCTCAGAATGAACCCAAGTGGACTTTAAGGGTTTTACCCCGCATATGAAAATGAGTTTTTTACGAAAATAATTATGATTTACAAAAAATGAAAAATCATTGGCCCTGAGTAATAGATCCGAATCTAGCTAAGGTTGACTTTATCACAAACATCCGTAAAAATAAAACACAAATTTTACTTCCAAATGCTTAGATTAGATCATTTTAAACTTAGCTTGAGGTGCTTCTAAGCATTTAGTGGTGAAATGTGTGTTTTATTTCTACGGATGTCTTTGTTAAAGTCGACTTTATAGTAGGGGAGCCCACTAAGGGATTTTGGGATTTACTCGAGCGCGTCAGATTAGTATAAAGGGGGGTACATTGAACCCTGCTGAGTACCTCCACCATATATCAGTCCTCTATGTAGGGCCGGGCGCCTAGGGCAGGTTGTCAGATTAGTAAAAAAAAATCGATAGCTCGAAATACTCGAGCACGTCAGATTAAGATAGGGTAGGTTAATTACATGCTGAAAAGTGTGTATTTCAATAATCTGACGATTTGAGTGTGACCTAAGGTAATAGGAGGGTTACAAACTTGCAAAAAAAATTGTCCCCTGGACATTCTCGAGCGTGGTTGAATTTTGTTTATTGTGAAGTAAATAATTTTAGAATAACGGGAAAAGTATAATCTGCCGTTTTTCTCGTCCCGTTTAGGAGGTAGAGATGATTTTCGAAAAAAACGATTTATAGGGAAAAATAAATATTAAAAATCAACGACAGTTCTTAAAATGCAAAAAAATAACGGTTTTTAAAGCCATAAATTTGTTCTTTAATCTTACATTTAAATTAAATTATTTGTGTCAATATTTTTCAAAATATTTGCATTTAAGCTCAAAATTTTTATAAAATAACGCAAAAAAAAAATGGATGGATCAATTTTTCTCAAAATTGTGGAATACAAAATTAAATTTTCTTTTTGTGGTTAATGGCCGTATTAATTTTGAATCGAGCACAAAAAATCGGAAGCTTTTATGTCTTCTAGTTTTTAAGAAAATTGTAAATTACTGATACTACTTTTTTATGAGATTATTATATTATATCATTATGTAGCAGAGAATACATTCAAATTTATTAAATGCAAACGAAATTTGGCAAACACCGAACATCGCACATACCCCAAATCCTATAGTGAGCCCAAGCAGGGCGGTTGCATACTTTTAAAACGCAGCCGTAATGCTGGCAGTGCAAGCAAATTAAAAATATCTCAAAAAGGTAGTATCAGTTACTTGCAATTTTCTCAAAAACTAGAAGACCCAGAAGCTTCCGGTTTTTTGTGTTCGATTTTAAATTAATATGAGCATTGACACAAAAAGAAAATTTAGTTCTCACTTCACAATTTTTAGAAAAATTGATCCCAACATTTTGTTTGCGTTTTCTTATTAAAATTTTGAGTTTGTATGCGAATATCTTGAAAACTATTGACATAAATAATTAAATTTAAATGTAAGATAGAAGAACGGATTTCTGGCTTTTAAAACCGTTATTGTTTCGAATTTTAAGTATTGTCGCTGATTTTTAATATTTTTTTTCCATTTAAGTCGTTTTTTCTCGAAAATTGCCTCTAACTCCAAAACGGGGCGACATATGTATATCCCCCCTCCCATAGTAAGAAATGCTTGTACTTATTTGACCCTTTTAAAATAAAAAACCGTTTTTAATTTTTGGCGCCCAAGTTATTATACTCTCTTCAGTGATTGAAAAAATCCTGAATAAAAATGTTTCTTCTTTTCAAATCGTCAGATTAAGAAAACCCCTCCAGATAATCGTCAGATGAAGGTTCAGCACATATGTAGGACATCGAGTTGAACCACGTATATCAAAATCTGACGCGCTCGAGTATTTCAAAATGGCAATTTTTGTTTGCATTTTCAAGAAGCTGCCGCAAGCTTGGGGGTCACTTAACATCCCCTATTCAAATCTGACGCGCTCGAGTAAATCCATTTGTTTTCCAATTTCTACACTCCCATACAGCCACACCCACCACGCAAACCGGCAGATTAACATATCACCTTTATTAGAAAGACCCAGGCCATACTATCAATATCTGACGCGCTCGAACATGTCCACGTGACTATTTTTTTTAAACATTTTTGAACACCTGTAGATGCTCCCCCCACCGATGAAACGGTATACGTTACTAACATTTTTTTCTCTCTCGCTCGAGTAAATCCACATTTAGCATCGTGGGCTCCCCTACTATTAGGAAAAGCTTACTATCTTACTTTCTTACAATGCAACATTTTGTGGACGTAACGGTCACAAATATTTTGCTAATCGGTCATTTATTTGTCAGTTTATTTCAAGATCCAAATTATCTTTTTATGAGCAATGATATTTATATTACGTATACGCCGTGTAAGCCCCCTTATTCCCACTAATGGCTGTTTCGTTTTAAATTAAGCAAATGAGCTTTTGTTTTGCTATGATATGTGTTTTAAATATGCCGGCTCCACTGGACATGAACGATGCCCAACGTCCAGATTTGTATGGATACATAACCTAAAATAAAAATGTTTTTTTCTGTAATTTTTTAACGGGAATATTTCGAAAAACCGGGCTGACGGCGGAAAATGGATTTAAGTTCAGCGCCCAAACGTTTGCAAAGAAACACTATTCTTTTCTTGTCCAAAAATTAACCGATATTTGTAAACCTGTGTAAAGTGAATTTCACTTAAAATCTTCGTAATTGAAGCTTTTTTGTTCATAATAATAATCAAAAAGGTAGAGGCAATATGATGTAAGAAACCCACGATATAAGGTTCCTAAGCATTAACTCATCTTTTTTTCAACCAATTTCAACTACAAAAACCCTAAACGTGTGCAATAAATATGGTTTTTGGGACAAAACCTGAAGAAAAATTCAAAGAAAGATGATGTGAGACATGTGTATTTAAATGATAAAATAAAAAACGTATTAATGAAATAATAATTACTAAAACAAAAATATTTGTCATGATTTTATAAAAAAAAACTTCGTTTCTCAACAAAAATTCAACTGCTGTTTGTCTTGAACAGCATAAGTGGTGAGGATGAGTGATAGAAAGGACAAGATCATATATACCTGCTATTATAAAACTGGGTGAAAGGCTTAAGATAGCAGAACAATTTTCGGGGGAAAAAAATCTTCTAGAATTAAAGTCGATTCATCGGTTTGGTAAAAATGTGTTATGATATGAACTAACAGAATGAAGAATCAAAAGAGTCTATAGTGGGGAAAATTATCTGAATGAATTTCGTTTTTTGTAGAACTCATCATTTGTTATTGCTACAGCATATCTTCCATTAGTCCAAGCGGCCGATTGATGAAGACTAGGACATCATCTGCATACATGTGAACTGAGCAATCTTCAACACTATCCGGAAGATCGTTGATAAAAAGTGAACAAATATGATCCCAAAACAGTGCCTTGTGGTACTCTTCCTACGTTTACTTAAAATGGGTCAAAGGTACCAGGCATGTGCTCAGGTGAGGTTTTGGGGTTACTTGAAAAAATAGGAATACATATATGCAAACAAAAATTGAACCGTTGGAGCGGTTTTCTTAAAAACTAGGTTTTTATCTATAAAATTTTAGTAACATTTAAAAAAAAATTGGGATGATAATTTTTAGAAAATATTAAAATATATTTAAAAACCAAGCTTCAAAACCGCTGGATTTTCCCCTTAGGGGCCAGTTATAGCGATCAGGAAAATCCATCAGGAAAAGTTGAAACAGTATAAAATTGAATACTTTTCCTGATGGCCGTTTATAGCGAACAGGAAAAATATGTCAGTTGACAAGCTGAACACATGTGAATATATGCACACATACAACCTACCGCAATATTTTCCTGATTGAAAAGCATACGAAAAATTTTTTCGTCCACAATTCTGTCAGTGGAACAGGAAAAAATTGGAACTCAAATCATTGGAACGATTTGTTCCATTTTGTTTGATATATCAATCAGCTGGCACGAAAAATGAATTTACATCAGGAAAATAGATAAATTCATTTTAAACAAAAAATAATTAATCAATTGAAAATGTTTTTATAAGAAGGTTTTATAATACAAATTCTATATACTACTGAAATAAATCAGCCAAGTAGAAGACTTAGCATTAAGGATTGGACTTGTTGAATTATTGATTCAAAATAGCTTTTTATGGCCTTTAGTACTATAAATTGGCGTTTCGTTCGGCTTACTCACTTGAACTCATCAGTGACATAGTGAGGGCTTTGTCATACGCAATTTATATTAAGTTCAGTTCAACTTACATGAATTTTTCAACGAAAATCCACTGTAAACTATATCCAACAAGATTAGAATTCCTAATCATTACGCTGGAAGTTTTTTTGCCCTGGGCCAGGCATAGTTTCTATATAAGAAGGTTTTATAATACAAATTCTATATACTACTGAAATAAATCAGCCAAGTAGAAGACTTAGCATTAAGGATTGGACTTGTTGAATTATTGATTCAAAATAGCTTTTTATGGCCTTTCCCTTTAGTCCTATAAATTGGCGTTTCGTTCGGCTTAGGGGCCAGTTATAGCGATCAGGAAAATCCATCAGGAAAAGTTGAAACAGTATAAAATTGAATACTTTTTCCTGATGGTCGTTTATAGCGAACAGGAAAAATATGTCAGTTGGCAAGCTGAAAACATGTGAATATATGCACACATACAACCTACCGCAAAATTTTCCTGATTGAAAAGCATACGAAAAATTTTTTCGTCCACAATTCTGTCAGTGGAACAGGAAAAAATTGGAACTCAAATCATTGGAACGATTTGTTCCATTTTGTTTGATATGTCAATCAGCTGGCACGAAAAATGAATTTACATCAGGAAAATAGATAAATTCATTTTAAACAAAAAATAATTAATCAATTGAAAATGTTTTTAGCAAAAAAAATTCTTTGAGTTAATTGCCATTGATTAGTGTAGCATTTGTGTTTCAAATCGAATGACAACATCGTAAATAATCCATTCGAAAATTTTCCCTGTTTCGTTTTCCTGATCGCTATAACTGGCCCCTTACTCACTTGAACTCATCAGTGACATAGTGAGGGCTTTGTCATACGCAATTTATATTAAGTTCAGTTCAACTTACATGAATTTTTCAACGAAAATCCACTGTAAACTATATCCAACAAGATTAGAATTCCTAATCATTACGCTGGAAGTTTTTTTGCCCTGGGCCAGGCATAGTTTCTATATAAGAAGGTTTTATAATACAAATTCTATATACTTGATTTTTTTTTTTTGATTTTTTTTTTTTTTTTTTTTTGATTTGATTGATTGTTTATTTATTATTTCTTTTTAAATTACTATACAACATTTTAAAATTAATACAAATGAGAACAGTGTAAGAAGTAAGTAATATTGAAAAAAAGAATAATTTTACCAAGTGTTCTACATAATACGTTCAATAAACATAGCAAAAAAAGAAATAAAGGAAACATTCTTTAGCCTAGCTAAGCCAGGACTAGTAGCGAATGCTCCATTAATAAATTTAAAATAAAAATAAAAATAAATAAATAAAGTAAATTTAGAGTGAGTGTTGTTGTTAGAGTATTCTACCTTTGAACTTTTAAAATATTTTCGATTTCCGTGTAATCAAGGTTAAAAAGCCATGATTTTATTGCATTAGAAAAGGTCGCAAAACATCTTAAACTTCTGATGGCAGCTGGAAGCTTATTAAAAACTGTGGGAGCAACAAATGAAAAGAAATGCCTGAAATGATTTTTTTTATAAATAGGAGTCTGTACATAATTCCTTGAATTTAATCTTAAGTTGTAATTAGCATTATCACGAATGGAAAGAAAACCACTTCTTAAGAAAAAAAGCCTTAAGACTTTATAGTAGTAAAGGTACCTTAGAGGAAGAATTTTTAACTGTCGAAATAAAACTAAACTACCTGAAAAACGATTTTGTTTGCAAATGATACGTATTAGATGTTTCTGTGCAACTAATATAGAATTAATTTTATTGAAGTATGTACCTCCCCAACATGTAATACCATACTGAATTTTAGAATGGACAATCCCATAATAAATCATTAGAAGCACTTTTTGAGAGCAAAAATTGCTCAAATTATAAAGTTGCCTAGTACAATTTAACAAATATTTTTTTAATGTTTCGGTATGTTCAAGCCAATTCATTCTACTATCCAGATGAATTCCAAGATACTTGAAAGAATGAACAATATCAATTGTGAAGCAGTTCACAGAGCATTTTTCGTTTGAATTATAAGGTCCAGAGGAAGATAATTCATCAATGAATATTTTTTGACAAAGGCAATCTGATGCATGATAGACAAAACTACAATCAGCAATTGCAGAATTACCTTGTAAGTTATAAAACATCAATTTGGTTTTATCACTTAAAATCATTTTATGAACAAAAAACCAACGTCTAAGGATATCAAGATCATAAAATATATCTGAAACTAGGTTGAGGTATGATTTTTCACCGTAAGAGCATGCAATATCATCCGCAAATGCCGTAAGTTTTCCTTTAAAGTGCTGTTTGAAGATCGAGTTGAAAAAAATTAAAAATAATAAAGGTCCAAGGACAGATCCTTGTGGAACTCCCGTGCTTATGTCATTTACGTTACTATAACTTTCATCAATTTTTACTTTTTGTTTTCGTTTATATAAATATGAAGCTAACCAATCATGAATAAAACCACGGAATCCGGCTGCACTTAATTTATCAAGAAGAATCTTATGATCAACGAGGTCAAAAGCCTTTGTCAAATCGATAAAAAGCCCGGCAGTATTGAGATTGTTGTTGATACCTTCATAAATTTCACCACAAAACTTTAAAAGTGCATCTTCGGTTGATTTACCAGCTCGAAAACCGAATTGACTGTCATCAAAAAACTTATTTTTATTCAAAAATTCTAAAATCCTTCTTTTCATAGCTTTTTCGAAAATTTTGGAACAAGCTGGAAGTAAAGATATAGGTCTGTAATTATTCATATCCTTGTGATTTGATTTTTTATGAAGAGGTATAACTTCAGCAATCTTTAAACCATCAGGAAAAACACCTTCAAAAACACTTTTATTAAATATGTATGAGAGAACGTCAACAACATTATAGGCTATATTTTTTAACAAATTATTGGAACAAGAATCGTCGGTTTTTGAATTAGAGTTCTTGAGTGAATTAATGATTCGATGTAATTCATGCGAAGTAATCGGATCAAAAAATATACTTCTGTTAGAATGGTTCTGTTCAATAACTGAACTACTCACGCAACGAATCAAATCAAAATCATAGGAACTATTCACAATGTTATTGGCTATTGAAGTGAAAAAGTTATTGAAACCATTGGCGACAAGAACAGGTTTAGAAAGTAACAACCCATCTTTCTCAATAACAATTTGCTTCCTATCACATTTTTTTCGATTAAGAATGTTATTAATAACATTCCATTCCCCTCTTATATTACCTCTATTTTTATCCAACTCGGCTATGTAGAAATTCTCTTTACAAACTTTAACTTCAATAGAAATTTCTTTACACATTTTTTTACATTTGTCTCTTAATATGGAGTTATTTGGAAATTTTTTACATTTGTGACTTAATTTGTTTTTACACATATTTTTCGTAAAAGAGAATCTGTAATCCAAGGCTTAAGACGTTTAGATTTACAATTTTGAGCCTTGAACGTACAACAACTTTCTATTAACGATTTTAGCGTAACAATAAAGTTATCATAGGCTGAAGAAGGATCAGTTTCATTATAGACAGTATCCCAATACTCAAATCGAAGTCTAGAGTTTAATAAGACGAAGTCAATTTTTTGTATATATCTATTAGATGAAGCGCACTCATTTGGCTGTTTAACTCCTATGTAGTGAAGACTAGTCATGCAATGGTCTGAGATATGAAAATCTGCAATTGAACTTGAGATACACAATTTGCCAGTACGGCTACTTCTACAAAATATGTGGTCAATACAGGTTCTGGAATTATCTGTAATGCGTGTAGGCTGATCAATGCAACAATCAAGGCCCATAATTGCCAAAAGTTGTACATAGTCTTCAACTAGTTTTGATTTAGAAAGCAAATCAATATTAATATCCCCAAGAAACACCAAGTTTTTCGCTTTTTCAGGTATTAATAAATCTTGTAATTCTCCCAAAAAGACATCTTTACCACTACCATGAAGTCGATAGGCACAAAAAAAATAAAATTTCTCATTATTAAACTCCACAACAACTTTAAGAACGTCCATTGAAGTAAAATTGAATTTAAAAACATCACATGAGTAAACTTTTTTAAAAAAGACGGCAACACCACCAGAAGAGTAAGAATCATTACATGTGGCATGAAAATCATAACCAGGTATACTAAAATTATCAATTTCATCACTAAAAATCCAAATTTCAGAAAGAAATATAAAATCAGGCTTATTAACACAGGAATCAATATGAATCAGCAAAAGATCAAAATTTTTCCGAAGACTTTGTATGTTTTGATGAATAAAATAGAAATGTTTTTGATATACGGAATTGCTATGAAAAACACTTTGCAAAATTTCACAATCAAAATTACACAGAGAATTGTTATAGTCTAGAGAATATAAATTATCAAAAATTTCGAAAGACATTCTAAGTAAGTTTAAGCAAATCTTCTTTACAATTAATAATAATAGGTTTGTCACCTTCTTTTTTCCTCATAAACAATGAAGAATTTCTAAACCACAAATATTTATAGTTTTTAGTTTTTTTAGAGTCCGCAGCAGCTATCCACAGTTCCCTTGTATATGATGAAAAACTTTCATTTAAATAAATTCTGTTGTTAGCAAATTCATTCCCAAACAGACTACCATTAAGACGATTGGTAAATAAATCAGCCAAGTAGAAGACTTAGCAAAAAAAATTCTTTGAGTTAATTGCCATTGATTAATGTAGCATTTGTGTTTCAAATCGAATGACAACATCGTAAATAATCCATTCGAAAATTTTCCCTGTTTCGTTTTCCTGATCGCTATAACTGGCCCCTTAGTCGGATTGAAATTTAATAAGTAACAGGCGCTCAGTTTAAAAATAAAACGGATTTTTGAACATTTCTTGTTATGAGAAGAAACATTTTTTTAAAATGCTTTTAAGGGTTCAGGCGAAAGATAATCATAAAATCGTTAGCGAGATTTATCTGAAAAAATAGCTAAGAAGATGGTTAGAGAACTGGAAAATTGTTTAACATTTTTTTAATAAGAAGTGATCAATATAATCGAATGCTTTTGAGAAATCCAACAAAACCGAAAGGCCAATGTTTTCAACATCCAAAGCGTAACAGAAAGCCGAACTTACTTTTATAACTGCTGACTCAAAACTGTGTTTGCTTCTGAAACCTGATTGCCATTTATACAGATTTTGGTGCATGTCCATCCAAGAAAATAAATAAAATAAAAGCATTTGTTCGAACTTTGTCTATTTATAAATTATATTTGACTTTAATATTTATTTAGTATTTTATTACACATTTAGGTTTTTTTAATTTCCTCTCTTACGTTACATAATATTTTACATTGAAATATTTTATTAGTTAAATTGTATTCAATTATACTCGAATATCTAGTTTAATCATAATTTTAAAAAGATTTTTCCCTTCAATTTTACTTGTATTGTTATTATTTCTTTTATCTATATATAACAAAATATATTTTGCAACCTAAGCTGGATATGCGCAATACTCGAATTAAAAATAAAAATAAACCAAATTTTTGCTTAAAAAATAAAATATATATTAAAAGAAATTTAATGTTTAAACAATACACAATACACAGGAGAGTTTCCTTATTTGTTGCTATGCTTTAGAAAATTAAATTTTAGTCGCTTAGTTTTACATAATAGCACTTCTGTATTTTGTTTAATTTTCTTCTTTTTATTTTGATTGTTTTAAAGAACTAAAAAATGCGAAATATCTTTATTTTATTATTGGATTGGAGTTACTCTAAAGAACGGTCAAAGCCAATTTAATTATTGAGAATCAATAGAATTAATTTTCTTTTTTGTTATTTGAATAACGCTTTTCATTAAAGTTAACATTCATAAAATAGTCGGTGATTTTTAATCAGCGATTGCTGTGTATGGTAGACTACTGTGTTTTGGCTTTGTCTTGTTGATAAACACTTTAATGGCTCCATTGAAATCAGCACTGACCAGGACATAGCCACAACCTTTCTTTCGTTGTTCAACCAAAGGATCGGGTTGATTGTTTTGTGTCTAAAATAAGTCGAAAATAATAGATAAATATTTTACAAATTTCATTCAAGTCATCAAACCTTTTCGTATGAAATCTCATCAGGTTCGGGTTTTATAATGGCCTCTGGATGAGGAGCAAAGATTGCACAATTGACAGTAGCATTATGTGCTTTAATACCTTCCCAAAAGTCACTGCGATCTCGTCGAACCTGCAACCCAAGACACTAAGTTAAACGAGAATATAATATAGGGTAATGTTTGGTAACTTGAAATTTCATGCAATTTTTCAAAATTTACTGTCAAAATCCATAGGAAAAAAAATAATTCAATTTTGTGAAACTTTGTAAAAACTTGAAGTTACCAAACAGGCATAATAAAACATTATAAATTTTATACATACCGAACTAAGTTTTGAGTAATCGTGGTTTGTCTTCCAAATGTAAATGCATTGGTTCTCGGAGCCAGCCACAATATATTTGCCATCGTGGCTAAAAGATGCTTTGATTTGAGACGAAACATTCACATAGCCCTTATATTTGCAACTCAAATTAAGATCACGTAAGTCATACAATCGCACTCGACTGTCATTCGAAGTAACCAAAATTTTATCCTCGCCTGGCATAGGCTCAATACCGCTTATTTTACGACCGATACGATTCTTACCACGAGTCGATCGTACATGAATCTGGGTGTGGTACTTCAACTGGTCGGTGTTGTAGAAAATGCACCGGCCATCATAGGATCCAACTACAGCAAATTGACCATTCTGACAGAAATTTGCTGCTGTAATTAACTTCGTTTGTCCATCCACTTCGTTCCACAGAGCAACTTTTTTGTCTGGAATATTCCATAGTCGAAGTTTTCCATCCAGACTACCACTCAAAAAGTATCGATCGTCACGTGGATGAAAAGCAATCGCTGTTACGAAATCAATGTGCTGGAAACAACAGAGGCACTCTTTGCGCGAGATGTGCCACAAACGAACTGTTTTATCCATGGAACTTGATAGAATAAAATAATTCTTTGACCAAGAGACATCTAGAAGATCAGAAGTATGCCCAATGTAAGAGCAAAATGCTTTTGGCATAAAAGGTCCAGTGCATTTTTCAGCGGCTGTAGCCATTGCAATGGCTTCTTCAGCCGAATGTTGCGACACCAGAGACTCTTGAGACGGAGTAGGTGAGGATTTTTGATCTGCATTGTATTTCGTTCGCATATCCTTGTTAAAAGAAACAGAAATAAACAACTATTGCCTTACACAAAGCTTAGTTCTTACTTGGAAAAAAGGGTAAGCGTCCTTAAGTACCCAAATGCGAAGCACCTTGTCCTGACCAGCAGTTGCTAAAAGGCGCCCACATGAGCTAAATTTCATGCACCAAACGGCACCTGTATGTTCTCCAGACAAATCCTAGATTTAGATAATAAATGTATAATTAAAGTGTGTAATTCCTAGCGCTACAATCTTTCCAACCTGAACGTGCTGCAACTTCGTAAACTCATACGGACCCTTATTCGTGCTAGATGCCTTTATCTTAATATTAATCTCTGGGTTCATAACATCCTCGATATCAGCCACATCCTCCTTGTGACGTGCATGAGACACCTCCGATGCAAGTGACTTAGCTTTATCGACAGTTTTACGCATTGTTGACCCAAAGAATCGCTTGATTTTAGCGGTTTTCTTTTTCAATCGATTACCATCCTCTGTTTCGCATTCTTCTTCGTCAGGTGCCACTTCACTGCTTGCCGGAATTCCAATAACACTCTCTTCGTCTGATTCTTTCTGCATAACCTCCAGATGGCTTGTTAGTTTTAGAATATGTAATGATAGTGGATTCCAACCTTCGGGGACGGGTGGTGGTTTTACTGAGGATAAAGGCATATTCTCTCCTGTATCCAAATTTTTTACAGGAACTTGTTCCAGGATTTCAAAATCTGTTAATTGTTTACCAGAGTCTGTGCGAGTACGGACATAGATGTTCATTTGCTTTAAAACATCTTCATCACCGGCTGACTTGCGACGTTCTTTCTCACTGCTAGATCTATAGATGAGTGATGGATATCTGATGACATAAACAAACAAAAAAACAAGATTTTGGTCAGAAGTATTTAAAATTGTTTCTTTAATTAAACTACTACTAAAAACTAGCATAGAAGTTTGCCTCACTAGGAAAGCCATCAAGTTGTTCAATTCAAATCAACTCCTGAAAGTCTTGTATGCAACAATAATTTCTAAAGCTAAGGCCATACGAAAAAAATATATGCACATAAACAACCAACTTGTTTCGGAGAGTCCGTGGAACACGCAATCGAACAACTTGGTAAATAACAAATAAATCGAAAGACCTGCAATTATCGAAAAAATGGTTTAGTCTTTATAAGAAAGCAACAAAAATAAGCTTTTAGCAACTACAAGTATTTTTTAAAATTTAATTTAAGAGATTTATTCTAATTAATTTTTAAGTAAATCTTATCCGGCGAGTGTTTATTTAAGACTGAACTTATTTAGGTGGACACAAAACAGAAGCACGACCACTTTTATCAGAAAAAGATATGAAAAGGTATATACAAAAAACTAACTATTTAATGACTCAAGATGTAGGCTGAAGTAGAGGCCAGATAAGATTACTATTAGATTATGATTGAAAGGAGGGCATTACCGGAAAGAAGGTATATTAAAATGAAAGTAAATCAAGCCTTTCTTTGAAGATTTTTGTTCAACTCATTATAATTATGTACATTATATAGGCCTAAAAGAATATAAAGCAAATCAGGGATAAATAAATTTAGATAAAACCTGTTGTTTAATATTTATTTGTTTCCAGTTTTAAACGACTTTCCTGGTTGGTATCAGGATTTCTTGGATATCACAAAATAAACAAAAGTGAAAAAAGCTTGTTTAGATTTCAACTCTAAAATCAGTATTAATCCAAGCTAACCAACTTCAATTTTAAATCATCATTTCCTTTATGGCAACTTTATTAATATGACACTATCACAATATAGATATAATAACAGCATTATGCTTACCGAGCCCCGTTTTCAGATATCGAATCAAAGCTTCTAGATGATGGATGGAAAAACCATTATCTGCTCATACAGTATATGACCTAATATGCGAAATAAGAAATCATCTTATCAAAATCCCAATCATCAAATTAATATGGGTTCCCGGTCATACTGCACACGCAGCAACGAAGAAGCCGGCTCGGCGGTTCTGTCAGGTATCCGTATCCAACTTTAATATATTTACTAACAGAAAACTGACTAACTTCATACGAGATTCCTTAAAAATAAACAGTAGAACTTATTGGAGCAAACACCATCATCACTATAAGGAAATCGACAGATCTCATCTTCAATACCCTAACATTCTAAAAACAAAAATACCAAATTTTGATCGAGTAAGCCTAGGACAAACTATTGATTTCCAGATCCAAAGCCAATAGTCCTCGTAGCTAGGCTCTTTAAGATTGTAGTTTCCAGGTTACATTTAAGTACCTGTTAATAAATAAATAACTTTGAATTCATAAGACTTAAAATAACATAAAAACGTTTAAAGAATTCAAAAGTAAAACGTAGGACCTGTTAATGTCGACAAAAAATGAATGCATATGCTGCGGGTATAAAATCAATTCATGTTCATCATATTTCAGGTTTTGCATCCGACATTCTCCAACAACAGAAAAGTGTGTAGTTCCATTTTTTTTTGAAAATGAGATTTGAACACAGTTTGTTGGATCAATCTCATACAAACATATCTCCCATTTGGCAAATTCGAAAGTTTCTTATAACCCACAGTGCTTGGACTTTCGTTTAAGCTCAGATATTTTATATCAATTTCCATGAAAATTATTTCGTTTAAATATTGTACCAGTAGAATTTGCTGGTTACATACACTTATTTGGTTTCACCAACGAAGACTATTTGTTTAGAACTTATTTTTAATTTTCAGTAGGTGCTGGTTGAGCCATGAGAACATCTACACCATTAATTAACTATTCGCTTGTAAAGAAATTTCTAGGTAACAATTTATGAGTCTGCTAGAACCTGTGATTGAAACAGTCGAAGATAACCTTCGTTTTGAAGCTTTCAATCCAAAGGATTTTATACCTAGCTTTTACACAACAAAACAAGAAACAAAATCATTTAATTTGTTATTTTTATTCTTACCTAGTTGCACTTCCTAAACTATTAGATCCAGTTCCAGCTAGTTTCGCCCTGGGAAGGTTTTCCATTAAAATCTTTTCAATTCTATCAATTTCCTCTTGAGTCGGTCCTTCGGCTTTATTTGATGCCTCATCACGTGGTTTCACAACATATCCACCCTGAGTAGCTTTATAGAGATTCAGTCCTTGACTAGGATCAATCGAGCTATTGCGAGGCAGTGCATGAAACGACAATTTCATAAAATATTTAGAACTAAACGAATAATTAACTGATAAGGCGCGTAACACAATACTCACAAGTACCTCACGCGACCAGGCGCAGAATTACTCTTTGCACTGTTCGACGGAGATGGTTTCGAATAAACTGACGTCGAACTATTGCCCAACGAGTGGGAAATTCTATTAATTGTCCCACCAGCGGCAGTCGTTGTGACGGGTCGACTATTGCTGGCCGCTGTTGTTATCGATGAATTTTCATTCCAAGAGTTCTCAATCGCTTTGACTATGTCTTCGCGAAGCTTTTGAACGTCTTTGACGCTCTTTATCGATATTGTGTCATCATCGTCATCCGCTGGTGGCAAACGAAGTCCTTCGTTCATATTGAATTGTTCCGAAGAGCTTGAGGAAATCTTTCTTGATTTTTTCTTTCGTCTTGGTGGAGCAATCGGGCCACTTGATGTAATACTGTCAGTTGTTTTCGAGTGAGCCAGCTTAGTGCTGGCAATGACATCGGGTTCCTGAAGGATAATTTTATTTGTTTGCGGTTGTTCCGATTCCATCACTACTTGTCGTTTCTCTTTTACCTGTCCACTCACCAGGGACTTTGTGTCATTATCACTACGACTGGAAGCGGTATGTGTATCCGGTGTAGTTGACTGCGAATTGGTCGCACTCGCTGTCAACGATGGAATAGGATTTTGTGCTTGCTGCGAGTTAGAGGAAATGGAGTTTTGTATCGATTCGCGATCTATACTAATTGCTGGGGACAAAACAAAAGAGAAAATATTATTATGAGAGCAGATAAGCTTTTTTCTTTATCACATTCAAATAAAAAAATATAAATATATTACCCGAGGGATCAATGCTCCCGGCTAGAATTCTGCCCACCCGTCCCAAGGAAGTCATGCTTTGGATACTGATAGCATCGTTTTCAATTATGCGGAACGGATGGGTAGGACGGTTCGTAAAAACACCCTCAGTGGAACTATTCTGTAGAATATATAAAATAAAAACGAAATTGACATGTGCGGTCGTGATCAAAGCAAGATTTTATTTGCAGAATAAAATATAAATAAAATAATTATTAGGGACAAAAGAGAAACATATAACAGTACCTGAGAATCAGGTGTCAGTGTATTTCCAGGATTCTCATCTTCATCATTTTGCATGCATTGTCGCAGTTCGCGAAAGCGTTGTCTACCATACTAAAATAAATATCCAATAAATGAAAAATAAAGAAAGTGAGAAAATTTTGCGTTGGTTCAGTATTTTTGTTTTTTTTTTTTAATTTTGATTGAGACAAACGATTATGGTAGAAAATCGAAACGCAGCACATGCAACTAAACTAAACATGCATAAACAACACAGATGGTTGTTGCCCCAATTATTGTATGAACAGTGTGTCACACTTGATTAGATTTAATCGAGTTGCCGTCGGCGGCGGTAGAGCAAGCAGAAACAGCGTGTCATAGGCGATAATAGGGAGCGTTTCTCCCATGCATTGTAATTTGGTTTACATAAGAAATTCATCGGGGCTTACGATCGTCGCCTTCGTATACATACATACATATATAGAGACCCCCATATATGGAGTCAATGATTATTATCATATTGTTTTGTCGCACATTCAAGCTACTGGTATTCGGTGGAATTTGTGAGGGGAAATTAGGTCTATGATTTATGATAAATTTAAAAACTAATAGCCTGTAAGATTTCGGGATTTTAAAATGTTTGTTTCTATTATCTAAAAAGTATTTTTTTTAAATTTTATTCTTTCAACAAGTAATAGGATTTCAATTTTTGTATAGTATTGGCTCATTGATCAATCGATATTTACAAGTAACTGATTTTACATATTCAACGATTAGTTGTCTTTCTAAATTGTCTTTAAATGGAACTAGAACTACTTTCAAAAATAGAAATAATTTAACGCTAGCAGTTGTTCTCTGTTAATAAATAGCCTACACTGCTTTAAACGAACTGAGAACATGTTCAGCATTGTTTAATGTAAAACATAGTGCTTTGTCAAGCATAAGCTTGGGGGGCATAATTATCTTTTAATATGAAGAATGCTGAATAAAAGAAATAACGAACAAAAAACTACTACGGTAAGCAAAATGTAAATTTTGTTATCAGTGTAAAGTTAAAATGGAACAAGTCGTATAGAAAAATAAATAAATAGCTCTTGAAATGTGATTTTTTGTATTACTTGCGATAAATACTCATATCTATAGTAATATATGTACATTGTTTAGATATTTTCTAGCAAGTTATGCATTCGTACAAAAAATCGAAATCGAGATTTTTTATCAAACTGGCATTTTGAGACGAGAAGCATTGACCCGCAACAAGGTTTATCTGTGGGCCAGCAACGCAACTACTACTTTTTGAAACTGTCCGCATGTGTTTTTTAGGAACACAAATAACTGCTGGAATTGGAAAGTCTAATGTCGATGTCGATCTGAAAGATTTTAACTCAAAATCTAGAACAGCTGCTTTAAATGGAACATCTGGGCATATTTTTGAGAAGTATGACTGAAGAGCAGGGTTACAAACAGGGGTATTTTGACCCGGAGACTCCGGTAATGCACTATGATCTCTGGGCTCCGGGTTATGTCAAGATTCCTCCGGGTTCACTATATTATTAGTTTATTATATTTCTCAAGGCATTGCTGAAACCAAACAAATATTCAAATCGAATATTGAGTAATAAAAATATAGAAATATATGTTACTCATCCAGAAGATTAAGGGCGATTTTTTTAGTCAAAGTTAAACATAACTTGATGATTTTTATTTTCAAGCTGTGAATTTGAATTTGAAGAAATTTCAACTTGAATTTCAACTCTCGAGTTGAAGTCAACTCTCAAGTTAGTCAACTTGAGAGTTTGTCTAAGTTTGAACAATAGTGACAAAAATGGCTCTAAGTAAACTTACAGCCTCCTTAACTTATTCTTGAAAAATTGGGCCAATTTTTGTTCTTATTTTAGCTATTGGAATGATGCTCAAGTAATTTAATAAAATAATTGCTCCATGATGATGTGGGAGTAATGAAACGAGGTAGATTTTGGAAAACCTCTCGGTCTAGACTTTTCCGGATTGGACACATGTCGTCGCCAAAAATAGTACAAAACAAACAAATTGATCAATTTTGGATTCGACGCGACGTTTTAGAGGAGAAAGAATCCATATATGGGCGAATGTAGATGAAATATGACAAAGTAGAATGATCGCATCTTTCGTCTTGAGAGAAGAACAAATCTTTTCGCCAGAAGATCAAATCTTTTCAACAATCAAAAACTCGAAATGTTTCCTCTTTATAATATGGTATATGTGCAGACGAGCAAAGAAGAGAAAGCGAAATGTGTGAACTATCGTGGGAACCATACTACAAGCTATAGAAGATTAGCGGTTGCCAAAAACATTCAAGACACCAAAAGTAAAAACAAAAGCACACAAAATCGAAACAAGCCTGCATGTTTTGAAAAAATGTCATCAAAAGCCTTTAAAAAAAACTCCCACCCTTGATTAATGCATACTCAGATTTATAACACCGTTAGTGATAAGTTTAAGTCTTATTTCATTACCCAAATGCAACCACCAAATGTACAAATACAACGAAGCCCAAACTTCAAAATAAAAAAAAGTGTTGCAACTCGTTCCATTGGTATTCTGGATCGGAAAGTTCCACAGACTTCTTACAGATTACACTAGTTTACAAATTTTTGGGTCATGGTAGGGTCCTTAGAAAAAATATATTTTCTAGACTAATTTTGGGTCACTGAACACGAAAATCAAAATTATTTTTTTTTCCAAAGAAGCGTTTTCGAGATATGCGCAAAAATCATTTTCTCAGCTATTTTTTCAGATATTCCCATAAATCTCGCTAACGGCATAGTTAATTTACATAAAATGTGTATTTTCTGAATGATGTGATCTGTCTCCTTCCGACGATGTACTGTTTGTATAAGTCAGACTGAAATTTTATAAGTTACAGGCATTCAAAGTTTCAAAAACGAGTATTTTTGAAAAATTTCTAGTTTTTGGTTGCTCCATATGGATAGAAAAAAAATATTTAAAACAATTTTAAGGACTCAAGTGAAAAACAATCTTTTTAACAAAGATTTGAGCCAAAGTTTTTCAAAATCGGACGATAAATGTAGAAGTTATTAAATAATTAGTGAAAAAAGGCAATTTAATTTTTTTCAATAAAAGTCATATAAATGTATATTAGGGTGTCTGTTATTTCCCAAAATCATTTTTTTAAATCAGAAACCCCTAAAATCAAAATTCTATGTCCTTAAATAAAGTTTTTGACCAAAAAATTTTTGTCTTAGGTGATAAATCCTTGCCTCTTAGGCCCTTCTCTTTTCCAAACAAAGGAGAATTGAACACACTTAACACCAAGACCAATAATGACGTTATATATATCGTTGGAAAGGTGTTTTTATTAACTACAATAGTTACTAAGAGAGTTAATTTAAAATCTCTATGTGAAAAAAGTGATTCGCTGGCCAAAATTGTGTGTCAGCACATTTTGGTGTGAAAAAAACTATCCTTAACTAGCGAATAACTTTTTTCACGTAGAGATTTGAAATGAACTCTGTTAGTAACTATTGTAGTTCATAAAAATACCTTTCCAACGATATACATCACGTCATTACTGGTCTTGGAGTTTGGTGTGTTCAATTCTCCTTTGTTTGGAAAAGAGAATGGCCTAAGAGGCAACGATTTATCACCTTAGACAAAAATTTTTTGGTCAAAAACTTTATTTAAGGACATAGAATTTTGATTTTAGGGGTTTCTGATTTAAAATAATGATTTTGGGAAATAACAGACACCCTAATTTACATTTATATGACTTTTATTGAAAAAAATTAAATTGCTTTTTTTCACTAATTATTTAATTACTTCTACATTTATCGTCCGATTTTGAAAAACTTTAGCTCAAATCTTTGTTAAAAAGATTGTTTTTCACTTAAGTCCTTAAAATTATTTTAAATATTTTTTTTTCTATCCATATGGAGCAACCAAAAACTAGAAATTTTTCAAAAATACTCGTTTTTGAAACTTTGAATGCCTGTAACTTATAAAATTTCAGTCTGACTTATACAAACAGTACATCGTCGGAAGGAGACAGATCACATCATTCAGAAAATACACATTTTATGTAAATTAACTATGCCGTTAGCGAGATTTATGGGAATATCTAAAAAAATAGCTGAGAAAATGATTTTTGCGCATATCTCGAAAACGCTTCTTTGGAAAAAAAAATAATTTTGATTTTCGTGTTCAGTGACCCAAAATTAATCTAGAAAATATATTTTTTCTAAGGACCCTACCATGACCCAAAATTTTGTAAACTAATGTTATCGAACGACAAGGCTATTAGTCTCAGAATATCTCCCTTATTATAGCGGGAGTTTTACTTGAACGACAATAATGTCACTTTAAGAAATCGGTACTATGAAGGTCATATTGAAACCGTTTTACTTAAGTGTTACGCGTTTGGCGTTAAGTGGAACGTAAACTTTTGTTCGAAAAAGAATCTCACTCACCGTTATTGTATTTAGTTTGATGTTTTTATTAAGTTATTGTATTTAGTTTGATGTTTTTATTAAGTTTTAACTATTTTTAATTAATTAAGGGTGAATATAAGGAATCCTGAGCAAATTAATCAACTGATAGAGTTTATGGAACAAAATCTTTCACAAATTTTGGGAGAGGCGTCTCACAACCAGCCGATAAGAAAAAACAATGGGAATCTATTTCAAAAACCTTTAATTCCTCGGGACCGCCGGTTAGAACGGAAAAAGGGTGGCAAATGATGGAAAAAAAGAAAATCCAGTAATTAATATCATATTTCATGTAGGTATCCATTTCCATATATGTTTGCAAGTTTGGTTCGACGCAAAGTTTAAAGTAGAACAGAAACTGGTGCATAAAAAAAAATCAAATTCAAGCAACTCGAGGAGGGCCGTTCAAAAAAAAATATTTGAGTGACATGGAGTTATTGCCGGCCTCTTACAACTTAAAAATGTTGTAAGCCCAAAGGAGTTTGGGGTTTCGAAGTCAAACCCTACTTCGGACAAGATGTTTGAACCTACCACCATTGAAACTCCTGCGGCAGCTATTCCAGTCAAATCAACAGCTCAAAAAATTATAGCCAACAGTGATGCTATGGTCAAATGGACAAAAACAGAGAAGAAGCAAATGTCAACAGCGAAAGATCTCAAGCTACTTCACCCAAATGGTTGAAAAACAAACCAAAGTGCAAGAATTTGATTTTTTGTAATATTTTTTAATTGAGTTTTACTTTTACGTATACCAGTAGGTAATTAATTGACAAAAATTTGTTTTTTAATACAAACAAATTGAAACGAGAGATCACAGTGAAAGTAAAAAATGTTTTCTCCATTCAAAAACTTTGCAAAAATACAACATAATTTCCTGTGCGGAAGAAGAATAAGAATTTATAGGAAATTTCAAGCTAATAATACACCTTATATTAGGTTCGTTAAATGAGCCCTGAAATCACCCTGGGGTCCACTAAAGCGTTTTTCTTAACACGCTTTAGGGGAATTCACTCTGACGAGCAAATTCTGTGTTTTTTTAGATCTGCTGTTGTCAAAATAGCCAGCTATTCACTTTTAGTTTGTAATTCTGCTGTGTAAATAAACTAGGCTCGTTGAAGTTTACCCAGGGTTGACCAAGGTTTTCTTGAAAACCCAGGGCGACTTTAGGTCTCAAGAAACACAGAATTTGCTGACCAGAGTAAGTTCAGGGTTTAAAAAAACGCTTGCTCAACGAACAAACCTACTATCTGAATATTAAATAACTTGTGAAGTGTAATTCAATTTTAAATTTTAAAAAAATCGAACATTTCTTAGACGGTTTTTAACATACGAAACTGCTATTATTTATTTTATTTTCGAAATATTGTTCAACAATAAAAACACGTTGTTCTCTGGTGTAATGCTCTATTTCAATTAACCCAAAACAACTGACCAGTTGTCAAATTGTTGCTTTTTTTTGGTTTGCCAACACTTTACTTCACAAATGGTGGCAAATTCAAGTCTGGCTCCTAAATTTGGGACACCCATTACTAAGCACTTTTGAAATGAAAGTTTGGTTTAGAATCAAGTATGAGAAACAATAACCCTAGTCAATTTATACTTGACTAATAATTAGAAAAACAAATATTGACCCAGTGATTCAAAGAAATGTACATTTTGGACACCAAGAAAATATCCTTATTGCATGCTCGCAGATGTGAGGGAATCAATTTGCAACTAAGCATACAAAAGAATTTTATAATCAATATCAAGACAAGGTTCAAGGATTTGTAAATTTAAGATTCTGAAATTGAACTTCAATGCTTATGATTTGGTCGTAATCAGATGATTATTTGGCAAAATTACCAGGTATCAGAGCTACCTTAAATTTTCTGTATTTTATAGATGATACGTATATTGAAAACCGTTTCAAGGCACAAAATATCAAAGCCTTTCCTTGTAACACTAATCTTATTGAGCAGTGCATCAATCTTGTGTCGATGGTTTGATTGGAGTACGAGTCAAGAAAATGCCTTAAATTAATATAGACAACAGAATTTAGTGCTGAGTTCTGATACAAAATATTTTGAACGTTTTTTCTGCACATACAAAGGCACTTTTTGGTTTGCTATTACATTACGGAAAATCAAATTAATCAATTAACTAAATCGTCATACATTGCTTCACCCTGATGAGGTAAGATAAACACAATCGTTTCTATTTTTTAAAACTCTTAAAATAAGAATTGGTAATTATCCTGTCAAATAAATGGTTGAAAATTAAATTAAAAAATCCTTCGTCCTAAATTTGTAAATTAAAAATAAATAAATAAATTGGGTGGTGCAACAGCTCGTGGAGAACCAAGGTCCTAGTGACTTACAACTCTCAACCATTCCTGTGTTCGTGTTGTTGGCAGGAATATAGGGGACCTTTTGCCAAGTCCAAACGGCTTGATGAGAAGCACTTATTCATGAAAAGTATACTCTTGGATTTGTCAGTTCCTCTCAAGAAGCAGTACCTCGGATAAAATATTCTGTTTTTAGGTGGCACGGCTGGGAATCGAACCCACAGGTTCGGCATGACAGTCCTACGCACTAACCATCATGCCACGAGGTACTACAATTTAAATTTATACATTAAAAACGGGAAATAGCGTTAGTAACCGTCTTTTTTTATAATGTAAGTTACCCTCCATTTTATAATTGTCTTTTAAAAAAATTGCAATAATGTAGGATTTCTTTAAAGTTAAGGATAGTTATTTTCTTGTTTTTAATTCAACATGGCAGAAAAACTTGTTGATTAGTTTAATTTTAAGAAAATAAGTTATCTAATGCTACAAAAAAGGTGTCCGAAAATGGTAACGTGAGTAACCAACATGTTTTAATTAGAATCCATTTTTTTCCAAATATGTACATACATATGAATATATTTTTATAATTTATATTTAAAAAATGTAGTAGTATTTGTTTATTACAAATTAAGTGAGTTACAATACCCAAGCGTGGTTCAATGCCTTTGTTAACTTTCTTTCGGGTTTCTACCTCTCTGAGAATATTTTCTCACACTTTTCTGTTTAACAAACCTTAAAAATTTTACTTAACAAGATACTCAACAGACATACCAACTCTTATCAGAGGGTTGACTCTCTCAAAGTCAAATTTTTGAACATTTTATGTATGTATGTATTTTGATATGTAAATCATTTTCAACAAGTAGTTTCATCACCAAAACTTTCAGTTACATATATTCCTCGCAATTCAAGTTTCTATTGCGCTTTGCGCTTCAATAACTGAATCAATTTTGTATGTATATTAAAAGCATAATATTTAAAAGAAAAATTCATACTGGTAAAAACTGATATTAAAGTTAAAACCAAAACAAAAATAATAAACATTGTATGTTTTACAATTATGGTTTAAAACGGAATATGTTCCGAGTGTTGATTTTATTGGATTTTGAATATGTTAAGTATCAGGACACGAGATCTGTTTTTGTTACAATAATTCAATTGACAAATATACAATTATTATGAATTGAATTGATACCTATCAACTAACAACACTCACCATTCAATGAATACTTTTATTTTGAGTTAAACAAAAAGCATTAACAAAATATGTACGATATCGTTGAAAATTTGTTTTTTTTTTTTTGTATTTCCTATCACTACCAACTTAAACCTTAACTGGAAGTTTTAATTTTTTTGTTTTATCTAAATTCAACACCGTGACAGTAATTTATTCAACCAATACGATTCATTGTTTAAAATAAAAAAAAATCAGATTAATAAATGTATTCTCATTTACATTCGAACATTAAAATTAATACAAAATTTCACAAACCACACGATAAACCCAATTGTGACTCAACAGAAAGTCGTTAAATTTATTCATGAAAATTTGAGGAATACATTAACAAAAAAAAATATAAACATAAATTATTACATTCTATCAACTGCGCCTAGTTAAAAAAAAAAACAACAAACAATGCAAATGAATTTATGTGTGAGTAGAAAATTCTAAAACAAACTACTGCCGTTGGACTGCAAATAAAAAAAACTTTATGAACTAAAAAATAACAAACAAAAAAAATTTAATTGAACACAATGTATTTGAATCGCGGTATGAATGGATGGAGTTTCGGTCACTTTCTGGCTCACCATGAATTTTAATATGATTCCATACGAGAATATGTACCTACCCAACTTGGGAAAAATGAAAGTGACAACATGCGATACGGACTGGCCCAGTTCACTAACTACGGTTGGCACTCAATTTAAATTATGAAAACAAATGAGAATAATATTGAACAACAATAAGCAAAAAAAAACTGTTCAAACTATGGAACTCCACGCAGAATTTCTTATAACACTAAAGACCAGCACTTGATTAAAAAGCAATTAGCAAGAAAAATATACTCTGCTCTATGTACTATGATCAGACCAAGAGATAACGACACAACCACTTTTCATTAATTAAAATCAGAACCGAAGGCATAGAATAGCAGTACTTGAGCTTGAAGCTCGGTTTGATTTGAGTATCTTTAAAGACTTTTACCGAGAGGGAGACCTAAAAATCAATAAACCAAAACAGTAAATACGTAGGAGGTGTTTCCAATTAACTGTGAGGTCATTGAAAGACTAGAAATAAAAGCATACAAAACAACAAACACACTAACAGGTCATTAAATTAATAAAACCACGTCAAGAAAAAAAAAAAAACAAAACACATAGAAACAGGTGAAGGACAACAAACATGCGATCGACTTACATTCCTCCGCGATAATGCGGGACAAAAAACAGGGACTTTTGCATGCAATAGGTCACCTAAACTAAATTTATTTCTACTTTATGGGCTAATGGCGTTCGACTTACCATGCCCAAGGGTTTGGGTTCGACAAAAACATCCTGCTTAGTGTATCTGGCATTAAGACTTGTCGATGGACTTATGGTGGAGGGCGTTCCACCGCCAACCGGAGTCGACTCATCGTCACTATTGTTGATTTTCACAGCGGGCTCGGGAAAAATGAATTGTTCTTCATTTTTGTTAGTTTCGGGCGGTGATTTTCGACTAAAAAAATCATTAAAACTATTAGAATTCATGGATCGAATTTGAAAAAGAACAAGTCACTCACCTTGATAATCGATTTGGGGTTTGGGAATCTTCAGCATCGAAAAATTCCTCCGAGCTGTCTGAGTCAGTTTCGAGTTTAATCATCGTTAAATATACTTTTTTATTTGTCCACCACCACTTCTTCTTTTTAATTTTGTTGTACGTTGTTAGATTTTAATTTTTTTGCATAATATGCGGAGAACTTTAAGGAGTTGCATGTTTCGCTTTGGTATATTTTTGTTATTTGATTTGTTCAATACAATCAAGGGGAAAATAGGTTTACTTATTGAATTAGTTAAGGGAGTTTGTGTAAAAGAAAAACTTCAACATTTTTCCAATTCAAAAGTTATCTTTTTTTTTGATGAATGAAAAGAAAAAATTTTATATATCGTCGTCGTCGTCCGTCCTTTGTACTTTCCAAAACAAATGTCAAATTGACAGTGCAAAAAAATCTATGTGGGTGTGTGTCAAATGGAAGAGAAAGAAATCACTTAAGTGTTGCCAGTGGCCTCTATGTGTAAATTTATGTATCTGTTTGAAAGGGGTTGGCAGTTGTTAGGCCGAAGCCACACTAAGAGGAAAAGAGAACGATAGGTGCATTTTATTATCCAAATGATCTGATCATGATAACTAAAACGAACAAGATCTAAGTGACAGGAGTATTATATACCCGTCTCTTTTTGCCTTATGTTTTTTTTTTTTCATACGTATGTTGCCTCTTTTAGGGCCAGTTGTACAAATATTTAACTCGTGGTTCAGTAATTTTAACTCACTGACTTTGGGGAATTAACTGAAGTTCAACGATGGCTCTGGCATTAAATTGGCTACTATGACATACTTGAACCTTGAACCATCGTTGAACCTCAGTAATTCCGCCAAAATCCACCAGTAAAAATATTTGAACCACGGATCAAAATTTGAACCACGTTTGTACAACGGGTCCTTAATTGCACTACTAAAACCTATTCACTTAAATATCCTCCAAGCCAGCTGAGTGAAAACTAATTTTTGGATCATTGAAATAGATCCAGATAAATAGCAGGATCCCATGTTGTTTTTGCAATTAAGAGTCAAAAATTTATCCGGATCAGATCATATGTGAATAATAAAATGCGACTGATGCTAATACCTGAGACACACTAGTGGTACGAATACCTTAGTATGGATACTATGGTATTATTAGCTATACCACAAGGGTGACACACATCCTGTTTAGCATAAACTGACAGATTTTATACTGAAATTATGTTTTTGAAATCGTCACCAAATTTTTCTCTTTTTCTTATTTAGTTTATTACAACAAAACAAAAAATTGAGTACACAGAAATACGCTTAGGCCATCTGCACACGATACGCCTCGTCATAGACGCAGACTGCGTTTCCGTGCAGATTGTATGCAGCGCACATTGGTTTCAAATGGCGTAAGCAATACATATTCGTCACAGTATACAAGCAGTAAATCACCTGGCGTACAGCAGTGTCGATATATTCGACGACACCCGGTCGTACAGGTTGTATTTTTGTATGGATCATTTGTGCGAAATGTCAAATTTATCCGAAAAAATTCGTGCTTTAACTCACAATATACAAAAAATCTCTAAAATGTTTGTTTAGACTTTCTAAAATGTTTGGAACATATCAGTCTCCCGATAACTTTTTGGCAGTAACAAATAGCCTTTTGTTTTTATTTTTTGGATGCACGGATGCATCCAAGGTTCTTCCTTTCTTGGATACACAGATAATAGACGCAAATCTTCTTCATCACTTGAACAACAAACACGTCCACATTAATTGATATCTTTGATAAAACTATCCTCAAATTCAAAATCAAATCGACTTTGTATATTTTGTTCGACGGTGACAATACGCTTCATGTGCAGAAGATTGGGCGTAGAGAAATCGTCGCTGCATGATGAATCTTGTGCACGGCCTTACTGTGCGCATAGAAATATTTGCGATTTGCAAGAGTGAGATTTGAATTTTTTGACAGTTAACATATTATTATGTTTACATTTGGATGTGAATACAAAGTATACATACAAAATAATTCACAGTTACCCCTGGGTCCGAAATCTGTCCTTTAACATGATATTTTGATTTTGCATATAAATGGGGGAAATACGAATATTTGAGCTTTTTTTGCATAGCATAATGTTACCTCTACTGGGCATTTTTTGTATAGATAGTATGGGTATTCATACAACAGCGTAAACTCATCGTAAACGTTGTAAAGATGAAAACTTCGTAATTCTGTCAAAATTTGTATGGAAAATTTGACAGATTTACGAAGTTTAAAACTTTACCAAATAAGGCTTCTTATCCTCAACCATTTAGAGATATCCATTTAATATCACCTATCTTATCTGGACTAAAAGTAGTTGAAGGCCATCGAACTTTATTTATTTCTAAGCTCGACCCTTCAACAAACGCCCTTGACATTAAAAATTTTATTTTTAATAAAATTGGAACATCGACAATTATAAAAGTTGAGAAAATGATACATCGTAACTATTCGAAATATGCATCTTTTAAAATACGAGCCCCAGACTCAATTTTTGGTATTCTAAACTCTTCATTATTATGGCCTAAGGGCATAATCATTGAATAAATATAAATAGAAGTGACACCGCATTACTCAAAGCGCTACTAGAAGGTGTATGGCCAATAGAAACAAATAAATAGAAATTATGAAACTTTTGCGTACGCAAACCAATTCTCAAAGGGATATTCATTTATTTAATATTTCCTTTATTACTGGTTTCCATGACGATTATGGGTCAATTTATTATTTTGTATTTAAATTTTGTTTACAATTTGTGTAATAAGGTATGTTGGTATTGGTTGTTTTTGTTTTTTTTTGTTGCCATGACTATGATTTTTCAAGCTAAGCAGAAGATTTTATTTTTCTTATTGAAATAGAGAACAAAATTATTTCAGGATAGTCTTATTATTATTTCATAATGTGTTTAGATAAAAAGAAAAATATATGTGGGAAGCTTAGAGACTTATTGATTTTGATTATTTATGCAGGGTGGAGGGTTCATTTTCGTTTAGTTTCTTGTATAATACAAAATAGTTTTTGCTCTTAGATTTGAATAAGGGATGTAGCGACATAATGTACTGTACATACGCATGTACTGGCTCAGTAGAGTAAGTCATATTTTAAACAAGATAAACACTTTGTTTTTGAAATCGTTTTGTCACCTTTCGGAAGCTAAAGTGCGTGGCTTCAACCATGAGAAGTGCAACAGGTCCATTGCTAGGACATTACTTATAAAATCTTGCTCAGAATCTTATTGATGTCTTAATGTCATAATGTTTCTCCTCTGTAGGAGTATCCACGCATATGAAGCTTTAGTTGGTGAATTCAGACCTGAAGCGATTTGTCATGAAGCATCGACAGATCCACACCTAGATAGACGTTGGTTTTGGTCTTGATAACAGTCGATACACTGTGTTCAAAAATTAGTCTTTGATAAATGCTTAAATGTTATTCTGTCATTAGTAGTAGTGATTTATTTGTTTCCATGATTTCGATATACATGTATATATTCTGTCATTATGTTGTCGTAAAATAAAATTCGATCGAGCTGTTGAATAAAAACCAAATCACTTTCTTTTCCAAGATGACGGCCTTCTCCTTACCCCGGGCAGGCAACCCACAAACTTGGTTTTATATTGAGAAGATATAGCCAAACACAATTCGTACAAAAAAATTTGCCCATCGATTAATGAAATTTTTAATACATTTTTTGACAAAATTAGCTTCACCATGAAGTTCTTGCACGATTTTCTCTGAATCTATTAATTGTATGAAAAAAATATGGTAATCTTTTTCGTGTAAGATTACATAAGCTACACATTCTTTCAAAAAAAACTGCTAGTTTTCGTGAAATAAAGAAACATTTGAATTTTACCCCCCCTCCTAAAAAATTAAACCCTGGCCCAAATCTACGGCACTTTTAAGGAAATGCTGAAGACGTCAAAACAAAGCTCTCCACCGAATTTCGGCTTTGACGGAATTTTTTCGAAGTTTTGCCATTTGTTTGTCTTATTTTCCTAGGCTATTCCTTTTTCTCTCTAAAAAAATCCTTAATTATAAATAAAATAAATAAATTGGGTGGCGCAACAGCTCGAGGAGAACCAGGGCCTAGTGACTTACAACTCACAACCATTCCTGTGTGCGTGTTTGTTGGGCAGGAATGGAGGGGACCTACAGTTTTTTGCCGAGTCCGAACGGCTAAATGAGAAGCACTTTTTCATGACAAGTATACTCTTGGAGGATTTGTCAGTTCCTCGCAAGAGGCAGTACCTCGAATAAAACATTTCTGTTTTTAGGTGGCACGGCTGGGAATCGAACCCACACCTTCGGCATGACAGTCCGCGTACTTTCAAGATAGTATGAAAGTACGCTAAATTCATACATTTTAATTAAGGAAAAAAATCCTTAATTAAAATGTATGAATTTAGCGTACTTTCATACTATCTTGTTTAAGACGAAAGCTAACAACTAATTAATGATTTTCTCAAAGATGAATGAAGGTATTTGGAAGATTCAAAAAGAATTTCGAAGCAAAATGTTCATACTTTAGAATGACCATAAACATTAATTCGAAAAAAGAAATTACCGCGAGTTTTTTTTTAAACAATTTGCATCAAAACGCATTCCTTTTTTATGTTTAGATTTGAATATCTTAAAAACGTGACGTGCTAGAGCAATTTCTAGGCCAGATTCGAAATCAGCGCATCAAAAACCACCAAGAAAAGTATATCTTGGTTCATGTTAAAGACAAAAATTCAAATGTTGTCACGCAAAGTAGTAAATTAGTGTTTTCTAGTGGATTTTCGGAAACAGTAAAAACACGTCAATTTTCAACTCTCGCCTGAGTCCAAATGGGTTGCCGCAGAACAAAAACCTAAAACAGAGATTTTTTGGAAATTGTTTATGCTTTTGTTATGCATAAGCATGATAGTAAATTCCGTTTTTTAATTAGTCTGCATTTTGAATGTTTATTCTTCATCATAAAGTTTCTTTGTTCAAATCATCGCTATAGAGCCACTGTCTAAAAGTCTCTTGTCTGTTGACTTCGTACTTCGATTGGTATATGTTGCATAGTAACACTATACTTTTCAAGTGTTTTTTCAATTTTGTTTATATTTATATCAAGTAGAGACCAAAACGTCTCATCATTAAATTCATTTTGATTTAAGACAGAATGTTTATGCATACCACATCACTTTTTACTTGCGATTACTATAAGGCAAGTTTTGGATTCATGCAAAAAAAAATTTTGAGATAACAATCAAACATAATATAACGATGATAGAGAACACCAACAAAGTGGGTGGCAAAATTCTGTCTGTTCGTCTACAGCCTAAACGGCTAGATCGATTTTCTTCAAACTTGGTACTTAGTGGTTTTTGGTGATTCTGTCGACACGTCTTTTTCATTTTTTTTTAGAATCAAAAATAACGGTACCTGTCATACATTTTTTTTTGCAAATTTACATAATCGTATTTTTCTCAAAAACGGCTCGACAACTTTTCTTAAAAAAAATTCAATAAATTTATTTTAGTAAAGGCTTTCTTTGGGTGGAAAACCATTTTTCAAAAATGGTTATTAATGGTACCTCCCAGGGAACCATTTTTTTAATTTTTGATTTTCTTCAAAATGGTATGACCGATTTCAATTATTTTTTTTATACAGAAGCTTCCAAAAAATATTAATAGTTTTGTGTACCAACATTTTTGAAAAAATATTTTTTTAATTTTTAAAAAATATTTCAAAATTTTTTTTGGAAAATCAAATATTTTGAAAACGGCATGATTGATTTTTTTGAAACTCGATATTTAAGACTTTTTTAGTACTCTCTAAAATATTTTTGAAAAAAAAATTACATTTATGAAAAAATAATCGTACCTTCCATACAAAAGTGAAAAAACCGCTAAGGAAAATATTTTTTTGCTTGAAAACGACTTCTACGATTTTGATTAAACTTTTTTCATATACTAAAATTAGTACGATCCACCATTAAAAATTATAAAATTTTACACATAGCAACTATTAGTAGTACCTGTCATAGAACGTATTTTTTTATTTTGAGTTTTCTCGTTATTGGCTCAACGGATTTAAATAAATTTTTTTATATATAAATTTCAGATAAGATGAAATAATATTGCATATCAAAACTTTCAAAAAAAAAGTTTTTGGATTTTTAAAAAAAGTTTCAAATTTTTTTTTTTGAAAATTCGATATCTCAAAAACGAGTTGACAATTTTTTTCAAATTTTGTTTTTATATACACATAAATATATAGTTTAAATCTGCATACCAAAATTTGTTCTTAAAAATGTTTTAAGAATTTTATATATAAAAAATTAATTTAAAAAAAACCGCTCCAACGATTTTAAAATTTTTTTCCCATACAATCATATTCCATCATGAATTAAGATGGCATACTTTTTTTTCACCTCAAACTGTCAAAAGAGTTGTTTTAGCTAATTTAAGTGTCGTATTTCATGCTTCTCTACATTTTTCTCTTATAATTTCCATGTTTGTATATACAATTTTCTTAAACTCGCAGTGTCTTGAACATAAGAGCAAGTACGTGCGACTAAGTCGTGCATTTTATTTATCTCGTTTAAGCATCCAATATGAATTTCATATTTGATGCATTTGTTTATCTATACGTACATATGTATAAGAGTAAATCTGTTGTTGATATTTCCACCAGTGGCGATTTCTGGTCTTGATTTCTGGGTTGGCTACGAATAATCCTTTGATCAAATCTGAATGTAATAAAAGCAAAAATTTTTAATTTTTTTCCTCTATAATGAGTTTTAATTCAACTCATTTATCTATACCTACATAAAATCCAGTCTTCACTCTTTTTTCAAAAAAATTTCGAGAACCGGTTCCTAAAAATTTTCACTTTTTCTTATCTTCGATAACATTTCTTTCTCTATTGACACATTAGACCAAATTATTATACATATATATTTAAACACTTTGAAAAATAAGGATGAAATTATTGTAAATATAGTAAAAAACATGCTTTTAAGCCTTTCGAAGCCTCTCAGCTACTCAAATTTGATGAAAATGTAACCTGTAAACTGTAACGCTCTAAAAAATTGAGGATTAATCTCTCTATAAAACACCTTATTCTTAAAAATCAAAGCAGTATTTCTCGACTTATAGCAAATTTAATGCAGTTGGGTCGACAATTTTTTATTTTATTTGGTTTCTACGGCTACCTTGGAAATTATCAAAATGTGAATTTTCTTATAATTAATTAATAAATTGAAAATCAATACTCAAGCTTTTGAGCAACGTACAGCAATGTTTCATATATCAAATTTTTTATTAGGATTGGTGAAATAGAATTTTGAAAAATTAAATCCATTTTGTGGACTTGGTTGATAAATATAAGCCATATAGTTTGCCAAAAGGGGGATTAATTTAGTAGTTTTAATGTGAGACTTTTTTAAAAACACATTTTTGATATTTTACTTCCAATTGAGCTTTATAATTTAGATATTTCTAATTTCTTAAGACAAATACTAAATCATAAATAAGGTGTATTTTAGTTCCTTAATATTCAAGTTATGTATTTTTCAGGTAAATGTGCTCGAAAAGCATATATTTATATAGATGCCCTAAGTTTGTTTCCCCCTAAAATTTCTTGTGAAGTTTCTTATAATTTTGTTTGGCTGAAAATAATTTAAATTATTATAATCCATTATTTGACACCTCATTTTGGAATATTAAAAAATTACCAATGTTGATAAGTTACATTTATACTGAATTCTTTCATTTACTTTCATATGCAAAAATTAAAGGTATTGTGTACATTTTTTCTTAGCTTTTTCGTGGTTTACAATGATGTATGATAAATTAAAATAAAAGTATTTTTAATTGTTAATCGAAAAAAATCTGATTCATTAAAATCCGTTGGTAATTAAAAAAGTTATTAACGTTTTAGTGAGGCCGGAACAATGTACAAAAAAGCATGTTTTAAATGTTTTAAATTCAAATAATATTTAATTCCGGCTCTGGTGTTAGATATACAACTTTGTGATTACCTACATATATTTAGTCTTTATACTAAATTTAAATACTTGATTAAATTTTTTTTTCTATGTTTAATATTTATATGAAATTTTTAGATATTAATGCCATTAAGTAGGTGTAAAAAAACATTACTTCAAATTGTTTTTACATTTTTTTCATAGTTACCATGTAAAAAATAATATTTTTTTTTTATAAATCTAACGATTATCTTACTGACAGTATTTTAATTATAAAGATTCATGCAGATTTGTTTGAGTAATCATTATATTAATGAAGCTATGTCGATCAGTTTTTTAATTAAAATGCATTTTATTTGTAAAAAATCATTTAAAATTTTTTTAGCACCGCTCATGTAGGTTTGATGGTAAAACATTGTTTAACATAATTTTGGAAGAGAAAATAAGCAAAAACTAAACATTTTTTGTTTTTTCAAATTGTGAAATTTTTCATCAACTTTTGAATTAAGAATGCTGCAAATCGAATTGAAGGCAGACTTAATCACCCCTTTAGTATGAAATTTTTTACCCCTTTTCAATGATTTTTTCACAAAATGTAGGGTGTCATTTTGGCTTTATTTAAAGACCTTAACCTTGAAGATTGGATGAGTAGAATGGGAGTTATGATTTTTTCAAGTTAACCATATAAAATTCAAAATAAAACATTTGCTTCAGATAACTAGGTTCTCCACTGGTGGGTACTGGTCGGCAATCAACTCACATTTTTCTACCCAGACGTTGGCTCTTTCAATAGAGCCAACCTGTGTGGGTATTTTCGTGGGTCTGTTCTTAAAGATAGAGTGACACAGCACATCGGGAATAATATGTAGATTGTATGAGATTTGTTGGCGCAAATTTTTGTAGCCAACACGGCCAATATTGAAAGAAAAATAATATTAAAAGAGATTCCTACTTTGTATGGGATTAATATAGCACGTAGGGGTTGCAGTGAATGGCTCGATTTAAATAGGTTTTGCTGGTTTTATAATGTTTTAAACGGATTGGGGTGTTGTTTTTTATCAACATAAAAGGATATTTTATTCTCAAGTTTTAATACAAACAAATTGTTCGTAGTACGTGTATTTAAGACGAAATTTTAGGGTTGGCGCAGCCAACCTAGCCAACTGAGAGGAATCGCCACTGATTTCCACATTTAATTTTTGTAAGTTAGTCTTAAGTAAAACTCCAAACAATAAAGATACCTCTTTATTTAATAAAACGAAGCTCGACAAATCTTTTATTTCGCGGCATAACACTTTCAATTGCTCTCTGATGTAATTCACGAATAATGGATAGTTTTCAAGCCATAAGTAAAAACCTCCCAAAAAATCCACTTTTGTATCATTTTTTGCATTTTTGTCCGCGAAATTTTATTCGAAAACCTCAGATTCCGATTCAGCACCCCCAAAACCATAAAGCAGGGAACAAATCAAAACTTCTCCACTATTTAAATAAATTAAATAAATGCTAAAAACACAATATGACTGGACTAAATCGCAAAGTAACGAAAACGGGCCCTGCATTGGGATTGGTCTAATCATCTGGCCTCAGTGCCACGGTGTGTTGTGTATCGGCTTTTGAATCACTTGATTCATGGATCTCTCCCAGATTACGGCAAAGGGCTTTTCAATAAATATGAGCAAAACGAAATACTCGTTAAATAGCTATAACTCCATGCTAAACAGCTTGGTGGTAACACACACAGGTTGTTGTTTTTCATTCAAAATTATTCGAAATTCAGCCAAATTTATTAAAAATGGTAATGGTTCTGAAAGAGTTATAATTAAAATAAGAATTATCCTGATATAAACTAGTGAGCTAGTAACAGTTCCGACATTTTGTTGAAATTAATTAACTTAATACAAAGTTCGAAACGATTTTACTTGCTCAGTAGTTGTTGTATTAATTTTGAGATCTCCTCTCTTTTTATGGCCATAACATCTTAGAATCACATTATTTCAATTATTAATTATTATTTAGTCAATCAAAAAAATTATGTCAGTCTCAAACAAAGTAAAAGTTTTCTAAAAATTATAAGTTGTTGCTAATCAAAACCTTATAACTTTATAAGATAATCTCCATCAGGTTTGTCTAGTAATAATGCGTAAACTACATCTATGAATATGCCCCAATAAGTTTTTAATTTCGTTTTCAACCGCGCGCCGGTACCTATTTGATTATTTTGTGTAAACAACACGTCTGTACCGTCACTGATGTCATAAACAAAATTGTAATATAAGTAGTACAATAACTTAGTCTGTTATACCTCTTTTTTTTCAATTCCTCGATTTTCGATTAATTCGATATCAAAACGCACATACAGTTGCGGTCAAAATAATAGTAGTAAGTAAAAGAATTGCATAACCTTTGTTTTGTAAGTTTTATATTGCGTTGATAGAAAAAAACTGTTACATTTTGACTAAATAACATTTTCTTAATAATCGGGTAAAAATATATTCTTTATTGCAACTGTAATATGACAAATAAACAACCGTTATTAATCAAAGCTACGAATTCTTCCGGTCAAAATAATAGTAGTGCACCGGTTTATGTAAAGAAATATTATTTTTCCCTTTTATTTCTAAAATTGAACATTTAAAAAAACCTTGTATTTTGTTTATTCATTACAACTTCATAGTTTTTGTTGAAAAATTGGTCATAGTTTTGTCAGCAATGGGCAGGGGCAAACACTGAACACTGGAAAAGCGTGTCCTAGTTAGGAGACTGATATCGGAAGGCAAAACTTATGCGCTGGTTCAATGCCTAGTTGAATGTTCACCAAGAATGGTAAGAAAAGCCAATACTTAACTGCCAAAGTCAGAAAATGGCGGGCGGAAGCCGCTATTGCCACCAAAGTTGTTAAAATGAGTCATCAGGCATTTAAAAATCAACCCCTTTACGCCAGCTTCTGAAATAAAAGGCATATTTTATGTTGATGCCATCAATAAAACGGTTCGTAGAAGTTCACGAGAACATGTTCAAGCCACCCACAGCCCTAGAGAGGTACCATTGTTGACAAAAAACAATGTAACAAAAATATTGAAATTTGCAAAAGAACGACTTTGACTGGCCTGGATAAAATTGGAGAAATATTCTGTGGTCAGACGATTCCAAGATTTTTTATATGGTGGAAATGGACCTTGTCAATATGTAAGAAGGCCACCAAACACAGAATATAGTCCACGTTTCAAAGCAAAAACAATTAAACACGGAGGACCCAGCATAATGGTTTGGCAATGCTTCTCCTTATATGGTGTTTTTCCAATACACCAAAGTGAAGGTATCATGGATTAGCAAATCTTTGTTAAGATCATGCAGGAAGTAATGCAACCTTATGCTGAAGATGAAATACCACTGAAATGTGTCTTTCAGTGAGAATATGACCCAAAGCTTACTAGTAAACTTGCGAAGCAATGATTCCAGGCAAAAACAGTTAATTTGATGGACTGGCCGCAATGTTGCTAGTTGCTAGCCATCTAACAATTGAAGCCCTTAGGGAAGCTATTCAGCACTCATGGAAGTCGATAAGCGAAGAAAGACGTGAAAACCTGATAAACCCATATTTCCAATGAGGGACTTGCAACTAAATGTAAGTTTAAGGTTCAAACCCTCAACTACATCTTATGATACAATTTTTTTCCTATATTTGCTTTTTTGTAATAGTTAAAGGCGGATTATCTTCGCACTACTATTTTTTTTGACCGCTGTTTTTCAAAGGTTCTTCAATAAATTTGAAAATATAGGATCAAATATTAAATTTGAATTTTTTTTTTTTTGAAAATGAAAGCATAAAAACACCAATTTCAAAATCGCATGGGTATTAATTTGTTAAAAATCGAGGGATCAACTTTTTTTCAATTTTGATTTTTTGAAATGGAGTACTACTATTATTTTGACCGCAGCTGTACCAGACCCCTATTCATATTTAGGTGATGCATCCACATCCAAACTAGCTGTTACTATAAGCGCTCAAAGTAAATGACGGTAATATTTTTATTTTTAGTTCTTATACTTACATCTTAACATCTACTTAATTATTTATTCAAAAGCCTTGATAGACCTTAAACTTGAAAATGAATATTTAAAATAGCTTTTTATGGCCTTTAGTTCAAAAAATGGTGTTTCGTCCGGCTTACTCACTTGGGCTCATCAGTGACATAGTGCGGGCCTTTGTCATACGCAATTTGTACTAAATTCAGTTTAACTTTTTGGCAAAAAACCACTGTAAACTATATCTAACAAGATTAAAGTTCCTAATCATTAAGCTGGAAGTTTCTTTGTCCGGGGCCGCGCATAGCTCCTATAAGGTTTTTTTACTATACAAATTCTATATAGGTAGTACTACTGAAATAAATCAGCCAAGTAGAAGACTAAGCATTAAGGATTGGGCTTGTTGAATTATTTTTTCAGTAGTATATAGAATTTGTATTATGTATACAAAAACCTTCTTATCTTTAAAATATTCATCATAAAATCGAACGATTTTCTAAACATTAATAAAAAGTTTTTGGCGTTTGGAAATTCTGTTTACCAACCTATATTCTTCTCCCATGCCTATCTCAAAAAAGTGGTACTAGAATATATGTAGCTTATTTTATCTCCTGTATATTAAAAACTTTATCCAAATGATCAGATCAATTGAACTCAAGTTGGATACCTCAGCAATGCTATGCAGCTTTCGTATCAAGAAAATCAGTACATTTATTATTTATATACTAAGCTTTGAAAAAAAAAATAATTTGAAAAGGCAACGAAAATCATTCAAAACTACAAATTCTAAAGAAAATTTAAGTTTCATATTAGAACACAACTAACATCCAAAGCAGACACTACAATCGTCCTGACACTCATCGTTTCCATAGCAATTCATAATAAACAAAAATAACAAACAATGCTATTATTGAAAAATTCCCTTTCGAATACACCAACTTTTTATAATTAAGGAAATTAATTTTATGTGTACACCAACCTCATCATAATATTTAAAGCGAAGGCAGAGCTACTATAAAATCATGCGGCCATTTTGCCCGGTGTCACCTTCTATTTATATTTATTCAATGGCATAATCATGCACGAATTCAAAAATAAACAATTTAACGAGAAAACTACATCTCGCAACCCTTTTCGAGAGACCCGGACAATGCTAAATCACCAAAGAAGCAGCTTCAACAAGTACTGATTTATTACCAGAATGTTAATGGTTTAAGGACTAAGATCAATACGGTCTATAAAAATATTAATAATCTTCCTCACGATGTTATTGTAATGACAGAAACTTGGCTGAATGACACATTCTTAGATTCAGAACTCTTCGACACAAACTATCAAATCTTCAGACGAGATCGACACCATTCAAACGACTTGGACACTGTCGTTGGTGGAATACTGTTAGCAGTGAAGAACTCTTTAATATGCACTTTGGTTGACATTTTTGAATCTTCTGATGTAGAAATAATATGTATTAAAATTAAAATAGAAAATGGTCAACTCTTCATCATCTCCGTTTATATACCTCCAAGATCTACCAAAAATATTTACGAAAACTGTATAAACTGTATTGAAAGCATACACGATCTAATGGAACCAAGTGATGAGCTCTTGATCTTAGGTGACTTTAATCTTTCGAACCTGCAATGGACCAAATCTACAGACTTCAACATTTTATCTCCTGTTAACCCGTCGTGTGCTAATGAGTTCACTATTACTGATGGTTTAGCCTCATGTGGACTTAGTCAATTCAATGGAATTTCTAATCGCTTCGATAAAATACTAGATTTAATCTTTTTCTCTGAAACAATAAACGCTGATACATCTGTAACACATGCCGATATTCTATTATTAGATGAGGACCGGCACCATCCGGCCCTAGATATAATGCTGAATTTAAATATGTACAATATTCTACCTAGTCCAAATGAAAAACTTGAGTTCAATTTCAAAAAATGCAATTTTGATCAACTTGTTAATTTATTGTGTAATGTTGACTGGGATCAAGTGTTTCTAAATTGTAGTATTGATGATATGTGCTTAAAATTTTATAATGTACTTTTTAATTGCTTTTATGAAACTACTCCATTACGAAAACCTTGCATTAGTACTAAAACACCACCATGGTTTAATAATCAACTAAAAAACTTAAAAAATAAGAGAAACAAGGCATGGTTAAAATATAGTAAATCCAGAGCTGATGAAGACTATAGGACATACTCCGAACTAAAATTTATGTTTACAGACTATTCTAATTTCTTACATTCAGATTACATCGCTAAAACAGAAAATGATCTTAAACGTAACCCAAAGAACTTTTGGAATTTTGTGTCCACCAAAAGAAAATTTGATGACTACCCTAATTCTTTGTCTTTTGAAAACGCTACTAGTCACGACTCAGAAGTGATTGCAAATATGTTTGCAAATTTTTTTAAAGATGCATTTGTAGTATCTGGTTCTCACGAACCCTTGGATCCACTACTTTCTAACAACAGTTTTTCACACCTTAACTCAATTAATTTTAGTGTGTGTGAGAATTCAATTATCCAAAGTGTACTTGAGCTAGATGATTGTTTTAGTCCTGGTCCTGATGGTGTACCATCATGTGTATTAAAGAAATGTGTTTCTCAGTTGTGCTATCCTCTACATATTCTTTTCAATGAATCTCTTAAAAGTTCAATCTTCCCTATTCTGTGGAAAAGTGCATTTATAACACCTGTTCATAAAAAAGGGTCGAAAAATGACATAACAAATTACCGCCCTATAGCCAAACTTTCTGTTATTCCAAAACTGTTTGAATCCATAATCTGTAATGTATTGTCTTTTAATTGTACATCTATTATTTGTGACAACCAACATGGTTTCGTTAAAAACAAGTCAACTGTAACAAACCTGTTTCATTTTACATCCTTTTGTCTTGATTCCTTTGAAGAGCGAAAACAAGTTGATTGTATCTTTACCGATTTTAGTAAGGCTTTTGATAAATTGTGCCATAAAACTTTGATTAATAAACTGATGGCTTTGGGCTTCAATGAATGTTTCTTAAAGTGGATCTCGTCCTACTTGATGAATAGATGTTATAGTGTGAGATTTCTTAATGAGCACTCTGATCATTTTATAGTCAACTCTGGTGTTCCTCAAGGTAGCCACTTAGGCCCATTATTATTTATTTTATATATAAATGACTTGAATTCAATTATTCAAAATTCCTCTTTTCTTATATATGCCGATGACATTAAAATTTTCAAAAGTGTAACTTCTATAAATGACTGTTTAAAACTCCAAGAAGATCTTTATAGGTTTAGGGAATGGTGCAATTCAAACCGTCTCCTATTGAATATTGATAAATGTAAAACAATGTGTTTTACACGCAAAAAAAATGTGATAACTTTTAATTATATGTTAGATTCTTCTTCTTTATGTAGATTATCTGTTTTTTCTGATCTGGGTATTGTTCTCGACACAAAATTAACTTTTGTCGACCACTATAACTATGTCATTAAAAAAGCCAATAAAATTCTGGGATTCATAAAACGATTCTCTCGTGATTTCAAGGACCCATACGTTCTAAAGCTTTTATATGTATCTTTTGTAAGGCCAGTACTTGAATATGGATGCGTGGTATGGGCCCCTTACTACACAGTACACATAAACAGACTTGAAAGTATCCAGAGAAGGTTTATGCGCTTCTGTCTTCGCTTTCTGCCGTGGTCGCATAGACATGCCTTACCTCCTTATTCTCAAAGACTCACGTTAATTAATCTTCCTTTACTCTCAAAACATAGACAATATATACAGCTATGCTTTATTATAAAATTAATCAATGGGTCAATAGTATCTCCATCAGCTCTGTGTCGTTTAAATTTCAGTTATAGTCAGGCAAGCTTAAGAAGACAGTTGCCCTTATGTCCGATCTACAGTAGAACAAATTATGGTGTGAATAGTCCATTAAATCAATTGATTTCAGTCTTCAATAAATATTATTGTGTATTTTCTTCTATAAACGACAATGTTAAAAGTTGTAAATTCAAAGAAACCTTTTTCAATTCATTATTGTAGTTGACTATATTTATTTAAATTGTAATGTAATGTAAAATTAGTTTTGTAAGCTTCTATCGTTAGTTATTTAACGAATAAATAAATAAATAAATAAATTTACCACGTTTACGACGACTTTACGCTGTTTCATGAATACCCTTAGTGTGATAGTATATTAATTTTGTGCCCCCATTCGTGTGTCTAGACATGCTCATAATCCCAGCATGGCTATGTCTAATGGAGGTGGCAAAGTCAGCTGTGGTAAGGTGATTCCAACAACCCAAATTAATCTGAATAGTGTTGGCTAAATATCAGTAACATCCAATAAATATAAAGAAAACAAATATTTGAAAATAAAGGGGAATCGAGAAGATTTTTCGTGAAATACAAAAATCAGTTGGCATAAATTCTCACTTCTCTGGGAATTAATGCTCCATTGTGTTCGATTCTTAAAAGTGTCTTAATATGTCCAACGTCTCGTGAAGCTAAAAATAAGGAAACTTACTGACGTCTGTCAAATGATTTTGACATATCGATTAAATAAATGCGCTTTCGAAACGAAAACCAAAATCCGGCATTTCGATTTCTGGTTTCCCTGCTTTTCTCCCTTTTTTTAAATAATTTTCCATTAAGAAATGTCCAACAAACCAGAAGAATCAGTACCAGCTGAAGAAAATGATCTGCTTCAAATTAAACCACTGTAAGTTACTTAAAAACAGTCATGATAAACATAACTTTTTTATTTGTTTACAAAGGGGTGCTGGCCAAGAAGTGGGACGTTCATGTATCATGCTCGATTTTAAAGGAAAGAAAATCATGGTAGGTGTTTATTTATAATTTATAAATTAACTTATCTTAAATTAACATACAATATAACGCAACAAATCCAGCTTGACTGTGGAATTCATCCAGGGCTATCTGGAATGGATGCACTTCCCTATGTGGATTTGATTGATGCCGACGAAGTCGACTTGCTTTTGATATCACAGTAAGCCTTCGCTATTAAAACAACTTTATTCTTAGTAAAATTGCCTCTTTGCAGCTTTCACTTAGACCACTGTGGAGCATTGCCGTGGTTCTTAATGAAAACTAGCTTCCGTGGACGCTGCTTCATGACACACGCCACCAAAGCCATCTACCGATGGATGTTGTCAGATTACATAAAGATCAGCAACATCTCAACTGAACAGATGCTCTACACTGAAGCCGATCTAGAGGCCAGCATGGAAAAGATCGAAACCATTAATTTTCACGAAGAGCGTGACGTTATGGGCATCCGATTCTGGGCCTACCATGCCGGTCATGTCCTCGGAGCGGCTATGTTCATGATCGAAATAGCTGGTGTTAAGATTCTATATACTGGAGACTTCTCGCGACAGGAGGATCGTCATCTAATGGCTGCGGAAATCCCACAAATGCGCCCCGATGTCCTCATCACGGAATCGACTTACGGAACTCATATTCACGAGAAACGTGAAGATCGAGAAAGTCGATTCACATCACTTGTCCAGAAAATCGTCCAACAAGGTGGACGTTGTTTGATTCCGGTGTTTGCTTTGGGTCGAGCTCAGGAATTGCTGCTCATTCTTGACGAGTACTGGAGCCAAAATCCAGAACTACATGAAATTCCCATTTACTATGCGTCGTCTCTGGCTAAAAAGTGCATGGCTGTCTATCAGACATTCATCAACGCCATGAACGATAAAATTCGAAGACAAATTGCCGTAAATAATCCTTTCGTCTTTCGGCACATTTCAAATTTGAAAGGAATCGATCACTTCGATGATATTGGACCTTGTGTGGTGATGGCGTCACCTGGTATGCTACAGAATGGTTTGTCGCGCGAGCTATTTGAAAACTGGTGCACTGATTCTAAGAATGGAGTCATTATTGCTGGTTACTGTGTCGAAGGAACTCCAGCCAAAACGATTCTTTCCGAACCCGAAGAGATTACCACAATTTCGGGACAAAAATTGCCGCTGAATATGTCGGTGGACTATATATCGTTTTCAGCTCACACAGATTACCAACAGACAAGTGAATTCATTCGTTTGCTCAAACCGGCACATGTGGTAAGTTTAAATGAAAACTACGTACCTTACTTAGATTCTGTCAAAGGCCAACAAAACTATTTTCTCAGTAATTTTTTTTAAATATTAATTTTAATGAATGATTCGTTTATTTTAAAAGTAGCAGTCGCAACTTTTGATTGAATATTTAAAAAGACATCATTATGTTGTTGGCTTAAAAAAAAAAAAAAGAAGTATTAAAATATTCTTAATAACTAAATAATTTATATCACAGGTTCTAGTCCATGGCGAACAAAATGAAATGTTCCGTTTAAAATCAGCTTTACAACGTGAATATGAAGCTGATCCGAATACAACAATAAACTTTTACAATCCTCGCAACACACACTCAGTTGATTTAAACTTCCGAGGGGAAAAAACTGCCAAAGTAATGGGATCATTGGCTGCCAAGAATCCCGTAGTTGGTGCCACATTGTCTGGAGTGCTTGTTAAGCGTGATTTCAAGTATCACATTTTGGCACCTTCTGATTTAGCTAGTTAGTATACATTTTATAATCTTAATAATGTATAACAATAATTTTATATATTTGAATTTAGAATACACCGACATGAGTATGTCTGTGATAACTCAACGTCAAAGCATACCATGGGCTAGTTCCTTAAACACTTTAAAACTTCTTCTTGATCGAGTTGGTGGTCCTGGTACGGTAAGTGTAGTTGAAGACGAAAAAAAGATTCGAGTGTTTAATTGTCTGGACCTGACAATTGAAGGAAAAATTATCATTATGGAATGGCAAGGAACACCTGTGAATGATATGTTTGCCGATGCAGCTTTAGCTTGTATAATGCAAACAGAAATGGGAGGTACAAATATCAAAGGAATAACTGGTGTTCCCAAACCTGATAAATTACACTTCAAAGAGTGTCTCATAGAGACATTACAAGATACCTTCGGTGAGCATTCTGTACCAAAAATGTTCAAAGGAGATGTCCTTCCGGTGACGGTTTCCGATAAAAAAGCAGAAGTTAATTTGGAAACTTTGGTAAGATTTCTTTGAAAGTGGTTTTGTTTTATTAAACTTAACTTTATCTTCTTTTTACTTAAAGACTGTAACCTGTAATGAAGATGAAAATCTACGACATTTTATACACACCGCGGTACAAAAATTATATCAAGCACTAGTTCAGTTGCCATGAGCTCTGTGTTGTGTCTATTTGTGTTTTTTTTTTTATAATATTAGTTGTTTAAAAAGTAAAATTATATAAATAAACATTCTGATCTATTTAGAAATTCGTTAAAAAATATATATTTTTGGTTTTTTCACGCAGGCCAATAACATTGACTGAAAATTGTTAAAATATCTACCGAAATCATCATTAAAATTAAATAGTTCTAAACAACTAAATCTGTGCACAATTACTTTAGGTATGGTTAATGCTGATATCTTCTTTGTCTGAAAAAACCCCAAATTTGATGTTTTCGCGGGATGTCGGAATCAGAAAAAAAGGGATACAAAAATACGGATTTCCACCTCGAATCATATTCAATTTCCAAGTTTAGAAAACATTCATTTTTCTAAAAGTATTTGTGAAAATATTCATGTTACATACTTACACATTATTTTCTTGCTGCAAAAAAGAAATACCTATAAACTTAAGAAAAAATATTTTGATGATATCGTCCCCTGATTGCAAGAACTAGGTAACTCAATTTTATAAATTTTGGAGATAGCAGAGTTCATAGATGCCTAGCTACAAGAGAACGAGGGAAAGTTTAATTTTTATGTTTCTCACACTTCAGAAATATTCTATATTTGTCTAAAATAGAAAAAAATTGGACGAAAAATCTTAAAAACTTTACTAAATAATACCGTTTTTGTCGGGATATTTTAAAAATTGAAAATTGAGTTACCTAGTTCTTGCAATCAGGGGACGATATAAAGTCTATGGATATCTCCGCCTTCTTCAAGCCACTCGGAATTTCGTCCCGACCAAGACTAAAATGCTACTTGCTAAGCCCTTATACTACCTACTGTGCTCTATGGGTGTGAAATCTTTTGCAAATTAGACTGCGACTAGCCGAAAATTGAATGTTACTCATAACAACATTGCCCGCTATATTAATAATCTACGACGTTATGATCACGTATCCTCTTGCGGTATGAATTTGTGGTTGTAGCCTAGACAGCTTAATAAACTTTCGGTCTCTGAGTTACCTGCATGAAATCATTAAAACTCAAGAGCCTGACTTTCTACACGGTAAGCTGTATTTCCCTGATTCATCAAGGTCTTTTGCTCTAATACTACCCCGATACAATTTTCTTAATACTGAGCGCCAATTTTTTATTCATATTGTACGCCATTGGAACTCTGCCCATTGCAATGAAAAAAACAAGAAGTATAAGTAGATTTAAATTTTTACTTTTCAACAATTTGGCAAATGATTGATGGTATATTTCCTTTTCCTTTATTATTACATAAAAATATAAATAGAAATTTTTAGGTATATAATTTTTTAATGTCCTACCTTGTAAGCGATTTTTGAAATAAATAAATAAAAATAAGTAAATTAATCGATCAAATTTCTGCTTTGTCTTCTTCGAAGTAGTCATTGTCACTCACATTTGCACCACCGTCTCTTTTTGAGAAATTTTACGAAGAAAATACGGCTTTGATTTTAATAAATGATAGAATTCTATGCATATGTGTTATGTACATACATCAAATTGCATTTTACCAAGAGTATTCCTTTAAAAGAATTGATTTGTAAGTGAGTTTTTTCTATTGTCCCAAAAACATTGATTTCAACTCATTCGTGCGATTGCCTATGAAAAAAAAAGACAACACCTCTACTTGGATAAGATTTACCCAAAATTATTTTTTACGAGCATGCTGGAGTTTTTTTTAACGGGATAGCTTTTTTGAAGCCGGAAATAATTCCGCGAAAAAGGATAGATACCAGCATTAGTTATTGTCTATATATTTTGATAAACAAAAATTAGCCAAAAACTGTTAAAAGCTATACATACGTGATTTTTGGCTTTCTCTTAAACGGCTGCACTGATTTCGATCAGAATCTACTTACAAATGAAGTATGTAAGTTATATTTTTGAGTTTTAAAACAGTTTTTTTTGCTTTTTGCCAAAAAAACTTTTAATAGTGCACGCTTATTAACATATTTTTACTCGAAAAAATGAAAAATTGTTAAGCAGCAGAAAATGGTGAAGATTTTTGTTTTGTTTGAAATATCTGAAAAAGGGGTGATAAGGTCCACATAAAATAGTTAAATCTGGTGTTTTATCAGACCATCATGATTGATTATTTTATATAAAAATGAATGTAAAACCAAAATTTTTTGGTTCGATTAATAACACGGGAGTTCCCATGTAAATTAAACGTCTTAATACCTAAATAATAAAATAAATAAATTGGGTGGCGCAACAGCTCATGGAGAACCAGGGCTTAGTGACTTACAACTCTCAACCATTCCTGTGTGCGTGTTATTGGCAGGAATGGAGGGGACCTACAGTTTTTTGCCGAGTCCGAACGGCTAAATGAGCAGCACTTATTCATGACAAGTATACTCTTGGAGGATTTGTCAGTTCCTCGCAAGAGGCAGTACCTCTGTTTCTGTTTTTAGGTGGCACCGGCTGGGAAACAGTCTTAATACCTATTAAGTTTTAAATTTTAAGAAAAATCAACAAACAAGTTTTATTAAGTAATTCAAGAAAAAAAAAACCCGAAAAGAGCGAAAATCCAATCCCTTCTATATGGGCAAAGTATGGACTTAGAGCCACGTGTAAATGACCTCGGACAAAATATTTTATGGCCAAATCTTTTTCTGTAGGGTATACACTTTTGATTAAGTTGGTGTCTGCTATTTTAAAATGATTTTGAGAATAACGGACACCATATTAGGGGCGTAGCGTCACAACGCCCAAATCGCAAAATGACACAACGCCCAAAAACCCTTCGAGAAAATTGTTGTTATAGAATTGTATTTGTAATTAAGCTTATCTGTCATAAAATTTTGGCTTCGTCATTTTTATTTGGGCGTTGTGTTATAACCCTATCACCAAAAAAAAAAATTTGTTTGGGCTTTGTGTCATGCTCTTAAAGTGTAAAATATGAAAAGCAAGTGGAATTCAAAAAAATATCTAAAGACGTGTGTGAAAGGTACATATTCTAATAATGACTTTTGTAATGGTGAGGGGAGAAATACGCCACGTGGGAGAGGCGCGGTGAACAGAAAACCTGTCACTTAATGCGGGGCGGCGCAGCGTGACCCGGCGGGGCGAGTACCAGCGCGACCCGGTGCGACGTGACTCACCAATCTTTGAAGAGTCCTATTTTGATTATATTTTTTGAATTTAATCAATATTGTGTGAATACGATGCTTATACACATATGCAATTTCGAATTTACTACAGCAATCAAACGGCTTAGAGAAACTTTGTGTTTTTTCTTAACAATTTTACATAATCATTTTTATTTTCAAAAAAATTCAATAAATTATTTTTAGTAAAGGCCCCCTTTGGTTGGGAAACCATTTTTCAAAAATGGTTATAAATAATACCGCTCAAAGACCTACTTTTTTTAATTTTCGATTTTCTTCAAAACGGTGAGACTGATTTCAATATTCTTTTTTATACAGAAGCTTTCAAAAAATGCAGATATTATTGTGTACCAAAATTTTCAAAAAATATTTATTGAATTATTAAAAAATGTTTCCAATTTTCGTTTTTGAAAATCAAATATTTCTCAAAAACGGCTCCTAGGATTTTCATTAAACTTTTTTCGTGTGCTAAAAATAGTGCAATCTACTACAGAAAATTATAAAATTTTGCACTTAGTAACTATTGGTAGTTTTTTTTTATTTTGAATTTTCTCACTATCAGCCGAATGGATTTAATTTTTTTTCTTATATACAAATTTCAAATAAGTTTAAATAATCTTGCATATAAAAACTAAAAAAATTCTTTTTAATTTTAAAAAAAGTTTCAAACTATTTTTTTGAAAATTTGGTATATCAAAAAGGGGTTGACATTTTTTTTTGAAATTTTATTTTTATGTGCAAATAAATAAATACTTAAGATTTGCATACCAAATTGTGTCCTTAAATTTTTTTAAAGATTTTGATATATGGGTGTTTCCATCGTTTCAGGTGTGACAGTGAGACCCCATATTTTATTAATTATTCACATACTAATCCCAATTTATAAATTGAAACTTTACTAATCTACAGGACACCTGAAGTCCTTTAAATAAATTAGTATATAGTAACAGGTAAAATAGAATTAATAAAACAAAAAAATTAGTACCATTATGAAACTTGCTGAAAACGTTTCATGTATTATGAGAATGAAAAATCAAACGATTCTATACAAATATTTAACATGGAAGGGTGTTTTTTAGGGGAGAGGGGGGGGGGGGGGGGTTACGTTAGGTAAGGTTAGGTGGGGTGATGATCCGGCAAGCCGAAAACATCTCACTCGGATCTTAATGGATCCATTGTGCTCCCCGGGATGTGAGAAATGTAGCAATAGGAGGGAAAGAGGAGGGATTTAGTGGAAGTTTTGGGAATGGGGTGCCTCCATGAACCATCCTGTGCTTTGAATGAATTTCAGGATGTTTTTCAGTGGCAAAAGAGAGACGTTGCCCAGTTCGTCGAAGAAATATTCTCCGAGGGCTGCTTTTCTTATTCTGGCTAGGCTGGGGCATTCACAGAGGAAGTGAGAAGAGCCCTCCTCCACCTCTTTGTCCTGACACCCTCTGCATAAGTCATATGTGCCGATGCCCATTCTGCTCATGTGGGTTCCCATTGAGTTGTGACCCGTAAGGATTCCAACCAAGAGAGACAATTGAGGTCTGCTTAGCTAAGTAAGTACTCCGTTTTATTCTTTGAAATATCTGGCCAAAGATTCCTTGAAACCCGACAGGTGTCAATTGTTGACCATCTATCGTTAGCGGCCTTGAGGAAGCTTTGGTGAATTCTACTCTTTTCTTGCTCCAGTGGCATAAGTACCCAAGGTACAGTTTGGCTCGGTTCAAGTAGTGAACCGTTTTTGGCCAATTCATCAGCCATTTCGTTACCATAAATGTGACCAGGGACCCATCGAAGAGTGATTGAATTTGTTTCGCCAAATTATCTCAATTCACTACGGCAGCGATCAACTAGTTTTGACTTCGTGATAATTGACGAAATGGCTCTGATTGCCGCCTGGCTGTCTATGAAGATATCAATGTTTTTGTTCGTTAGTTCGCATATTGATAGGCATTTTGCAGCCTCGCAAACTTTTTGGTTGGCTACCGGCCGCACCTTAACCTCATTAATCCCCACTCTTAATTTGAAGCCTCTCGATGGAAGCTTTGCCATCGTCTCGCTGTTCAGCATCAGAATAGCTTTCTGGCCTATTTTTGTAGGCGCTTCCATCTTGAGGATCTGCCAGTCGCTGCTAGGGAAGCTGGGATTTTGTGCCCGCAGGAGGTTCCCCAACAATTCTTTTGTCATACCTGGGCCCGGTACATTTATCCGGATTTTTGGTCTGGTGGGAAGGTCACTTTTGAAGGCAACTCCATCTTACCCCTTCAAGTAACCCCTCTATACCGTTGACGGTGGCTTGAAGCCATTTCAGCGTTGGTTCATCACTACAGGAAAGGATTTTGAATCCTTTGATGGTCGACAGCGGCTCGAAAGTTGGCACGAACCCGGTGAAGGCAAGGATCTCGTTGTTTATACACTCGAGAAGCCTTACCTCCACCCGAGCCCACTGCTCGCTGGTTAGCAGCTTTTCGGTGCTCCCCTTATTTATAACCGCCACCTGAAGGCTCTCAGCTACAAACGTCAGCAAGAGTAGCGGCCGTCTTTGGCTTCTAATTGACAGTCCTCTTTCTTTGACTGCTGGTTTCAGTATGCTCGACCCTTAAGTGCTTTGGACATTTGCTGGTCCCACTCTAGGATTACTGCCAGCAGCCAAACTGGAGGAAGAGGCACCCTGATTCGCAGGTTGGTCTTTCATTGGTCTGGGTAGGCCCTGTTTGGGCTCGACTGGTGTCTTGTTCTTTAGCTCCGTCTTGGCAAGAAGCTTTCGAGCCCAGCTCAATCGCTTCCAGTCTCTGAGACTGAGTTTTTTAGTGTCACCTTGGAAATACCTTCGCACGGCCCTCTTAGCATTTTCGATCCTTTTCAGGACTGGGGCATGATCCCCTCCCTTATTCTGTGCACGCGGATGTTCCATTTTCTCTTCAATCGGGTTTGGCCCATGCGAGCATCGATTTTCAGAGCTGGAAGCCCCTACAGTCTCAGAAGACCCAGGGCCATCCACACAGACTTCGTTCGGTTTACAATCCCCAGATCCATTATTTGGCGTCGAAGTAACCTTGGCACCTGACACCACCAGGATTTTGGCCAAAGTCTCGCTTTGAGGAGGTTCTTTCATCTGCTCTTTCACAGGGTTTTCAGCCACTGTGACATCTGCGTCCGAGCTGTCCGAACTGGCGAAAGATTGGTAGTCATCATCATTGAGGATACGATTTTCCTCATCCGACGCCACCTCTCCATAGCCAGCTCCAACAGCACCGTCCTCAGAGTCAGTAAGATTCATGAGGTATTCAGTAAATGCCTCATCAATCTTACTGGCATTACCACTGCTATGGGCAGGCATGCATTGTGTTGCGTTGCTGTTAACAATTTGTGTCACTGGCGGCTTAGCTTCTCCTGAAGCCAAGCCCTCGCCGGCAGCCGTGACCTCTGCCGACACTTGAGCGTATATCCCCACTCGATTTTCATTTCCGTTGTTAACTTTTTCCATAATTGGCATAATAGATTGACATCTCTGTTGTTTGTTTGGTTTTTCTTAGTAATTCCACCCCGCAGCTGGGTTGCTGGAGAGTAAAACGCAGACCCCCACCACATCATGGTGAAAACCATCGGGGGGGGAGAGGGGGGGCTGGAAATTATGGTGTATCAAACAAAAAACTTAGCAATGGTGCAACCTAAGCATATGACACATGTTTTTAAAGTAGTTTTGAATGCTGAATCAAATGACACCAAAACGGCATCCTGAAAAAAGTTATTGTCATTTTTATGCACCGATGACTATTTTCAGTATAAAAGTAAAATATTACCGGAAACCAGTAGAAAATACTGGTTCATCGATGAAACTTGGCATCAATGGTTCATTTGTCATGAAAAGCAATAATAAGAAGAGTATATAAAAATATCTGTGGTTAAAGGGCGTTTTTTTTGAGGGTTGGGTTGAGGGTTGGGGTTATGGTGGGGTTATAACCACAAAACCTGTGACAAAAATGGTACCCTCATGAATCTTTATAAAAATGTGCTATGAACTACCAGAATGAAGAATCAAAAGAGTCTATAAAAATACCTATGGTAGAAGGATATTCTTTTTCCAAAAACAAATAACAATATTTATCCAAACCAACAAAAACACCCTTTTTTATATGAAATTGCTGTTAACTCCTTTGATTCTTCATTCTCGTAGTAAATGAAACACTTCTACCAAGTCTCTTGAGGGTACCATCCTTCCACATTTTTTTGAAAAATAACCACACACTTCCCCCTCTTCAAAAAACACACCCTTCCCAGCGAAATATTTCTAAAGACTCTTTTGATTCTTCATTCTGTTAGTCCATAGCATATTTTTACAAAATCTCAGGGGGATACCATTTTTTTGACAGGTTTTATGGTAATAATCACCACTACCCAACGCACCAAAAAAAAAAAAAACACCCTTAAGCAACAGATATTTTGTATTAACTCTTCTTATTATTGATTTTCATGACAAATGAACCATTGATGGTAAGATTCATTGACGGACCATTATTTTCAACTGGTTTTCGTTAATATTTAACTTTCATAAAAATGACAATAACTTTTTTCACGGAGGCCCCTCTCCCCCTATAAAAAAAAACACCCTGCGATGTAGATTATACAAAAAACGTTTTCACCAACTTTGATGATGGAACTAAATTTTTTTTTATTTGAATGACTTCGTACTATTTTACCTGTACTAACACTCAATTTTAAATTTTGAATTCAAATTCACTATGGCGTATACGCATTTTTTAATTTGCTGATAATAATCACCAAAAAGTGCTACTTTGCCATTTTTTAAATTTATATTTATGTACATACCTATGTATGTATAGTTTATTTTTTTCAAAATATATACATATGTATGTATGTATGTTTATATATTTATTCCTTATCTTATACGTACTTCAAGTTTAAATTGAACAATAAAATATAAATTAATTTAAGTTTCTTTGATTAACAAACTGAACACCACCCAATCCAATCCACATGCAATTTAAGTGCAACGTCAAAAATTCAAATCCTGAAAACCTCATCAGCATGTCAACACACACATGCATGTTGTTATCTTTTGGATAAATATCCATACCTCTTATGCACATTGAAAGTGGAATGGGAATGGGAAATGGAACTGGAAAACATAGCGGTGGAGGATTCCTTCCTGATAGCATAAATTGTCCCATTGTATTTCCGTTCATCGTTGCTTTAACTTGAAGTTCCAGATATTCAGATCGAAATGCTCCCATCATACAAACTATTAAAAAAAAAAAAAAACAATAAATATTTATTGATTAAAATTTTATATATTATTTATAAGTACACTCCTGAGTAGCATTAGATTGTGGCCAACTGCCTTCAAAACAACACCGGCAAATACTCTCCTCGCACTTGCAATTGTCCTGAAGAAATTTAACTCGCACCCCCATTTGTTCTAGGCGCAATGCACAATTCGGTTCACATGATGTTAAGTCCCAAGCTCGGGAACTTTGTGTGAATTTTATATAAAAAGTTAATAATAGAAAGAAAACCCATGGGACCATCCTTTCGTTTTGAAAGAAAATTTCAAACTAGATGAATTTTCCAGCCACAAGTGAATATGTGCAGTGACACCTTAGTGATTCAATTCAGGTGGCTCAAACCACTATCTACATCTCCGCATTCTTAGTTTAAAGATTTATATGTAAGTTAAACGATCAAGGCGAAGTATTGGTTACATTGTCACGTCCCTAACATAATAATAAAACGTGCAGACTTCAGTCATTTGGCATGAACCTTGCGATTTTTGAATTTTATATACTGACTTTTTTTATTGGACCAATAAAGATAGCTTTATCTTTTGATGACGGTTTTTGGTTAAATAAATCTTAATAATAAAATGTCATACCTTAATGTTTGTTGGTATGTTGCTACCTATATGAACTTATGTTCTTATTAAGATTAAATTTTGTGTGATCACCACTTAAAAAAAATAAAGAAATTAATGTTTTCGTTTTGAACGAAATGTACCATCATAATATACATATTCCAGAAATATTAGAAGCCCGTGTGTCTGTGGGTCAATATGTGTAGTTTAATATTTATCGAACAACGACGGATTGAGCTTTGGTACAGCATATATTTTGGCCTTCTGCTATTTTTTTTTTTTAAATTTTTCCGGAGTACTTTCTGTTTTCTATTTCATCTTACAATGATTACTTTGCAGACTGTGTAATAGTCATCCCATATCGTCAGTTTTCTGTCAAAACCTCGGACAGTGGTTCAAGATGTATGGAGAGGCAGTCTTAAATCTATAAAATCTGAAGCAGGTACCCGATTAAGATGAAATTTTCAGGAATGATATAGGATTTGGGTTTTGTGCTTACCGATGTTCTTACCTATAGTCAGCAGCCAAAAATCCAACTTGAAAAGGCTGACTGAAAGCTTTATGTTGATAGTCAATACAAAAATAGTTATGGAAAACCAAATTACAAATTCAGAAAAACTTTATTAAATTTATTTAAAAGAGAACGAAGTTATTAAAATGAAAACTGGAAACTGAATGAATAAATATTACAATTAAATTAATTTTCTTACAAACAAATGTTGCTATGATTTATGTTCTTTTAAAATGAAGAGTAGAAAAGTGCAAAGTATAAAATTTGAATTCGGCATAGTTACTTAATGAAATTAAATGAACTGTAGTTGAAAATATGATAAGAATTAACAGTATTTTAAGATAGTAAGAGTCGCCACATCACTCCCTCACCAGTAATCGGCTCAGCTGATTGCGATAGATTATAATTTCTTGGTAAATTTTACAGTCCTTCCGTATCGGGTTGTGACTAATCTATTCTGGCTTGATATTTTTGAAAGTGATGAAGTTGTTGTCAGATTTGCTGATTCTTGATCATCTTTGTTGTAGCTATCCGAAATATGTGCAACTTTGAGTCGGTCGATGCTAATTTTCTTCCGTTTTCCTTGAATTTCGATGTCGATACTGTGCTTTTAAAGGTGTCCTTACAGTATCGTCTCGTACAAATACGTTAGTGCATATGTCAAGGTCGGGTTGCTTATATGACCTGCTTCTGGAATGATTTGATGTTGCAACAGGTTTTAGATCATTCATCGCTTTTTTGAGATCCTTAACGAAATCCGATGTTACACTTTCTGCTGCTCTGAAATCAAAGATATCACCGGGTAGCTTGAGAGTTGTACCGTAAAGCATTTCAGCTGGTGAAACATTTAGATCGTCCTTGATTGTCGTTCTTAGTCCTAACATAACAAGAGGTAGGATATCAGACCAATTTCTTGTTTCGTGGAATTTGATTGCTGCTTTGAGTGTCCGATGGAATCGCTCGATTATACCGTTTGACTGCGGGTGGTAAGCTGTAGTTTGAGTGTGCTTGATTCCAAACGCTTTTGACAATTCTTGAAAAAGCCTTGATTGAAATTGTCTTCCTTGATCCGTCGTCAAAGTTTCGGGAACGCCATAGTGGGAAATCCATCCTTGAATCAGTGCTTTTGCTACTTCTTCTGCTGTTATGTCATACAGTGGAATCACTACGGGCCATCTACTAAAGCGGTCGATGCAAGTTAAACAATATCGATATCCGTTTGAAGGTGGAAGTGGACCAATCAAATCGATGTTAATATGCTTAAATCGTCCGTCCGGTACCTTGAAGTTTTCGAGAATCGTTTTATTGTGAAGAGAGATTTTGTTCTTTTGGCATTGAATACATGATGTTACCCATTTGTTAATGTCTTTGTTCATTCCAGGCCAGACGTAGCGGTCGGTAATTAGCTTATTTGTTGCTCGTTTACCTGGATGTGAAAGTTGATGAACAAAGTCGAAAATCAGCTTTCTCATTGATTCTACGATGAATGGTCTGATTTTTCCAGTTGAGATATCACAATAAACAGCGGCTGATGAGTTTGGCATTGTCATTTTTTGCAGTTGAAGAGATAATTTCCCATCTCCTACTTCAGAAAGTATTCGTTTTAATTCGTCATCATTGGTTTGAAGTTGAGCGCATTTTTAATAATCGAACTGCAAGTTCTGAATACTTTCGATTCGAGAAAGCATATCCGCAACTATGTTGTCTTTTCCAGAAACATGTCGGATGTCTGTGCAGAATTGGCCGATGTAGTCGAGGTAGCGCATTTGACGTGGAGTGGCTTTATCAGGGTTTTGCTGGAATGCATAAGTTAAAGGTTTATGATCAGTATAAACTGTGCATTTTCGTCCTTCGATCATAAACTTATTATGCTTGACTGATTGATAAATTGCCAAGAGCTCTCTATCGTAGGTGCTATACTTCTTCTGTGAGTCTGTCATTCGTTTTGAGTAGAAGCTAAGTGGTTCCAGCTGTCCTTTGTTGAATTGATTTAGAGCTGCTCCAACAGAAAAATTGCTCGCGTCTACATATAGCGCCAAATTCGCTTCAGGAAGAGGATGAGCCAATTGAACTGCATTTGAAAGATCTTGCTTGCATTCCTCGAAAATTTGCTCTGCTTCAGGACGCCAACTAAGTTTCGTTTTGTCATGTTTCTTGTTACCATGAATTAAAGCTTGCAGTATTCCTTGTTTGACAGCGGCATTTGGTAAGAATCGTCTGTAGAAATTGAGAAGTGCTAGAAATCTGCGTAATTCATGAGCTTCAACTGGTTTCTTGTAGTCGAGAATTGCATTGATTCGATCTTGGGAAGGGAAAATTCCCGCTTTTGTTACGCGGTGTCCAAGAAAAATGACATCAGATTTTCCAAAAACACACTTCGCCAGATTGATTTTGATGTTATGTTGACGAAGTCTCTCCAGAACTATCTTAACATGTTGACGATGCTCATCTTCGTTCTTCGAGGCAATAGCAATGTCGTCGATGTAGGTGACAACAAAATCGAGATCGTTGAAGATGCTATCCATGAAGCGTTGGAAAGTCTGTGAAGCATTCCGAAGACCAAACGTCAAAACGTTAAACTCGAAGAGACCAAAAGGTGTTATTATTGCAGTCTTTTGGCGGTCTTCAGGTGCAATCGGAATCTGGTTGTAAGCTTTCACAAGATCTAAAATAGAAAAAATTGTCTTACCAGCGAATCTTCGAGAAAAATCTTGGATGTGAGGCAGTGGGTAGCGATCTGGTATAGTGATTGCATTCAGGCGTCGGTAATCGCCACACGGTCGCCATTCGCCATTTTTCTTCTGAGCTAAATGCAAAGGTGAAGCCCAACTGCTTTTACTTGGACAACAGATACCAGCTTCTAGCATGAAGTCAAACTCCTTCTTTGCTATTTTGAGGCGTTCAGGATTCAATCTTCGTGCTTTTGCAAACACAGGCTGACCATTTGTAATTATCTGATGCTATACCTTCGAAGTCTTCAGTGTTTTGTCGTCGAAAACTGGAGGTTTGGTAACATCTTTGAATTGATTGAGAATGTCAGCGTAAATCATGTCCTGTGCGATCGTACTGATTGGGTTGAAGTTTGTTGCCTTTGAAATACAGTTGACGGTGAGATGAGTTTTTTCGTCAATTACCTTCTTATTCTTGACATCAACTAAAAGTCCAAACCGTGACAGAAAATCTGCGCCAATGATGGCTTTATCAACATCAGCAACAATAACTCCCAGTCGAATCTTCTACGCATCCCAAATTAACTGTGGTAACATAAGTACCGAAGGGATAGGTTTCCGTTTGCAGCAAACAGTCTATATGAACCAGCTTTCTGGACATTACGAATTTGCGGATACTGGTAACCAGGCGCGGATCCAGGATTTCGCTCAGGGGGGGGCAATTTTTTTGAGTTTCCAAAATCTTGATGAGGTCTACAGAAAATTTAGTACACTTCATACCACACTTCATGACTGGTAACACAAAGCAATGTGAGTTGATGAGTTTGAAATTTGTAGAAAGCAACTATTTCTTTCATAACTACCTACCCAATATCTCGAACAGCTGGTACTTTGAACTTTTTCAATGAATTATTGTAGTTTGCAGCTATAGCATAGCATACAAGTTACACAGCATTAAACATTGTGTTCGATAATGCAGTTTGCTAAAGTCACATGCTCGAAAACATCATCAACATTTGGCAGTAAAAAAAATGTATGCAACAAAAATATTGAGAAGCCGGAGAACGTGTTCATAATCGTCAAATACGTTTGCAAGAAAATTGAACGACGTTGATAAAAAAGATTTTGTGCAAACAACACCATTGCATTATTTCAACAATAGCTGTATTTAAGCTAAACTAAAATTAAAGATCAAAACCGAGATGACCCGTATCGTTTGCTCAGATGCCTTCGTCCATCGATACAAAACAAACTTTCTGACATTGAAATAAAAAACAATGATAAGGTATAGTGGAAAATACAGAGAAAAAACCACTCTTTATTAAACCTTTCCGTCCAACCATCTTTCGTATGTGGGCGAATGCAAAATCAAAAATTGTGGATGCAAACTAAAAAGAATTTGGCACTTGGTGCATAGTTTTTCAACTCTCTTTTTCTGTGAAGTAAAATCTTAAGTTGTCTTTTAATTAATTTGTATCCCATCAAATTTAGTGGTTTTCCAAAATAAATAATTAAAAGGCTGTAAGTCTGTGATGTATGAGAAAATTAACATTGAACAAAAAATTATTTACATTTTTTTTTGGGTGACTTATGAAATTGACGTTTCGGAAAGCTACTTTTCGGTTGGTTTTGACATAAGCTTCCGACAGCTTCCGCCTATTCTAGTTCTACCTTAACTTTCGTTAAACATTTCATTTACAATATACTAAGCCTTCGTTAAGTTTTAATATAAATGTTTCATATAAGCTCAAAACATCGACTGCAGAGTTGCCAGACTCATGCAGTATGATACAATAGCAATATTCGCGTCGGAAATGACGATCATTTGACAATCGAATTGACGTTGACTTGACATTTTCAAAAATGGCCAAAACAACTATCTTTTGGTGTAAAAGTTCCATCAACTTCTCTTCGGCAGTAACTGCTGTAGTCGTTCCTGGTTCTCTCCAATTTTCTTCGTTGGATTCGTACTCTTCGCAAGTTTAACAATATGGAACACGAACGTTTCTAAAACGCATCCACGAAAGTGAAAAAATCCTCACGAATACTTACATACATCAGAAACGTATCTTACGGCTAAAACTTATGTACAGCATAGAACTCGAAACGAAACACATCATGTGCATACTCTTAAGGTGCTTATCATTTTCAGAGTAAAAAGACGACGAGCAGCTCTGAAGAAGTTCTCGAGACTAAAACTCGAAAGTGAACACAGACACAGGCAGGCATGAAATAAGCTCACCAGAGGGGAAGACAGATATCCGAGAGTCGCTCTTGAGAGTTTTCTAGTGTAAGTACTCCCTCAATGGAAACGCACATTTAAATATTTATCATAAAAAGAACTCAATCACCCTTTTAGTATGAATTTTTTTGGTATTTTTCAATAATTTTTATACACAAATGATACTTATTATTTTAATTTTAATTATATATATCTTTATCCTGTAGATTCGAGCATTTGAAGCAAAGTTAGAAATTATTGAAGATAATTAAATCGACGTATTTTAAAGATCTTTTTTTTTAATTAAAATCAACTTTTAGGTTAAAAGTGCTCCTGCCGCCTCTCCCGTTACATTTAGCTACAATAAACCACTGACAAGTTTGTAGAGGTGGGATGGAGGTGGAGCAATAACTTGTTAAAGCATTATTTTTCAAATTGTGAAATTTTTCATTCACAGCATTTTGAAAGTGAAAATCAAATCGACTTAGGATTCAATCTGGTCCCTAGTATGAAATAAATTGACTATTCTCATAAAATGTTACACAGTAATGAAGCCTGACATTGATCTTTTAATTAAAGTTTTTAACTTTGAAGATCGGATTTGAAGGCTATTTGTTCATAGCGGAACTTTTCTTCACTGAACCTGATGGTCAGCCAGCAGCGGCCAACGCACAACCACACATTGCTATAACGCTGCGCTTCCAAGAAAAAAATTTATAAACGTATAACGAAATAACCTTTATTTGATAACATTTTCTTAAATTCATATTTTATGCTTCGTTCGTCCTCGCCCAGGGGGGGGCAATTGCACCCATTGCCCCCCCCCCCTTGTATCCGCGCCTGCTGGTAACACAGATAAATCAGCGCCAGTGTCGATGAGGTATTGCAGGTTGTTTGATTTGAATCACCTTCATTTGCAGAGTTTTGGTTTCCAAGCATAATTCCCTCGAAGAAATGTTGAAATGGAATTATTTGAGATTGACTTCTATTTCGGGGTCACCAATGTGGGTTTTGTGCTTACCGATGTTCTTACCTATAGTCATCAGCCAAAAATCCAACTTGAAAAGGCTGACTGAAAGCTTTATGTTGATAGTCAATACAAAAATAGTTATGGAAAACCAAATTACAAATTCAGAAAAACTTTATTAAATTTATTAAAAGAGAACGAAGTTATTAAAATGAAAACTGGAAACTGAATGAATAAATATTACAATTAAATTAATTTCTTACAAACAAATGTTGCTATGATTTATGTTCTTTTAAAATGAAGAGTAGAAAAGTGCAAAGTATAAAATTTGAATTCGGCATAGTTACTTAATGAAATTAAATGAACTGTAGTTGAAAATATGATAAGAATTAACAGTATTTTAAGATAATAAGAGTCGCCACAAGGATATGATAAGACATCATCAGAAAAGATTTCCGTCTACTGACACGCCCACTTTTTAAAAAACGTCACCATATCTTCGAAAGTTGATATAGACACACATTTTCAAAGAAGCTTAGTTCATTTTTTCCAAACATTCTGCACTAATGTATCATTTGATGATGCCCCTACGGGATAAAAATCCTTTTTAGCGCGTCACCATATTCGAGAAGGCGATGTTATTGTATGGGGAGAAATCAAATACTTTCGCAC